>WUAM01000323.1:45117570-45151859 GCA_024336885.1 Actenoides hombroni | reverse complement strand
AATCAAAAACAAACAACAAAAAACCCCAAACAAACAAGCAAACCAAAAAAAACCACCACCACCCCCCCCCAAATAATGCAAAATAAAAAACCCCTTGCCATCTAACTGGCAAGATCTGCCTACAAGTGATACGCAACTGACTCTGTACTTCTTGCTGGTTTATGGTGTGCAAATAATGGCCTCTTACACAATAGCAGTAAAAAGGCACTTAGTTATGTTTCCTATCATGCTTGGGATCTGAGTTGAAGCTTTCGACTTTCAGAAGCACAGGCTGCTTAGCATAAATGGAGGTGTCTGTCTTTAGGTAGCAGAGGATACGGGTCTCCTGGGACTTGGGAAGTCACTGGTGTTCCCACACTAGTACTGGTCTTAGGGCTGAAGTCAAACTAGTCGCTCCATACATTGCCTCCTTTCTTCAACAAAGTCAGAGTGATAATATCAGATGGGTTTTCTCGAGTACTCAAATAACAACAAAGCAGATCTTTGTATTTTTAACCACCCACATTTTGAGTTGGCTTGTTGGCCCTCGCTGACACCTTTTCAGAGGCCTGATTTGGCAAAATCTTCTTGCGGTCTGTTAGCTACAGCCAGAGTATGTGACCCTCCCTTTCTGCTAGGTGCTCTCAAAACTAACTTGGCTTAGTTTTCCCTTCAAGGTCTTGGTGTGTTGATGATATCCCAGGGTATCATGTGGCAACATAAAGGACAGTTTGTGAAGGCTGCTGTCCCAGAAGATTTGGGTGGTAATAGGTTTAACTGAAAAAAATATTTGTGGCGGAGATGTACTATGACACATTGCTGAGTGAGGTGGAAATGACACATGGTTATGCAGGCAAATCTGGCAGTGGTAGGGCGAAGGTAGATAGGAGGCATGGTGTGCCAAGCATAGAAGAAACTAGGTGTTTGTGGAAGACACTGAGAACCAAATCCATGGCAGTAATGTGACTAGCAAACGTGAGAGCACAGTGTTCTCATTTGCCTTTGCAATTAAGCCATAATTTAATAACTTCTTGGTGTCAGATTCGGGGAAAAAATTATGATGGTTTTCCAAGAAGTAGAAATTTCCACTTGAGTAGCTGTGGATAGTCTATGCTGGTGTATACAATGTGTGTTTATGGTTCCCAAACAAAACAAGTCCAGAACTGGTTCTTGAAATGTGTCTGTGGATAACACACACACAGGCACCACTATGGAGGGTTCCTACGTTCTGATCACAGGAAAGAAACACACACACACACCCCCCCCCAACTGTAAAATTTTCAATACTTCAAAACGAATCTAGTCCTTCAAACTTGTCTTGAGGCAAACTAAGTCATTAGTTTAAAGTCTTCTTGGATGTCTTATAGTTGAGGAGGGAACAAAGAATTTTCTTAGGTAAAATATTTTAAATATTCAAGGAAAACACTGGAGTTCAGAGCACTTCCTACCAAAAGAGAAGGAAAACTTGATCCTGTCAAAGTTGCAATTAATGCAGCCTTGCTACAAATCCAGTTTATCGGGCATCTGGCCTGTGTCTCACTCCTGAAATGGCTTTCTTTATATGGGGATTTTCTTGAGAAAGCTTTGGATTATTCTTCAGTCTTCCCCCATTTAGATTAAATTTCATTTGTGGAGTACTTGGTGATGGAAGCAAAACGTCGAAAGCTATTGGCGAGGGCAGTTGGAAGCCTGCTAGACAGAAGGCTCAGTCTTTGGGCTGCCCTGGGGAGGGCTGACATTCTGCTCTCACAAGGCTTCAGCAGTGCTTTGCACTTAAGGCGGGAATGATGGCTTTGTGCGGGGAATAAGAGCCGCTGTGTTACTGCAGCGCTTGCTGACGAGGCATTTAATGCAACCATTACCTCATGTGCCTACGGCACTCTATATGGAAATACAATGGGGATACTGGTAATAAGAGCTCCAGAATAATGCATGAGGCAGCGCTGCCTGCAAGACATGCTGCCTTTGCAATAGTTGCATGGGGGTTCTGAGACGACTCGTTTTTGCTGATTCCCTCAGAGGAACTCTGTCAGTTCTTGCCTGTGTGACGGGCTTGATCTGTCCCCTGCAACTAAGTGTCACCAGTTGATGGTCGTGTATCCCACAAGTACCTGCAGTATGTACTGCTCCTTGAACAGCCACCTGTGTACCAGTCCAGAGCTGGGTAACTGCTTTCATACTGAAAGAGAACCAGGCTAGCTGTTGTAGCCCATCAGCGTTCAAGCCAGAACGCACAAAATAATAATGAATGTGCTGCATTGACTCCTCTAAGCAGAGTGATATGGGGCCAAAGAGAGAAAATCCAGACTAACAAATAAACATTTATTTTGTCATTACTGGTGTGACGGAGGCTTCTCACCAGCCATTCTTCTGAACAAATCAGCAGAGACACAGTTAAAACGTTGTTTGAGGACATGTATTTATGAATGTGGCATTTCTCCTTGTTCGAGGGCTATTAACAGTTACCCTGTTGCTACCCTGCACAGAATGGTTGCAACCACCTTATAAGAAAAGCTGCCTAGGGTTTGGAGGTTTTTTTTCCTTTTTAAGTGTGTTTATTGAAGCCAGTCGTGGCTGGTACAAACCCAGGGTTGAAGAGGAGTCCTACAGTTACAAAAGCAGATCCTCTTTTTGGGAAGCAATTAGTTGCACCAAAAGTCTATGGGTTCATTTCGTCCCATACTGTGACACAGCTATAGGATCTTCTGAGATGGGGAAAAAAGTCTGCATTTTCCCTAGCAATATAATGGCTGCTAATGTCACTTTGTGTGATGAATCCAGGGGTTGTACAGCAGCTGTGAGAAGGGGTAACACCAGCTACTAACAACCTTTTGCTTTGGAAAGCTAAAAATACTGGTCCTTGCTATTGTCCCTTCAGCTTCTGATCAGCCCCAGTTATCAGCTGCAGTTTAACACTGAATTTTGAGTTTCCAGACAGTTTTGGAATCTGAACTGACTTTCCAGCAGTGTTCAGTTTCTTTATAAGGAAACAACTTGTCTCCTGACTTGGAGACATGTTTCAGGCTATTTGGTAGCACAGGCGTGTGCTCTTGGCTGCACTGTTTGCATCAACCTGCAGCTCTGTTGCTGCTCCTTGCTTCTCCTTCTCTGCTGAGCACTGACCTCTTTCAACATTAACTTACTGGCAACAGGAATTGGTGCAGGGGAATTTGTTGTAGCCTTGAAGCAAAGATCAAGAATTGACAAAGGTAGAGCTAGGTGAAAAAACTGCTTTAATGTAATTCCAAATTCAGACTTTCTAAGCATTTCCTACTTAGAATCTTGAGGGGTTTGTAACTAAAAACTGAGTCTTAATACCTGTTGTCACATACTGAGGTGCCTTTAGTTAGAAGACAAACTTGTTGGGGGGGGCAGGAGGCTGTGCATCTGTCCTTAGTGAATGATGCAATAGTTCTTCTAGTCGCTGCACTGTTTACTTTATTAGGGCAACCTTGTATTATTTAAAGTCTTCCCAGAGAGCTCTTGCCCACAGGACAGGAGGACAAAGACCTTTATTCCTTGTTAGTTTGCACTCTGACAAAGTGCAGCCTCTCTGTATGGAGGAGGTGACGTAGGAATGAGTCACTTTGGGTTTATGTTTGCACTTTTGCTCGAATTTCTCCTGGAATAGGCTTTCTCCGCTTACTTTGCTTGCCTTATTGGAGATACACAGAAGGGTGGCTGCCTGCCAGGCAGCTGAGGCACAGTGGCTTACTCCCCGTTCTATCCCAAAGTAAGTGCAAAGAATTCTGAATAAATTACCCATAATAGACAAGCTGTGTAAGTCTCGAGGGAGGTCCCCTTGTATTTGAGTAAACCCCTAAATAGCACTGTTGCCTACGCTAGAGAAAAGCTTCTGTCTGAGACTCACTGCTGCGTGAGCTGGCCCTGGGTTTGCATGACCGGCACTTGGGAGATCTCGATGCCAAACTCCATGGTAATAGATTCTGCCAGCTGTGCCACCTCTCCTCGCTGGGTTAGCAAAGCTATGCTAGCCACTAGAAGTTACAGAAGGAGAGATGTCGGTAGAAGAAGGAGAATCCAGGCTCATCTGAGGTTTTGCATGGCAGGCTTTAAAAAAATCCTACATGTTAAGTCGTTGTCCAGCCAATAACCATCTCTCAAGGACAGGCTGTTTGGAAGCTAGCACTAAGCACTTCCCCTTCATCAATGACCTCCCTGGTTGTGCAGCTAAACTCTGCTGTTTCTTCAAAACACTTCCACTCTGACAAGGTACAGTGTTCCCCACAAAATGGATCCATCAAGCACATGTTTTGGGGCTGAACTTAAGGAAAAACAAAATGAAGATTAACCTTTATTCTTTCTCAGCTGGTATATCTCACATGATACTTTTACCTGACTGT
This sequence comes from Actenoides hombroni, assembly GCA_024336885.1. Classification (NCBI taxonomy): domain Eukaryota; kingdom Metazoa; phylum Chordata; class Aves; order Coraciiformes; family Alcedinidae; genus Actenoides; species Actenoides hombroni. The sequence goes on along the minus strand of WUAM01000323.1, from coordinate 45,147,516 downwards.
TCAGTACAAGCTGACTGTGCTTGTAACTGTGACATGTGGCAGTTTACACAGAGGGAGGAGAGCAATTTTCCTTCTGAGATATGAATTGCCATATCTAAGGATAATGTCATTTGAATTTGGAAGACCCAAAACCAGCAGGGGAAGAACAAGTATTAGAAAGGAATCTTGCTGTTTACACTGCGTGCAGCGTTTGAACAGATAAATTGAGTATTGGACGGGCTGCAATTTGGTCTTCACTGCTCTGGCCATGATGTCCTTCCAGCAGTGTCTGCTGGCGAGTGTGGCTTCCCATATTTTCAGTACTTGCTATTGCACAGCTGCTTTTAAACTCTCCAACTTTGCTGCACTCTGAGAACAAAACTCAGATACAAATGCTTCTACCCTGCCACCTCTTTTTTTTTGTCTCATTCCCAAAAAAAAGCAGCAGACTGAAAATGCAGTTCAGCCTCTTGTCATTCTTGCTAGATCTTGTCCTCTTTATTCTGTGCAGCTGCCTTTAGCATTACACCAGTAATGCTGCATCTGCACCTCACATTACAGCTAGCACAGGGCGATACCGCTCAGTAACTGCAGTTCCCTAGCAGGTTTCAGGAGTGGGGGAGTTGAAAGGGCAGGCAGCTTGCTTTGAAAGTTGGTGGAGGAACTGCAGGGAAGTAGACTCTTCAACTGTTAGACTTGCAAGTTCTCCCTTAAAAACACTTGAGTTCTAAAAGTTGTCTTGTTCAGCTGAAAACTGTACCACTACAGTCCCAGTACCCCACTACCTCTCTCCTTATCTCTAAACCAAATCCACGTGACAAATGTAGAATTTTACCATGTTTTATCTCTGTTCCTAAAGCTGCTAGCAAATGCTAGTAATGCCTAAGGAAACGTTCAACAGAAGGTCCTTGTGGACTTGATTGTCTAGCCAGTCTGAAATGGGTAACAAAATTAAGCTGCTCTAATGCCAAAGGATCTGCTGCAACTGAATCTCAGAGGACATGCGTGTAAAACTACCCCAAAACAATGTTCTGGTATAAGTAGGGTTGTGCCTTCTTTGGAATAGTTTTGGTTTGGCAGCTGGCTGTGGGCAGCATCAAGACTCCAAATTCTTTACTTGGCCTGAGAATAGAGGGCCTGCAGCCTTTTCTGATGAGCCTCTCAGGCCGCTGGTGACTGTTGCCAGTATTGGTTGTCTTGTAGCATTGGATTTCAGGCAGTGCAGTAACGTAGTTGAGAAACTTTGTGGTGGTAGCCCCAAAGGTCTTTGCTCTTGTTTTTGCAGGCATCTGGAGTACAAGTTGCTGATGAGGTATGCCGTATCTTCTATGACATGAAAGTGCGGAAGTGCTCTACGCCCGAGGAGATTAAGAAGAGGAAGAAGGCTGTCATCTTCTGCCTCAGTCCAGACAAAAAGTGCATTATTGTGGAAGAAGGCAAAGAGATTCTGGTGGGAGATGTCGGTGTGACAGTTACCGACCCTTTTAAGCACTTTGTGCAGATGCTTCCCGAGAAGGATTGCCGTTATGCCTTGTATGATGCAAGCTTTGAGACCAAGGAATCCAAAAAAGAAGAGCTGATGTTTTTCTTGTGGTAAGCCGTCTTCCCAACTTGCTCATTCCTAACGTGCAGTCCAAGCACGGTGGGTGAGGTCTCTGAGCATTTGTTTTGTCCAGGCTGGGAAGAAGGCAGGCTTAAAGTGAGCCAGACAGCCTGATGCCTGTGTTCTGAACCAGGAGACGTTTCACTTGTTCGTAATCAGTAGGATACCCCTTCTGTCTGTGCTGGATCATAGTGTCACTAATTGCACTCATTTTGATGTATCCCACTAGGGCACCAGAACAAGCACCTCTCAAAAGTAAGATGATCTACGCAAGCTCCAAGGATGCAATCAAAAAGAAGTTTCAAGGTACGTAATGCAGCTAACGCTCCTAGCTGTGCCGTGCCCCTGGAATGCTTACACAGCAAAGCTTAACCATTGGCTGACTGCTCTGGGTTATTTTGTTTGTGTTTTGTGGTGGTTTTTTTTGTTGGTGGTGGTTTTTTTTGAGGTACTAGCGAGAGATGAGAACTTCACAGGTGAAACACCCTGGGACAGAGCTAAAGTGAGCTCTGGCTAAAACTTAACACTGGGTGACTCTGAATTTTAGAGGCACTATAACTGTGCTTGGGACAAGAGCAGGTTTGGCGATATGTCCCGCTGTACCTGTACTGTACAAAACAGCACAGGTGCCCCGTACAGGCTGGAAACCATTACATCCATAACACAGAGCTGCATTTTGTGTAGAGCTGCCCTTGTGGCAGAGGACTTTCAGCCCTTTGTCTCTTGCAATATACAATCTCATAAACTTACAGTAGTAGTAATTAACAGTTCACTCAATTTAGAGATGCAGTTGTGATCAGTTATTTCAAAAGGCGTTACATCTCCACGTAGAGAAGCGAAGTTGTGTTCAGCCTGTCAGGCACTATTAACCAAGGAGTAAACACCTTTAGCATTCAGAAATTTCACGGGAAATCGGTCGTTATGGTGGCTGGTAGCCAGGCAGTGCTGCCCTCCCCTTCAGTTCCCCGTGCCACTCTAGGCGGAAATCTTCCAGCATGCAGGAGTGACAGGATCATTGCGCAGCAGTGCCAGCCTTGGCAGGACAGCTTGCTGGTGGATTGGAACTACCCAGGGAGACTGGCGTGTGCTGCGCATGTGGAAGATGAAAAAAGAAACTCAGAAGAAATTCTGCTTTTCTCCACATAAGACAGACTTGGATTGGGCTCCCTGCCTTCCAGAAGAAGAAACCAGTGTTGATTCCTTAGACCAGCAAAGTCTTAACTGGTCTCTACATCTCGGGTTCTCACTCTGGTTCTTTCACATACCTCTCCAGAGCCAGCAGGAGCTGAGTCAGTCATCTTAATGTGCTTGTGTGTGGCAACCTCACCTGCCATACTCAGGATAGCACTAGAAATGAGAGATTCTCTCACAAGGTAGCCCACAAGGAAAAGGTGGGCTTTCTCCCTGATATTTTGATGTTGATATTTGGTATGTATCCAGATGCCTCCTGTGACACATCAGGGAAAAACCAAATTCTGAAGCTAAGGCAGGACGTACCTGCTTGAGTGACTGGATTGCCTCTTCTAATATTACTACCAAGTATATTTCTTTGATTGATTACTAGCATGTTGAAATACTGCATTATTGAGTGTTTTGCCTCTTTTTTTAGGCATAAAGCATGAATGCCAAGCAAATGGGCCAGAGGACCTCAACCGAGCTTGCATTGCTGAGAAACTAGGAGGCTCCCTAGTCGTAGCTTTTGAAGGAAGTCCCGTGTAGATGTCATACAGTGCCACAACTCTACAAGCATTCCATGTTTTAATATATCAGTTATGTAAAACATTCTAGACAACCGGGGTTTCACTAACTGTAGGGAAGCTGTCTTGTAGAATAAAGTAGATTTTGAAGATGTAGCTTGTATGTACAAATGACCCTAAATAAATTGAATCTAAGGATTTATCTTGGTGTATTAATACTTGCATTGGTTGTCCAGCCCAATACTGTCCCTGATGGATTAACACTAAAGGTCTCAAAAAATTTCGGTCCAATGTAGTAGTGTATCATGAAATAAAAGTGGAGGGTGGGGGGTGGGAGGGGATGGAAATGAGAACGATCTGTTTCCTGTTCTTACTTTTCTAAATTGTAACAAGCAAAATTCAGTGAGTCTTTTTGAGGCTACTGACCAAATTGCCAAACTCAAAAAACTTTTCCCCTGTAGACAGTTTAATACAAAACTTAAAACCTATAGTTAAAAGTTAGGCTAAAGCAACCTGTTGGCACCAAAACTGGGTTAAATTCTTAATGCTTGCAGTCGCAGAGCTGTACTAATAAAGGCTAATTCTGAAGTTTAATAGAGGTAAAATAGACACACTCTTCTGGAGAAATAGTCCTAATCCACTCTCTTGTAAACTCACGGTGCAGTAATAATATTTAAAGCTTCACTTGTTCTGTAGGTTCAGTTTTCTTGTTATGAAGTGTCTTGAGGTCTCTTCCAGCCTGAGTGATTCTATAAAAATTGCTTTTCTGGTGACATAGTTTAATTTAGAACTACCTTAGTTTCTCTAATACACAATAGTGGATCGGATGCTTCTGAGGCTTTTACAAATGCAGATTCCTATATCGGAGCTCTCCAGTTAGGGGTAGTACAGAGAGAAGTAACCACATCTTAAAAAGTGGTATTCTCAGCCCCAGTCTTTGGTCACTTGGTCCATTTGTCCATAGTTACTATTGATTTAACTTAGTAGAACCAATCAGCCTGACTAATATGGCTTGATCTGGGCTTTTTGTCTGTTAGCTTCTTTAATTCTGTAGAAATGCATGGAAATATCACCTACTAGAAAGTTTGACTTGAAATGCCTTTTGTATGGGGGGTAGACAACATTCCTGTGCCAGCTACAGAGATCTTAAAAGCTTCCATGTTTCACCAGTGGTTGATTAAAGCTGTTTTCCTTTGTGTAATGTGTACATGGGAGTTGCATAGAGTTTTCCTGTATGTCTGTAGAGAAAAAGAAAAAAAAAAAAAAAAAACCAAACCAAAACCCTTAGCCTCCAGTGCGTTACTGTGATATGTTCTGTGCGTGCCAAATTTGAACAGTCCAAATAAATGGGGTTTCACTCCCCTGGGTCAGTGACTGATTCCTCTCCAGCCTCTGGATTAGCCCCTCCTGCAGCGGGGCCGGTGCTGCTGGCTGAGCACGCTGGTGCCCCATGTAAGCTGGGCAGTGGGGGAGCTGGTGTGCCTCCTGCAGCTATGGGGCACAAAGGAGGGGGGAGAACAGGCTGGAAGGAAAAGCTGGTGGAGGTGGAAGGAGCTGGGCGGGGGGGGGGAAAGCAGGTTCATCTGCCTGCAATGTGCACTGCCCTGCAGCTGAGTGCCTGCCAGCCTGCTGCAGGCTTTAGCTCCTAAACCACCTGCTCTCTGACTTGTAGGCTGGGGACCCAAATTTCCATGGATTGGGGATCTTTCTTGGAAACATCACGTGTTTACAGTCTGAGCGGAAGAAACCCGGCCAGTATGTGTTGGTTATTTTGTGCTGCTTTCCCTGGCCAGCCTGATGAAGCCCAGGCAGTTAGAGGCTGCCCCTTCATCTGCGAGCTTCTGCCAGATGTGCTGGGACAAAGCTGTGCTGTCCCCAGGGCTCGTTGGCAGAGCAGTGTGTGCTGTGCTGGTTTATCTGTGGGGCCAGGGAAATAATGGTCCATTACCTAACCCAGCATGTGCCCTCTCTGGCCATGCTGCATTGTTAAAACCTTTAATTAAAGGCAGGCATTGACTGCTGGCTCTAACTTGGCGCCCACATGGGTCACAGGGTTGGGAGCACAAGGTTTTCTGATGCAAAACAATCCACTGGAGCGAAGCTTTCTGAAGCAAACCAGCCTGGTTTTCAATCAACTCTGAGCTGTCTCAAGTGGGTGGTTATCCTCATAAATGGCTCCTCCTTGCCTAGGTGTCTGCGGTACTGGATTGTGACCAAAGTCCAGGTTGCGATAAGGAAAGGGTAGTGACACAGCAGGAGTGGTGCTGCCTGGCAAACAGGGAACTCCCAGCTAAGATCCAGCTGATAACTAGTGCCTTCAGACTCCAGACATCTTCAAAGAAATACTCAGTGCAGATGACACTGTGGTGGGCTTCTGCTTGAGATTTCCTTCCCTGGTTAGGAAAGGAAGAAGAATGCCAGACCTCAAAGGTACAAGCAGAGTGCTTCCTGCAATGTGAAAGCCCTAGGATAAGGACTTAGGTACAAAGTGCCTTAGTCCCAGGAGTCTGAGGGATGAGAGGTCTGAGGTGGCACTTTGGGGCTTGGCTAGGTGTGGTCCCAATCTTAAGATGATCTAAGAGGCTTTGGCTGCTTTTAGGACCCTCATAGCAAGTCCCAAGGTATTACACTGGTATCTCTGGAAAAGTACTCCTGCACTTCAAGCGTGGCAGTAACACTCAACCTTCAGAGCTATAATGCTTCAGGCTTGTCCATGTAATGGAATTAGTGGGCCAAACTTCACCACCTCCCAAGGTTTTATGTTCTTCTGTGGTTGGGGGAGATTAAAAGCAGAGGAAGATGTTTCCTCCTCTGACTGTTACAAGTCCTTTCAGTTAAGATTTCTCCCAAATAACCCAGACCTGAAAAGGCAAGGCAAGAAGGGAGACACAACATGAGGAATGCTTCCTATAGCTTGGCTGGTTGCTGGGGAAAGAAATCACTTTCTCACAGGACCATGCAAAGAAGAAGCAGGTGAAGGAGTTCAAGTGATGGACCCAGCTCAGAGCCAAACAAGCTCATCAGGACCGCAGCCCATGTGGTGCAGCTTGACTGTCGCAAGAGCAAAGGTGCTAGAAACCTTTTCAAGTCTGTGTGCAGGCAAAGGTTTCCCAAAAGCCATTTTCATCTATCACACTGGGGAGGAGATGGGGATGGGAGACTGGTAATTCAGGCCTGAGCATAAGCAGCACAGGGTGTAACTGTAATTTAGCTGCTCCAACAAAGGTGAACTTGAGCATCTAAGCTGTGGCTTGGTAAACCCCCGTACCCAGGCTTGAAAGGTAACTCCAGTCATGGCTGAAGCCAGCAGAAAGATCTAGCCTTCCCATCCAAAATCACCCCAAGTGGGTGATTCCTTGATCTTTATCAGTAAAGTACCTGCCTGCAGTGCTCTGGTATCATCGAGCTATGATTGTACCTGCCCTGAGTCACAGGCTGATGAGTAACAAGCTGACAGCATGGCTTGCCTGGAGGAAAGGAGATAACCCACGAGCCCACCAGTTGTGAAATCCCACCAGCTCCTGGGACAGCAAGGGCTGGCCAGTCCTCGGACCCGCATGTGGTGGGCAAGGCTTGAGTCTCTCCTAGCACCTCAGGATGTCCTTCCTGTTCCACCAAGGTGCCAAGGGAATAAAAAATCCCAGTGATACCACTTCAGGTATCGAAAAGTAAGCTAAATATCTTTCCCCAAACATGTGTCTTTTTCATTTTTGCTTAACAAGACCAGCCCCCTCTTTCTACAAAACAGCCAGCTTGGCAGTGTGTCCTAGAAGGGCATCACGTCCTCTCCCTATGCTGGGGACATTGAATTTGTTCTTGTCCGGCTTTTGGAGCCCTATCAGAGCCCACCTGTCTCACAGCACACTGGGCATGCTGACCGCCCTTCTTCTGTTGGCACTTTGGGGGCTTTGTTACCGCTCATGTGTTAACAACTGAGTATCTGCTCTGTTTTGCACAAGTGCTCACAACAAAGGAAATCGTTGTTGCAAAAGAAGAAAGAAAAAAAAAAACCCCAAACCACCACCAAAGAAAAAACAACTGAAAAGCTGAAGGATTGCATCACATCATGTCCCTGCTGCTCTGCGGTCCTCCCTACTGATGGCTCTCTGGGGTTGATGGCCACCCCGATAAGCTCACTCCAGCCTATGGGTTGAGTGGTTGGGGTTTTTCTGCAATCCTGGTAAAATTCAAGTGTTTCCCTCCCCTTTTGGGGATCTTAAAAGCCAACCGCTGACAGATCAGGCATGCTGCTCTGCAGCAACAGGCAGTGCTGGTAGCATTCAGGTCACCGGTGGTCCTTGGTTCATGAGGTTGTCCCCACACACCACAACACCCAGAAAGAGACTTTGGTGTGACCCCACCACCACTTCCCAACCTGCAAGGCCCTGCAGGCAAGGGCAGGCAGCGAGTGCTGGAGGGGCAACAGCAAACCCACCAAGTCTAGGGAGGGGATTGGGGGGGGCTTTTCCTTGTAGCTCAGCATAATCCTTCAAAGGTGCTCGGCCCATTTCTGCAATGAGCATGAAGAGGCTCAGCGGGGCTGTGCACCAGAAGGTCTGGGTGCAGCAGCCCTTGTTCAGCCTCAATCAGCAAAGCTGCAGCAAGCACCAGACAAAAGGGTGCCTTTGGACAAGGGTGGGAGGCAGGTTTGGGGGCAGGGGTGCTGCTCAGCTTGCCATTTCCTCGCCCAGAATTCAGCACGACCCCTTTTTCTTGCCTGGTCCAAGATGGGTCAGACACCCCCCTCTCCCCACGAAAAAGTGTGATTTGCACATCCCTTTTCTGTCGCTGGCCCCCAAAGCCCACAGTACTGGGGTGGGTGGAGACAGCACACATGCCTACCCAGTCCTGCCTGTGTGGAGTCTCTGGTGTCTAATGCAGAGGTTGAGTGTGCACTGCCTTTCCCACAAACAAAATGGAGGCAGGTCTGTCCCTCACATCCCCTTCCCAGCCTTGGCTCTCTGCACAAAGCAGAGGGACTGAGCTCTTCGTGAGCCTTTACCTCCCCCTCAAATCCTGCTGATGTCAGCACCAGGCTCAGCAGCTTTATTGTGGGGAGACAGGCACTGAGCTGTCACATGGCCTCTGCCATTTCCTAAGAAACCAGCCTGGGAAGGAAAAAAAAAAAAAAAAAAAAAAGAAGGGAAAAAATAGGAAAAAAAACTAAAAAGGAAAGCCACAACAAGAGGAGAAAGGAGAGCAGAGGGCTGGATAGCCTGACAGCAACCAAGGGCCACCATCATGCAGCACCCACAGACAAAATTACGGGGGAGCGGTGAGGTTTAAGCAAGGAGGAGGAACAGTCCCCATGGGGCTGGCATGGCTCAGCCCTGCTGTGCCCTATCCACACACTCAGCATGACCCCATGGCAGGGGAGCAGCCAACCCCACCATGACATACTGCCCTGGCTGCCACTGTGTCCCCACTGCCACAGTGCTGAACCCTGTGGCAGAAGGTTGGTGTGCACCACCGGGGTGAAAACATGAGGCTAGAAGGAAAAGTTTCTCTATTTATACTGAAGAAAAACAAGGGATGGCTTTTGCAACACGGGAAGGAGAGCAGCAGGGGGAGAATAAAGGCTGTGCTCATGGCCACTGCTGGGTGCTTCTTCAGTGACCCCCAAAGACCTGCCTGGCCTGCAAACTTATAACTAACTTAACTAATAACCAGAAAAATAAAGCAACGTTGATCTCTTTCCACTACGTCTTTTTAATTGCATCAACACCCAGAAATACACAAAAGGATACGTGCCAAGAGCCACCCATCAAAGTGAGGATTCCTTCCATGGTGGGTCTTACTTTCACGCTTCTTTCACTCGAATAAAAAAAAAAAAAAAAAAATAATTGCACCAGTTGACGTACAAACAGAGTCTTCCCTTTTCACACATTCGTGGGTTCTGTCGTGACAGGAAGGTGAAGCCCTGGTGCCTGTGCCGATGTGTCCGGAGCAGCTCTCCAGGGAACAAACAGTTGTACAAAAGAGTATGAAGATTTTTCTTACAAATGTACGCCTGCAGCATTTACTCGTTGGGGGTTTGGGGGAGTTTTGTTTTGTTTTGGGGTTTTGTTGTAGTTTCAAAACTGGGGGTTGGGTCACTAATGGCTTGTATCTTTTATCTACAGTAAATTCAGCATATATTTTTATCTTTAGGAATGTGTAAGGCATTTTGGTAAGTTGAACAGTAAGGTCTGGGTCACAGACTCGTCAAACTGAAGTCCCTTCCTTCGAACTGTCCTCTTGCCCCTGGAGAAGTAAAACAGAAGTGGGTTATTCAAATGGGTCTCAACCTTATTCTCGTGGCAGCTCAAGCATTAAAGTATTTCATGGATGGCCCAAGTCCTGCCTTCTGGGCAGGGAGATCCATGACCACCATTTGCACATGGTCCCAGGGCTTCCCAAAAGCCACCCAGCTGGTACCTGGCAGCAAGTGCCACCTTGCCTTTGGTTTTAAACCACTGCCTGATGCATGCTTCCTTGCAGCCACCACCAGCATCAAGGGGAGGGATGGCAGTAGCTACAAGTACCGTCTCTTGAAGCTGTTCTTTCAACTTCTTCACGGTTTCTCTCTCTTTGGCCAGTTGGTCCTGGGTAACCTTCAGTAGCTCCTGTAGTTTGGTTGCTGCCTGGCCCAGGTCCTTTGTTAATTTTTTTTCTTTTTCAAGTCTTTCCTAGATGGGAGTCAAAAGAAGGCATCTGCCTGAGCCTCCCTTTGCCATCTGGTGACAAATGCCCCTCCAAAACACCTTATGTCACCTCGGGTCTGCACTGAGCTGCCTTGGTGGCCACAAACCAAAGGAGCACCCAAGATCCCTCCTCACCCAAGGGGCCTGGTATCACCCCACCAGCTACAGCTCACTCTGGCTCCCCAGAGATGCCGTGGGCTGAGACAACCGTATGGGAGCAGAACAGTTTCCCAATGTGTGAAAAGCCCAGACTATGAGAGCATTTTCTCAGAGCATCACCCTTATCTTGGCCAACACAGATGAAGTGTCTCTGACTTGCACCTTGCTGTCCTTCAGCCATACTGGAGCTCATAGCCAGCCCCAGGCAGGGAGCTGCCTACAGGGGAACAGTCTACCTTGCCCCACCATCCCCAAGAATGATAAATCCTGCCTTTAGGCCTGCTCAGACACGGCTTTTGCTGTCTTAGCTGAACACCAAGCACAAGAGAGCAGGGCAGCCTAATCACCTTGAGATGCTGGGCCTCCTCCGTGTTTGAAGCTGCTGTGTTTTCAGCCAGTCTCAGCTTTTCCAGCTCTGCTTGCAAACTGCATGCTGAGCTCTGGGCCTGGAATGGGGACACATACTCAATAAACACACAAATTAACAGTACCAGGCACCCCCCGCATCCTGCCCCATACAGCCCCTGGCCCCTGGTGGGTCTGCCTCTGTGAAGAGTTAGGTTACACATCTGCTGTCAGATGACTGGATGCTAAACGCAATGCATTGCTTTTGCTGACCCTGCTTCCACCAGGAAGATGGCATTTCTCACCAAAAGCAGCATGAAACCCAGCTAAAGCCACTAATCCTCAAGTGAAAGAGTTGGCAAAAAACACGGGGGGACTGGGAGAGGGGCAATTCAAGGGGCTACCAGTGCCATGTGGCTTTAGCACAGCTGCTGCAAGATCTTGAGATGTGTGAGGGAATGTGGAGATGTCTGAGATGTGAACAGAGATGGGGAAAAACCTTCAAATTAATTCATTAGCAGCCAAGAACCCATAAAGACTTTGCAAATCCATGTATCCTTCTTGCCCACACCTACCTCCTCCAGCTCCAGTGCCAGCTTTTGCCGCAACACTTGCTCCTTCTCCACCAGCGTTTCGTTTTGCTCCAGCTGGGTTTTCAACTGTGTCGAGAAAAGTTGAAAACACCCAAAAAACACAATTTTTAAAAGGACCAAAGAGATGAGCTCGTGGGGACATTATCAAGAAAGCTGGGCTAGACAGAAGGAATGAAAACCAAAGCTTTCCCCAGGGCACCAACGGGCATTAGGTACCGGCATCCCCTCTCCTCACAAAAGCCAGGAGGATGCCAATGGAGACCCCAGGCCTTGGCTTTGCATTGCCAAATTTTGCCTGTTCCTCAGGCAGCGCCGGCTGGGACTTGGGATGAGAGATACCCCATAGCAAAGGATGTGCCTGGGAGAAGGCTCCACACTTAACAGGATTAAAGGAGAGAGACAAAGCCCAGCTCATGGCAGCACTGCCACCGGCAAGAGGCGTCAGCCTCAAAGGGAACAGCCGCTGCTAATGCCCCCGGCCCGGCTCCAGAAAGTCTTACGGAGCCTCTGTAATCCTAATCCCCACCGGCTGGGAAGGGATCTGGGCGCAGCTCTATCAAGAGTGTTCCCTTCCTCTGAGGACACTCAAGCCCTGAACCCTACGGGGCATCATTGCGCAGCAATGCTGACCCAAGGGCTTGCAGCATCCCCTGCCTGCCTCCCCCAGAATCCTGCCAGCTGACGTCGTGACAGGGGGCTCCCAAGGGGAACGGCTTGGCAAAAGCTGGCTGCCAATATCTTCCCAGCAGGAATAGGACACATGGTTGAAAGGACGGGGGGCTGCCTTCCCCACAACACACAGGACAGGAGACGACACAGCTGCAACAGCCCTGAGCAAAGCCACGTGCAGTTCTCCATGCGGTTAGAGACGGTGAGACAGGACAAGGGACGTGGTTAATGGTTGGTGCCTCCACGGGCAGTGGTCTCACCACCCTAACCTCGAGGGGTGCAGGCTCGCTGGGGTCAGCTTGTAACCCCACTACTTCTCCATCCTGTACATGGTTCTTCATCTCACCCAACTGCTGCCTGACCTGGAAGGAGGACCAGCAAGCCTGGCTTAGTTATACATCACTGCGCCGCAGCCGTCACAAGACCCACAAGGACCTATAAATAAAATTTGCCGGCTTTTTTGCTTGCACATGAGTTGAAATGTTTGGAAAACCACCTCAGTTTCTGCTAGATGCAAGACGGTGGTACCTAACCTGGACAGCTTGAGGCATGACAGCTCCCAGGGGTGCAGAGCACATGCTCACACCTCAACTGCTCTCCTTTGATCACTCAGCACCTTGGTTTAAAGCCACTGCTGAGGGTTTGCGTTAACGTAGTTGAGGCGTTAAATAATGCAACCGAGACAGGGTGGCAGGTCCCATTTGGCCATCAATCACAGCTGGGATGGCTGGGGAGGCAGTTACAGCAATACTGCCCACACACACACTTAAAACCCCCTTACTCCATCTACCAGAGCTCCATCCTGCATTACAGCAGCGCCAGCAGTCAAGCTGCAAGCTGACAGTGTGCCTTGGCCTGAAGAAAGGGAAGGTTGCTGGATGAAGACAAATATGTGTTCACTGCCTGCCCATCTAATGAGATTTAAGGCTAATGATGACTCCGCACCACATTCCCCCAAGAGTAAGGGGCTGCTCTGGTTGGCTGAGCAAGCTGGACGGCAGTGGCTGCAAGGCTGGGAAGAGTCACGGCACCCAAGGGAAACGGGATTTCTGGCTCACTCCACTCTGAGAGGCTCTGCAAGCCAGCAGTACCACCAAGGATTTTAAAACCAAGCTCCTGAAGCTCTCACAATCAAAGTATGGATTGAAAACCAAAAGCCATTATGGTGTCAGCAGGTCTGTTAGCTCTTCTGGCCCTATGCCCCAGTCCTCACCACCACTTACCTGCAGAAACCTAGCTCCCTGAGGAACCCCTACACATGGGCTGCACAGCCTCAGTCCTCCCATCCAGAGATGGATGAATGGATGCTTAAGGAACCCAAACCCCTGCCCCAAGGTGGTGTTGGGGTAGCCAGTGTCCAGTGGTGGGGTGGCTGGGTTTTTCTGCTACGTGTCAGCTTGTGCAACCCTGTCTGCTCTCCCTTCCTTATCAGCCCCATCGCAGGAGAAAAGGCAGGTGAACAAAAATCTCTTCCTGGATCTGAAAGCTGGATTGGTCTGGTGCTCAGCAGCACTGGGTTTCCCTGTGCACTGGCTGTGCCTTCCTGCCCTCCCTGAACCCACAAGGAGGATGATGGCTCCACAGCTGGGTTTGCAAACTGGACCCAGGCAGAGCAGCAAGGTCCTAGCAGGGCAGCTCCAGGGGTCCTCCCTTACCAGGGCCAGCTCCTTGCTCTGCTTCTGCGTTTCCATCTTTGCTGCCTCCAGCTGCTCCTGGGACTCTGACAAGAGCTGCCTCAACTGTCAAGAAGGAACAGAAAGAAAAAAAACATCAATTCATGCACTTGGTTTTGGATCCCTTTGGCCCAAAGAAGCATTTTTATGATGCAACATTTCAAAGAGGCCATGATGGCATCACTTGCTAACATGCCTGCTGATGCCTGCTCAGAGAGAGAGGTGGCTGTGAGACAGCTCCATCTCACCTGAGCCACAGAAATCCCCCAGGACACTGAGAAGCAATGGACAGCATCTCCATACAGATCTCCCAGTCCCATCACCTTGCCAATGGTTCTCCTGACATTAAGTATCTACAATCCAGACCAAAGTGAACATCTCCATCTGTTTTCTCCTGCTTTGCAAAGCTACACATTCCAGAGGCACTCCCCAAATCCCCACAATGCAGATGGGTGGTGAGTCAGACTTAGAAGAAAGAAGCATTTCAGGTCAGAGCCTCCACACTTACACCTTCAACTTCTTTTGAGTAGTTTTGGCGTTCGGAGCTGGCTGTCTCCAAGTGATTTTCCAGTTGTGTTTCCAGAAGAGAGGTGTATTCCTTTAGCTGTATTAAAAGGCAAGAAAGCAGGAAAGGGTTTGATTTTTTTTGAGGTCCAGCACATCCCCAAACATCCCATGGTCCAAGTTTGCCTTCTCCAGGGCAAGTCAGGAGATGGGTCCCAACTCAGCCCAACCCATCTGGCACCTGTGGAGGGACCTTCTGTACCCAAAAAGCCTTACCTGATCTGTGCTCTGTAGATCTGCTTTCAACTTCCTCACTATGTCTTCAAGGGATTTCAGCTGGAGATGAGACTAAGCCAGAAATGATCAGAGAAGATCAGTAAATGGCATCTCACACGGACACCAAGCATCTTTCATTCAACCAAATACCGGCCAGTGTTTCACTCCCACCTCTCCCATTTCACCCTGTACCCAGAGACCTGACACCAAAGTGGAACTCCACAGCCTGCAGGGCAGGAGCTGCTTTTCCCAGGAATGACAAGTCCAACAAGCCCAGATTGTAAATCGTGGAGAAAGGTAACAGCTTTGGCCTGCAGGACTTCAGCTGGCTGAAGTCAGCTTCCAATACCTGAGAAACTGGCACCAGACTCAGTGCAAGTTTCCTACTGAAAGTTCCTTTGGTTTGGAAGCAACAAGGTAGACTTTCCAATGACGCGTCATGGGCTTTGCTATTAAGAGAAGCAAAGCTATCAGAAAGAGCATGGGTTTTACATTGAAACTCGGACTGATTTTTGAAGAGGACTCCACGTTGCTGAGATTTTTGGAAAGGAGAAATTCCTCTCTTCTCCACAGAGAGGCAGGACTGCTCTGAGACCTGCCCTAGCCACCAGACGTTCATCCCATCACGCACATCCTGCTGCCAGCACATTACCAGCAGCCACATCATCCCCGTGCAATCCTACACCCGTCCTCAGCAGCGCTGGCGCTGCGGGAGCCAGCAACAGGCTGCGAAATCAATGATCTCTTGTACAAGAGCTCCCCCACCTCCCTGCAGCCCTAGTCCACTTCAAAACGCCATGTGATAGATGGGGAGCAGCCAGACCATGGAAAGTAGCTTCATCTCAGTTCTGCGTTCAAGAGGGAGGAGGTAACTTCAGTCTGCTTTGCAGAAAAGGCACAGCCAGCCAAGTTCTCCTAAACTCCGGTTAATTCATGAGAGCTCACGAAACATGCTCCCACTGAACTCCTGGGCAACAATGGCTCTCTGTCAGCTGCCGGATGGCTCTTTAACTAGGAACAGTGGTACTCAGAGCTAGACAGACAGCTGGACCCAGAATTATATGCACTACGTGGCTTGGATCTCAGCTCTTTTCTGAAGGTTCAAGGAATGCCAAGGTCACCCCAGGTTTCGAGAGCAAGCCAAGTTCTGAAAAGGGGAGTCCAAGAGCCCTGCACGTGCTTTCCTCCCATCAAGCCAGTGCCCACCACGAGCTCTCTGCCCAATTTCCAAGCGTCAGAGCTTGGATTACCGAAGTGGTGACATGGTTTCTGAGCTAGCATGCCTGAACTGGGGAGCTGCAACCATTTCTCCAGTTGCCCTGGCAGTGTCTAGGCACATACCAAGTGGGGACAAGGGATCCAGGAGGAGAGAGGCTTAGCTCCTATACGAGGTGGGCTTCTTGTCTGCCGGTTTGGTGACAGAAGGTGTGGAATTTGGGAGAAGAGAAAGTCCCCACGTCTCAGAGTTCAAGGTTGACAGGAACAGTCAGGGTAACTATCCGATTCATAGCCAATAACCCCTCTGCTCCTTTAAGTCCAGCTCCACAAACCCTTGCACACAAGTGACAAACCTAAGAGTGCCTCAAAGACGTACCTTTTGGAGTTCCTCTTCAGATGCTGTAAGCTTTGCTTTCCACACCTGCTCCTCCTCCTCCACGCTCTTCTGCAGGTCTCGCAGCATCCCTTCCTGTGGGCAAAGCCTCAGCTAAGTCCAAACCTTCTCCAAAACCTCCAAACCTCCTGAGCCAAGCTGTGCCAGGGCTGGAAGCCCTGGCATACCCAACACCTCTCCAAGGATTTGGGCCAAAGCATGAGTAACAGAATTAGGTGCCCCAGGTGGGGCTAGGGGCTTCCAGTTCCCAGGCCAGCTCAACCACCCTGCTCATCAGACCCCTTTCTGTGCCACAACCCACCAGCACCAGGAAGGCTTCCAGCATGACTAGGATGAGGAAGAGCTCTAGAAATACAGGATTTTCCCCTTCCCCCATCTCAGTGACAAATAATGATCTAAGCAGCAGCCCCACAACATAATGTGGGATGCCCACCACAAGCCAATAGGCAGCCTGGGCTGCCAGAAGACCTCTCACAATGTATTTCTAGTGGACAACCAATGCAGCACCAAGGGCTGCAACTTACCGTCTCTGCAAGAATAGTTCTGTACTGATCACATTCTGCTTGTAAAGTGCTTTGCGCTTCCTCTGCCTCTTTTAATTTAAGTGCTGAATCCTGGAAGTAGAGGAAAGGGATGGAGAGAGGTGAGGAAGACGAACGAGTGACTTGTAGGCACTCCCCTGCCCCTCCACTTTCCAGCCCCTTCTTTTACCGGGGCTTCTGTTGGAGTCATGTGATGCTTTAGCACATCCATGGTCTTCTCCTTAAACTCTTGTAGCCACGTGTCATAATCCTGAGTTTGACAAAAAGAGGACAAAGAAGAAAAGGGACACTTAGATGTCTATCTGCCCTGCAGAGCAGAGGCCCTGTGGGACTCTGAGAAAGCTTGTGCCCACCTGCTGCGAGGACATGGCAATGCCGGGGAGGGCAGAGAGCGTCTGCTTGGTTTGCGTCCGGAGCGTGTCCAGCTGTTGGGCCAGCTCTTCCTGTAAGAGGGACAAACTGACATGTGATGGAGGGCACCTGTTGGACAGGCTGCCAATACCAGTCCCGCTCTTTGATGCCTACAGGGGTGTGCCATCATGGGGAAACCAGACAACAGAGAAAACTACCACCGCTGAGAACCATAAAAATGTCCCTCCTGTGTCACCCACCATTCTGCTTCCCTGACCATGACCTGTACCATGGATACACAGCTCTCAAGACAAACCCTCCAAGCTGGCAGGAGGGTTGGGTCAGCACTGCGCCAAAAAGGAGGCAGACAACTCAGGACAAGCACCACTGATGGCTCGGAGAGGCCAAATGTTTCCCCTGTAACATAGGCATCACTACTGGAGAGAAACGCCAGGCTCACCTTTGCTTTTGTAGCAGCAAGCAGTTTTTCCTCGCACGCCTTCTCCACCATGGTCAATGCTTCCATTGTTTTCCAGTTCTTCTCACGAAGGTCCTGCCGAGACCACACACAGAGGGCAATAAGCCACACATCACGATGAAGGCCACCAAGCTGCTTGTTAGCACTGCAGAGGATTTCAAAGCCTCCATTCAGGAAAACATGCAGCAGCTCATCACTTTTGTGAATGGTCTTCCATTCCATTGCCCACATAAACCCCTTTCCCTGCCATCCTTGCAGTGTCCCAGTGCACTGCATTGCTCAGGTGGTGGCCTTGAGGGAGCAGAGCAGAGCTGGATGGAAGCAGGAGCTCCAGAAGCAGCCCTCAGGATGCCTAGGGCTGCCTGGAGAGGACACACAAGGAGAAGAGAAGGAATGAGGTGTGAGGGACCACTGCTCAGGGACTGCCTTTACCCTACTGGCATAGGATCTCCCTGGCTTACCAGGTCCTAAATCTCCCAAGAGAACAGATACCTCCACCAGGCATCCCACCACCTGCTGCAGCCCGGCAGCTTGAGCTGTGCAGCCTGCCGGGGGCATTCCTGCTCTCTGGCATATGAGGCAATGCCTTCAGTGCTCCACAGGGCTGGAAGAGCCTCTGGCCACACCACGGAGCCACTGGTAGCCAACTACAATGGGCTGTCATTCAAACCCCAAATATCTGGGTTTTGGAGAAAAAAAAAACTGCGGGCAGCAAAAGCTGAGCCTGGTTCACTCACATTGTTTTTCATTTTCTGTTGCTCCACAGCCTCTCGCAGCTCTGTGGCCTCCCTTTCCAAGGATGAGCGCTGGTCTGTCATCTCCTGGAGCCTGGAAGGGAAGGATGCGAGAGTGAGTCTCAGCATCCACCTCCCCCCTGTGTAGCAAGCTGTCAAGAAGGGGACCACAACACTTCCTATCCCAGTCTGCTCTGGGATCTACATACAGCGGGAGGAGGAGGGAGCGGGACTAAAACTGGCCATAGCAATGCTGGAGTGTGGTCTAGTTTTCTACCAGCTTATCAGCAGCAATAACAACCAAGCGAGTAGTTGGCTGGCTCTATACCCAGGACGAGAGGAAGATGTAACCTGATCCAAAGCTCAGAAATTCCAGCTTACACAACTGGGACTGCTCCCAACATGCTCCTGTCCATGGCTCATTAGGCTGAGATAGCCCACAGCTCTGCATTTTGAAAGCTTCATCCTACTATCTTGAGTAACTATAAATCAGAGCTGCTGACTAGATGCCCAAGAGCCTGCAGCTTCCCTCCACACCCTCAGATACACCATCTGCCCCAAAGGGACCCACAGCTTGAGCAGAACAAGGAAGGTTCAGGTTCTTGATAAGAACCACCCAAGTCTCTCGGGTTCCAGGACAACTGAAGAGCTGCCTTCCTTTAGAGGAATTCTGGATGCTCACTGGCAGTGGGGGCATCTGAGAAATCCTCTCCCCATGCAGAGCCTGAGCCTTCTCAGAGGCACAAATCATGACATGGGAAACTCCAATTAAATGCCAGGAAACCTTTCTGCACCAGGGTGGAAGAGGCTGTCAAACACCAAAACAGGGACCCAGAAAGGTGGCAAATCTCCATCCTTGGGGACATCTGGAAACACCCCCAGAACGTCTCCTCTGGTTGTGCCAGCTTTGAACACAGGCTTGGATCAGAGGCATCCCACTCCCAGCACCAACGCCACCAGAACCTCCTATTCTGCAGGACCAAGACCAATCAACAACTACAGTCTCACTGCAGAAGGGACTAGATGTTATCTGGGGGCAGCACTTGAGCCAATTAGCATTTTAAACAGCTGTGTCATGCAGGATTGACCTTCTCTTCCCAGCTTCACAGTCCCCAAGCCCACCTAACAGAGAAGGGCAGGAAGCCCTCACCCACAGGGAAACCTGGGACACACGGACAGCAAGTTGGAGGTGCCATAACAGTCTCCATATACACCTAGACCCACCTTGACCGCAGCTGCTTCATTTCTGCTTCATTAGCTGCCTAGAAGAGAGAAAGCACTTTTGTTACCTGTCCGAGGCACACGATGCAGGTCACCCCTCTCTGTGGCATCCCAGAGCAAAAATAACACAGGTACTGTGTTAACACTGAGCAAAACCACCTGCTTGAGTGGTATAACCCACTCTCCTCCTCCTACCCCAATTAAACGAGCACACAACCTGCAATTCTCTGTCTTTTTCTGCATCCCTCATCTGGCCTGCCTCCAGCAGAGCTTCGATGGATTTGATCCTCTCCAGGAGCTTTGTATTCTCTGAGCTGGCATCCTGCAGTTTCCCTTTCACGTTGTCTAGCTCCAGCAACTTGCTTTTAACATCTGCTTCGGAGCTCATCAGCTTGGCCTGTAGTTCTGTTGGAGGAAGGGATGAGAAACAGAGTAGGCTAGGTACAAACAAATATGGAGACTCCCCACCCTACCCTGCCCTGCCCAAGAACAACTCTTGGCCAAAGAAGCCTGGGCTGTGGATGTTTTCAGGAGGCACAAAAAGGGCAGGCAGGAATGCAGGACAGCACAGGAGAGAGGCATTGGAGTGGCATCCTGTAACAGGACCATGGACCAGTTCCACGTCTTGCTCACACTGACACCAGGCAGCCTAAGTCATCCCTGGGTCTACTTGTCCTGCCCTGACCAGCCCCACCAAGCACCCAGCTGTGAAAGCTCCAAGTCTGCCCCACAGCTCTCCCTGCACCAATCCAAGGTCCTCACCAGCAATGCTCTGCTGCTGTCCTTTGGCCCTTTCTGTGTCCGCTAACAAGCTTTTGTAGCTGGTCTGGGTTTTGCGGAGCTCGTCGCTTACTTCCTCCAGCCTCTTCTGCAGTGTCGCCTCCACTTCTCTTTGGGAAGCCTGCACGCAAGGAAGAGAAGGCTTTCCATAGCGTACCAGGCACCCCGGCCAATTTGAAGCAAAGCTCCGTGTGTCACATAATGTTATTTTTAAGCTGTGCTTTTGGGGGGGTTTAAGTCATTCATCCCCCCAAGCTCCTCCTGTGCACGAAGCATCTTGCCTCACGTTCACGTTTTATTTGCCAGCCCTCGAGTGGAAAGCAGACAACACCCAAACGTCTCAATTCTGGGCCAAGACCATGACCATCCTCCCCTCCAGAGAGCTAAGCTCTGAAAAACCTCTTAAAGCCCTGGTCTTAATGCACAGTCCCAGCCCAGGAGGGAGAGGTGCTGCCACGGTGCTTAGCAAGATGGAGACACCCAGCCACATGTTTCCACACAGAGGAATTTTCTGTGCGGTTTGGGCCGGAGAAGACTTTTTTTTTTCCATCTTAGAAAGCAGTGAGGAAGAGGCCTGGACAAGGAAGGCGCTTCAAGGGGGAAAGCAGAGGAGGAGGATGAGGAGCATGCTGCAAAACAGCAGCTCTACAGATGTGAGTTGCACCCTTGCAAATGGAGAAACATTGAACGGAAGGGGCAGAAGAAGGTAAACCAGCAGCCCTGTCTCTGTCTGAGTGGTGCTTCCAGAATCACCAAGACATCAGGAGTCCTCTGGTTTGTGAGGATTTGACCCTGCATCCTCAGCTCTTCTAGGTGTTACTGTGGAGCGCATTCTCCACGCATTGCTGGCTTTAAAGTCTTCCAGCTAGTATGACTTCTTTTATTAGTATTAAGGTGTGCAGCAAGCTGACAGCCCTGGAGAAGTTCTCCTAAAAGCAAGCCTAGAAGCTGGTGTTTTGAGCTAGGAAGGTGGCTTCTGCCTTCATGCCAGCCACGTACCCACATCACCCACCTTGCTCCTTGCCTTCAAAAGGACCATGGACCAAAACCAACCCACCAGAAGGCATTTTAAAAATTAAAAGCAAGTATATCAAAGGCCCCTTGCTCTAGGAGGATCTCTAAAAAAACACTTTGGCATGCACAGATAGAGCTCTCTACCACCACAACTTCATAAAGAGGCCAGAGCAATTTGGAGACCACAGCACATGCAGGAGGGACATTTCACATCCCTCATCCTGTCTGCCAGGCTTGGGGGACAGAACTGCAAATTACCAGGTATGGGGTACCCAGGATTAATGCTCCCAGCCCCCAGCTCAGACAAATCCCACCAGAAGCACTGCCAACCCCCAGATGATGCTCTTCCCTGTGTGGGTACAGCCTGCCTGCCAGCAGCGTTCCACCGTTCCTCCACCAACAGTGTGCTCAGAGGCTCTACTTGGGAGGTGTCCTTTAAACACCGCTAAAAACCCCAAACCCAGCCACACCCTGGTGACAACAAAAAAGCCACAAGCTCTACCTCCGGCACCAAGGAAGCAGAGCAATGGGCTTAAAACCAGCTGAGCCGAGAGGGAGCACCCACATCTGCATGAGCACATGCTGGCAGAGGCCAGTGGGTTTCCTCTCTTGCCTTAGGGTACCACCCAGCACCATGGACTATCTAGGATTCTCTCCCACCTTTACCCCAGACTCATACCAGGTGAGTGACAACAACTTCAAGCAGGGCATTGTGCTCCCTGGGCTTTGCTGGTGATGATGCACAAGGAGTGTATTGCATGTGATAAACTAACAGAGGGGAGGCAATTAAGAGGTCCAAGAGGCAACTTGCTTTCCAACAGTGGACACTCATCCCCCTCCAAGCTCTTCCCATGGCCAAGTCCACAGACACCATACAATTTAGCCACCTGCTCCATCTCTGGGAGAGGAATGGGTCTGCCAGCGCCTGCCTGACCTGCAGCTGCTCGATCTGCTTCTCAGAAGCTGCCGCTTTGATCTCCCAGCTCTTCTTCTGCTGCTCCTCTTGCTGAAGCACCTCCGATTTCTCAGACAGCTCTTTCAACAGCTTGTTGTACTCTTGCCGTAACTTGGCCAGCTCAGCGTTTTGCCTGCACCAAGAGAAGCGGAGTTATTTTAGCCTGCAGGCCAGTCAAGCATCTCTGATGTCACCTAGAGGGGAACACATCCTGTGGGCCTGATACAGGACTCGAAACATCTCCATGGTTGCCTTAGCCTGTTTCTAGGACACGCCTGGTGCTTCAGAGAGGGGGTGGACAGAGCTGACAAATCACTTTTCAAAAGCCGCGTTTCAGTCACAGGAGACATTCCTTTCTCATGAAGTAGAGGGCTTGAGGATTTGTGTTCCCAGACACAAGAGGAAGCGCTCCAAGCAGCTGAAGTCCGCTCTGTAATTATTTGACCGCTGTTAATCACCAGCCATTTCAGAGTTTCTATAAAAAGGAGTGTGAAATTCTTCTACCTAGCTTCTATTTATTCTGCATGCACCAGGCAGTTCTCGGTTTTCTGCAGCATCAAAGTGCCAGCTGCATTTCTTCTGAAGTTTGACAGTACAAGCTCCCCTAAGGGGTGAAGTGCCACAGTGCTTGCTGGTCCCTCTTCCCATCATCTGCTGCCTGTTGGCTCTAGCATCAGCACTGCTGACTCCAAAGCAGAGAGGGACTCCCCTGCCCTTCCACTTGGGAAAAACATACTTGTTTCCTTTGCCAACCCCCCCCAAAAAGCCATTTGGCAAGCTCTTCCTCACTCCCTCCTCTATCTCCAGCTAGCTGTGGTGTCTGTAGAAGCACCTTCAAGAAAGGGGGTGGCCAAGCCTGATGGACAGCCAACCCCAGGGTTTGTCAGAGGATAGCCCCAAGCTCTGCCACCCACCCCAACCTTACTTGCTCTCCATCTGGCTGGTGGCCTGGTTGAGGGCATCCCTCAGGATGGAGTTCTCCTGCTGCAGGCGAGCCAGTTGTGTGTTGGGGCCATTCTCCAGCTGCTCCTGCAGGGTCCGGATCTAGAGGAGCCCAATGGGTTAATGGTGTCTCTGTCCCCTTTGCTCTCCCTGTGAAGCCCATAAGATGTGCAAGAGGGACTGGCAACACAGGAGGGCATCTACTGATGCTGACAGCCCCCAGGGATGAGATGTCCCATGAGGATGCTCCCACATGCCTCTTCTCCCTTGAGCACCATGGTCCAGGAGCACCGTGGTGTCTTGCCCCTCCCCTCACACATCTCGGTCTTCTTCAAAAGACCACGTGTCTGCCACCAAGTCACCCAGCAGTCAGGAGGAAGCTGCAGAGCACAGCATGGGGCTCACCTTGCCCTGGAGCTGCTGTGTTTCAGTGACATGGTCCTGGTAGCTGGCCTGCATCCGTGCCTGCACCGCTGTGATCTCCCGCTCTCGGGTAAGCAGCTGCTCCTTCAGCTTGCCCTCCACGGCCACCGCTTTGGCTCGCTCAGCCGCGAGCTCCTTCGAGGAGAGAAGTCACCCAGTTAATCCTCAGCGTATGAACCTTCCCTGTGAAACCGGTGGCCTCCTATCTCAGAAGACTTAGAAGTCCAGCCCTTTTGGAGCTGCCCCCCTGCCCAGCTATGCCATTTAGCACTTACATTTCTTCATGCATTTTGTTTTGGGCTCTGTGGCCACTGGATGCCACTGTTGTTCCACATTGGGCCAGCTAAGAGAAAGGAGGAAGACAGCCTGGAATTTTATTTCCCCCCTCCCCACCCGTAGGAGCAATAATGTCACATAAAGTCTGGGGCAATTAAAAAAAAATTGAGCCCAGCATGACAGGTGTCTGTTCTGACTTCCAATACCCAAAAAGACGTGGAGGCAGGGGGCTGAGTCAGGTAAGGGGGGTGTGGATAGGATCAAGCTCCTTAAAAAGGGACTGATCTGCACCTTTTCAACTCAGGGGATCAGGGCAGAGGTGAGAAAGGATTTATTTTTCTCCCTCAAGCAGCAGAAAGCTGCAGTCTCTTATGGGATGGCTTTTCCTGCAGCTGCCAACATGTGCTACCCTACAGCTCTTTGGGCTGATGCCTCCCCAGGTTGGATCAGGCCAAGGAGAGGAGATCAGGTGGGGCTCTCCTCCTCTTTTGGGGAGAAAACAGCAAATGGATGAAAGGCTTAGAAGGCCCCTGGGCTTCACCTCCAAGGGGGATGAGATGTGGGAAGTGGGAGGCACCTGGCGAGCCACAACAAGCAGAACCCATGCCAGGGATGCTGGGAGGGTCGTGAGGCACTTACCTTGCTCAGCTCCCGCAGCTTGTTTCTGGCAGCAGCCGCATCCTCCTGCTCAGCGGCAAGCTGCTTCTCCTTCTCTTCCAGCTGGCGTTTCAGGACAGCGACTGGGTCACCTTTCTGCGTTGCCTGCCAGCATAGGGTGGCACATCAGTGGGGACACCACCTCTGGACCTATCCCCTCTACCCCACATGCACAAGATTCTGCCCTCCGCTCCAGGGGAAAATTCAGCTCTGGTGTTCAAGACTGACTCTTGGAGCCAGCCTGCCCAAAACCAGGGTGCCTTTCTTTCCCTCCACACCTCCCGAGGCTCAGCAGAGCCCTGGTGGCAGGTGGCCACGATGGAGCTGGCAGCCCTACCATGTGCCAGGTGTCCTGGACGATGCCCGCTTTCTCTGTCAGGATCTCAATGAGCTGCTGAGCCTCCCCCTCGCTGAACACCATGCTGCTGACAGTGGACACAAGCGTCTTGTAGGGCAGGTAGAGGGGCCCATCAGAGTCTGCAGGTGCTAGGGAGGAAAGACGAGGAGTTGGAACCACTTAAGCCAATGGCAGAGCTAAGTAGCATCTTCTCAGTTGGCTTCTGCCCCACAACTGCTGTTCCAAACCAGCATCCACCCAGATTTCCATAGGCAAGTTTGATACCCCTCTAATTGAAAGCAATATGAGAAGTGCTGGAGACAACACTAGCCACACACATGTGCTTCTTGAGCCAGTTGTCAGGCCTGCTTGGCCCTACTACTGGTTCCACCACCCTGCAACCATCCTTCATCAAACTAAGTGATTCCCAGCAGGAGCTGGGCATGCTTTGCCAATGTCAGGGAGCAGAGACATGTTGGGCGTTAAAAGCTGAACTGCACCATGATACAACTTTGCTGGGAGAGGTCAACCCATACAGTGGTGCCAGTGGTGCACAGTGCAGCAAGGTCACCTCCCACCTTTCACCAGGCTACTTTGTTCCAGCTCTTTGCTAAGGGTATGACACAACTCTGCCCCTTCCTCTACCCCTCTGCTAAGCCAGGAAAGCCAAGGAGCATCAGGGACCATGATGCTTTTGTAGGACCACAGTGCACATGGCCACGATGGATAGAGGGTGGCAGGCAGTGGTTTAAGAGTTCCTGCACAGTATCTGTGGCTTATTTAAAAAAACAAAAATCCTAGAAGAAAAAGCAATTTAGACTCCAGTAGCTCCAGAGCCTCTAAAGCCATTACCACCAGGGTCTCCTTAACAGAGAGCTCAGACTCCCCAAACAGCAAGGCCAGAGAATAAGGAAAAGGAGGTGCTGCAAGTGTTGGAGCAGAGATTCCCCTGCAGCCCCTGGAGAGAAGCCCACAGTGGAGCAGGGTAAAGGTGTGAGGAGGAAGCAGTGGCAGAGAGAACCTGTTATGGATTGACCACAACACCAATCCTGAGCTGCTCAGGGAGGGGAGGTCAAGAGGGAAGGAGTGAAATTGAGCCTGGGAAGAAGGGCAGCAAGAGGAAAGTGTTGTTTTCATTTTATCTCTGTTTTTAATCTGTTTTAATTGGAAATAAATTACATTAGTTTTCCTCAAGTCAAGTCTGCTTTGCCTGCAATAGTAATTGCTAAGTAATCGCTTTATCTCAATCTTGACCCATGAGCTTCCCTGTCTAATTTTCTTCCCTCTTGAGGAAGGGGAGTGAGAGAGTGGCTGCGTGGGCATCTGGCAGCCAGCCACAGTCAACCCATCACAGCAAGAGAGTGGCAAAGTCTGGGAACACCTAGCAGCTCCAGCATGCACTGTTTGCTCCTGGCTTCTGGTAGATCCATTTTGGATGCCAGTGCTAAGCCCTGGCAGCCGCAGAGTCTGTTTCACCAGTAGCAGTCACTTCCCAGCAGCGCAGCCAGGGCAGCTCCACCGTCTTGTGCAACCAAGGCCCAAGAGCTTGGCTCACACTTTACTCAAACCGGCAACAGCACGGATGCGGGATGGCACATCACAGCCCCTGGCCCGATCCCACTGGGTGGAGGGACCCACCAATCAAATTCTGACCATCTTCCAGCAGTGTTGCACAAGTGAACCTTGCACAAGGTGGGTACAACACAAACCCCACCTTGCAGCTGGCAAACGGAGGAGGGGCAGCCTGCCAAGCCCTGGCAAAAGGAAGCCGATGCTGCCACCAAGCACATCTGCAGAGTCAGAACCTCGCACCTCACCAAAGGAAGCAACAAAATGAGAAGCAGACATGTAGCAAAGCTGCCATGGAAAAGCACAGCAGGGCAGAGGGGTCTGAAGAGCTGCTTCTCAAACCCAAAGGAACAGAGGAGACATGGATGGTCCTTGCGTGGAGTCTCAGACCTGGGAGGCTGCAGCCCAGATCAGGTACCCACATGTGTTTCATGAGAGAGAGTGGCTCCTGAGATGACAGAGAACAACTTGGGACCCGCATACACCCTGACCTCTTGCAAGCAAGTTTTTGTGTGATGCAGAAGGCTAAAAATTAACCACACAAGAGAAAAATACCCCAAGCTGCTCTTGTCAGGTTTGTTGTTTCCGGGCTGAGCACATGTCTTTGAACACCCATTTTAATCTGTGCTGCAGGATAATTTCTCGCTTCTGCCTCTGAGAAGAGACCACAGCTGCTGAAAGGCTGCCCACAATACCTCGGTCAAATTATTCGGTGAAACCAGCTTCATGGTGCAACTACTGACGAGAGCTTTCCTCTGAAAAATCCCGCAGGAACAGCTAAGACATCACTTTTGGCTTTTAAGACATGCAGGATCCACACTTCATACTCAAAGGAGTGGAGATGTTTGGAACAGCCAAAAGAACTTAACCCTTGCTAAGAGTTCATCTCCAATCCACATTCCCTCAGTTCTTACAGCTCGGATTTAGGGCCCTGTTTCTCAGTGTTAGAGAAGTGTATCTCTGTATGCACACAACAAAGCAACCACCTCCAGTTTCCCCAACATCATCGCTGCAATGCCCTCCAGTAGCAGCTGTTCAAACAGTTTCAAATCTCACCACTATGTGGAGATGGCCTTCAGTAAAATCCTTTCCTCAAAGAAGCAGATACAAGGGGTTTTAACCCAACCTTGGAGATCAATGACCGCAAAATGTCCTGCTGAGCAGCCTTCTTCCAGAACATGGGTGTGGAAACTGCCACCTAACACAGCAGCCTAGGTTTGGTTGTGCTGGAGAGAGCTGGTACATAGGGGTGTCTGTTTGGTTGGATTTTTTTTTCTAAATAAATAAAGAAATGAAACCTATGCACACCACATCATGTCTCTGAGAACACCTGAGAGACTTCTCCCATGTGTTCACATGGGAACACTTCTACAGGTCCGAAGATGCTCACGTTTTCAGTGCCTGTAATTATCACTTAACCAAAAATAAACCCCAAACTGTTCACATCGGTACAATGAGAGGCAAGAATACAGCTACAGAGCTGTTTCTCCCTTCCCTACACCTATTTACACCCTGGAGAGTTCAGGACCACCTTCTTTAATCTCTTCCATCTCAGAATCGGTCAAGGGAGGCATGAATGATGACAGGCAAGTTTTCCCTTCCCTGTGACATATCCGAAGTCACTTCCCTCTCAATCATGATCAATTCCCCACAATACAAAATCCCCTCAATCCTCTCTCCTCCAATAGGCTGTTTTTCAGCATCTCTGAAGAAGGTGGAAACTCTAGCAGGGACCCACCTCCCTGTAGAAGAGTGGCAGAACTCAAGTGTGCTTTTCATAATCCGGGGCGGAAGGGGAAAACATCTTATCTTGGCTCTCCACCCAGATGTCCAACACCCTGACAGCTGCCCCCTATCCCAAGAGAGGAACATGCACCTCTTGTTCATACTCAGTGCGCAGATCTGCTCAGAGACCTGCAGCACAACAGCAAATCCAAGAGCAAATCCAACACCTGCATGCTGGACCAAAGAGCTAAGCACCAAGCAGGGGTACCTGATGCAGGAGGCAACACATTACAGAGTGAAAACAAGTCAATAAACTCTTGACTTCAACTTCTCTTCCACCCAGAGAGAACTATGCTTTTTCAATTCACCTTCCCCTTGGTGCACATGGTCTATCTCACCAGAGACAGACCTTCTACAGCTGCCCTGTTTCCAACACTGAAGAAGAATGAAGAAATCTCAGATGGGATAGGCCTGTTTCAACAGCACCAAAATGCCTTGCTGGCTTACTCGATGGGGATATATGCAGAGAAATTTAGCCTTACCTGGCTCACTCTTCTTCTTGGATGCAGCCTTCTTCTTGGCAGGTCCATCATGCTTCTGCTCCTCAGGGGCTTGAAGAGCATCAGTTTTCTTGGTGGCAGTGGACTTGATGACTGGAGCACTTTGCTGTGTGCCAACTGGTGGCACAGCCACAACAGGAACCTCCTTAGGGGTCACCTCCAAGACAGAAGAACTTTTGGGGACACTGACAGGAGGCGAAGCCAGCACTGGGCTAGGAGCAGGCTCTACCTTTGCCACCTTCTTCTCCTTCTTCCTCTTCTCCTTAGGTGATGGAGCAGGTTTCTCCTTTTCCTGTGGGGCCACTGACACCGCCGCAATTGGAGACTCAACAGCTACAGGCTCAGGCACCACAACAGGCTCAAGAACCACATCCTTGGGAGAGTCTGTCACTTCCTGAGTCAGCTGCTGCTCTGGAATCTTTCCATTAGGTTTCTCTTCCTTTTTCTTTGCTTTCCCTTTCTTCTCAACAGGTTTCTCTTTCTTCTTTTTCTCTATTTTCTGCTGCTGTGTCTTCTCAAGCTCTTTGCGTTGCTTGGCCAAGGCTTCTTCATAAGATGTCTCCTTCATGGAGAAGGTGGACACCAGGAAGATCCCAATCGCTGATATCACCATAAAACCTCCAAAGACCATAACACCCAGCGTCTGAGGGTCATACACATCCATCCTGCCTTATTCTTCTGTGCCTGCAAGACACCAGAACAACAGTTAGTGGTGAGTAAAGAAATGATGCAACAGCCTCTCTGAGCAGGGAGTTTCATATGGACATCTGTTTTTCCAAATGGCACCATGTGCTGAAAAGGCAAACACTCAAGATTCGCGTAACTCTGGTGAGGACAACCTGCCTACACACCCACAAGTTTATGCTCCTCCGCTATGTTGCCTATGCACAGCGGTCCAGTCGTACTGCAGTGACTAATGTCTCTGGCTGCAGCAATCTTCAGAAGAACCAAAGAAGCAGAAGAAAAAAACAGGGACACGATCAGAAACAGCCATGAGCAAGTAACCATTACATGTCCAGTGGGATGGTTTTGCATGACCATTGCATGATGCTGCGTCCCCACAGCAGTAAGAGAGACCCTTCTCAGACTGTTTGGCGCAGGTTGATCAAGATCTGGGCTCTCTCTGGAGGACCTGGCCTTTTCATTGCACCCAGATGCATATTCAGCTCTCAACTTTAGAATAAAACATCGCCCTGGAAGGGGAAAACATGCACAGTAGAGCTTTCCCCAGCTTTGCCACAGCCCTGGACTTCTCCCTTCACCACCTGCACCCTGTGGCACTGCTGGTTTCTGCCCAGACCAGCAAGGAGGACACACAGTAACTGTGTCCAGCTGCGTAGCTGCTCCCAGATCACAATGAAGAGCAACAACACAGCAACAATGCTGCTTCCATGTACACCACATGGAAAACCAAGTCATGACCATTTCATTGAGATGAAAATACCGATAAAAATTGTTAAGTTCAAGCTAAGGGGGGGGGGGGGGGGGGGGGGGGGGGGGAAGAAAAAAAAAAAAAACAAAAAAACAAATTTTTTTTCCCCCCCCACAAATGCCGCCAAAAAAAGGGAAAACTTCAACCGCAGTTGCGG
>WUAM01000323.1:45097410-45112094 GCA_024336885.1 Actenoides hombroni | reverse complement strand
GGCTAGACCCCAAAGCCGGGACCCCGTCCTCTCCCGTCCCCGCTTCCACGCGGGACACCCTTCCGCGCGTGGGAGCGACGGGTACGCATGTGGATGTCCCCACCCCGCTCCACGTCTGCTGACAGCCGGAGGGGTGGGGGGGGTTGGTAGCGCCGGAGGGGTGGTCCCGCTCGCAAAGGGGACACACACACACAGACGAGGGGGTGTCCCACGGGGCGACACCTCCGCGTAGAAGGGGAAGAGGAAGGGGAAGGGGAGAGGGAGGGTGGCCGCCGCTGCCTACCCACCCGTGCCGGGTTGCGGTCCCTCCTCGCCGCCGCGGCCGTGTGGAGTCGTGGCACTTTCCGCCGCTGTCTCGCCGGGCTCGGCCGCCCCGGCCCGCTCCGCCCCGGCCCGCCCCCGCCGCTCCGCGCCGCGTCGCGGGGCCCACTCAGCGCGGCGGGGCGGGACGGGATGAGACGGGACGGGACGCACCGCCCCGGCGCTGTGGGGCATGTCCCCTCTTCACCCCCACGGGTGGAGGTCCCCAGTCCCTCACCACCTCCGTGGAGGCTCTCTCGGGGTTGGAGCGGTGGCTTGGGCAGCGGGAGAACGGGAAGGCAGGTTGGAGGGTCGGTACCGAGCGCTCCGGGCTGGGGAAGCCTCGCAGACCTTTGCCCCGGTGGCGCTGACGGGTTGAGTTGCCGGGGATCGGTCCTGCGTCGGCTGTGGTTGCCCGCTGGGCGTGCCGAGGGTGTCACGCAAACCCTAAGGCAGACCTGGGGCAGGATGGGTGGGAAACCTGGAGAGGTCCCCGCGAGGGCTGAGGATGCTGGTACATGCTCTGGACCCTCGTCAAAGGTCCAGAAGCAGATTAAACCCTAAAGGTGCCTGACCCCAGCGGAAGCCTTTCTTCAGGGTTCACAAATGCTGTGTGACTAAACAGCGCTGGGTCTTGTCCGTCATCCCCCGTCTTATGGGTGACAGGACGGGGACAAAGCCGTGCCCAGAGCTGTCCACGATGGCCAGTGCCACCCAGTGTGGTGGCTGTCCTCTGGGCACACGCCCTCTGTGTGCCTCCTGGCCTGGCCGTGACCTCCCATGGTGGGACAGAAGAAATGGAGCTGTGTTTCTCACGTGCCTAATTGCACCAGATCTGGGTGCCTAGTACCTTGGAAACAAAAACGGAAGGGTTGGAAGGGATTCCCTTCACGTTGGAAGGGACCAACTATTAGGCTGAACTGTTGGAGAAGAGACATGGCACTCTTCAGGAGATGCTGTGCCCTGCCAGTCTGTGCCATAAGAACACAAGAACCACCTCAGACCAAAGGCCCACCTCCCTGGGAATGTGTCTCCAAAACCACATAACCATCCAGACACCAAACCAAGCAGGAGCCATAAACTGATAAAGCAGAGGTTTGCTGCCTACTCTGTAATACACAGATTGCACTGGCCACACTTTTCACCCAAAATCATAAAAAAGGTCTGGGCTCAGGTGGCCATATGTCTCCACATCTTCAGGCAAGCTCAAAGACATCTCACTCCTTTTCCTGGCCCTCCCTGGCCATGTCATGGCCCTTCCATGGCCATGTCAAGGCAAAGCTTCTGCACTTGCTAGGCACTGACTGGGGAGTAAGAAATTAATTTGCTATAAAAGCAGCTGGGAGGGAGCACTAATTCAACATCACAGTGCAAGCTGTCAGGATCTTCCAGCCGCCTGCCATCTCTCTGCTTGCAGCCCGGTGTAGATGCTTGGGGCACCTATGTTGTTGTGTTTCAGTGGCCAGACCTTCTCACAGGGCAGCAGTCAGTGCTGCTCTCAGTGGGCTCCCTGAGATTTACATCAGCTGCTGCTACATTGTCACCCTTTGCACAGAGAACAAACTGTGCTATTGAAGCTGGGTTGGGGATGAGCAGCAGGTCCTGCCCACAGCCTGGTACATCTTGACACAATGGCAAGGAGAATAAGTGACTGTTTCATGCTGGGTGAAGTGATGGAGGAAGAGAAAAAATATGCTACAGGATTAATAATAATTGGCTAATTGTGACAATAGGGCTTTTGCAGAGGGACCTGAAATAGGCACAAACACTTCTGTTCTGAGCACTCATGAGACACCGGAGAATTTCTGGGAGTATCTACGCACTGCAGGCAAACCAGTCAGGGCAGGGCTCTCCACCGTGGGCAGGACCTGGACTAGACCACAAATTAAAAGAATGGCTGTAGGCAGAGTGCAATCCAACTTTCAGCTCTTCAGGCAATGTCACTGAAGTTTGGGATCCAGTCCTGCCCCAGTCCCCACAGGAGCATCAGCTGATTAAGCCCACCGAGGACCTTCTCAAACTGAAATGCTTAGAAGCTGGAATGCAGGATCTGAACAGCATCAACATCCCAAGCCTTGTGGATCTGCATTTCCTCAGCTGCAGCCACGGTGGAGCACACAACCATCCACCTTGCTTGAGCATCCTGGGGAGCCAGGGGAGTTATAGCCCGTCTGCTGCATATGCGAGATGTGGGGCTGGGCTCTCTCCAGCTCTCTTAGAGAAGCTTTTTCCATTTGCACTGGATACTTCATTATTCACCAGGGCAGGGACTGGCACACACTGTCCCAGCCAGGCACACAGGGCACAGGGAGGTGGGTTCACTCTTACCATCTCCAGCCAAATGAATAATTGAGTGTCTGCTTCAGCGTGGAACAATGAGGGCAGAGCAAGGGGCACGTGTGTGGGGAAATGCACAGAGTGTGGTGAAACCCTGGGCAGGCAGAGCTGGGATGTTCTGGGTGTTCTCTGCCACCATGGTGCAGATGTGCTCAGAGGATGGCTCCCTCTGCTCCTTCCCCAGATGTTTCATGTCTGCAGATAGCTGTCTGAAACCCTTGCTTGCCCTCTGCTCACTACTATCTATGTGGCTCAGATAGTTCACCTCACAGCACTCTTCCCGGCATCCACAGTCTCCAGTTGGTCTATTTTGGGGTCTTTCTCCCCACTTTTTTGAGATGTCAAGCCTATACCACCCACCATGGTGTTTCCCTTTGATTCTTGAAGTGACTGCTGAGCCAGGCCACTGGGTCCTATGTTATTAGTATAATTTGCTTTCACCCTGTATCAAAAGAGTTCTCCCAAACTACTAGTTCTCCCAACTCCTGCCCAGAGGCAGCATCCAGACTAAATCCAGAGGTCTGTGTACCCTGTTGTTAAAACAACCAAAGTGCTGGCGATTATCCATGGTCATCCTCGCCACTGGAAAGTTTTTCTTGCGTTTGATTTGAAAATCCTTTGCTCTAGCTCAAGTTTTTCAGTTCCTAGTTATTTTTGCATCCACAAGTCTTTGGCTGTTGGTGAAGAAGTTGTTGTTTAGCACTGGAACGGCTCCAATTTTTTTCCACTGGGTGTATTAGTTATCCTAAATTCACAACCATTGCTGGGGTATTTTTAGCTCTGCACAGCAGAGCAGTCGTCAAACAAACCAAGCCACAAGGTTCGCAGGACTCCTCGAGGTCCCTTGCAGCCCTGCTCGCTCTGAAGGTTCAGGTTCAAGCATGCAGAGTTGACTGTAAAATCCTACCTGGAGAACCAGCCAGGACTGTCACCAAAAGCCTCCTCCCATGCCCATGAAATCCACGTCCAGGCTGCGTCTGAGCACACAGACAAGCACAACTTAGGCATGGCTTGTGTTTTCTTGCAGGAAAGAGGTCAGTTCTGCCTGGACTCAGTGTTGTATTTCAATTCTGAGCCCCTGAGGAAGTGAAGAAGTGCCTGCCACCCTCGCTCCCACCATGGGATACTCGCTGCTACAGAAATACAATGAAAAACTGGTCAGGAACAAGAGGCCTTTGCTTCAGATTTGGTTTCTGCCTGCACTGTAGACATGATGCTGCATTGTCTACCAGCTGAGCTGATCCTCCAAGTGGCCCCACATCCACACTTGATCCCTTTGGAGACTCTGGAAGCAGTCTCCCCTTTTTTATAAAAGCAGGAATCGGTCTGTCTAGCCTCCCCTCAGCTCCCTGGCAGTCCCTCCTGACCTGCATGTCTTGCCAAGCACTCACTGGTCTGGGTTTAATAAGCGGCGGCTCTGCTCCAGCAATGGAAACTGGAGGTGGACGCTGCAGCAGAGCACGGCGCGAGGCTGTGCAGCGCAACTGCATTGAGGTGGTGGCAAGACCTTCAGGATTGTTCCTCTCCCTCCTTACCCATGTTTCTGCGGTGGCACAGTTGAGGTTTGCATTAGAAAATGCAACATGCCACAGCGGTGCCTGCTTCTGGAGCAGGGTATACCCTGGCCTCCCCCTTTTTTGACCCAGCTCTACATGGGATTGGAAAATACTGCCTGAATGTGAAATATGAACCAGGACCGGCATGATACCTCCACTTCAGTGGACTGGCAGACAGAGACCAGTGGCACAGTTCAGATCACGGAGGGCACTAAAGCCCTGTGCTGCAGCAGTTGGGCTTTGTCCTGGGTGTTTGTAAGAACACTTCTCCAGGAGTACTAACAGCATTCACTCCTTAGCTCCCTGTTCCACTGTTTCCTCATCCACACAGCTCTGCTCTGTGAGATGCCCCAAATGCTGGTGGGAGGAGCCCTAGATGTGGAGTCATGGGGTGGGAGGCAGGAGCACCCCTTGGGAGATCCATAGAGCTCTTGAAAGCCTCTGTCATTCTGGTAGCCATTTAGCCAAGGAGGTGCACCAACCCAGCCTGCCTTTCCAGTGGAAAAAATGCAGTAGCACTGCTGCTGAAGATGATCATCATGTTCCTCTAGGACAGAGCTATCCCAAAATCAAGGTTAGGATTTGGTGGAAGCCACATTTCTCAGGGCTCCCAGTTTGGGGATCTCTTGCGAGCTGGAGGAGAGTGCTGATGTGGCACACGTGAACGCTGGAGGTGAGGCCAGAGTAGTTGGCAGAAGCATCTTGTGACTTGCAAATCAACTTTGTAACTAGATAAGAATCCCAAGCCTTTTCCCTCCAAGACAGGAGTGATGACCCTACAAGAGAATTGTTCTTGGTCAGCTGGGGTGTCACGTAGGATGGCCGTCTTTCTCCTAAGTCAGGGAAGAGGTGGATATTTCATGAGCAGAGCAGGCAGATCCCAAAGACAAGATGAAATTCCATACTCCCAAGGGCAAGATCATGTACCTGGAGACACAACAAAGCTCAGGGGAGTACCTGCACAGGAAGGGGCTGCAGGAGAGAAGGACCTGAGCATGCTTTGGTGGGAGTGTTAGGGACACAAGAGAGAAACCTGCAATCCCATAAATCTCTCTGGACTCGTGATGGCATCATCCTTGTACCTCTCCTGGATGGTAGCTACAGTGCTAGTTGCTCTTATTCAAAAGAGGAAGCAAATCCCTCCAGAAGCAGCTGCTGGATAAGGCTCAGGGACCATCAGGAAATGTAGCTACAAAGGAAACCAAAGGTTTCATCTTACCTATTCATCTTACCAGTAAGAAGACTGAGAGGGAGCAGGATGGGAAGCACACCAGGGAAGAGCAAACGTTTGAGTCTGTGCTGGCAGGGAAACAAGTGCGTACCAAACTACAGGTTTTCAACCTGCATACAAGGCATCTTGTGAGGCCTTTGTGCTCCTTGTGAACATAGGGAGTGTGAGCACAGAGCAGCTGTGACAGACTGAGTGTGTTTATAAAAAGGATGTCACAGTGGAACCATCCCTGGTGGAGGAGTCTTCAGCTGCATGAGCCAGCAGCTGCTAGTCAGCCCCTGCTCTTGTACTAACGCCTCCAACCTGTCATGAGGAGCACATCTGTACTTCATCTAATTCTTCCCTTCCCCTTTCCAGCCACTCCAGTCTGCAGAAATTGCAACCCGAAGTCAAAAGTTCATTGACTTTGTCTTTGGGCTCACTGATGATCAAACTATTACAGAAGTAGGTGGCATTGATGAGGAGCTTGCAGTTTAATTAGCAGCTTAAAGTTTTGAGAAGGTGGTAAGCTTTTTCTTTCCTCCCTAGCTACTTCCTGCATTGCCTGCTGGCCTCATCAAGAACATCACATTCTTGTGGCATCCTTTCTTCTCTCCTCCTGGCCATAACAGGGCTCCCACTGTGTAAGTCCATCTGACATCTGGTGGAAGATTGCTCCAGGCCATTTCAAGGCATGATGACATGTGCTTTGCAATGGGGCAAGGTCAAATATCCATGTAGTTCATCAGTTCCTCCATATTTGTAAATGTTTTAAGCAGAAATTAATCTGTCGGAGAATTTACTTAAGCAGATGTAACTCCACAGAAGGAGGGTTGTGAAGCTACACCATCTCTCATGGCTCAGCTGGAAGTGAATGGGTGTTACCCAGATGATTTTGGACCCCTGGACGCATCTTCTGGTGATAAGGCCTGACACCAAAGAGATGTGTCAACCGGTAGCTTCAGCTTCGCAGTTGCATGCTTGACTTGACCCACTCTGCAAACAGCTCCTGCTCTCCATGGCACTCAGGAGCCCCTGATTAATCACTGTGTGTGTGTCTGTGTGTCTGTGTGTCTGTGTGTGTATCTTGTCAGCACTTGGAAAATATTTCACAGTCTACTCTTAATTTTCTCCTGAAACTTTGCATTGTTTCATTTCAGAATGATGCTTTGTAGGAGGAAAGCAGAAACAGATGAGTGACTGGCAGAGGGATGTGCTAGGTGAGCTCAGACCCATCTAGCCAGGGCAGCTTGAGATACCAGAGTTGTGTACCTTAGCCTATGCCAGAAGTTAACATTCCCTCTGCTGTGATGGAAGGGAAGGAGGTGCACCATTGTCCTAGCTGCTCCTGGTCTTCATCCAGCACATGCTATGTTCCTACAAACCTCACATGGAAGCCTGGGCTGTTTGAAAGTTCCACAGAGCTATCTCAGACACTGGAATGCTGCAGGGCTGTAGAATCAGCTCTCCGTACTCTCAGCCATCAGCCTGATGTCACTCAGGAAGGGCAGCTGGCAGACTGAGTGTAGTGGGATCCATCCCACCATGACCTGGTGGAAAGCTGTATCACTGTGCCAGAGCAGTCTTGTAACAGGAAAAGCCAGCCTAAGGGCAAAGGCAGGAACACAAGCTAATTTGGGAACACAATGGTTATACTAATCAAAGCACCTTCCAGAGGAGAAGGGAAGGAAATTACCTAATCCTTCACCATACAATATGGCCTCCCACTGCTGGGTCCACAAGATCAGGGCTATATACAGCTGGAAAGAAAGGGCATTCCCATCTGGGCAAGGATAAAACCCTAGGGACATCCTTCCTTCAGACTGCCTTTATCCACACTGGATGCAGGAGAGTCTCTCTCTTCCCATCCCCAAACTGGCTTTAGGTCCAGATAACTTCATGCCTCTCTTGAAAGTTTGGCTGGACACAAACTCATGTGATTCAGGAGCTGGAGCTTAACAAAAAATTTCTTCAGGACTTAGAAAATCTGGCAAGAAGTGTTGCAGTGATTCAGGGACGTGCAGCTTGTCTCACTCCACCAACAACAAATTGCGATGGAGCAATTGCTGGTTATATCAAGGGAACTCTTCTCACTTCCATGTATAATATTAGCAGGGTTCACGCTCGTTGTGTGACTCAACATCTGGAAATCATAATCCAGCAGAAAACAGCCCAAGAAGGACCTCCTGACATGCCAGGAAGAAACACAGCTCCTAGCTTTGAGAAATCCCAGGGCATGGGCCCAGATGGAGAACTGAAGGTATTTTGGAGGATGCCAGTGTTACAGAGCACAAGCTGACATGAGTGCACTTGTGAGATTAAGTAAAAGGCCACAAAGTACCTCTGGCTTAAAAGAAACATACATCTGGGGACAGGCTTCTCTGGTTGAAGTTCTCCCGTGTTCATGAGCTTCCTATGCCTATTGTCACCATACCTCAGACATGAAACTGGTGCAACACCTCTCCTGGTTGAAGCACCCTTTAGGGAGAGCAGAGGCATTTGCTTCTACAGGTACTTTTTGCCCAGTGCAAACTGCATAAAGCACCAGGGTGGGAAGAGGCAGTCCATCTTTTCAGCTGTGCATGTGAAAGCGTGTCCACACTGGTATTTTATGTGGATGGCAACACCAGACAGGGACAGAGTCAAAAGGGTGACTGGCTGCTGGCAGCAGAAATTGCAGGTGTGGACACTGCAGGGGTAGACATGCTGCCTCCCGGATAAAACTAAGTTTATGTGATCCATGCGTTTACTTCCCGTGAGCAGCTGATCTCCAACCAATCTGGCAGCAGGCCATAAGCTTCAAAGATACTGATGCAAACAGGAGAGGTATCCACCAAGCCAACGAGCACTTTGGCTGGGTGAAAGCCACAAGAAGCAGTCAGGGAGGGGTGACCACCACATGAGAAGAGCAGCAGGGGTGGCTTGGCTTTCCACACAACAAAAGCTGCACAACAAAGCCTGAGGGCCACCAGACATTCATACCCCTGAAAGCCAAAGGGAAGCGAGAGCTCAAAGCACAGCAGCCATCACCAGCTTCTCTTCTCTCTGGGCTGCTTTTGCCAGGAACCTACAGGGGAAAAGTGGAGCCCTCAGCACAAGAAGGATGTGAACTTGCTGGAGATGGGCCAGTGGAGGTCCACAAAAATGATCAGAGGGCTGGAACACCTCTCCTGTGAAGAAAGGTTGAGAGAATTGGTATTGTTCAGCCTGGAGAAGAGAAGGCTCCAGGCACACCTCATTGCAGCCTTTCAATACCTAAAGGGAGCCTATAAGAAAGACAGGGACAGTCTTTTTAGCAGGGCCTGTTGTGACAAAACAAGGGGTAATGGTTTTAAAATAAAGGAGGATAAATTTAGACTAGATACAAGGAAGACATTTTTTTACAGTCAGGGTGATAAAACACTGGAACACGTTGCCCAGAGAGGTGGGAAAAGTTCCTGGAAACATTCAAGGTCAGGTTGGTCGGTGCTCTGAGCAACCTGATCTAGTTGCAGATGTCCCTTCTCACTGCAGGGGGGTTGGACTAGATGACCTTTAAAGGTCTCTTCCAACACAAACTTTTCTATAGTTCTATGAAAGTGTGAACCATGGTTGGAGATTTGGATGCACCCAGAGGGACTGCAAGGTCTTGACACAAGAGCCAGGAAGGGAGAGCAAACACCAGGAGAGGTTTCTCTTTCTCCATGGTACAATCAGTGCTGCAGACAGAGATAACACCTTCCGCCCAGATGCTCTCCTCTGAACAGGTAATTTGGATTTATGTATTTATTTATAACCATGTCACCTCAGCACACAGCAATTATCATGCATGAGTCTCACCCTGGGTTCTGCCTCGTGATGAGAAGCAGGAAAAGCAAACAGTGCCTTTCTAAAGTCATCCTCCTGGGCTGCTCAGTGGGACTTCAGCACAACCTCATAGGAAAAAAAAAATCTCGCTGTGGCTTTGTGCGGGGTCTTTATGGATATGCTACTAATGGAAGTTTCCAGTATGTCACAACAAGCCACTGCAAAGTAATTTGGACAGAAAGGCAGTACCATCAACTCCACTTCTCTGGAAGAGAAATAGAGGCAGAGGAAGGATGCAACTTCTCCTAGGTCTCTTCTAAGTGGAGGCATCTCCCAGGTCCTAGCTGAATGTGCTGACTCCCCAGCAAGCACATCATCCCACCATTCATATCTGTCAACGCACAGGGGCTCCTCCCAGAAACATCACATTCCAGTCTCATATAAAAATAATACACACTAT
Source organism: Actenoides hombroni (assembly GCA_024336885.1). NCBI lineage: Eukaryota > Metazoa > Chordata > Aves > Coraciiformes > Alcedinidae > Actenoides > Actenoides hombroni. Next base: position 45,102,445 of record WUAM01000323.1, on the reverse strand, counting down.
AGGTGGTATATTTTTCTAGAGAAGAAAAATTGCTGTGGGAAAAATTAACTTGGAATTTTGTTTCCCTTTGATTTTCTCCTGTTTGCATGTTTCTTCAGCTGACAAACACCAAAAGGCCACCCATGGAGTGTGGAGCTGATCCATGAGTCAGCAGTGGGGTTTTATGGAAAGTCAGTGGATGCCTGTGATGGAAGAAAGACCAGAGGAAGCAGGTGTTCCCCAGGAGCCTTTCCTCCAGCGCAGGACATGAGTGCTTCACCAGCTCCCACGATACAGACCAGATGCTCTTGGTCCAGGGCAGCCTGGGCAGGACAGGCAGGTGTGCAGACATGCTGTGGGTGCAGAATTAGGTCATACCTGAGGTTGGGTGCTGAGTGTGCCTGGGAGAGGTCCTCTGGTCTGCTCAGGGGGATAGAAATCTTCACCCTCTGAGCTCAATGCCACCTGAGCTTACAGAGCTTCTACACCACTGTTTACTCCTCTGCTTCTGTGCTCTAGCAAAAAGCAGACAACTGCTTCCATGCATATTGTTAAATCTCTTTATTTCCATAACACTTCAAGCCCTCTCCACACACACCTTAGGATGAGTTTGTCTTGCTGAGCACAGGCATCCAACACATACCTGCTGTTGAAAAGGGGGCTTTGCAAAGGGCCAGCAGCACTTCTCCATCTCTGCTGGAAAAACACTGCTTTAGATGTCCTTGGATCTGCCACATCAGCATTGAAATGTCTCAGAAGGTCTCTAAACCAGAAACCCCTAGGGGTGGCTATCTACACAGAGAAGCTGAACTGGGGTAAAAGGAGTGCTCTGTACTGACTCTGAAAAGGGACCAGTGAGCCAGATCCTGAGTAGAAGAAGTACAAGAAGAAGGAGAAAAAGAAAAGAAGAAAAAAAGAAAACAGAATTTTTTAAAAGGGAGAAATAATTTTTTTAAGCAGCTTTCCTTCCAAAAAAATATAGCAGGAAACCTCAGGCTTGGGGAGAGGTTAAATCTGTGCCTGAAGTGGCAGTGAATAATGCCAAGGTAAATCCTCTTTCTGAATTATTCTTCTTAGAGCAGAGCTGTGTACCTGCCTGCTGCCATCCAAGAACACGCTGTGCTTGCTGCCCGCATGCTACACTTTGTACTCAGGATCCCGTCTCTTAGCAGAGAAGGGATTTTTATATTAGCAAATAAAAAATAAAATAAAAAATAAACCTCTCTGAGTACATATATGATTACACCCAGGTGCCAGGCTGACATTTCAGCCATGTGAGTGCTTTGAACCAACACATGGTTCAGCAGCATTGGACCACGCAAGCTCTGGACTTCACTGCAGCAGCACGGTATGGTGGCTGATGTTTGGATGTCAAAACATCAAGGGTTTGGGGCTTGAGGGAAATTTTTCTGTGTGCAAGGGGGAGCTGCGGGTTTTGGAAGAAATTCAAAGTCCAGTTTCAGGTTTTCTAGAGGTATCTCACTTGTCCCCCCACCCCAAGACATCAAACTGGTATTGAATTAGCACACCAGGGCGGCTGCTTCTGCCAGCGCTGCGATCACAGAATCGCAGAATGGTAGGGGTTGGAAGGGACCTCTGGAGATCACCTGGTCCAACCCCTCTGATAAAGCAGGTTCACCTAGAGCAGGTTGCACAGGAACGTGTCCAGCTGGGTTTGGAAAGTGTCCAGAGAAGGAGATTCCACAACTTCTCTGGTCAGCCTGTTCCAGGGCTCTATCACCCTCAAAGAATTTTGTCCTCGTGTTCAGATGGAACTTCCTGTGTTGCAGGTTGTGCCCATTGCCCCTTGTTCTATTGCTGGGCATCCCTGAAAAGAGTCTGGCCCCATCCTCTTGATACCTGCCATTGAGATATTTATAAGCATTGACACTAACCCCTCTCAGTCTTCTCCAAGCTAAACAGACTCAGGTCCCTCAGCTTTTCCTCATCAGGCTCCAGTCTCATCATCATACTCATAGCCATCTGTTGGACTCTCTCCAGTAGTCTCCCTGTCTCTCTTGAACTGAGGAGCCCAGAACTGGACACAGTACTCCAGACGTGGCCTCACTAGGGCAGAGTAGAGGGGGAGAAGAACCTTGCTTGATGTGCTGACCACACTCTTCTTAATGCACCCCAGGAGACCACAGGCCTTCTTGGCCACAAGAGCACATTGCTAGCTCATGGTTAACTTGCCCACCAGGACTCCCAGGTCCTTCTCTGCAGAGCTGCATTCCAGCAGGTGAGCCTCTAACCTGTACTGGTGCATGGTGTTAGTCCTCCCCAGGTGCAGGACTGTACACTTGTCCTTGTTGAACTTCACTGGGTCCGCCTCTACACAACTCTCCAGCCTGTCCAGATGTCACAGTCTTCTTGTGTGTCAGCCACACTTCCCAGTTTTTTGTCATCAGCAAACTTGCTGAGGGTACACTCTATCCCTTCACCCAGGTCACTGATGAATATATTGAACAGCACTGGACCCAGTACTGACTGACCCCTGGGGAGCTCTGCTAGTTACAGGCGTCCAACTAGACCCTGTGCCACTGATCACAACCCTCTGAGCTCTGACATTCAGGCAGTTCTGAGATCCACCTCATCCACTCATCTAACCACACTTCCTAAGCTTACCTATGAGGATGTTACAGGAGACAGAGTCAAAACCCTTGATGAAGTTGGCCTTGCCTGCAGGGGGAGGCACTCCAAAATCCAAAAATGCCCTGCTAGGCTTTGCCTTGTGTCCCCAAGGGGAGCTCTAAGGAATGCTTGCAAAACTCCTCTCCCCTCAGATGCACCATTGTTCATCCCTTGCTGTTCACCTGGCTCGCTTGCTCACATTTTAAGTTCCCCAGATATTTATGCATCACCTAACACACCAGTGACTTCAGAGTGGCCTAAAACCTCAGCACGATCACCTTGTCCTTCAGGTGTGCTGAAATGAAAACTGCACTGGAGGGGGGACACATCCCCAGCCACTCGCACTTCAGGTCTGCTCTCTCGGCACAGCCACAAGCAATTGAAAGCCGTTGCCTGCAGTTCGCGTTAAAAGAGGACTTTTGGCCAGCGATTGCCTTGGCAAGGGGCAGTGTTATTTGGTGTTTGACAAGGGCCTTAGAAATAAAACCAGAGGGAAAAGAGGTTGAATGGGAGAAAGCTGGGGAATAAGGTCATCACGACACCGGTCAGTTTGAAGCGCTCTGACACAGCAGAGCTGTGTGGTGGCCAATGGCTTTTGGCGTACTCATACCTCCCGGGGAGCCAAGCACCTGAACCTGAGTGCCTGAACCTGCCAAGTGTGCAGATACAGTGTGGATCCATCCCAGCCAGCAGAAATGGTTTCCGTTTCCACTGCTGGGGGCAGTGACTCTCCTCAAGTTAATTAATCTCTTCATACAGCACGGTGTAAAATCCAAGTGTTAAGATGTGACATAAATGCCAGGATTATCTTAAAAAAACCCACACCGAATCCCTTCAAATAATACATTTTGGGGTCTTTCTGACTCAGTGGCATGTGCTTAAAACTTAACAGAGGGCAGGTGGTCATGCTCTCTGGACTTTTTCCCAGCTGTCCTGGTTAGAAATGATCACGCACGTGTAATTTCACATGTCCGCATGCAGCTGGAAGAGCAGATCTTCCCAGCATCAGCCGCTCATGGTAGAACTGTGAGAGGTCCCAGCAGCGTGGCAGAAGAGGACGGGGCAAGCATTGACCCAGAATAAAACCAGGCATACTTGCTGCTGCCAGAAAGCTGTGGTTTGTCCCCAGCTGTATATATACATATATATCGCAAGCTGTATTTTGACTCTGCACACTCAAGGGAAGCATTTACCTTGAGAGCAACAATATAAAGCTCATCTGCATAGCTACCTCTGCTCCTAATTGTATACCACCTCATCACCACACTTACAAACAAACACCTACTCCAGGAAATAAATGTCATATGCAAAAAGGCTGCCCCTCACATGGGAGTGTAAGTCTACTTCAAAGGCTCAGAACTGCTCAAGGGGGAGAGGGATCTGGTTTAAATGCTGGTTTTGGGGTTTTTTTCCATCTGGTTCCCAAACTTAAAGGACTATTTTGACTCCTCGGTGAGATGCATTTTCCTAGAATTCCAATTTCCATTAAAACCTAAAAAAGTGAGGATAGATAGTTGTCAACCTGTCCTAGTTCAAGTGGAAAAAACAAGTAACACACTTGTTTGTAAGTCTGTAGGTATTACTGAGGGTACTTTGTTCCAAAGAGTAGCTTTGGGTTTAAATGAACTTTGGTACCAATTCAAGCAGGATCACCAAAGCCTTGCTCAACCATCAGCACCTGTGTTCCTGGGTGAGAAGTTGGAGGTGACACAACCATTCACCTCCTGGGAGGAAGCAGTGGGGTTGACTGTCTCACTGATGGCTCTCCATCATCTGCTGGGGCTCCAAGGAGGACCACCCATGGGCAACACAGTGGCTTACCCCTGCTTCTCTCCAGCCTCTGCTCTCCAAACCACTCACTTGGTGTTCCTCTATTTTTAAATTGTACTTCAGAAGGTGCTAAACACTTCCAGACAGGGTTTTTACTGTAAAATTTTCCTCATTTATTAGTATTATGTTAGTACTAGAAAAGAGAGGGAAGAGCTTGTAGTACAAACTGTGCAAACTCACATTCTTGTTGCTCATAAAATGGCTTTCCACCCTTACCTGATCAAAAAGCTGGCACAGCAAGTGGACAGCAGACAGGTCTCCTTGCCTATACTGCTGCTGAAAACCACAGCACCAGTCTGTGCACAAGGTCCCAGGAGGGCCCAACATGAACCCCGCATCTCCCATCCCAAAGTATAAGTTTGTGACTGCAAGGCTACACTTCCTCCCTGGTCACCTAGAAAAAATTCACTCTCACCCCAAAACTTATCTGCATCACCCTGCAGTAATTCAAATAAATCCTAGCCGAGCCAATCAGAATATTTGATTTATCATAGAATCATAGAATCATAGAATGTTAAGGGTTGGAAGGGACCTAGAAAGATCATCTAGTCCAACCCCCCTGCCAGAGCAGGATCACCTAGACCAAGTCACACAG
>WUAM01000323.1:45086045-45097310 GCA_024336885.1 Actenoides hombroni | reverse complement strand
CTCATCAAGTGGCGTCCAGTAACCTCCTGAGATGAATCTGCAACCTGTGGACACGAACTGTGATGAATTCCATCTTTTACTCTGAGAGACTGTTACAATGGATGGAAATCTACAATCATGAACTCAATGAACTTTTCTATAGAAAGAAATGATAACCTAGTGATGGGTATGATGTAAATGGTATGGAATAAGGGGTGGAATGTCCTGGTTTGAGTGAAAACAGAACTAATTCTCTTCAGTACTTTTACTTTTCAGCTCAGTTCTTCTAATTAACTGCACTTTCTGAAGTTAGCAGCCTGTTCTCATAGACAGTGCCTGCTTCTAGCAGTGATAACACCTCATGTTTAGAGTTACTACTAAGGATTGGTATGCAGACCAAGGCCACTGCTAGCTCTTGTGTACTACAGTTGGGGGGTACAGAAAGTGAATGTCTGCACCTGCAGGAAGGAGGGGACAGGCAGGTGACCCTAAACTGATCAATGAGGTATTCCATCCCATATACGTTATAGTCGGTAAAAAGCTGAGCGATCTGGAGTGTCTGTGGCTCCTCTCACCTCTTTTTGCCCTCTTGGACTGCTTTGCCAGCTTGGTTTGGCTTGGCTTAGGTCCTCCTTTGGTTCCTTCCTTGGAGGATCCAAGGAGACCTCTGTCCGTTCTTCCTTCGATCCTGATCTATGTGTACCTGAATCCACTACCAGAATCCAGCTCCCATCTGCTGTGGGGCCCAGTCTGGGACCCTCCCGGTGTCTGTTCCACAATATCAGTCATGACAGTGATGTAATTAGCATCAGGGGGGTTGGGTTCAATACTGGTTCTGCATATATTTGTATATATTCCATTTTTTTAATTATTATTTTAATTTTCATTAAAGCTGTTCTAGTTTCATTTTCTAGTCACTAAGTCTCTCTCCCTTATTCCCTTTCTCTTCCCCTTTGGGGAGGGAGGAGGGTTAACTGAGAGCATCTGTTATAGGTCTAAGGGGCCACCCTGACCCTAAACTGTGACAACTTTATATTGGCATTGGTTTGGCTGTTTCATTAAATCTGTTTTCCTTTCACCCCATGGGTCTCCTCTGCTTTTCCTCATCTCCGTTCTTGGCTGGGGAGGTATCATTGGGTGATAGAACAACTGCTATAGTTTAGCCCTGAATATGGGCTAGATGTAGTTATGGGGAGAGAGGGAATAGTTTTTGTGCTTACTTGTTGCAATGATATCTATTGTTCCTTCCTGTTTCAAACCTGGGAAATCAAGGTCAAATTAAATATCAAAATGATGTGCATCAAAATTTCAGGTAATTACAATAAATGAAAATTGATCAGATGTGCTCATAGAAAGAGAAAGCAAATGATGCTAGTAAAGGCCCTATCTTGGCACAACAGTCATTTCCATATTCAGTGATTCTTTCTCTGCGCGGTCCACATGAAAATGGATCTAATATCTGTCATTTTATCAAACCAGTTTTAAAATCTTTATGAACATGAGACAATCTGTATGCTATCACAAATCTTTCCTCTATTACTTTGTTCTGACTTGGATCCTGGATATTTTATGCCCACAACAGACTTGAACAGAGGAAATATTAACCAGTTTTCAATCAAGATTATTCAATGATATCCAGAGCTTTAGGTGAACATCTTCCTATTAAAAACTGCCAACAACTGAAGAAGAAATATTTTTCTAATAATCTTTAGCTCCTTGTCAAGTGAATGTTTATTTTGCTGCTTTTTTTCACACTAGTTTTTTAACAAATTCTGCATATGCATTTCTGGTTGTATCAAATTAATTTTGCCTTAGCAAAGGCAAATGTCTTTGAGATATTTTGACTTCCTAGATATTAGAAAATTTCAAAGGAGTTATCAAAAGAGTTATCGCTTAAAATATGACTTCAATTTACTGATTCATTTGTCTTGGACTTATACCCATAACTGGGGATAGAAAGTGCTAAGATGCCATTGATTCATTGACTTCTGTCCTTTAATATGGTAGAATGATTTGTCAGAATTCCGTATTATAAAGGGAATATAGATTGAGTATATTTAGCTCGGCCATGTTTTCACAGTGGGAAGTGAAAAATGCCAGAAATTTCTATAGTAATGTTTAATAAAGTGTGTGCATAGAAGACAGAGAATACAAAATAAAAGCTTTGTTTGTCATTATGTGAAAACATGAGAAATGCAATACCACTTGACTGCTGCCAGGCTTTAATTTATACCAAAAATGCAAATGAAACTGGCTTTACTTAACACAGTTTAAAATATATGAATATTTTTACACATACACTATATTTCTGATGCTCAAAACATTGTGATATCTTGTTGCATCCATGAAGGTCTGAGGATAATGATTAAGATGAGATTTCAGGTGGATGGTGACATTTCTGTTGATTTCAGACATTTGTATATGTGTGTGTATATATATGTTGACCCTAACCTCTAATGAAACTGCAGTTATAACAGGTTTAGGGTTTCCTTCTCTATGCCTTCCTTTTTGTCTGTGGTTAAGATATTTCTGCCCCACAGCTCCCTACAAGTGTCCCATTTTGATAAAATTGCTTCCCTTTCAGCTGTCAGAACAGACCCACCAAGCCAGTTAGTTTGGGTTAAATTACCTACCAGGATTAGCCCTGTGACTACTGAGATGGATTAGGTGGTTTCACATGGTCACTGACAGAAGACATAATTTTCAGAGGTTTTAATGATCACTCATCCTTTCCTAAACCTCTCATCTTCACTTATGTTTTAAGATAATATTGTGTGGGGTTTTTTTCTTGCAAACTTGTGTTTTAAACATCTATGAGAGTAATGTGTCAGCCACTGGCAAATTTTTCTGTTGTTGGACTTCTACCGCATCCCTTACATCTCCCTTTTCTTATATATTGATTTCATGGTCTTGTTGTAACTTGAGCTTAACAAAACTGAATGCAAATTATTTTTCTCCCCCATACTCTTGTCTTCCTCTCTCTTTGCCTGCCTGCAAAGAAAATGCTCCTATCCATCCTACACAGATCTTTTTTTGGACTTCTTCCTTTTTCTTGCCAAGCAAACTCAGGTAATTCCTTTTACCTTTCATAGCACATGCCAAGGTCACCTTCTCCTCTACTTACTCTCTTTCAAGTTTCTCCCCTAGGCTTGTGTTCCATCACACGGGGATTTCTGCCCAATTTGCCTTTCTGGAATTTCTTATGGACATATGCCAAATACTATTGCTCAGGCTGTGTTTTTTATTTACTGATTTGAACTCTCTGATTTCACTACCTTCCTCAACTGAACTCTCTCCTGGCATGACCTCTCCAGTTCCCCATTTAATATAGTAACCAATTTTGGCTTCTTTCAAGCACCTCAATAAGTCTGCATATGTAGTGACTGAAGATACGGACCCTGATCTCAGCTGAGACAGAATCAAAATCCCTTTATTGTTCTAACAAGCTTCCCTAAATATTTCTCTGTTTGCTGATGTTTACATTGGCACCTCCTCATTACTTGGCTTAGATCTTCTGCTGGATATCTTTAAGAGTCATGCACTCTTCATCAAACACCTACTCTAGGACAGAGCATAACTGTTTGCCTTTCCTAAATACTAACACAGAGAGTATCAGAGCCAATCAGCCCCAGGTTCATGGTTTAAAATGCTATCAACATTCCTGCCTAGTTAGGTAGGCACACAGCTCCTGCTTGTTCAGGATACCTGGCAGTCATGAGCCTCTGCTCTCCCTCCCATGACCTTCAGTCAGCCTGATACACCTCCAAGGCAAACAGCACAAGCGAGTAGCAAGGGGGCCCGTGGAACATGTTGGCCCTTTGTGATGCACAACATGAGCCGCACTGGTTGAATTGCTTTCCACATGCATATCCTTATTGTTCCTTGCTGAGGTTCATTCTGATCCTTTCTTCCTTACACCACCATTCCTTGAATCATAGAATCATAGAATGTTAGGGGTTGGAAGGGACCTAGAAAGATCATCTAGTCCGACCCCCCTGCCAGAGCAGGATCACCTAGACCAAGTCACACAGGAACGTTCATTTCTTAATTGAGTGGATTGATGAAGCCACATTCATTAATCCAGCTAATTAAATGTTCTGCCCTGCTCTTGCCGCTGCTCGGGAGCAAGGAGTTTTGTGCTGAGGTGTTCCCATCTCTCCAGGAGGAATGCTGCCCGTTATGCAGGAAGAGGCAAAGCTCACATGGAGATCAAGGGGCAATTAATTAGAGGTGCAGGCAGGGATCAGGGGCAGGCGGTGCTGAGGAGGCTCTGGCTGGTGCTGTGCCTAACTGCGGCCAAGTGAACAAACAGGTAATGAATGCAGAGCAAACATGTCTTTGTGAAAGAGTGTCTGAGGCTCAAAAAGAAAAGGAAAATATGAATAATGCTGCCTGACGCCCCTCGATCTTCTTTAGCTGCTCTGAATGGTTTTCAAGAGGCAAGCTTATAGCGGATCTTGTGATGTTTTAAGAGTTACATGGGGCCAGCTGGAGAAGGGATGTGCACAGCCAAATTTCAGAGAGCAGTGCTGCTCCGGTAACCAGCAGCTGCCGGGAACTTTTTGCAATCAAATGGCAGGAGTTAAAGCAAAAAGCGGCCTGGCAGTAAATATACATAGCAAATTCAAACAGTGAACAAGTTCCAGGAAATGGAGATAACCCTGTAGGCACAAAGATCCTGATCCAAAGCCCATGGAAGTCAGTGGAAAAGAAAATCATGTTAGCTTTTAGCAGACTTTGGATGAAGCCCAAGGTAAGTCAAATAAGAGATCCAGTCACAATAACTCTGTAATTCTTCCCAGTTAAATAGCCACCCAAATCTCTCACACCTTCCCTGGCAGCTCCTCACATGCAGCTTGGCCTCCATGCTGGGAGCTGGTACTGAAGGTTACCTAGACATACATTTCTTTACTCACTAACTGGTACTGGGTCCTGCTCTCCCAGTAGCCCTCTGGTGTCTGCGGCTTTGTCACAAGAATGAGCATTTAGCATGTCTTTTTTAACCTCCTGTAGTTACAAGGATATTTGAAGATTTTGAAAGGCAGCAAACAAAAACTGAGCAGCTGCAAAAAGTGATGAATTTCCACATAACCTCATGGTTCTCAAACGCAGGGTGAGGGATCCATGAGTCACCCAGCTATGATGTGCATCCCACAGCATGGAGAAGACACCGGACAGGAGCAGTCAGTCACTTTTTAGGCTGAAGAAGATGAACCCTGCACCTATCATGGAGTGAAAGACCCCAGCCTCCCACAGGCGCCCATCTCCCAGGCTAAGACAGATCCAGAGGCATCTGTGAGAGGCAGCAAAAATCAGCTTTTCATAGACCAAACCAAGTTCTGATTACATGCTCTGTCACCCAGCTTTGCCTCATGCTTGCTGGGAAGATCATCGCATGCAATCTGGCTGCCATCCAGAGGTCCATGATCCATCAGGCAAAGTCGAAGACCCAACATCTCCCCATTCCCAAAACATCTAATAAATCCACCAGTTTTTAAGCCCGCCGGTCCTGACTCAACCATGTTGAATGCTAATGGTTGATGATGGTGAATCATTTCATGTCATCCACCCTCCAAGATAACAACATGGCTGTGAGTCAGATCCTGAGCTGAGGTGGGAGCCTGGTGCCCCATCCATATCTGCAGAGCTGCGCTGTTCGCTGGGCTGGATCTGGCCCTCTCTGCCTGGGGAGTCACCCCAGCTTCAGCCATTCCAAAACGCTGCATCTCTTGCCTAACCTTGCCATTCAGATCTTTTTGCTAGCAGGCAGGCATTAGCTCCTCCAAATAATAGCTGCTCGTATTTAGGGGGGGGATCTTACTGTCAGATTTCCTGCAGCCACATGGCAAGTGAGGTCCAGCTGACAGCGCAGCCACTCCCTCTAATGCACCCGTACTGTCTGGGGTTGCAAAGCAGGAATTTGGGTCTGTTGGTAGAAGTGTCCTTTGAAGAGTTTCACCAATCCAATGAAATCCCACAGTTTTCTCCACTGAACCTTGACTCTGGTGACACGCACTGTGCATGGTGCAGAAACACCTCTGCTGGAGCAACTGTCTCTATGAATTTTGAAATTATTCAAAAAAGTCCTTCCAGGAATGCTCCCAGCTGATAAACATGGCAATTTCTGTAAGCCCCTGCCCTCTCTTGGAGGTACAATCTTGGCTACTGCTCACTGGTATGGATAGTATGGGTTGTGCTGTGCTCTCCTTCCATGAGCTCAGGCAATGCTGGCCAGACCTTACAGAGGTTCACAATCAGCTGGATGTAATGCAGATTCCTGACATGCTTACCATAAGGTCACTGGGTTTTTCTTTTTTTTTCCTCCCTTCTGTTCACAAAGCCTTTCATTTGTTTAAAATGCAAAATCCAAAGAGAGAAAGTAAAAGCTCTTTTTTAAAGACGACAGCCCCAATTCATCCAAGGGGTGAGCAATTTGGTATCTCTCTCTGCTTTGGGGAGACTGGTTCAGTATCCTGGTTTAAGCAGGATTCTTGTTTTAGTTGGACCTGGCCTGAGCACTTTACTTTTAAATAAGAAGGGGGGGTGTGGGTGTGTGTTGGTTTTTTTGGTTGTTTTTTTGGGGTTTTTTTTCTCCCTTTAACTGCAATTGGATTAAAAAATAGCAGTAACGCACTGCCTGCTCCGGAGACCACTGACATCAACAGCAAACTGCTCCTGCCTTCAGTGGGCTTTGAATCAGATCCTAAAAATGCAGCCCAGCCCATCTACATCAGCAATACTACAGTCAGAAATGAATTCAAGTATCCTAGTAATCCAGAGAGGCGGGGGGAAAAAACCCAAGGTGACATCTAGGAAAAGAAATGTGCCACAAGTCAGCAGCTACGTTAGAGCTTGAGGGGGGATCATGGTGAGGGGGGGGAATCACTTGGTACTGCTGCTGTGGAGTTAGAGGGACAATTGCCCTTTCAACATGAACTTTATCTCACTCCAGCCAAGCCACTCAGTTTCTCCATGCTGACAAGTTTTACTGTCCCTCATCTGTCAGGGCAAAGCTAAGCAATCATTTTCCAACAGAAAGACTGTTGTCAAAGAAGAAAGTGTCTTCCTAAGAACGATCTGGTTTTTATATGAGAAAATACAGACATTTTTTTTCTCTGTAAAATCTTCTTTCGTTTCTGAGTACTCCCTTCCCCCACTGAATTTATAACATTAAAATGAAAAAAAAGAAGACCATTGGTTTTTTTTTAATTACAGTATTTATCAAAGAGCAGCTTTCATTACTCTGGAAAGGAAATCAACTTGAGACTTTGGAATACTTTTCCTGGAAACAGCTTTTTTTTTTTTTTTTAACTTGGTTTTAATATAGTTTCTTAAGGACATTAAAACTTAAACAAGAGCTATATCTGCTCATCATTCCTCATTTTTTTAACATTTTAACCCACTGAGCCCTTTCAAACATCTCTGATAGAAGGTGAGAGATTCTAAGGATACTAAGTTCCCATGAGTTTTCTGAGGGCAGCCTGCAAAGCCCACCCTTCCCACTGGAGAGGCTGGAGCACGAGCTGAACCATCATTAGATATCAGAGAAGTCATTGACCCAGGTGTAAACTTTTGACATGGGTCCCTGCTGCAAGGAACATGAGCTTGGAGAGGTTCAGTGGATTATTCACTGCAAGGAATTGAGAGGCAGCTCAGCTGCAAGGGCACCAGGTCCTGCAGGGCTGTGCAGCTTTGCCACCCATGAGACCTGTAGCCAGAGTCTGCCTTTGGGCAAGGAAAAAAGTTGAGGCTGGATGACACAGACTGCTTCAATGCAGAGACATTTCAGGTTTTCCATGCCTACCATCTGCTCCCCTGAGGTCATGGCCTTGGTGAACAAGGCAGGAAGTGGGTTGTGACCCATGTGCTTCCCACCCACCATGCTGGCAACAGCATGGGTCCAGAGCCAACATCAAAATTCAGTCCTGTTCTGGAACTCTGATGCACCCCACCAGTGCGGCATGACCTCTGAGGACATCTGACAAGGGATAGACTGTTCTCTTCCTCCTGGAAGGGTGTGGGCTTAGGCCAGGTCTTTGTGCCGACAGCATGAAGGTCTAGGCAAGGTTCTGCTAATGATGCAGACTCAGCCCTTGACTCCAGTGGAACATCCCTTCATTACGGTCCTTCCCAGCTGCCACACAGGAAAACCACATGGTGGGTGACACACACAAGCTTTCACCTCACAGAAGAACCTGTCTTTTCCTGCTTGCCCATATTGGCCCATCACAGAAATCATATCACTTGGCTGGCAGCAGGGAAAGCCCCAGTAGATGCATTGCCCTGGCTGCGGGTAGCCACTCCTGACTGCTAACGTGGAGAAGATGTGGGTTACAGCTGTTTCAAGGGGATATCCCCTGATGCAAACTCACATGCCTCTTTCCTCATTTTTTTTCCCCACCAAGGTTTACTACTCACCAAATCAAAGGCAGCAGATCGGATCCTCCTTAATCCCACCAGGTCTGCTTTGCAGAAGATGATCATTATGTGCATAAAGTGAAACTCCTTTGTGCTGTCCTTCAACCCAGCACCTCCCAGAACCAAACCTCCTCCAACAGTCAGCCTGAAGTGTTCAGACCTTCTTCTCATTCAAGCTGAGTGATTCTGGGGTGGTTTCTTTCCTCTTCCTTTACTGCGGTTCATGCGAGCTTCTGGCATTCATCAGTGTTACAGCTGATCTTCCTATTGACTTCTCCATTCACAAGTGGAGTTTATGATTCTGACAGGCAGGGTTGGGACATGCATGCTCAAGTGTCTCCCATTCTGCTCATTCCCAGAGCTAGAGATGCCTACTTTTGGTAGAGGGAAGGCTTGAAGGATACACACAGAGTAAGGTTTTTCTGCAAAGCCTCTGCATAACTCCCCCTTCCAGCAAGGGTTGGATCGCAGGTCTAATGGGAAAGGGAAGGAACAACACTGTGCAGTTTCCCAGGCTTGCTTTTTGAGCACAGTCCTTCTTGAAGACAAAGGTTTCCAGCTCCTTGCAGCATTTCAGGGAGCCACATCAGCAGCTGTTGAAAGGCCTTGGGGCAGATCACCTGCAGCTACATCTCTGCCACTCTGTAAGCTGTCGTGCTTCAGCTCATCCACCAGATCACCAGAGGAAGATCTGGTCTGCTCTATTTTCTTGTATTTATTTCCTCTTTCCCATAGCATTTGGAGTGTCTGGAGGTTTCCTCTATAATAATGCTATTTTCCCCATCCTTGGGAAGCTCAACACCTATGAGTAATCCTTTTACAGAAACCTAGTGGTTTAAGTTATGTCATGTCTGTTCTGATTGTCATTAATAATATTGGATTAGCTGTCCTGGAGCCAGTCTTGTAACAGGGAGGAGGTCCCATCATGCTTGGTGCTGTCCAGATGTGTGGGCAGACACAGGACCCTTCTCATTTTGCTCTTTGGGAAGCTGATCCAAACTGAGGACCCACCCCACAGCAGCTGGAAACTGCTGTTAGTACCTTTTGAAGCAGCAGAGGCCACGTGCTCTCCAGCCCCAGCCAGGGAGGTTTGTTTTCTCCAGCAGCTGAGTTATCACGGCTGAAGCTGCCAATTTTGCAGAGTGAGCACAGGCTTTGTTCACACCCCAGCTCCTTCCAATGATGTCGGGAGAGAGTTGAGTAAATAACACAAGACATCTCAGCATTGACATCCTGGGCAGAATTTGCAAGGGAGGTGCGCCATGTAGGAGTGCACTGGAGACCAACTTGTCACAGGAAGGTACACTCATTTATTTTTCCAGCACAGATCTCATGATCTCTCAATCTCCTGGGGCTTTCCTGACCAGCCTGGAAGGTCTCTGTGCTGACATGCAGTAGCCAGCACATGCTCTCGGGTTCAACACAGGGCACCGTATCATGGGGGCATATTAACAAGGTCCTGTCCTTCTGATGCTGCAGGCTTTTCTGGCTCCTGTGAACATCCAGGGACAGCAGCCATGCAAGCTCCAGGAGCCTCTGCTGCTTGGGGAGCATTAGCCAGTGTTTTTGGTGCTGATTTTCCTAAGAGATTTTAGGAGCTCATGCCAGGAGTGAAAGACATCACCTCCTTCCTTCATGGATAGCTCGGACCAGCTCCTGCTGTGGTAACTGTGATGGACAGAGAGGGTAGCTACAGCTGGTATGGCCTTGTGGTGCAGGAAAGAGTGCAATGACTCATGGAGCCAACTGTTGCCTCTCCCTACCCAAGTCTGTCAGTGCTTTGGGTAGCAAACCTACCAGGCAGTCCTGTGCCACCTGGCTTCCCACAGCCATGGGCAGCACACTCCTTCTCCACTCCCAGCCACCCACTGCAGCTCACCTTGTTCCTGATCAGGGAATGGATCTAGCTTTTAGAAAAAGTCAATACTGGGAAGAAAGAAGGAGGAAGGATTACTTTTGGAGGCAGGACCTTCCCCAGGACATGGTGTTGTGGTGACATTACTCCAAACCTGCCTGCAGTGACAGGAGCTGGGGAGAGACAGTCTGGGTTGAGGAGAGGGGAAGGAATTTGGCAAAGCAGCTGAGTGATGCCAGGTGCACAGTAGATACAGGTACATCCTTCCCTGGCTGCCAGCTTTGTGCCCTGCCAGCCACACACCACTCCAGAGATTCCCGTTCCCCAGGGCTCTGCTTAAGTTAATGTGCTCACAATTTCCTACTGGGAAAAAAAGATGGATGTAAAGTAGGTCTGAGGGAAACATCCTCTCCTCCTTGTTGACTAGCCAAGAAGAGCTGGCAACAAAAGGCCAGATCTGCCTTGTGCTCTGGTTTATTTGTCTTTCCAACATGTGGAAAGAGACTTTTGGCTGGCATGGAAGTATTTTGAAAGTCTAAACTTAGCTTTCCACAGGGGCTGAAACACTCTACCCATCCCTGGCTTTAGTGTATGTGTGGACCCCCTATCTTGCACATCAACCTTTTTTGCAGCTAGAAATACCCAAATATCTCCCTAAACACCAGGAATCTCATTTTCATCTTGGATTTCAACTCACAAGCTGACACAATACCAGAAACTGTGATACTAGTTCTGAAAGCAAAATCCCATCCACTACATCCTGAATGAAAACAGCTTCAGAGATGAATGAGAGCAGCACTGACCTGCAGATGTGTCAGGAGACAACCGTGCAAGGCTCAGGCCCAGCATGGACTTCACCATAGATTCATAGAATCATAGAATTGTCAGGGTTGGAAGGGACCTTAAAGATCTTCTAGTTCCAAGCCCCCTGCCATGGGCAGGGACACCTCCCACTAGAGCAGGTTGCTCAGAGCCCCATCCAGCTTAGTCTTAAAAACTTCCAAGGATGGGGC
>WUAM01000323.1:45030700-45072255 GCA_024336885.1 Actenoides hombroni | reverse complement strand
TTCCCACCCAGGATCCCCTGCTGGGAGCTCTCTCCCAGACATAAACACCCAAGCAAAGTCAGCCCTGACTTTGGGAATGAAGAAACCTAGTTTTCTGCACCCCGTTCACCAAGAAAGTCATTCTGCCCAAGAGAAATAAGAAACTCCCACCCAAAGTGACTGAAGCATTCTCCATGGCCCAGAGTACCTCCTCCAACCCACATACCAACTGCTTTCCTTCCTCCCCAACTTTGTCCCCTGATCTTTACTTCTCAGAGTCTCAGCCATGATCACTAGGCTAACCAAGACCCCTTTGGCAGCCCAGGCACTCTCATGGGAGTGGGAAACTCCACCTCAAGCACAACCGGGATCTGAAACGAAGTCACCATCCCCTCCGCAGGGGTGTAGAGTCTTCTAGGACATGTGTCCAATGTCTGCCTGATAGCAAAACCTGACATGTGGTAGACCTCACCCTCCTCTTTTCCAGAGTAGCTGATAAGAGCAGCCTGATTAGGATCCTTGGCCTACAGAGGCCTTCTTGATCATCCTCTAGGACAAAGGTGACCCCTGTTCATAGCCCAATAGGCCCATAGGACCTCTCTCCAGCTCTGGCTTGGATGGGAGGGGGAAGGCACCCGCTGTGAAGATGTGTCCCATGCTGTTCTCTTCTTCGTCTGTCTGGAGATGGAAAGGAAGGACAGTAACATAGTGCCTGCCAGACACAGATTCCTCCCTCCACATCACGTTGATGTTGGCAATCATCCTCAGCCTCTCTTCCTCCACCTTCCTTTCTCTTTTAAAAGATTTTTCTCCCCTCCCCCCAGTCATTCGGGCCTCAGATTGCCTCTGTGACTCCTTGTTAGGTAGCAGAGTGGCCTCGGGGCGGGTTGAAGGTGACAGGGCAGAGGTGGCTTTTCTCTGCTCAGAGATGTTTTTGCAAACGAGTCCTCACATGTCTTTCACACCAGGCAGACCACCACCAGCAAACGGTGTAGTAAGTGCCTGCAATCCTGGCCCAGAGAAGACAAACGCAGTCTGTTTGGCTGCAGAAGGCTGACAGGATATAGTAGAAGAGCTTATTAAACTCACTTTGGTCACGCTCCAAAGTGCACTGAAAGTCGGGGGAGAGCGTCCCCATGACACGAATAGGTTTTGGATCAGGGACGATACCATTAAGCTGTGTGCTTGGGAGCTGCTGCAAACCCATCTAAGTCCTGGGGTTATTACTGTGCGTGTCAGGCGTCCCTAATAAAATGAAGACGACAAACTGGCCTCCTGTGTTTAATAATCTGTGATGACTAATGGTCTGTGTTTGTTAATATCCATCTCTTACACAGCTTCGTCTGTCTCTAGCTAGTGGCCAGCCCGCTCTGCATTACCAAAACCACAGCCAGCTTTCCTGCAGAAGGTGAATTCCTTTCAGAGTCACATTTCATATGCTGCAGGCTACCCCTTTAAATCTGCACTTTTACATCCAGTTACTCCAGAGAATATGAGGAATGCCTCTGCTGGTTTTTCACTGAGCCCACTTAGCCTTTTTTGGACAGAAGGAAGCATCTGAGAGGGAGGGCACATTTTTCCCTCTTTGAATCACAGAAGGAACACCACAGCTCATTCCTCATGTCCAAGCTGCTTAACCCTTCTTGTAGCCAAGCGGCCCTCAGCTTCTCCTCCCATTGCAGTAGAGCCTCTTGCTATCGCTGCCAGCTGGTTTGAAAGCCCAGGACATGTACTAATTACCTATGGGAAACAGAAGTGTAGGTTTTTCTGTTCTTTGAGGGCTATAGCCCAGAAAAGTCACTCCCACCTTGATCCCACAATACAAACCCCAGCCTGACACACAGCCCCACAGCTCCTATGAACCCGGAGAGATTCTTCTTTCTCCAAAACAAGGAACAAATGTAGGGTTGTTTTTTTTCCTTCCCTCTCCTTTATCCACTGCCACAACAGCTGGTCTTCTTGGGCTTACTGTACAGCCCTCCAGCTTAGCTCAGCTTTCAAGCACACTAAATTTGCATCCACACCACATGACCTAGGCATTAAGCCTGCCCACGTGGCTGGCAAAGAGTTTGTCGATATAAGTCTGGCTGCAGGGACTGACTTTCTGATGCTCATAACATTGCTAAGAGGTTCCCCTATCCTCTCCTCCTCCCCTGGGGTGCTGTGGCATAACAGATCACTGGGCCAGAGAGCACAAGGAAAGACAGAGCATAAGCTGCGCAACTTGAGTTTTATGTACACAGAGAAGGTGTCCCAAGTCATTTTTTTCTAGCACTTGAATACAGGTTAAGTTATCCCAATAGGCAAAGCCAAGGATGAAAGCAAAGCAGGTAACATCATCTCTCTGCCACCACCTGAAGAGTGACAGAACCCTGTCACATTTTTACGATCATAGATGCCAGCTTTTATACATGCTATCCTTAAGTTAAAGCATTCCCCAAGATGACTCCAGGGAAGCTGAACTTTAGATGTACTTTTAAATGGAGATGGTGATGGAGATGCTTGTTTGGTAAAAGGCCCAGTCTTAATAAAAGGAAAGTGCCATATAACAAAACACTGAAAACACCAAAATCTGACAGATGTGCCTCTTTGGAAGGCTTCAAAGTGAAATTACATAGCAACAATTTTACAGTGAAAAAAACAACTTATTTCAGATGCTACAAAATATAGGGACTTAGAGAATTATCACATCTCAGGTGAGCCACATCAGCATCTACACCTGCACTCCCAGCAGTGGAGAAGCCCCAGTGATGGAGCAGCACTGCTTACTTGAACACAGGATTATACTCTGTCTCCTGGCCCAGCAGACTATACCAAGACACAGGGACCACGTCTGAGTTCTCAGGCTACACTTCCACCATCGGGAATCTCTGCACCAGACCACTCACCAACATACATTTCATCTCAGTTTTGCAGGAGCAGAACATCTAATTTCTACCCCCTTATCCGTGGTGATGGAGTTTATGCTGGAAAACAGGCAATACTCAGTCCAAGGTGGAGTTAGCGGGGCATGGAGAGAGGCAGCTCCTGCTGTGGCACAAGGCTCTCCAGTCAGCCTCCCAAAAACA
This sequence comes from Actenoides hombroni, assembly GCA_024336885.1. Lineage (NCBI taxonomy): Eukaryota > Metazoa > Chordata > Aves > Coraciiformes > Alcedinidae > Actenoides > Actenoides hombroni. The sequence continues at coordinate 45,069,208 of WUAM01000323.1, read as the reverse complement.
TTTATTAAATCTGAACCAGAAAAGTGAGTTTGCAGCAGTCATTAGCTCCTTGCGTCATGGGGCTGAGATTTTTTTGATGCGGTTACCAGGAGCCCTGAAACCACAGCCTCCAGCCCAGGGCACAAGCATCGCAAGGGAGAGGAGGCAGCACAGGATTCACCATGTGATGAGCAGCACCGTTACCCTCACTTCATTCTGGAGAGCTGAGCCTTGAAAGATGAGGAAATATGAGGACCACACTGATGAACAGACAAATCTCAGCTCCTCCAACACGCTTCCACAAAAGCAGAAGAGCCTAAAAAACTTAAAATATGACAGTAAAATAACAGCATGAAAGACGACCTACGTGGTTTTAGCAGTACCCAAGATGCTGAGGCAGTAGCATTTCTAAACCAGTAACGTTTCCAAACCAACCAGCTGTACTCCTGCAGCTCTGATGGTTTCTGCTTGTGGTCAAAATGACAAGAATATTCCCTTTCCTTTGACAGCTTCATCAGCCTACGGGTGTGCCAGGACTCGCAACCACTTCACCAGAAGTTTAATGTTCTCTTTGTCATCATGCCCAAGGCCAGGACCCCTTTCTGCAGCACTGTTCAAGCACGCACAGCAGAGACAGCCCCTATCTCAAGCAGCTTACAGGCTGAGAACAGATGGATTGTGTTGTAAGGAATTAATTGGTAGCCATTGGAGGAGAGCAGAGCACAGCAGCTGTTGCCCAGCACTGAAATACTTCTGCCTTTGGGGAGGAGCATGGCAGCTGCTTCTACAAGGATCTCGGGTGTATCCATGACAGGAGTGGGTGGTGGCAGCTCACAGCAAGATGCTTCAACATCCCAAGAAACCAAGGACATCTCAGCCCAGACAATAGCCATGTTTTGCATTTATTGAAAAGCACATGTTCAAACATCTACTAGGGCAGAAAATATACAGCAATTTACTCCTTACCTACAACTGAAGCAGAGAACATGTTTCTAGAGGATCACTGGCCCTAGGCAAAGCACGCAGAGATCAGAAGTGAATTTCCACCCATGCTATTGGCCTGGTTTTCCAAGTAGATCACAGACCAAATGCATGAGCTACTGAAACAGGCCAAAGAGAGACAGACATTATGTCCCTGTTGGTGAGGCTCAGGCACGTAACTCCCTTCTGGTCCTTGGGAAATCCCAGGTCTCTCCTCTAAAGACACACAGAGATGTTAAGGTGTGGTGTGCTGAGGGAAGGGGCTTTCCCAGCACTTTCAGGAGTAAAACAAGCTCACCCACAAATGCTGAAGCTCTGACAGGAGATGCAAGTAGCCAAGAGATTTGTACCTCCCCTGTCCCCATGATTTTAAGGATGGGCGCAGAGCAACTAAGCTGAGAAAGAAACAAGGAAAATGAAAACAATAAATGGGCACAGTCTTTCTCCACATCAAACTGCAACATCCTTTGGAGGGTTCTGGCTGATCTGGAGGTGGCTGTGCTGGACAGCAGATGTACATGGCCTAGAGAGGTGCAATGGATTAACTCAGCTCAATTATGCTAAAAGATGCTGGCCCAGCATAGGTGGAAACGATCATGTTTTCTTGCTGGAGAACCAGGTGAGGAAAAGTTACCGCCTCCAACATACTCTGGGATCTCCTCTGTAAGAGGAAAATCTTCCAGAGAACAGCAATAGCACTTGTGGCTCTTCCCAGGGGTTTCCATGCTGCTTTTGATACTAAAAGGGAGAATAGGGATTAACCTCCAGTCCAGGCAAAGCTGTGGCTTAGCTCTATGGAGAGCAGGCAGGAGTCCCTCTGAGCCCCATACAGAGCTGTTGTGGCCACAGTTACCATTTCCTTAAATCATATGAAGTCTATGGCCCTTCTCACAAGCAGGTTTTACTTGCCTGGTGTGGGGGTGGCTGAGGGAGCCAAACCCGGAGCAGTTGCACACCTACCACCCCACCAGAGCAGCCTGCTACATGCCACCACCTCCAGCCTTGCCCTGTCTGCGTCTGGGAGAACATTGCTCAGTTTCACTGGGCTACAAACCAAGCCACACGTCCACCTAGGCTGGGAACAAACTGGTCTTGTCTCATTTAAAAGGACATGTAGACCAGATCTTTCACATACAGGCAAATTTGTCCTTCCTCACATTCAGGCATGGGAGAAAAGCCAGTTCCTCAGCCAGGTCAAACCCCCAAGGAAGGTAAGGAATGGGAATAATAATTTTTTAAAAAGATAAAAAAATAAGAATCTTCTTTCCACTGCCACAAGACAAGCAGGAGATGGGGGTAGAGTGTGGCCAGACTTATCAAGGCAGAGTCATCAGCTGTCCTGCACCAAGCCAGGAGAGTGACAGCCCATTTCTTAATGACCAGTACCCCTCCTTTCAACCTAGAGACGCCATTGATAAAACTGCTATTACAGTTAGAAGTACAAGCACTTCCTGAGGAAGTGGGAATACACAGTGTGAAAATACACAAGTGGGGGAGGCAGGGACTTACCAGTAAAAACACCAGCTGCCTCCTGCCCTTTCAGAGGCTAACACTGGCTAATCCTCTTGTGCTGCTCCCTTCCCTTTCAGTAGGTCAAAATAAAGAGTTTCTGACTTGGTGCCTGTGTTACATCCCTCTAACAAGGGCAAATACATCTCCAACAAGTTAATCAGAAAACAAAACATAAGACTCAGGCTGGTGCATCAATCGCATTCATTTTGGGCAATTCTGAGTGTGATAGAGGGTTTGGGGCTTTTTTTTTGCTCTGAAATACACTGTTACTACCTTCAAGAGCTGGCACGTCAGCAGAAGCACCAGCATATTTCTCCAGACCCTTCTCTGACACAAGCATGGTCACTTTTCAGACAAGACACCTGTACCCAAAAACCTAGAGCAGTTCTCAGAAAGTCCACCCAACTTCTCTGATCACAACCACAGTTTCACAAGTGGTGTCAGCAGCAACATCTAACCCATCAGTTTTGCTGGGCTATTTTTAGCCTGGGTCAGTTCGCTGCTCTATTTTACTCCAGGCCCTACAAACTGGTGTCGTGAATAAAGAGGGTGGCAGGTACAGGGAGCACTGCTGAAGCCTGTATTGCTGCAAAGAGAAACATTTGGTAAACGTTTCCCAAAAAGCTTATTTTCTTTGAGCAGGGAGAGGGTGGGTATTCCTGAACAGCATCAGGAAGAAAGCTGAAAATTAAACCTTGTCAAGAAGACCCTGGCAGAAATTAATGGTATGTCAACAAGAAGCCCTTAGCTTCAGAGGGATGCAGTAGCAGAGCACTCCCCCCAGCATCAGCACTGCAGCAGCCATCCTGCTTGAAATGCCTGACATGCTCCAGGCTGCTTCCAAGGGTGGTATCAGCAGTTTACATACCAGTTTGCTTCAAACCAGATTTGTCCAAAGACTGCAATGTAGACATGCCCTTAAGGTGCATGTAACAACTTCTACAGTAATAGCAGCAGATTAGAGATGAAGAAATTAAGCTAATTACTTTCACCCTACCTGGCTTGTCTCCCCATCTTTCTCCCCTTTTAACACCCCTGAGAGTGGGATCAGGAGACCGCCACAGTTGGAAAGCTATCAGACACTTTTCGGTATGGTGGAATAAGGTTTTGGAGGGATAAAGGAGGATCCATCAGGTGTGAAGAGGGCTTTAAACCAGAGCAGACCCCTGGTCCAATCCACCGCACAGCTACTGATGGGGCAAGGCTGGGCAGAAATCATGTGGGTGATGGCCCTTGTGCTGTGGAACCAAAACAGTGTTGATGAATCCTCACACCTGATAAAGGGGAGGGCAATACTCAGGCAGGGACAGCTGAGCAAGTCCCACAGAAGTTAAGGCTGCTGACACCACAGAGGAAGCCTCAAATCAGAGCTCTGCTTCCTCCCTTTGCTCCACACTGCAGCAGAAACCCACCTGTTGCACTGGGAGTGGAAGGCAAAGCAGCACATTAAGGATCCCAGAGGGACCGTGGCTCTGCAGGAGTGCTGGTGAGAGATGCTTGCCCACCTGTCCTGCAGCTGGGCAACTGGGCTACCCTAGACCCACAGTGAGCCTGAGAAAAAAGCAACAGTAAAATTGTAACCACTGGAACTGGTTGACTCAGGAAAGCATTAGAAGATGAGAGATTAGACACGTAGTTAGTGTACGACAAGCCTTGTTCTTTGTAGCAGGCAGCAACCAGCAGCGCTTGAAGCCAACAGCACCTCTTGTTTTGTGAGCAGTTGCTAGATAAGCTCAGCGCCCCATAAATCCCCAGATGAACATTGCTGACACCATGCCCCTTGGCAGCGTTTACAAAGCAGAAGGAAACACTACTGCTTCCTCCTCTTTGCTACGCCCCTGTCCCCCCAAGAAGCCTTCTCACACAGCTCCCATGAATGGGCTGCACAGGAAATTAATTCCTCCATCTGTTACCTTCTCCCTGCACAAACAGCAGGCTGCTGATGGATGAGGGAGGGATACAAATATTTGCAGACACGGTGAAGGTGGGAGCTCTGCCAGACATTGTGCTTCTGAGTGCTGCTGGGCAGCAAATGGAGCTGCCAGGATGCCCACACATAGGCAGACCCAGTAAATCCCAGATTCAAGAGCAAAGCATTTTTTTTCTTGGGCTGATTTTAAGGTGTTTAGTTTAAAGCTGAGATGCTCAGCTGGACACAGCAGAGGGTGAGGGAAGCAATCCCATTAGCCTGCCAGATAATCACAGGCCCTGATTAGATACACAAAGTTGTTCAGCACACCAGCCTTGCCCCAGGCCTGACAGCTCACCACAACCCCCTGCACCAGGCATCAGGGTCACAGCAAGCCTGCTGCCCCGGAGGACAGGCTGGCATCGCTGCAGGGGAGACAAGCAGGCACAGGAAGCCCCTACCACCACTTTGCAGACAAGACCAAATGCCTCAAACACCCTCCTTCAGATATGTTCAGTCTCTTCCTTGTCCAGCAAGTTCCAGAGCTGGAATATCCCTCTGCCTTCACAACGAGGACAAACCAGCCTCCCACTGGATCACAGGAAGGAGAAAGCAGTTTCTAGGTTGGCTGTGAACTGGAACGATGACTGTTCGGATGGTCCCTGGCCAAGCAGCTTCATTCCACAGGTATCCCAGATTTAGGAGGCAGTACGGGCCAGACAGCACTTCCAGCAGGCACCATAGACACAGCTACTGTTCTGAAGGTAGTTTCATAACACGCAGACTTGACCAAACCTGTCCACAAAAGACTCCTGCATACCTTTAATGTGTTTATGACAATGCAGCCCCCTGCATGCTCAATTCTCCATTTGGAAAACGAAGGACAACCACCCTAGGGCAAGTGGACTCTCTCATTCCAGTTTTTGCAGGCTCACTCATGAATTCCTCTTCGATCTCACCTTTGCAGCCACTCAAAGCATCAGGCCAGTTTCCTGGGATTTCTCTTTTTTTCCAAGACTGGAAAGCAAGTTGTGGCAATGAGGAAAACATTGGCCAGGGGAGAAGAGCCTGTCTTTGATGCTTAACAGGGAGAATTTCACCTAGCCTTGCGTCAGTAAAGGAGCATATTCCTACTAAATATACAGCAGGACACCATAGCACAGAGACACACATCAGAAGAAACTCGACCTGTTGCAGTGTCCTCCTTACAGCTGATGACCCTCCACTTTCTGCTTTTCACTTCCCAGCCTAGTGCTATGCTACCAGAAGAGCCTCACTGAAACACACCAAGTTGTTTTCCCAATTCCTGTCCTTACTAGCCCCAGGAAACCAGCTGTGATATTGCTTTCATGTACCAGATTTCTGGCCTCGCTCATTTAAGGCAACAAAAACCATATGACAAGAATACATCCTGCACTGCCCAACCAGGAGGCCTAACTGAGCAACCCAGCAGGGATACAGGGAGCCCATGGGGAAGCTGAGGGCAGAGCAAAGGTTTTCTTTACCTTCTCCTCCCACCAAGCAACACAAGCTCGTCCTCCATATGGGCACTGACTGGTACATGTACACTCCTCATCTGCAAACATGACAGTCAAGGATATGGAGACATTGACTTCTATGTGCTTTGATGGGAGGGTTTAAAGACACATTATTCCTGAAGCCAGGGGATCCTTGATTTATTCCAGAATGGTGGGCAGCACTAGCTGTCTCTCTCCCCTCCATTTCCTCCCACTTCAATCTGTACTCATTCACTGTAGTGCTGCAGCTCTTCTCCTTTAAGCATCACTACATCACATTTGTTTTCTCTAGCCCAGCTCTGTAAATTCTATCACAGAGACTGTCTGCCAGCAGATGAAACTCTGGAAGAACCTCCTCCTTTCTCTGCCACTCTGTATGTATCTGGCTACAGAGCCCTGCAGTGCAAAAAAACCCCAAAGTCAAGAGGGCTTGAGAAGTACTCACTCCTGGAGTGATAGCTTAGAGCTGGAATCAGGACTCGTCTGCACAAGGTGTTACACAAACACCAACAAAAGCCGCGGCCTGAGCAGCTTTACAGCCAAGACTGCTGAATGAGGAGACCTTTTTGTAAAGCCTGTGTACTCATGATATATCTATGTTGTGCAATACATCCAGGATGATGTTATAGGGACAGAAAATGCCTCTTCCACAGAGCTCAGCAGGTTTCAGACTGCTCCTGAACCTGCTGATCAGCCCAAGGCATTCACTCATTGCCTAATTCCCCACTGTACACCTTGGGCAAAGCAGCTCAGACAACCTTTGCCTGCACATTGGTGTGTCCATCCAACACAGCACCCTCCTCATCTCCCTGGGACAACAAAGAGAAACTATCTTTCAGCGATGAGAAGTCACATTACTGTGCTGCTGGGGAGCAATGAAACTCTGGCCAAATTTGTGATGAACCAGCAGCCCATGTCACACACTGACATGCTGGCTCCTCCTCTGCACCCATTTGGGAGACACCCACCTACCCACCTCTACCCTGCCTGCCTTCTTGTGCCTTCACAGAGCTGCACAACAGATGCTTAAACAAGGATTAGTGTAATTTCAGCACAGAGCTCAGAGTCACTCAAACATCTCCCTGTAGGACTGCCTTATCTTGCAGCTTTGTTAGGCACAGGGTATGCACACACTGGCATACCAGGGCAGACAGAGGGCAAGAGGTGCCCTCAAGGCTCCTATTTCCTTCTCTCTGTTGTGCTTTCAAAATAATTGGTCCCTTTTCATACCTCCTGCAGTGTTCTCAGAAGCGCTCTACCTGTCCAGCCTGTGGGGGAGCTGCCAGAAGACCCCAGATGCACTGCTCCAGGAGCAAGCAGCAGATGGGCTATCTGCTTTGCCTGCTCCCCAGCCACACTGCAGGCCCCTTCTTATCTGCACAACCCACTTTACAGCAGGTTACTGAAAAACAAGCAGGAATATTCAACAGCGTGATGCTAACATGTGATTAACATGATTCCTACATCCTTCCTTCCATGGATGAAGCCAGAGGAGGAAAGAGGAGAGGAAGCTGTCACCGCCTCTGTCTTTCACCAAAGCAATCCATCTCCCACCAGCTATCAGTCTGGGTGCCTGCCCTCCCAGCGTCCTTGCTTCTTTTTTAGCTCCTTCCTTAGCTAACCAGAGCCGGGTGACTTATTTACAAAGATTTCTCCACTAAGACACAGGGATGTTTGTCTCCCACAGAGGACTCAATGTGCATTGTACCTCACTCCGGTTGTTGTGCGCACCAGGGAAGCTTTGGTGGTTGAAGGCTTACATACTCATGCACCACACGGGTTCTATGATTAACTAGACTAAATTACCCTGCCTGACTAAAGTTTTTCAGCCAAGCATCATCTTTCTTCCTTTAGCACACATTCTCCAGCTTGCAGTTTCACTCAAGCAGGCAAACATTACGTGCACAGTTCCAAGGACATCAAATACATGTGGCATTTTCCTTCTTCCCCTACACCCGAGGCTGAGCCACATGCAGCATCCAGGTGCCACGTTACTTTTTTGCACTTGGTTTAACACAGTTCAAGGATTTTCTAAGTCACCCTTCTCCAGAGCCCCCTCCCAAAGAGTCTGACAATGGTTGCTCATAGCTGTGTGCTCCCATAATGCACAAAATGGGCAGACACACATCAGTACTTTCTTTGGAGCTCTGGTTCCATTGGTATCACCACTCTCCTTCCTCCTGCAGAGGACAAAATTCTGGTTGTACTTTTTGCCAGTCCTTCCCACAGCGGAAGGGGACATTGTCCTGGGGTCTAATGTGAGAAATGATTCATTTGCTCTCCCATGAGCCATGTTTCTTCGCCTCTTCCAACAGAAGGATGGCCTTGGCCATCTAGAAAATAAAAGACAGACTTCATGCTGCAAGAGTTGCCAGAAGGGTTGTCACTGGCAACCAAATTGAAGATCAGCAAGACCATCTCTGTTTTCATTTATCTGCCTTTAATTGCTCTCTCTTGTATCCCCTTTGCATAGGCATAAGGGACAGGCAGGGCTTTTCTTTTCCAAGTGGTCTTGTTGACCTCAACAAGTGGTTTCTGGTCACCTGAGGTGTTTCACAGGCCATAGGACAAAAAACTCTGTGAGGACCAGGAAGTCTTAAAGAAACCCAGGCAGGCCCTACACCAATGGGACAAAGGGTGCCAGCCCAGACCCAGAACAGCAGCCCCAGAGCTGAAGGACCCTTTCTGCAGTAGATGAATGCAAAGCCTAAAAAACTCAGTCTCACATCAGGGCAGAGGAACAACATCATGTCAAGGTGAAGGCATGTAAAACATCAGCTATCAACAGCAAAATAAGCACAGAGGGTGGGACTTGACTTGTGCAAATATACCTAGGGAGGGCTGGTATAGAAAGAAGGTGGCACTTTGTGGTCAGCCATAAAAGGAAGATGTGAATGTTAACTCCAGACAGACGTCATAACCCACCATATTCAGGACTAGGCAAACACCACCAGAGAGCCCTATCGGTGTAAATCTGCATTGCTTTCACCCAAGCCAACAATACCATGCCAGGTTACATCAAAAGACACTCTCCCAACATTAAAAGAAACAGTGCAAGAGTGTTGTTTGAACTAGGATTGCATCATTGTGCACTGCATAAAAGCTGTACTGTAGCAAGTCCTGGAACTGCTGCCAGGGAAATCCTGGAGCAGCTTCAAGGAGGATCCAGGAGTTTAACCCCCCACAATCACAGCTCTGGGATTTTGACACTGCTCCCATCACAGTGGGTGCCAAAGGTGCCTCAAATTCACCCATACCATTCCTATGAGCAACTCCCAAGAGGTATTCCCAGAAGTCTTGCTGCCTACTTAACAGCGTTCAGTATTAGGAACAATGCAACTCAGTTAAATGTAAAGTACCATACCATGTTAAAAGCAACAGCAACTGCTGTATAGTGAGAAGTTGAAGAGCACAGCTCCCTTTCCTCTCCATCCAGGACACCTCCCATAACACCATGATCTACATGCATGAGTATCCTCTAGAGCCCTGAAACAGCAAATTCAGCTTCATGAGTATAAGCACAAAAACATGCTCCAGAAAACATTGCCACACAGAGGTTAAAGCTCCCCGAGTTGGATGTGGCTTTCTCTGTTTCTGTCTGGCATGTAACATGGCTCAGGATTGCAATAGTGTGGACAGACAGGACAGCAGTAGGACAGAACCTGTCTCTGGAGGAAGGGGAAAATCCTGATACAATGGTTCATCTACAGGTGATCAATAACCACTGTTGTACATCAGCAGTAATCTGCTCATCTGGCCTCTGAAGCAGGCCATAAGGAAGGAAGACAAGTATTGGCCACAGGTTAGGTACCCATGCCTAGCAGCAATCAAGCACCTCAGACTTTATGCAACCTGATGTTAACAGTGATGGCTTGACAAAGCTAACTAACCCACCACGGGCTTGTCTGGTCTCTGCTCCGGAGGGAACCGGGTCCTCTTGCAGAGCCTGCAGTGAAAAGATGGCACCAACACATCCTGGAAGATGTTCCCCAAGTCTTACCTCTTCCCCATCTCATAAGCATAAGTCATCTTTAAGCATCTAGGTATTTGCAGGATGAGATGGCCAGCTGCTAGAGCTGCACGCATGGCCCAAACTAGTGCTGCCACCTCCAGCAATAGCACCAGGGTTCATCTCAGATTGCCAGGTGGAGAACACAGATCCACCACAGCAGAGATGCCTCCTGCTCTAAGAGATTGAAGGGAAGAAAAGACAGAGAACTTTCTCTGTCAACAGCAGAGGGAAACAAGAACAAGAGGAGCTACAGAGTTACAAGGAGAGGCAGATACTGTAAATTTGCAAAGTATCTTACTCCCAAGTGAAAATCCCTCCCATTTCTCACATTAATCAGGACACTTAAGACTAGTCCTAACCATCTGCTCCCACTTCCTTTGTCCACCTCTTCTTCAAATGCACAAGCAGCCCACTAAGAAACAGAGCAAGTATGCGCAAAGATTTGCAGACAAAAAAAATAAATGAGACCTTTGGAAAACACCCCATAGCAGCAAGCACCCCTCTCCCAGCACAGAGGCAGCTGTGCTTTACAGTAGGACAGTTTCCAATGTTTTCCTTCTCTGTGCAGACGAGGGATTTCCTGTCCTCCATGGCAACAACCTTGCATTTACTGAAGGAGGCTGTGCCAATAATCTCCGCAGCAGAATGAAAAATTTTAAAGTGGCACTGCCTGTTAACTCAGGGTTTCAGTTTGCTGATTCCTTCCACACCCATGGTCAAAAACCGCTCTGCTGCCCTCCTTAAAAGGTTTGTGAGTGGGGGTAAATCTCCAGCGCAGCATTGCCCACACAAGCGGAGTTACTCCTTTCTCGAGCATTAGCTTTGGAAATCTTTCTGAAACCACCACCACCTCCCAGCAAAAGCTGTCTAGTCACCTTCCAAAGGACGAACTCTTTCTAACAAATAACAGTTCCCAGTTTAAAGGTCGTCCCCATCGTGCAGATAGCCCTCGATTTAGGTGGCCCAGGTCTTCCCACTGCAGGTTTAGAAGTGGCAGCTGCCAATCTCTGCTGAACGGGAAGTGCTTACAAACCAGTGCTGATCCAACAGTTTTCAAAACACATCTGAGCTAGCCTCAGCCTCCCCAGAAAGGGCTCCCGCTTTATCTCCTCTCAGTCTCCCTCACACAGGCCTGCGTGCTTCTCTGCTCTAGGAGCACAGATTCAGCACACTGACTTGGCAAAAAGCCTGTCTTCGTTTTGGCCCACCTCATGCCATTCTAGTGAGTTACATCAGCTTGGCACAAGGCCACACAAACATCAGGACCAGCCCAAGGGATGCAACAGGAACAAAACAGCGGGGAAGCGAGGCCATTGCCTTTCAGTGTCAGCAAGCTCACGCTGAAACTACATCCATCGCTGTCTCAAATTTAGCTGGACAAGCTAACGTTACCAGAACTTCTCTGCAAACCTGCTCATTAACCTCTTATGCCTGAAAAGGTTTTGTTCAGCAAGGCCTTCAAGAAGGAGCTGTTCAAGAAAGAGCTGGAAGCCCCTCACTAAATTATACCAACCCTGAAGTATATTTTTGGGCTGAGCCACAGGTGCCATCTACATCTGTGCTGTTTACAGAGTCGGGCTTGCTTTTTTAAATTTTCCTCCTTTTTTAAAAATCCCTTGGTGAGCAGAACAAACTTGATCCAAACTACACCAAACATAATAAAGCAGTAGGTTGTTTTCAAAGGAGGTAGCAGGCCAGCGTTAAACAGGAACCTTAAACTTTTTCTCTACCCTTATACCAGTGAATCAGATTCTCAGGAGGAGTTTTCCCCACACAAAACAGGCTTAGAAAAGTTTGATAACAGCAAAGTAACATTAAACACAAGAAACCAAAAAGGAAGTGAGAATCCTTTAACTGATGGGGAAGACTTCTACACCCTTACCTAAAAGTAGTTAAGGTGCTGCAACCATTAAGTGCACACAATCCAGCCATTGCACTCTCTACCTTTCAGTGCTGGCAAGAAGCTAAAGCTAAAATCACAAGCACTCGTTTGACTACTTCCAGCAGCAGCAGATTGAGACAGCAGGAGACCTGGAGTGGAATTTCAGATCCAAGTCAAATTTCTGGTGCTGACAAAGACTCCCTGGGGAACAACAGGCAAGTCACCTTTTCCACACTCTACCTGAATTCCCTCCCCTGTAAAATAGGCACCAATCTCGCTTGTCTGTTCAAGTTACAAAGCGGTCCTAGCAGGGATTATTTTTAGCACGCAAGCACAAAAACCCAGCTGAGCTGGACTCTGATCTCAGCTGGGCCTTCTCATTGGCTTTGTAATATAAAAAGTAAACAAAAAACAAGGCTCAGCCCACACCAGAGCTTGGCCACTGGACAGCATTTTGACAATTTTCAGAAAACAGCGAGCTGCAAGTCTAAAACTGGAGCTAGGCAACAATCTGGGGGATTAAAATGGATCACCAGTGCCTGCATTCATTCATTGGTGACCAGTGAGCTACTGACAGATTTCAAATCCATCTCAGATATTCCACTGTCACCAAGCAATGATGCAGGTGTTCAGTAGCACAAGCTAAAGTAACTCTTAACTGCACTCTCAGACATAGCAGCAAGTGCTGAGATAGCAGGAGAGTACTGAGAGCTACACTCAGTAGGAACTCTGCAGAGCTTTTTACTTCAGAGGATAAACAAGTGGCTCCTCCCAATCTTTTGAGAGAGACTGCAAGTGCCAGTAACTATTAATACCTGCTGAGAAAACCTTCCCAGCTCCACATTAAAAGAAATTCCCATTTGCTGCTATCAGAAGTGTAGCACAAGGCTACAAAAATGCTGAAGGTCAGGGCCCCTGATCAGAGCTCCCTTGCAGAGTATGCAATCAAGAAAAAAACAGGACGGAATGGAGAAGTGCTGAATACATTGGGAGCATGTTAAAAAAAAGTAAAACAAAAACAAAACCAATGATGAATCTAAGTAAACATCAGTAATCATCCCACGATAAGTCAGACTGCAGCTGAATTTCTGCCCCCATTCAGGCCAAGGTGTTTAGCAGAGTTTCTCAGGCTTGTAAAGCCAGTCACAGCCGCAGAACCGCAGTGGGAAGCACAGACACCACAACAATTAGCACAGAGTTCACACTCACAGCTCTCCCATGCATTCTGTATCCTAAAGAATATCATTCTCTGCCTGATTTACCAGCCTTAGCATCTGTGATGTGTCTTCCAAGAACTAGGACTACTCTCATAAGCCAGGGCAAACTAGATCTTTCTTAAGAAAGATCACTCAACCTTTAATCATTCCCTTTCTATGGCTACAAGTTTTATTTTTATAGCATCACCAAGAATCACAATCTTGTGCAACAGGACATATTTATGAGCCTCTCTTACACAACCCGGTTGGTTCCTATCTGCAGTTTTCCAATATCCATCTACTGTCAACTCCCCAAGTACAATCTCCATCTTTCACCATCCCAAAGTTGCTCATTTTTGTATGCCTGACCTGCTGCAAACACCATACTAAGAGTGCAGCCTTCTGCAGCCTGCTGCCAGGTTCTCCTGGGTTTGCACTGTGATCCAGATCCACTGCTCTGTGCCCATGTTGACTGTTCACTCTGCTGCACTGGAGACAGCCAGCCAGATACCTGCAACACCCAAGGACATGGTCCCAGCCCACACTGCCTGCACCATCCCAAGTCATCACTGCTTTTTGCTACTGCTGTCCAAGGATGCAAATTGCCTCCTTAGTCTCTAACGCTGAGCACACAGTTGTATTTCTAAGGATCCATGCTTCTGTTGGGAGGACAAAAAAAAACCAACAACCATCTGCTCCCTCACCAAGAAGGAAGACAAATCTAGACTCCAATCTTCCCACATGGAGAAGGGAGCACTGTATACTATAAAACCCTATGCAGCCCAGCAGCTGCACACTAGTAGAAACAGTCTCCCTTGTGGGGCAGTTTCTCTGCACTGTCTCCTGTAACACAGGCCACAAGCACAGAAGCAAGGTAGAATGGGATGCCCTTCTGGCTAACAGCTGCATTGAGAAAATGTCCTTGACTCCTAGATGGAGATTTGTAACTACTGAGCTGCCACTGGGAGAATCCTTAGCCCATTTCAGGCACAGCAAACTGGATTAGCAGAGACCTGCTATTGGAAGTCTGGGAAGGAACGTGGCTGGAAGGGATCACATGGAACTAACCTAAGCACTTGTCCTGCAGGCCAGTGGTGTGCTCACCTCCAAACCCTAGCAGCATCTGCCTTCTCAGCAACACTAGAGCTTGATGTTTAACAAACCTTAGTAAAGTTGACCAAACATCAGTTCCTCCCCACCCCAACCTTATTCAAGGGGACAGATGAACTGACATATGTGGCATGGTGGCATGTGGCTCTTCACATCAGTTATCACTGATGATGTTTGTGTCTGTTCTCAAAAGCCAACTTACAACCCATAAACTAGAGCAACAAGCTTGTAAAGGTAAACTGCTTTACAGACGGGACTAGTAAATGTCTACTAAAGTCAATCCTTGTTTGGGACATGTATGAAACTCCACTCCCCTCTCCCTGCAGCCAGCCTTTTAAGTCTCAGCAATAGTTCTAAACATTTTCATATTTTAACCTGACTTACCTGTGCTGATCTTTGCTCTAAGGCTTTATTCAAGGCCCTGCTATAAGTAAAGTCAGGTCCAGTCATACTAGTTAAATATTTCAGCCCTTATGAGCAGATAGCCCACATAGGCAGCTACTTTCTCTTATATACCAACATACATCCAGCTGCCAAGTAAGAAACTGAGGTATGCAGTACTTCATTGCAACTCAATCTGAGGGTAAACGTCGTGCAATTAGTTCTCCGAAGCTGTCCCAGCCTGCCACCCACTGGCCCCCAGGCATGTGATCCGGGCTCTGACGAGTATTTTCCGAGTCAATGTTTCAGACATTGAAACCGACTGCAATGCACTCTACTGGCAGCGCGGACACAAGACAGCTTCCTTCAGAGCACCAGTGTTATTGGCAGAGACTGCTTTACAGCTACTGTAAATTAACTATAACTGCAGCATCAGTATAAAGCCATAATTACATCCACTCAAAGTCTTTGACATACTTTTAATCTGATCAGATTAATACTTTAATCCCAGTCAAACTATGTCGAGAATTTAGAGAGCAAACCACACAGGAGCAAGCATGTCATGAAGAAGCTGTAAAACAGTATTTAAGAAAAGGCTGTCTCAGCTTCAAACAGTGCTGCTCGCACTGCATGAAGCCCACCATAGTCTAGACTGCTTCTGGAGCAGAGACAAAGCATTTGCCCTGTCAGTACTACCTCCAGCTCTTTCATAGGGAAAATACGGCCTTTGAACTGAGTTGAAGTAGTTTAGGATAAACACAGAGCTCAACTTCTTCAGCCTCATCCCAAAGGCAGCTAGGTGTAGAGGTTGACAGGTCCTTGCTACTGACTCTGATTCACAAAGACCACGCACCTACTAGAGCTAGGTTTAGAAAGACCCAGCATATAACAATATTTTACTATTTAACAGCATAAGCAAGATGCCACTTCTCCTACACCATAGGAAATAGGTGCAGAAGTGCACAAAGCAACCATGGCTTCCAAGAGTCAAAGCACACCAGAAGAAGCATAGCCTGGCACAGCTGGCACACCAGCAGAGCCTAGGATGAAGCAGCCAGATGTGCAGGCAAGAGGCACAACGTGCATTTATATGAAAAGCCAAAAGCTTTGCCAGCGTGAATTTTCCAGCTTGGGACCACTAAGCTGCCCCAGGACAAGTGGCTAAGAGTTTATATAATATCTGTCATAGGTGACAGCAATGCTACCTACCAGCTCTCTTCTAAAGGGCACATATCCACAGAGAATACACTTATGTGGCAGCTGCTGCCAGAACTCAGCTCTTTGGGCAGAAGCTGAGCACGAACTCCAGAAACTTTAAGTCAACCACAGGTTGAAACTGTTCCTGTCAAGTGTAAAAGGAGATAAAACTCAGACATTTTTCAGGTAAACCATTGCAGGATGATGTGGTTGGTAGGAGCTGCTCAGTTATCATGGGGTACCAAAAAGAAAAATGTCACTGCAAAGTAAACTATTGAACAAACCTTAGACACCATCACTGTGCTGCCCATTCACAGAGCACCTCTGGTTGAAGTTGCTTCAGGCCGTCTGCCCACAGCATAGGCATAGAGCCTACTTTGAGCACCCTTAGAAGTTTAGTCAAAAAAGTTAAGCAAGGCTCAGATACTCATCTTACTCAGAAAGCTGCCTTTAGAAGGGCATGGCTCACTGACCTAGATCTACATATGCCAAATGACAGACAACCTGTAGAAAGATGACCCTGGGGTTTATAGGCTGAGTAGCCTTAGCTATGGCAGTGTGCCCAGCTGGCCAGACTAAGTTTAGAGGTTTATCTTACAGAAGACTGGCTGGGGCTGTGCTTCCAGATGCCCTGAAGTTTTAGCCAGCTTGTTGCTAGTAGGAAGTGCAGGGATTAACAAAATATGAAGCATTGTGAAGTCATCTGAAGGAGTCCAAGCCATCTACACATATCACTGCTTTTGAAAAGCTTAGTTTCCTTTGTGTGCAGCATATAAGTAAAAGTTTGAGAGCTACTCAGCAACATGACCCAAAGTCTCTGCATTTCACATCAACAACCATGCCAAGAACAATCCTGTTGAGTCAAATGTTTATCTCTAGTGCTCTGAACAAAGAGCTCCAGGTGATTAGTAATTTGTGATAGTTCTGTGCCTGAAACCTTCGCTTGTCATTTTACATCCCAAACAAAGTCTTGCCATACAACAATAGCTTGTTGTATCAGACATCTTTATTTGCTGTATTGCCCAAGTGTACAAATACTGAACGTAGTTATAGAAATTCAAAATATATTGTAGTAGAAATCTGTCTGGGAAGTGGAATGTTAAGACAGTTACTTTATAAAATTACTAGTTATGTCACTCCCACTTGCAAGTTTTAAATATGTCAGGGCTATGAAGACACAGATTACTTTATGATCTTGCAAGAAAGGAGTTCTTCTCAGAAAACATTTTGTGCTAAATGAAGTCAGTCAACAGAAAATTGATTTGTTACATTTGACTCATTTTGAGTTACCAGCCAACAGGATGTTAGCTCCATCCAGACAATTCATACACAATTAGGCTCTCATTTATACCAAGAAAGTCAATGTATCACTATCAACATATTTAAGTATTAGTCAATCTCAGTGATAATATTTATTTTAAGCTAACGAAGTCAAGCCAGTAAGTTGCCCCTGGCCATCGAGTGCAATTGATGCTTTTTTCACATTTTCAGAATAAGGCGCCTTAGTTCTTGAACAAGTCAATGCAGCTTTGCAGGAGAGACACGTTGTTCTGGAAAGGAAGAGAATTAGTTTCAGATGAGTACGACTGATAATTTAAACCTTGCCTTTCACAGTGATGCAGCTTCCAAAATAGCAGGTCCATCCCAGGATTTTGTAGCCTGTAACAATGCTAAAGAGCTTATACCGCAAAGACAAGCGATCAAGTGCTAAAGCATCAAAAGCAGATCATACAGTCTGCAATCTGCCTCTTGCAGGCCTACAACCATGACTCACTTTGGGGGAAGGACAAAGGCAAGAGATAGTGAATTTTTGTTGTTTTTAAAGTGGGCCAAATTGAGCAGTATTTTCAAGCCTCTTCTATGTCACATTCAAGCTTGGCACTGAAGCAGCTACACCTGTGAAGCCCATGAATCAAGGAGTGGGAAATGACTGTCATTTTTCAAAAGGAGCTGAGGATGTAGTTCTCATCCTGAGTCTTCCTGCTTTGTTCTCTCCACTAAATTAACAAGTCCTGTAACCTGTGTACACTTTCCTCGAATAAGCTGGCAGTACATGGTATGGTACCTGGAGCTGACCTCAAGTCTGCTCAGTAAAGCTTAGCAGAGGCTGGCTACAAAGCCAGCATCCCCCCCTCACTGGCAAGGCAGATACAGATTGGCAGCTAGATCACAAGCTGCAGGATGTGCTCTCACAGCACTTGAACACTTCAAAACAGCAGCTGCCTCTAGATGCAGGAGAGGTCAAACCCCACAGATGAGGCTGCCTGATGGGAAGTGAGGTGAGCTGTTGTGTGCTGCCAGCAAAACTGAGACTTCTCACTAGCAGTGCAATAGGCTGGTATCATAGGAGTGACAAGCTGTAAACAGACTTCCTGCATGGGACAGGTAAAACTGTCAGTGTTTGCTCTTTGTATACACTACACCTACAGCTTTTCACTTCCTTTCTTCAGATCTCAGCTGAGGATCCTGGCTGTTCTAGTTTACACTTCCTAGTTTTAAAGGGAACCCAGCAAATCCTCCAAGTTACACAGTACTCACTTCTCTCAAGCTATGCCTGTTAAATTCCAAAAAGAACACACCTTTGCATGTTTTATTTCCAGTTCGGCCATTTCAATTAGGTTTTTGCGGAACGCTGCTATTCTCTTCTGTTTGAAGCTCATCAGTTCTGTAGGGAAGAAAGAAAAAACCATAGATAACATAGATATACAAACTGTGACTGAAGCTTCAGTAATGCCCCTTATGTTTCATGAGTTCTGTTGTAAAGCCCCAGTTGCAGTATTTGACCTTTTTGTGGTCAAATACTGCAATACACAAATAGCCTAAGATGCATTCATCACATGACATCACATTTATCTCAGTGAGGAAATAGCTCATCTACTACAGAAAGGTTTTTTAGGAAGACAACTGGAATACAACAGAAGCCACACAAGCTCTGGGAGAACAGAACATTTCAAAACAAAGGACATTATAATAGATTAGCATGTATACACCATGAAAGTTCATATCCTCTGTTTTATATTGTCTAAAGGCATCTACTAAGAACCAGTGTTTGAAACTGTGAAGCACTCAACTCTGCTGGGACAGAACAAAAGCCTGTTTGCACCACTCTAATTGAGATTATCAGAAGCCACCTTCAGTTGGAGACTGAGAACAAGAGTTCAGTCTGGACAGCAAATACTGAGGCCTTATTATGGTTGCCCTAGTACTGGTATTGCTCTGCTTGAGACAGTAATTCTTAAAAATATTTAGTTGCATTTATTTTATAGGCATCTATACTGCCCTTTGGATGTCCAGACTACTTGCTTCAGGCAAGTCTTCAGAAGCTTTCCATAGCTGAAGGTCAGATGGAGACCTGTACTGCATTAAGATCTCCCTGCAGCATAAATACAGCAAAGCCCATTTTACCTTGTTTTGCAGATTCTGAAATCTTTTCAAACTTCTGGCAACAATCCTGTTGATGTGCCTCAGCCAGCCTGACATCTTTGCTCTTTAGTCTTGCTTTATCTAGAGCTTTGTTTGAGTTTTCATAGTCGACAAGAGCCCTTGTACGTCTGTACAGAAGATCCTGGAAGTAGATAGGAACAGTTCTCTTAATGCTGTGATGCACTGCTCCCCTAATTGAGGTTACAACTATCTCAGCAGCAGGAGGTTTCACTTCCAGCACCAGATTACACTTATTCCAACAAGCTACTATAACCTGCTATGCTCATAGTATAGCAAGAAGAACCTTTCACCAGTGCAGTGCCAAGTTTTCAAGACAGCCACTTGTGCCTTAGTCAAGAAAGTCTGAGGGTTACTGTAGGCATCACTTCTTCCCTTGAAATATCTTTATCATTCTATAAGGCCAGCCTCTCCACTAAAGAGGAATAGCACTTACTAGAAGTAGACTGAGGGAATTCAGTAAGGGATACCCTGTCATTTAGTTTGTTGGAGACCTGACAGTTCGACTGAAGCACTACACTAACCCAGACATGAGAAGCAGTACAGGTCTCAGCACCAGCTGCTTTCTCATCTAGCGGCAGTATAGTCTTGCTGTCTAAATAGCAGTACACCACACAGAGGCACCCTGTAGTCAATGTTCCAGTAGGACATTAGAGATATGACACTAGATGAAGGGGCCCATCAGATTATATCAAGATATCATTTCTCAGCAGTCACCCCCTTGACAAGTCAAGTATTTATTAGATAGAGTTGCTGGAAAGGCTTTTGCAGTTACATCTACCAACACAGTTACATATACCAACCACCTCTTAAAAATCCAGACTCAAACAGCCTTCCCATGTTACTACATATTCATTAAAGTACTTTAGTAGTTGGGATTTACTTCAGAATTTTTAATTAGTCACCATTGTTTTCACTGACAAGCCATGAGTACTGAGGCAGGAGAAGGCCAAGAATGCTGCTGCAGACTCAAATTCAGTTTGCTGTAACTTAAAAAATTTAAAGAGTACTTCCTCTTTACATGCCAAAGAAACTGGTCAGAGATCTTACCCAGCTCTTCTGTAAGTGGGCTAGACTGCAGCTAGCCAATATAGACCTGTACTGCTTCTCATGTCTAGGTTAGTTTCCATATTCTGCTGTGGCTTAGAAGTGCCAAGTTTCTTTAGGTAAAACAAAGGCCTACCCTCCTGCTGTCATAAAGCCCAAAGAATACCGTGAGTTATAATGCCTGTAATAAAGCTAAGCTTCAAAAAGAACAACTATTCTCACCTTAGCAGCCTCTATATTGAGCATGTAGTACCTCAACAGTTCAGAGAGCTTTAAGTCTTCATCTGATGAAACTCTACTCTCTACCTTCTGCAGAAAAGATCAGATAGTTGGTACGTTAACAGGAAACAGCAACATCCAGATTGAGACATTTTTTCCCTTCTTCCCAAAGTTTTCCTTACCCTGAGTTTCTCAAAGAGCTCAGCAACTTTCAACAAATACCTAGGGGAGGGGAAAAAAGTGCATAAATAATTTGTATTTTTTAGTCTGACAAGTGCCAGGATTAACTGGCAGGAAACCAAAAAGCTGAAGGCTGGAGTTTACTCCTGCATGCAGACCCAGACAGGAGTTTGAAAAGAACTTCGATCTAGGCAAAGACCAGGACAAAAGGTTCAATGCAAGAGGTGCTGGATTCCATCCTAATAGACTAGGTGAGCAGTTCGACACCATTTAAAGTAACAACACTGATCTCTAGAGCATGAAGGCCTTGTGGAGAATTTCCCCGCTGCTACCCTCCAACAGGGAAGAATTGTCTTGTTTATTCAGCTACATAATCTGTTTCAACAAGGCCTTATTAAATTGATAGCAAAGTTTAGAAAGGTGGAAGAATTCATCAGAAAAGGTGACTGACTAGGTTTCCATAGCTTAAAAAAAACCCTATTATTCTGGAACTTCAAATGTCCAGAAGATCATACAGGCCTAAGGTAAGCTGTGGTTGTATTGAGTAGCACAACACAGTACAGGTGCATAACCCCTTCCTCCCATACTCTCTAGGATTTTGTGACCTGAAAAAACCTCAAGGAGACTGATGTTTAGAATGAGCTTTGATGACCAACACAATTCAGCTCTAGGGCACAACTGGCAGAAGATGAGCTAGTTAAGAATCAGATGCAATTGTTATTTTTTCCAATCTGCTGCACCAGAAGCATCAGAGGCAAGTTTCAATGCCGTTTGCTTACAACTCAAGAAACTCTGCTATGACTATCTCCTGGATTTTACAGGAGGAGCTTGATATTCCCAGATTCAGGATGTGTATATAAACAGCTAGAATTGCTTACTTTTTGATAACTGTAGGTTCTTCTAATGCCAGGCTGTTCAAGCAAGCTGAAGTATAAATATAGTCGTCTGCAACATCTGCAAGAACAAGACAAGGTTTTCAGGCTGAAATCAGCTAGACTGCAAGGTCTTTAGAAAGGTTTTTGAAAGATTCACTTTTATGAGATCTTGTCATCTTATCTGCTTTTGCACATGCATCCTTGATTCTGTTGTAGTAGTTTACAAGAAAAGTCTTCTCTTGCTCAAAAAAGTCTTCCACTTCCTGAAAGAAAGAGTATGACCTAGTAAGTCAGTTCCATTACTGCAGAATACAAGCTCTTCTCTGTCTTGGCAAGGGTCAAAGAAATAGCCACAGCCATCTGAGCATTACACCCATCAATCTCTACTGAGCTGAGTTAAAACAAGATCCTAAGCCAAGAGTTTTCTGACTGCTTGGCAAGTTTATTTTTCACTATGAAGTGAAAAGGGGCCTATTCAACACTGCAGGTTGTCTGAAGCAACCAGTAAGCTTCTCAGGCTAGCAGTTGTTGGAATTTTATTTCCCAGGCCTGCTGCAAAACAGTAGCTAAGCAGTATGCAGTTTACAAGCTTGTTTCACATCCATACCTAACTTTATACATGTGTTTAAGACAGCAAGTCTATTAGAAGAAGCTACTGTGGCAACATAAAGCTGAAGTTGTGCCACCTGCATAAGCCTTTGTTATTTGATCTCCTCTAGTGTTAGCAGAAACCCATAAATCATGTCTGTTCAGAGCTCCAAGACAGACAAAAGCCACAAGTAACAAGGAAGGTTAGCATTAGTACCTGAGCCTCACACATCAAGCCTGAAGCAGGCCTGATGAACTTCCCCGAGCAGGAAGGAAGAAACAATAAAGATTAGGGTAAGTAAGAGGTAAATCAGCTACCTCACCTTGACTCCAGAGAACAGGACTTCATCGGCACTCTTCACCACACTTTTTAAAAAGCCACCAAACATCTCTTTTGTGTTTTTCCTCCGAACACTCAGCTGCAAGAGAGGCCAAGACAGCTTTAAATTTATCCCCCCGGGGGGGAGGATAAGTAACTATTTCAACACTTGAAGTGTAATAACATCATTTATATCTGGCATGACACAACAAGCTGATTTCAAAGTTCTCCATAAAATCCTTAAGCTGTCTAAGGATGGTCCATGTAACAAATGCCTTGACTAAGTGTTCAACTACTCCGAGCCACAGATTTTTCCTGCTCCCAGAAGAGCTCACGTTCTCCTTACAGACCTTGGATCAGCATTCATCATTAATAATTAGGTGTAACAAAACAGATACAGTACTAACTTTAATACACCTCCATTCTTCCATTTTAGTATCAAGACATACAAAGTTGGCTTTCTAACCAACTTGAATAGGATTACAAAACACAGATTTACAGCAGAAAAAGACCTAAAGGGTGAAAGCCTGACCTTTAATCATCTCACAGAAGTTCTGGCAATATAGATTTATATAACATTCTGACTGTGCCCAGAAAGTGACAGCACTCCTAACATCTTGCCTCATTTGGAAAGAGGATAAATAAAAGTGCCTTACATCCTGGTCATACTCCAGGAAAACATGAAAGTTGCGATCTTTGCTGAGAACAGGATGAGAAGAAATCCGCTGAAGGAAGATTTCATGTGATGATACAGTCTTCTTGAAGACAGCGAGGTATTCACTGAAAGGAAAGAACAGACTGAGGTCCTCTGTTTTACTCACTTCAATACACAAAGAATTGCTTTAAGTTTATCTAGTTCAACAGCATGCTTCTGAAATAGCTGGTGATACACAAGCTATTTTCAATCTCTTTAGCTAGGAATTTTTCCAGTTGGAGGAAAAACTCTTGGCCACACCCCAGCTCCAGGATTTTAAGGATTATACAGCAGCAGACCCCTTTCAAAACAGTCACACTCAAGATCATTTATCACCAAATAAGTTGTACTTAGAGAAGCCTCCTGGGAGAGCAGGTTTTGGCAGTAGATTCACTCTACTTACGCTTCTAGCTCTTGCTTCATTTTGGCAAACTCTTCTTTTGTCATAGACACTTCTCCTTCCCCTAGCTTCTGCATCTTCTCCCTGGGACCATCAAAGTCAGGCTTCGAAGGTGCTGGAGGTATCTAGCCAAGGAAATGATTAGTGATAGATGCTAGCAAATAGTTTCCAAAATTACTTCTAGCCTTCTCCAGAAGGCAGCTCTGTTGCCTGGTCATAGCAAGTCAGCAAGACTCTGCACCCATGAATTCTAGAGGCACATTGATGTCTAGGTCCCTGTTTGCCCCCCCTACCTCTTATCTGACCCAGGAGGGAAACAAAGCAAGTGGAACAGTCTCTATAACCCACCCTACAGTCAGCCATCTTCTGTGACCCACAGAGTCTCCTAAAAAACCATGACAGGAAAAGAGGACTATATTTAGTAGAGTATTTCACTGTGGCATCTGCAGGCAAATATTTATGCCACCATAGAGTCAGGGACTCTCAGAGCATCAAGCTTTTTTTGTTGCACCAGGTTACATGGGAAGTTACAGTACCATAGCACTCAAGTTGTTTGGAAATGAAGGCAAGAAGCAGCATACAGAATACCCAAGTCAAGGAACACCGGTAACGCTAGTACAGCAAACTTCATGCTCTTACTAGTATGCACTTTAAATCACTATAGTCTTTCATTTAGAATTACATTTTTTTAGGCAGTACTTACAATGAGTCCTGCATATTCTTCAGTTTCAGTGAGTGTATCGTGTAGCCACACAAAGTCTTCATGCTGCCTTGTAACTGAAAACTCTGGGCTTTGAAAAGCTGGCAGAGTAGTCTGGAAGAAGAGATATAGAAGCCCTACTGTTTTGTAAATTAGTGCTTTTAGAAACAGTTCTGTCCATTTCCAAAGGAAGCTATTTTGCCTAGTAAGAGCCTCGCCTACTCCCTTTTAGCTGAGTTGGCACTCATTTGAGAGCCTAGCTACTATTTAAAGAAAAGGCACTGTTGTGGAACAGCATTCAGGCAGTTTATTTTGTGAAACTTCACAGTAGGTAGTTTCCCCACCTCTACCCACCAGCCTTCTCATGTGAGGCTAGGATTCCTTAGCAAAGCCAATCTAATGTATCAGCTACCCTGTCTCTAGAGAGCGTTCAAGTCTCAGGACATCTAAACTTTCTGCATACAGATACACACACCCTCAGGCCACCTTTAGGTGGAAAACCTCCATCCAATCAGATTTCCTTCACTGCCAAGCCCATCTTTACAAGTACCTGTATTGTGAATACGCAGATACTTGCACAACATTTATGAAGATCTTTCTACCCCATGATCTTACCTTAGTATGCACAGTGAACTTCACTCTGTCCTTTTCACTTAGGGCATCAGGTATATCAATTTGGAGAGAAGGATCAACATTCAGGTCTACAGATACAGACCTCAGCTGCAACAAAATTCACAGTATAAGCCTTGGTCAAACATCAGGTAGGTGTAGTGAAGCTAGGCTGGTAATCAGCTGTCAACAGAAACCACATTGCACTACACCACTGCCTCCAGGAACAGCGCATATGGACAACAGTGACAGCCTTGACATGACCCCGCACATCACTGTGACAACCCTTCCCTTCCAAACACAATAAAGGAAAAAAGCTTGTTCGCTTCAAGTCTGAAGAATCAATTGATAGAGGTCACCCTAGAGGCATCTGAGAACTCTCAAAAGATGCATCCACCTTCCAGAACTTGTCCATCTTGTTTACTGGGATCACCGCAAGGCAAAGCCTATTACGCTGTTTAGAAGACAGCAACAACCCCGATAGTTCTCTTCATTATCCTGGGCCTCCACAATATGTGGCAGAACAGGTCTTAATAGCCTAGCCTTGTGGTCCATTTCCCTTTTCTTAGGTCAGAGAACTACTTTAAGGCAAGAATTAAGTGCTTTTACCTGTTATAAATAGCAAGCCATAGGCAAGAACCTGATGCTTCCTCACCAGGCCCAGACTGGTGACCACTGCCAATTCTGATCTCCCAAAACATCCTCTCCAATCTTGGGGAAGAGTGGAGCATAAAACTTCTTTAGGCTCCCATAAACCTGAAGAGCCAACCATTGGCCAGAAAAGTGAACAAAACCCAAGAACACCATGGCACTATCACTCCATCTGTTTAATCCTATTTTCCAGATACCTGGCAACACATTACCCATTGCTGCACATTGGCCACTAAGAAAGCCCCAATAAGCTGTTAAAAGAACTAGCCTCAAAGATATCTGAGGTTTGCTTCACAAAAAGCTATTTATTGCATCTAACTGCAAGTCTCTTCTCCTAAATTCAGGTTTTGTCTTACCCTTTCTAGGCAGGGCTTTGTCTCTGCAAGATTAAGGCTGTTTCCACTCAGAGGAGCTCAGAAGAGATTTCTGAACACGTTATACAAGGCACCCTTTACAGGAGATCTCAGCCTACCAGGTTCAAAGACCAGACATGCCTTCCCTTCAGACAGGCCTTAAACAGAGCCAGCAGCTTCCTTCAGAGACTTGTGTCTTCATTCCAACAGCCTGCATCCATAATATAATTTTAACCATACTTACACTTTTCTAGAGCAGTGGAATAACCTCCTCAGTTGAAGATGCTCTAGGTTACACACCACTAACGTCCTCGAGTCAATTCCTCAGAAAGACAGAGCTTTCTGACTCAGAGCAGACAAGGCCCTGATGCAGCATGCCACCCTGTTCTGGGAAGTGACCAGGCTGCACTCATAAGCAGTAAACTTCAGCACAGCCATCAGCCCACTTCTCCCTCTGGTTTACAATTTGAACTTCCTTTATCAGGTTGTGCTTCGCTGCTGGTACCCAATGATTAAAGACAAGTGGCTTCAATTCCCTACATGACCTCAGAAGCAAGCAAAAAAGTTTAGGCATATCCAGCACAGATGACTAAGATTAATGCATACATCTTGATCTTATATCAGGTAGAATCCTGTATTTAGATACTAAGGAATAGACTTTTAGAAGCTACTATACACTAGTGATCTCCAGCTTCAGTCACCTGTATTTCAGAAGCATGCAGGAACCTTGGCCTATCATATCATGGTGGTTCTTATGCTATGAAACCTGTCTTCTAAGAGACCCTCCCTGCAGTGCTGCAGCCTAACAAATCATTCTTATTTTCTGCATAAGGGAGAAACTGCCAGAGACCAAGGTCATAATATGGGAAGTTTGCTGAAGAGCGGCCCTCAGAGCCAGGCTGAATTCCAAGGTTATTTCTTAGAGATAATTCAGAATGCCTTCCCAGGAAGGCAAGCTGGAGAACTGGGCCACAACTGATACCGTTTCACCACCCTGCAGCATGCTGGTGTAAGCACAAGTTTCAGCACCAAAGCCCACAGGCAAACAGTGCCAGAGAGCACCTGAGCAATCTTGTCATACCACAGACCACACAAATGCTGCCTTAAGCTTCTGTAAAGCTCCATAAGAACTCTTGAGAGGTTGCCCTTTACAAGGTAAAGCTTTGCTTCCAAAGCTTTTGGAAGCAAACTCCCCCTTGTCTGGCCATCTGTGTACTGCAGTCCAGGTCTGGTAGAGACAATGTCTTCTGGCTGCCTGCAGAGGACACAGCTGTCAAGCTCATGCATTTGCCTCTATCCAGCCTGCCCCCTGCGAGGTTCCCACTACCACTGGCAGTTACTGTTATCACCTGCAATCAGGCCTTCATGCATAAGTGAAGGATACCCCAGTCACTATAGCCTCATCCTTCCAGCCACACTAAAAAGGCATCTATCTGCTCCATAGTAGTTGCTAGAGTTAAAAGGAGGCAGGAAAGAGATACACCTTTTCAAGCCTTATGACTATGGAGAGACCTTGTATACAGCACACTGAGCTTCCTATTCTGACTCCTCAGGACTGAAAGCTTTTAACCCATCCTGGGTACTGCCTTGGCAATAACTAAGGATGCTGAGCTTACAGAGCATGCCCTGGGACACAGTTCCTAGCAGTCCTGGCACAGCTCACATCCAAATGGATGCGATGGGACTCCAAACACTACAGGGACTCCAACAATGCAGTCACTTCTCACCGGTCACCCCACGGGACACATTATTATATTTCCATACAGGCTTGTGATTCTGGTACTTGCTAGGAAGGCACAGACCAAATAACAAAGGTGCATGGTTCAGAGGTCACTGACATTGGTTTAGGCAGAAGCTGCCCCATTCAAGCACTAGAGGAATGACAGGTAGAAGGCCACCATCCAGGCATTCGTTTCACTGGGAGTACAGCTTGCTTTCTGTTGCAAACTGAAAAGCAAGTCGGTCAGTGTCTCCCAGTGAGACAACATTAGCAGCCAAGTTAGTGAGATGCAGACCCCAGTGTTTTGCATCCTGCTTACTTATCTTTACTGTCCAAACAGGATCAGCAGTGCTAACAATATGAACTGCTGAGTCTGGAAAGTATGATAAGCCAGAGGAAACTGCTTCCTCTCAGCTAAACTAAGGAAAGGATTACACAAATCAGCCAGTCCTGAATTTGTGAACTTTCTTTAAGTCTTGTGGAGAAAGGAACCTGTGATTAGTGATTAGATGCTGTCTGCACACCCCTCCAGGCCTAATAGTTGCACAAAGATGAGCAGGTATGGACACAAAATGGTACTGCTTTGTCAGATTAGCCATGGGCACAAACACAACTCACAGCTTCAACAATCCCCAAACAGCAAGCATATCACCATTTGGAAACAGTGCAGGATTATCACCTCTGCCCTTCAGGACTCTGGTCTTCAGTGAAAGACCCGAAGCCAAATGAAACAGAGTATCATAAAACCACTGGTCTGCTCTAATCCTGTGAAGGTCACTGTGGGCTCCTGACTTTAGGCCAGAGACCTTTAGGGTTACACAATCACATCA
Source organism: Actenoides hombroni (assembly GCA_024336885.1). Lineage (NCBI taxonomy): Eukaryota > Metazoa > Chordata > Aves > Coraciiformes > Alcedinidae > Actenoides > Actenoides hombroni. The sequence goes on along the minus strand of WUAM01000323.1, from coordinate 45,040,906 downwards.
GCAAGGTTCAGACTACAAAGACAGCACTCATACTGTCTGGCTTCAGGAGGACAGTGCTATGTTTCCCTACAGAAAGTGCTGCAGCAGCATTCTCCAATGAATTGGAAGCAAGAAGCCCCCTTTCTGGTTACCACAGCTCTACAAAGCCCTAACCCAGTGAGGACCTAAAGCAGATGTTCCACAACAAGCAACTGTTCCTGCAGCATTAGCAGCTCATCATTCAGGACTTCACATTCCACTATCCCTCCTACACCCGTCCTACAAGCAGGAATGAGGACCAACTTGCTTACAGTCACATGAAGGCTGTGCAGAGGAAAGGAATTAAACTTTCCTCTCCAGGCCCCAGGCTTGTTCCTTTATCAGAGCAGGCACCTAACCCAAGGCCTTCCCAGGAAGCCACTCCAAGCTCTCTGGCCCGACACAACTGGCAGATCCTTTCTATCTGGAAGCTTTTTTTTGGGACATAATCCACATTCAGCAGCTGGTAACAGATTATTCCTTACTTAGAGCATACATCCAAAGAGGTAGAGAGTACTGTGACTCCTGGAGCAGCAGAGTGCAGAAACATCTGGGTTGGGCCACAGACTGGAACACTCAGCCAAACCCAGCACAGTGCCTCCACTTCCACCCCTCATTTCCCTTTCCCAGAAACAGCTTGGAGTCTTTTGGTTTGCAATGGCTATAGCAGCTGCTCCAGCTGCTCTGATGCCTTCCACTTCTAGGCTCATGTCTCTTTTGTGACTTGTGTTGGGATCCCCAGGATTTCTTGGAAGATTCAAGGAAACTTCTCCCTGTTCAGTAAAGATACCATCCACCACCACTGTCTGACCTGAAAGGTAGAAGGCATCAAGCAGAGCCCTCCAGAGTAATGCAGTCATCATATTGGTTAATGTTTCTAGGCTTCAGGACCAGAAGACTAAAAATAGGTATTATGGTTCTAGTTAGGACACCACGATAATCACCTGATCTGGAAGCCCAAGAGAATAGACAGCAAAGAGGATTACTGTGACCAATACAGGTAGAGTTTTACAACATTTGCTTTTTTTCTTTCTATTGTTTAGAGAAATTAAAAACCGAAACAAGGCAAAACTGTCAACAGAAGAGTTGGATCACTGAAGTGCAATTCAGTGATGACCATCAGCTACCCAGGCTTCAGCTTGCTCAGTTTCTGATCAGACCTTACCCAATGCATGCACATCTTCACACTTGCAAGCATCCAGTGGAAGGAAATACCCTCAGCTGCTGAAGCCACTTAGTTCTGTTGAGTGGCCTGAACTGCTTCTTTTAAAACTGCAAAGGGTGTAATTTTAACACCAGTTCTAGATGACTCAGTGTTACTTCTGCATTCTAACAAAACAATTTGCTAGTGCAAGCAACTGTGTACAACACATTGCTAGTGAAATAAGAAGGCGTTTTGGCTCTCAGCTTAATCCAGAGGGTTTCCACAAGGATCCCTTCCACAAGGCTTTACATGTCACAGAGCTTGCTGCTTATTGTCAGCTACCTTACAAAACACCTCTCCTTTTACTGATCACCTCCCTGCTGTCATTCAAGCAACAGCCACAAACAAGACTTGATCAGTAATTACATCTGCCACTACCCAGAATCCATTACTTTTTACAGAGTAGTTGTTCTAATTAAACCCATTTAAGTGCTCTCCAGAGAGCACTAAAAGATCATGATGTTTTCTGGCAGTTTATGCAGAGTCCTCAGTTCCAGAGGGCCTTGTTTCAACACCCAGGAGTTAATCAGCAGACTCAGAGTATCTGGCCAGCAGATATTAGTGGCATTAGTTGCTGGAACTACATTTCAGTCATATTCAGTATTCAAGTAGCTTAAGTTTCCATTTAATCATGATAGTAAAACTATTTCTGAAAGTACACTGCACACATGCAGCAGTAAAGAGCCAAGACACTAGATGTGAGGCTTTGATTTTTGCGATCTTTATGATAGACTTGCTGTTAGCTCTGACATTCAGATGAAACCAGAGTCCTGAAGTAGTCAGAGTAACACATCACAAGGAGAACTGAAACAGTTGTCACACATGCAGCCTTCATGTTGCTACTTATGCTATAGAAAGTGCTTTCCCAAACTTGGGACTGTAGAACTCATGTGAGTCAATGGTTTAGTTATTTTGCTTAAAACAAAGACAAAGGGGGAATAACAGCTCAATTTAGTGGCACTAAAGTGGCATTCCTCACCAAGTGCTGTGCTTGCCAAGTAAGCAGAAGGCAGCCTCTATAGCCAGAGCACCTGTTGCCACTGGCTGTGCAATAAGCTGGTCTCATCCCTTGGCTCTTCCGAGAGGGATCTGCATCACTCCGCAGAAGCCAAGCAGTCACACACCTCCTCACAGAGAGGGGATGCTATAGGAAAGACTATCAACATTCAAGGATCACATATTTCAAGCAAAAGCCTCCCTAGATCACAGGACACCTCCAGCCAACCCCCTGCTTCCTCAGCTTGAGGGGTTAAGCAACAGCTCTGGCAGCACAGACCAAATCCACCCTGCTGCAGGAGTTTGCCTGCAGACCACAGCCTATGGCTAAGCACTTTTAGCCCATATACCATGTGTAACAAAGCACCCCCAGCTAAAAATCGTGAGTGTGCAACAGAAAGAAACCCCTAAGCCACAGTCAGCAACTACAAGAATGTTTTGCCAGCCTCCTGCAGCAAGGCCAGAGCTGGTGGTAGGGAGTCTCAGTAATAGAGCCTCGCCACAGTCTCTTCACCTCCCAAGGATCTGAAATAGCATCATTAGCCCAAACTGCTGGACCAGCTTCACAGAGGCTAAATGTCCTTGACAGCACAGTATCCTTACCCAAGAGATTTCTCTCCCCTAGCTGTTCACCTCCCTACTTGATTTTTGGCTCAGCAGCAAGCAGAAACAGTTTTCTTGCAAAGCCTACACAAGAACTACCAGGCCCTCATTTTTTCCAGAGCATGTAGCATTTACCCAGCAGCAAAAACCACTCTTCAGGAGTGAAAATGGCAAGTCTCAGGCCATGACATATCATTTTGTCTCCCATTGTTCTGAGAGAGAGGAGCTACAATACTCCGAGTATGTTGATCTAGAACAGCTTAACTGCAGGCTGGAGCCACTGACCTTGTATTTGATTTGTATTCGCACAAGCTCAGCTGGGCAGTCCCACTACTCCACTTTCTGAAGCGCCTTTTCCTCCCTATGACAGATTGCACCATCTTTCCCACTGCACTTCCAATCACCCTTAGCCTACCCTCCCTTCCTCTTCCTACACATCCTGATCCTCTCTTGCTTCATCACATCAGGGTCAGTTTTTAGTTTATACTTACCAATGATTCCCATTCAAGGTTAATACCTACTGAAGCTTCCTTTATAGGCACAGGCTTTATCTACTGGCCACACACCAACTCCATGTTGCTGTTTCCTTACCTAAACATGAATAGACAAGACAGGAGTATTTCTATCCTCCCCCCTGCTGCTGGAATCCCAAGACAGCCTTACTACCTGAAACCACCTAGTTAATCTTTGGCCGTTAAGCATTAGAGTTTAAAGCTACTTCAGCCCCCATGGTGGGAATATTTTCCCCTCCCCCCAACATTCCCATCTGCTATGTGAGAAAGAGCACAAACAGTCAAAGTTAGCAGTCACTGCAAGACAGATATTTTACCTTCCCCTCCACCCACCACCTGCAGGCCCTTCGAGCCCATAAAGACTTAGTATTTTCAAATGGCAGATACTTTAGTAATAACAGTTTCACATGCAGCAGAAAAGGGTTAAAGCACTGGATAGTTCACAGCTCAAAGCAAGTAAATGGAAAACACTTGTTCAACAAGCTTTTACCTGTTCTACTAGATCAGGATTGTTTTAAAACATGAATATGCAAGAGAAGCAGTTGAAAGGAAGTGATCTGAAAAAGTTCAAGGCAGGAGAATTTCTAGCCCTCAATTTACATCTTCCAAAAAGGGGAAGAAAACAGACTGAAAGGACTTAAACACCCTTAATAACTAAAACATAACTCATCTTCCTGCAAGCAAGTTAAGCTTAGTCACGATGAAAAAGTATAAAAGTCAAATACGCAACTCACAGATTGTTACAGGGCTTACCCTCTACTCAAGGTGTGTCAGGGGTAGTTATTAAATCAGGTAGACCAGGTAGATTAAGCCAGGCAGCTTGTCCAGTAGGAGAAATAATTCCAAACAGTCTACATACACATACATTCATTCACAAAGTTCCTGTTTTAGCATTAAATTTGCATTTCCTCTGAGAAGTTGAAAGTCTTAACAGTGGGTAACACCCTGTGCTCTCTCAAAGAGAAGATATAAGCCTCCCTGGCACTTAAAACTTCAACATTACTACAGAGAAAGGAAAAACAAGTCAGCTACCGATGTGACAAGAGGCATCCCAGCTGAAGTGACATCCGACAGCCTAGTTAACACAGGCCACACAACAAGGAAAACTGGTCACAGACACGCACTGAGGATGAGCAACTCTAAACGGCTGGAGCAGAAGTGCCTACCACTATTCATTGCTAGTGCCCTGCCACAGGTCCTGGTCCTGCACCTTACCCTGCAGGCCCAGCTCCTGCAGCTCCAAGGCCCAGCTTGTCACCCTGCTCCCACCACAAACTGGGAGCTCCACTCGCAGCCTGCACTTCCTTAGAGCAGCTGCAGAGCCCTTTCCCTTCTCATCACTGTTTTCTTCTTCTTCTCTCCCTGATCTTCATCTCTCTCTAGACACCTCTCCCTCGAGGGGCAGCGCCTCACACTCACCCTGGGCAGTCACGCCCTAGTCACCTGCCCTCAGAGGACCTCGGGTGCAGGAAGCAACCAGAGCAAGGACTTCAAAAAAAATATTTAAAAAGCAAACTCTAAACTGAAAAACAAACAAACAAAAAAGACAAAAAAAAAAAACAAAAAAACAAACCAAGCAAGCAAAAACCTGTCACTGCCCCGGTACTGCCAGCAGGAGAACGGGTGGGCAGCTCCCTCTACACCCCGCAGGGCCAGCCCGAGAGCGAACGCGGCCCTCAGCCCGGCGAAGGCGGTCACATCCCCAGAGCTCGCCTCAGCCAGACCCGAGCCAGCCCACTCACCTTGCTCTGCGCGTCCTCCCGGAGCAAAGCCATGTCGTCCACAGTCAAGCAGCCACTCACCACCCTCCCCGCTACCGCCGCCACCGCCTCATATAGCCCGGGGCGGAGCCGCCGCCGCCGCCCGCCGCCCGCGACACGCCCCCCCCCCCCCCATTCCCGGCGGCCCCCGCTGCGGACGGCGGCCGCGGCGCCTTCCTCCTGGGGGAGGCAGCCATCTTGGGTGAGGGCAGGGTCCCGCTTGCCTTCATTCCAGATGATCGCGCAATGTTGTGGTATTTTTGCGTTTTGCTTTTTTTTCCTCGCTTTTGAAATATGTGGATTCTTCTCTTCAGAGATTTTCAGAACACTTAAAAAAGCGAAAGAGGGAAGGCACATCCCCCCTCATCACCCCGCTCGGGAGCTCCAGCGCCGAGCTCCTCCCAGCCCCAGAACTACAAATCCCAGGAGGCGGCGGGACGCGGACCCGCGCAGTTAGCGCGGGAGCGGCGGCGGGAGCACGCTTGCGCATAGGTGGCCGTGGCGGTGGCGGGAAGAGCGGCGCTGGGGTAACGGCTTCCTCGGGAGCACCTCTCCGGGGCTGATTGTTCCTGAGGGGCTGGGCCGGTGAAGGCGGCGGCGGCCGCGTGGGTGGGTACCTGCGGCGCTCCGCGGCGTGGGGAGGGGCAGGCAGGCTGGGGGTGTCTGGCCGCCGGTAGCTGTGGGGGTGAGGGGAGAGGGCTCTCCCTCAGCGCCGGCCACTCTGCCGGGTGGGGGGGTGCTGATGGGGAGCAACAGCCTGGCCCGGCTGCTGGGCCTGCAGTCCCCTTCTGGGAGGTCTGCCAGGCAGGCCGGCGTCGAGATGGGCTTCTTGTCCAGCGTGGCTTCTGCCTGTGGGACTGGGAGGGAAGCCCCCGCACAAAGGTGGGCTGTGTAGCGCTGTCCGGGTACCTGTGCAGAAAGGTTGTCTGTCTGCTGAAGGGCTCTTGCTGGTTGCTAGTATTAGGCCTGCTCTTTCACAGATTGCTTAACCAAAAGCGCCGATGTGTTACCATCTTATTTCCCAGTAATTCCCTTCCCACTGCAGAAGCTTCTTATCTGTTTGATCCAGTGTAGCTCTGTAGGCTTGTGCTTTAAACTGGGATCTAAATTTAAATCTCCTGTTTCTCCCCATGCTTTTAATTCCCCCAGGAACCAGTATAGGTCGGGGACTGACCTGTTGGAAAGCAGCATAGGGGAAAGGGACCTGGGGGTCCTGGTGGACAGCAGGATGACCATGAGCCAGCAATGTGCCCTTGTGGCGAAGAAGGCCAATGGCATCCTGGGGTGTGTTAGAAGGGCTGTGGTTAGTAGACTGAGAGAGGTTCTCCTCCCTCTCTACTCTGCCCTGGTGAGGCCGCATCTGGAATATTGTGTCCAGTTCTGGGCCCCTCAGTTCAAAGAGGACAGGGAAAGTCCAGTGCAGAGCCACAAAGATGATAAAGGGAGTGTAACACCTGCCTTACGAGGAAGGGCTGAGGGAGCTGGGTCTCTTTAGCTTGGAGGAGACTGAGGGGTGACCTCATTAATGTTTATAAAGATGAAAAGGGCCAGTGTCGGGAGAATGGAGCCAGGCTCTTCTCAGGGACATCCAATGACAGGACAAGAGGCAATGGGAGCAAGCTGGAACATAGGAGGTTCCATGTAAACATAAGGAGGAAATTCTCAGTGAGAGTGACATAGCACTGGAACAGGCTGCCCAGGGAGGTTGCGGAGTCTCCTTCTCTGGGGACATTTAAAACCCGCCTGGACATGTTCCTATGTGACCTAATCTAGGTGATCCCGCTCTGGCAGGGGGGTTGGACTAGATGATCTTTTGAGGCCCCTTCCAACCCTGAACATTCTGTGATTCTGTGAAGTCAAAGATCCCCAAATTGGACCCATGCCCCGACATATCCTTGGGGGGTGTGTGTCAGTTTGGGATGAGAAGTGCCCATGGCTGTGCTGACTGCACACAACAGGGTATGTGTATCTCCCTGCATGTCAGGATGCAGACTGCTAGGAGGCATCCAGCTGCACTGGGCAATACGTAGTCCTCCTGTTTGTCTTCCTCCATCATGAGTACTGCAGAGGAGGAGGCTGGGGAGAATGGCAGGGGTGACATTTTCACTTTCTGGCCATGAGGATCTTGGGCTTAGGGTCTGGTCAATGTGGCTTTGGACTTGGCAGGTGAAATTATACCAGTAACCAGGATAATGGGCAGACTCAAAGTAGTTGGGATTTAAAAAGTAAGTGGCAAGTAATGTTTGTTGGTTTTGGAGCAAATTCCATTGTTTGTAACTTCTAATCAAGAGAAATACCACTTTCACTTCTTCCAGCAGTGTGCTGGTGGAAAGGCCAAGCCCTTCTGCTGTTTTTCCTAAGCATGTTAGAGGAGAGGAAGCTTTTGACAGCTCCCAACATCAAATACTTCTTCTGATCAGCTGCAGCAGGTGTGCCATCTGCTTGTGCCTGGCAGTCGAGTCCCTGTGTCTGCTCCTGCTCTCCTCAGCCTGCAGATGCCACTGGGTCCAGCAGAGGACACTTGGTGAGGAGAGCAGGTCTAGCAGTGGAGCTGGTATTTCCCAACACTTCTTGCTGAGGGGTTTTCTGCCAACTAGCTCAGGTCATCCCAGAGCATTGCTCCAAGCCTGTCTCAGCTGTAGCAACAGCACTTTATCAGAAGTTGTGTTTAAGTATTGCAGTGAGTTCAAGAGGGGAGAAATGACAGTCTGTCCTCTTGTCAGCTGAGAGCAGAGACTTTTTTATTGGCATCATTTCATAGAATCATAGAATGATTTGGTTTGGGAGGGACCTATAAAGGTCATCTAGTCCAACCCCCCGTCAGGGAGCAGGAACATCCTCAACTACCTCAGGTTGCTCAGAGCCCCGTCCAACCTGGTCTTGAAGGTTTCCAGGGATGTGGCTTCTACCACCTCTCTGGGCAATCTGGGCCAGTGTTTCACTGTTTTTTCAGTAAAAAATGTCATCCTCCTTGCAATGGCTGCAACTTTAACTTCTTGCTGAACCTGAGCCAGGCTGATTTGGAGGTCCAGCTTTGACTGAAGTGAATTTGCTTATTAGCCTTTGGTGACATGGGGTCAGCTGCTTTGAACGGCAGCCGTGCAAGGAAAACCCCAGGGGCTTTTGGGATCTTTTTTAACACACGCACCCCCTTCTTTTGAACAGGCTGAGCCTTGAGAGCTCGTGTGGCTGTGTGGGGAGCAGGGCGAGCAGGCCAGGGCTGGGCCGGGCCTGGCAGGAGGGCGGCGGCAAGGGGCCCGGTTCGGGAGGGATGTTGTGAAGAGGCGCTTGCCGGTGCGGGACAGCGGCTCGCCGGCTCCGCCTGCCGGTGTGAGCGGGGCGAAGCCGTTTCCCCGGCGTGGGGCCCGGGAACTGCCCGTGGGCCTGGGCGAGGCCGGCGGCGGCCGCAGGCGGAGGGCGGGCGGTGGTGGGGGGCGCTCCTCCCACAGGCCCGTGCGCTCGGGCTGCCGGGCGGGGATCGCTGTGAGGGCGGTGGCTGCAAAGGGTGTGCGGGAGCGTTCGGTGTGAAGAAGGAAGGTGCAGGAGGTGAGTGGTGGTGGTTCGGGTTTATGGCACGAATCAGGGTGTTTCATTAGCTCGGTATGTGCCAGGGGACGCACGTGGATCGCACGCCGATACATCTGTGAAAGTCACCTGCTAATTGCAGGTGCTTTACTGATTGTGGTTAATTGGGAGAGATGAGCCTTGAGAGGGCTGGGATCACAAGGTCCTGGAAAGACATTAATTTATTAATGTTCTCACAGTTATTTAAGAGTTCTCACAAAGTTCCCCTCTGTTCCGCTGCACCCATGGCCCCCGCAGTGTTCCCTCCTCCTGCTGCAGGCATGGTGGGTGGCAATGTGCCTGCCTGCCTGGCCTCTGCTGCTTGTCTAAGAGCAGGGTGCCCACGCTGAGGGAATAGCTCGCTTTTGCTGAGATGGAGAGATGCTTCTTGCCTCTTGCTCCCTTGTGCTGTGGGTGGTGCTTGATGGTCCTTTGCTCTACACCTGCTGCATTCATTAACTACCCACCCCAGTCTCCTGCTGGTTTGGCGGGATGCGGTGACTGGGAGAGGGCTCTTGTGAGTGCAAGAGGTGGTCTGAAGGAGAGTGCTGCTCTTTGTGGCTGGGGTGGAGGTGAGCGGAGGAAGGAGCGTGGTGGGGGAGAAGGAAGAGCAGCAGCAGGAGAGAAAAGGAACTAGACTTCACCCTTCAGTGGTGGTGAGCTCGTAGATCAGCTCGGTCATCTTGCATGTACACCCGCACCAAACTGGAACAGCTGAGGCATGAGTACGTGTTTCCTTCTGCTTTTTTGCTCCGGGAATGGTGATCTCATGGGGTGGCAAGGCAGACAGCTGCCGGGTGTGACTGTCTGGCTTCTGTGCCAGCTCCTGGCAATGCGGGCACCTCGGAGATCTCCTTGTGGAAGGTTACCGAAGCTGCCTGGAGCAGGGAGAAGGGCACAGACCTAGCCAGGAGTTGGAGAGAGTTGAGCATCCTGGAGCAGCCCTGGGGAACTGTCTCTACCCGTGTGCTGCTGTTGTGGCTCATGGTGGCCTGCTGGAGGAACAATGAAAAATACTATGGGAAATGTGAGTCTGAAGCAGTGGTTCCTTCCCATAGTCAACCTTTGCTTGACAACACTGGTCTGATTTCATGCTTAGCCCAGGTCCAGCTCCTCTCCTCTGCTTCAGGAGCTTCATTGTCACTGCAGAGCCACAGCTGCCGATCCTAACTTCTGCCGGTGCTGGAAGCCCTGACACCAGGACCAAGCTGGTGAGCTTGGCTGTCCCGTGTGACTTTGTCTAGAGCTGTTCACGTGGCTCTGCACTGCACTTAATGACTGGTCTGGGCAACCACAGATGTCAGGAAGCCATGTCTAACTAATCTGATAGCCTTCTATGATGGTGTGACTGAATAGGTAGATGCAGGGTGAGCAGTGGATGTTGTCTACCTTGGCTTCAACAAGGCTTTTGACACTGTCTCCCACAACATCCTCATGGATAAGAAGAATGGACAGTGAGATGGGTTGAGAAGTGGCTGAACAACAGAGCTCAGAGGGTTGTGATCAGTGGTGCAGAGTCCAGCTGGTGACCTGTAAGTAGTGGTGTTCC
>WUAM01000323.1:45013551-45030600 GCA_024336885.1 Actenoides hombroni | reverse complement strand
TGCTCTAGTGGGAGGTGTCCCTGCCCATGGCAGGGAGGTTGGAACTAGATGATCTTTAAGGTCCCTTCCAACCCTGATAATTTTATGATTCTATTGTAAGGAACAAAATGCTGATGTTGGTTGGCAGTGTGTATTGTCTGTATTCTTTGTTTGCAGTGGATGGAAGGGAAAATTGTAATAGTAAGCAGATAACTTTCAGTAGGAGAATAGGGCCTCAATTCTGCAAGTATTTAGTGTTGATTTCAATGACACTATTCAAGTGTTTACATTTTATCCATGTGCTTAACCTTTCCTAGGACTTAGCACTGCAGTTACAATGCAGTTTTGAAAGCTATGCTGTGAATGGTATTTCTGGTATACTGGTTTTGCTTTTAAACTTCCTAAGTCTGTTTAGAAAAATACTTTTGTATTTTACTCTGATCTTTAAAGGATTTGTTAGAATCTGAAGATACTTACAGTACATCTGGTTTCTCCTTGGCTTTCTCAGTCTCTGGCCTCCCAATTTCGGGATGCATATCCTATTGCTGTCTTCTTTCTCCTAGGTATACAAAAGAAAAATGTGGGTTTATTCTCTAAAAGGTACTTTTTCCCCATAGTCCCCTTAAGTTGGGCATCCACTATAAAATTAAATTTAAATGTTTTTAATACCTCACAGCAGTGAATTGGTTTCATTCTCTTCTGTGTAGCTTTTGGGTTTTTGTTTGGTTTTTTTTTTTAATTTCTCCCTCTTGGGAAGTTTGTTGCAGATCAGTTTGTTGTGTCTACTTTCATGAAAGTTCTGATATTGTTGCTGTAAGAGCATCCTCTGCTGCAGCTTTCGCTACTTGCAACATCTTTATGCATTTGCCCTGATTCAGATTTTCTGGACCAGCACCAGTTCTTTTCAGGATCATTTCCTCTTTTCATTGCTTGTTGGTTCTTTCTCTTACTGTATTCGTTATCTGTAGGAGTTTTGATTGTATAAAGACCCTTTGTGACTGTAGCAGTTCTTTGTTTGGCAAAGAGCAAAAATAGATTGATGGTAGAGTTTTATGACTCTGGAAATCATAAATTTCTTTTCCCACAGGGGGAAAGTATGGTAACCTGCAGACTGTTCCTAACAGAAGAAAGAAGACTCAGAATGAAATTCCTACAGCTACTGTCCAGGAAACCAGGGACACTGGAAATGCTTTTCCAAACACCTTTCTGCCAAAAGCAATTCCCTTATGTGTGTCTGGCTACCTCTGCGCGTCTTTGTAGTAAGAAGAAAAAAGTGAACAGTTATGAACAGGTTGACCAAGAAAAATACAAAAACTTGGTCTACTCGGTTACATCTTACAAAACCAGCGCCCAAACACCAGAGACAATACTTGAAGAAGACAATTTGTTATATGGGCCACCAGATAAACACAGACCTCTAGTTAATGCTGAAACAAAAACTCCCAAAAACTGTGTTCCTTTAATAAACCCCAATAAGAGGATTCCCCCTCTCGACAGGGATTCAAACCCCCCCTTCAAAATCGCTTTACAAAAAACGAAAATGCCCAGTGTTACCCGTATTCTTCAACAGACCATTTCTTCACAGCAAGCCTTTTATCTAGAGAGATGGAAGCAGAAAATGATACTGGAACTTGGAAAAGATGGTTTTGCAGAGTATACTAAAAGTAAGTGTGACCACAGTGTGACTGAAAAGTAGAAACAACAGTCTGAGTAGCTGGCTGGGATGTGCTTGCACAGCTGCACTATGACCCTACAAGTCAAGTGTTCTGGAAAACCGTTGTTTCCATTTCAGGGGGTAAGAGCCTATTATGAGCACACTTGTTATCAATTAATCCAAGTTCTGATCTTTGTTCCAGGACCACTAAAATGGATTCAGAAATGGGTGAGAAATGAGAATTAGACTGTAGACATTCTTTGCTCCATCCTATATGTCTCTCCGTTAGGTCTCTAGTTTCTAGTATCTATTTGCGAATAGCTGATTTCCAGCTGATGTTATTGAGCCTGTTTGCAGCTACAAAACTATTTTGTAACAAGGTGAAAATAGCGTTTTGGAATGGTATCATCTTGAGTGCATAAAAAACTTGTGTCTTGATGGTGAAGTTTTTCAGCAACTCTTTAGTTTACCCAGTACATATAACCTCTTCTATGAAACTGCCATGCATTTAAAGGATTTCATTTCATAAGACCTACAAAGGTGACTTCCTCCAAGTTGTGGGACTGAAGGGGATCTAGGAGGACCTGGGGGATAGTAGGTAGCCTCTTGTAGCAAGGTTGATAAATACCAGAGTGCTCCTTACATGAATTGTTATGCTTTTTAAAACTGAATATCCTGTGTTTGTACTTTTTGAGTCACTAAGCACTTCAGTGAATATGGTGACATAACAAACCTTACATAGCTATTTAAAAATCTATCTTTCTTGGAATAATTTCTTAGATAAACCCTTACTCTCAGAACTACATCCACCCATTTCAGCAGACTAGTTCCATTCAAATGAACCAATACAGCAGAAGAAGCAAATGCAGCAAAAATAATATTTTTAATTCATAGAAATTCACAAATGCTTTGAATAAACAATAAATTAAAAATCATATTTTGTTTTTCAGTAATTAGTGAGACCAAAAAAGTAAAGTAAGCCTTGAAATAAGAGATACTGATGTCATTTTTGACAATTTATTTTTCTGTGTTATTCCCTTCTCCTTCCCACGTCCCCAAGCTTTCAGTACTAAAACGAGGACTGGTTTAAGAGCTATATTGTGTAATATCTAGAATACAAGTCCATTGGGTGTTATGAGTAGTGTCTAAAATGTGGGTTTTTTTCACATTTTTCTTAGACCTTTTCCTCCAAGGAGCACTTTTTCATGCAGCTTTGGAATCTATATTCCTGTCTGAAGAGACAACAACTAAAGAGCAGAGAGAAGATGTTGCTATTTCCGGCTACTTATCAAGTGTGCAACATGTCTTGAAAGATATCAGCTCAGTGAAAGCTCTGGAAAGTGCAGTTCAGCATGAGACTCTTCAGTATCTGGGCCTGGTAGACTGCGTGGCTAAGTATCGGTGAGGTACTGGTTCTCTAAGAAACTGGATAATGCCCTGGTGCTCGGTGACGCACGGGAGGCCGTGTCCCAGGCTGGAGCTGTTGGGAGTGGGGGGAAGGTGGACAGAGCTCTAAGAGCAGCAAAACAGGTTAACTCCCTTGGATGAACCTGGTGACAGAAGTGCTGTTGTTTCTTGTGTAGAATTCCTTAGTGGGTCGGGGTTAAGTGATCCTCAGCAGTTGCCAGGAACTGCAGCAGACAGTAGTAAGTCTTGATTTTTGACATCTAAACTACCAATGTGGAAGAGGCTTGCTTAGATGTAATAATGAGTAGCATGACATCAGGGTGAAGCAGACTGAGAGTGATACGACTGTCTTTGCTGTCTCATACCTTGTTTCTTTCTTATGACTAAACTTAAGTTTAAAACAGTGTCCTGTCTTGTTTTATGCAGAGGCCAGTTGTGTGTCATTGACTGGAAGACTTCGGAGAAACCAAAGCCATCTCTGAAGGATACTTTTGACAACCCATTGCAGGTTGCAGCGTATATTGGAGCCATAAATCATGATGCCAATTATGACTTCCAGGTCAGTAGGCCTGCCACCTCTGCCAGGACAAGCCACAGCGACCTCATTATTTTCACTTCCCCCATTTAATTTGGTAACAGTGCATCACAGTATTAGTTCAGTTTAAGCTGACACGCTGTAAATAACTCCACTGCTCTCGCTAATCCTGCTGCCTTTGCCTGTCAGCAGCATTTTCAGTGGTTTTAAGAAACTCCTTGGTGGGACTGAGAGATGCTCAGCATCTTAGGTCAGATGAACTCACAGTGACTTGCCATCTGGGCAACTCCCAGTGCTTTGTTCTGTGTGGTTTTTGCTTGTGTCAAGGGTAGGACAGGGGAGGAGAAGTGAAACAAAAGAGCCTGCAAACAGGGAAATGGGGTGGGAGGGCATTGCTTGTGTCATGTGTTGCTATATCCTGCTAGCAAATGAGGGACTAAGGGATTTACTTAAGTTGTTTAGAAGCTGTACAGTGTTTCCTCAGAGGAAAGAGGTGTGTTGTCAATCGCTTAATCAGAAGACAGTTTGGAGAGACTCCGGGCATAGTTCTACACAGGCCTGCTTGGCCTGAAGAATTGTTATTTCAATACAAAGCATTGAAGGGGGAAAATACAAAGCTGAAGAGAGCAAGGTAATTCACAGGTTGTGCAAAGGACTTTCTAGAATGCTATAGAAGTCAGTAAACACAAGCACTTATCAGACATGATCCTTACAGAGTGAAATATAGGCAATAATTCTAGAATTCTGCTATTAGCCTCCTGTCCCCCCCTGCTTTCTCTTCACACCAAAGGCTGTTTGCAATTTGGATTAGATGTTTGTCAAGTATGAAAGACATCAGAACATACTGAAGTAACCGTTTCCATTCAGACCAATTCTGGAGAATGGCATCAGTCTGGTTATATGACCCCAGGCAAAACCTCATCTGTCACTGGGAGTTCTACCAGCATTTCCAAGGTTTAAATAGACCCTATTGCATTGATACTCAAGAGTTCAAGTCCTCTGGTTTTCACTGAAGTCAGTCAGGGCTTTGGACTCTTTGGAGCATTCGAGTGTTAATCTCCTAGTATTTTATGGTGAATTCTTGCTCTTTTTTGTTCCCCACTTCTTATTTAAGATACTTATATGTTAAGATGACGTTTTGCAGCGATGTTTAGTTTTTAGAATTGCTGATTGAAGTTGCTTATTAATGTTGAATTTCTGACAGCCTTCTGTTTTTAACTGTAGGTTCAGTGTGGACTCATTGTGGTTGCCTACAAGAACGGCTCCCCGGCACACCCGCATTTCATGGATCCTGACCTGTGCTCACAGTACTGGAACAAGTGGCTTTTGCGCCTTGAAGAGTACATGGACAGAAACTGACCCAAACTAAGTTAGGCAGAGGCAAGTGGTCTGAGCACAGAGCTGAAGCAGGAATACTTTGTTTAAATCTGCCATTTTAAAATGTTTTCCTTTTTTTTTGTTTTCTTTTTTTTTCCATAACTTAGTCTCATTTTTTTATACTGTTTTTCCCCCCCTATAAAAACAAACAAACAAAAAACCCAAAACAACAACAATGAAAAAAACCCCCACAAAAAATTAAAAACAAAACAACGACCAAAAAAAAACCACAAAAAAACAAACCACGAAACAAAACCAAACAAAAATCAAACAAACAAGGAAATTTGGAATGGGGAATGTGTCTTGCTGATGTTGTAGGTAGACCAGGCAGGACAAAGTCAACTTAATCTCTTAATTTTCCCCACACAGTTTCTACAACCTGAGGTTGATAGGAAAGCTTCTATTATAAAGTAAAATGATTCAATCAAATCATCTTTCATTTGTCATTTTTTGAAGAAAAAAACCCAACAAACTGTTGCAGAACGGAGGCTGTGAAAATGAAATTGGTGGACAAAATGACATCTGCGTTGTCTGAGCTGAGAGAAATGCAAATGATAAACAAATGAATATAGTAGTTTGTATTTCAGTCATCTTAGTTCGTGCTCATCTCAAAGGTGTCTATTAACAGGCTTGTTACTATTTGTGGTTTTTCTTACACCGACAACTGGAAAAACTGCGCTGAGAATTATAACCAAAGTTCTCATAAGCACTTGTTTAAAATACTGCAGCAAAGTGGTATAACAGAAGTAGCTTAGCCAAAGAGGAGCAGAACTGTAACCGATACACTTAGAAATTTCCAGCAAGAAGTTGAACGTTTGACTGCTTCCAGTGGCTACTCCTGCAGGTTTCTTAACAGGCTGTGTGGGCCACATAAAAGCTGTGTGAGAGTGCAGCCGGGCTTTGTGCCTTAGGTTGTGAGGCTCTGTGCAGGCCACGTCTGCAGCTGTCTTGAGCTCTTCTGACTTCGCTCTGAGTCTGAGCTGACAAGAAGCCTCCCCCTGTGGAAAGCTCTCTAGGGTCAAGTTAATAGTGTTTGCCAGGGAGAGCGAGTTTCTTTATAAAAAACAGGCTTGTGACTTTGAAGCTGGGCCTTCTGAGGAGTGCAGAGCTGCTGATTGATTTTGGGGGGGGGTTGGTTTTTTTGTGTTGTGTTTCATTTTTTCAAATAAGTTTGTGAATAACTGTTCTAACCCAGAAGTTAACTTTTGAAGCTTGTTTCATAAAATCAAGTCTGTAAGACGCAATAGGCTTTGATGCTGTCAGGTGGTATTGGTTTGTGGGTTGGAAAGTGTTTTTCCTCATTCTCTTCATTGTATGTACGAATTTTCGTAACATTGTGGATTACAAATAAAAATGCAACCAACCCATAAGCTTCAGGATACCTAAAAAAAAACCCAGTGGGCAGGCTTGCTGCTGAAGAACTTAAACCTCTGTAGTACCTCATCTTCTGCTTCTCCAGAGCACTGAACCGTGGGAAACCTGTGCAATGAAACGTAGTTACAGTGGTACTTGTTTATTCAAACCTGGTCCAGTGATATTATGATTACTCTCTGCTTAATGAGATTTGTATCTAAAAAGACAAAGCATGGAGACTGAGAAAGGGGGTTCAGAGATGACTAGCTGTGACGACGCTACGTGAGCTCTCAGAAGTTGTACCTGTTTTACGAGTATCTTCCCACATCACAGAATTTTCCAAGTGGGTGGTTCAGTGTCACTGAATATGGTCAATTTTCTGTGAAAGATGGCTCCGTGGATACACAGAGGGTGGACATAAGCAGGACGTAAGATGCCTGGGCAGAAGCAGGAGCTGATAAAACCTGCTGAATTCCCTGTGGTGATCGAGATTGGATAAGTGGAGAGTGTGGAACTGTTGAGCAGTGTTTGGATGGGATTGCCTTCATCAGTGCATTGTACAGCCATTAGATGCCTCTGAACCACCTCAGATTTCAGCCTCATCCTGCCTCCCAGTAAATAAGGACAAATCTGGCGCCTGGGCGGTGTGGGCACCTGTTGGCTTCATCTGTGTTCATTTGTTTATCCAAAGTCTTGGGTCTGAGGAAGGCTGCCAGCTTTACTGGCGACATCAGTTTGTAAACCTATCTTTAAGTCTTGGGTGAGCCTGTACCATCAGAGAGACAGGAGAAGACAGACAGCCTTCAAAGACTGTAGCAGCGCAAGTTAACTCATGTCTGGCACTTTTGAAAGTCTGGCTGCCTCAGGCATCCCTTAGTGAGCTCTGGAACACTTCTGTAGAGGCACAACCTCCTAAAACCAGTTTTATCGTATAACAGAACTGGTAGATGGCCATTGCCAGTGTCATGCAAGCTCAAACCCACTTTGTGACCAGTTTAAACTAACTTGTCAGACTGTTAAATTGAGGTTCCCGAGGCATCTGCTACAGGCAGTACTCTTGCAGAAAAACCAGCCAGACAATTGGGGCAGTTACTCCAGTTACAAGGTCCAGCTTATCCGAGTGTTGCTCTCCACCCAGAGTGGTTTTTCTTCCTTGTTTCTCTGTTGCTGTGAATGCTTTGACTGAGATCACATAGATGGACCCACCTCAGCGCATCTGTCGCCCTTTCAGCAGGGACATGCTTTGGCAGTGATATTGGAGGGAAATCAAAAGCAGTATGTGCTACAGGAGTTGGGGATGGTGGAACAACACACACCAGCTAGATAAGGGGGGTTTCAGCTGCACCTCCACTGCTCCAGGGTCAGGAACGAGGTTTCAGCAGAGCTAAGCACAGGAATCCTTTGCAATTAGATGAATGGTAGTAGCTTTGCTCGGATGGACTGTACTGAACAGTCCCACCTAGGAGCTCAACTCCACAGTTGGCTTCCTGACTGAGAGCTAACTGAGTGGGTTACAGGGGAGTGTCACCAGCACAACTGGCTGGACCAGCTGTTAATACTTCTTGGCCAGGCAGTTTTGTCAATGTATTTGCAAGCATACAAGCTTTGCTCGGTGAGCAACCTTTCATTTGTACTCTTCAGTTATCAGGGCATGATCTCAGAACTGGGGATCAGTGCATAAACTTTAGCTCTTTTGGCAAAGTAAGGATTTTCTAATTTACCTCAGATGCTTTTTTTTTTCCAAGGACTTCCCATTTATTAAAATATTCTGCAAACTCTCCTGTTACACAGGATGACAAGTTTATTCTTTACCCAGTGGTATCACCTTATTATCCTTGTTTTCAAGGTCCCAAGCACTGACAGTTGTGGTAATATCATTAGAAATGCTTTAAAAACCCCTAGAAGCTTATCCCCACAAAAACCCCAGCAGATGCCTGTACAAAACTGAAGGCAATCGAGAAGCTCTTTACAATTTTTATGATTCTTGCAGAGACATTCAGAATCTATCATTTTAGTTGTAATTACTATGAATGTCCTGGCTATGACTGTATTTTAGGTGGGTTACTTTGAAGCTGTTGTTTCAACATACATAGAATACAGTGTATCCTTCCCAAATATACAGCTTTATTTCTAGCATGAAATGGATTTTGGGGATTTACCAATGAAATAATTAGTTGTTAGGCATTTAAATTGATGTAAAACCCGTTTAGCAGCTGTGTCCATTAAGTTAAGAGACAGATGAATAACGTGTGCTTAGACGAGAGTACCCTGTGGTTGCTGAGGAAGTTACCACACCACCCTGTCACTCCTAATACAGATACCACCCCAGTGCCCAGGCTGCAGCACCTTCTGAAGAGTCTTTGTGTCAGGCAGTTTCAGCAACATGAGTTACATGGGCATCCCTCTCCCCTTTTTTTTCTAAATCCCTAAATTCACACTCGATAGTCCCTATCCTGGGGTCAACCGGAGCTGAAGCAGGACTGTAGGGGAAATCCAAAAGCACAGAGGTGTAGTATCAGTCCCTCATCATCACCACTGCCTCCTTCCCTCATAGCATCAGCCTCACTAGGAGCCTGCTACTTTGGTTACAGACAAGAGGCCGGATTTGTGCCCACAGTTTTGTGCCGATCTCAGGAGACAGAGGCAGGCAAAGTCTCCCTTTTCACTGCATTGCACCGCTCTGTTCTAGTAGTGTGAACAGGCACTTGGAATGTGAAAAAGAGAAAAGTCCCCAAAGAAACACGCATACACACATAGACACACCATAAAATACACACAAAATTGCATTTCATCATGACAGAAAATACATATCTTCAAGTCATTGAAGTGTTTTCTTTTGGTTTCTGGGTTGATACTGTTGTACGTTAAAAGGATGTGGTAATAATCCCCTCAAGTGAGCGTGACATGTCCAGGAACATAAGAGTTAAGGTTACACTGAAATCTAAACATGACAAAAGTAAGTTCACAGCTTAAAGTACCTGAAACACAACCATGAAGTCTGCCCTGGAATAATGTGATTCACTAGTGGAGAGAGTTTGGGAGAAAAAAGTTCTGCATCCTTAAAAAAAAGTTTCAGCTCCCCCTGGATCACACTTCCATAAATTCTTAGCGTACTGCACAGGGAGCAGAGTTAAGGTTATTTGCACACTTTTAACTTATTTACTGATACAATGTATTCCTGTTCTTAAGACCGTTTTAATTCATTTTGCATAGAACAATGTACTACTAGCTGCTCTTACATGGCACTTGTCACCCAAACCTCTCAAAAGTAATTTGTACAGGAGGTAATGGTTATTATCTTTACAGAATACACGGGGGAAGGGTAAATTTATTTGTCAGTGGCCACTCAGATGTGTGGTAGAGCTGAAGCAGAAAACAGGTTGCCTGAATGACAGTTCAGTAAATCCTCCATCCAAGAGGTGACAGCCTCTTCCAAGCTTTCCCTTCTCTTTGGCCAGATAAAAAAGTCTGATGTTTGCATCATGTATGGAAATATTTCTTTCAAGTTGAGGTTCTACCAACATCAAGAGAGTCCCGTTAACAAAAGCATCCCTTTCATTCTAGGGATTTCTTTCAAATTTGTTTTTAAAAAAATAATATATATATATATATAGTCCTACATGTAAACTTCATTCCTTTAGACCACTGTAATCCACTGTGTTACTCATCTTTGTCATCATCTTTGGAGTTCCTCTGCAGGACAGGGCTCAGTTTGCTTTGCAAAACAGCTGCAAGTTTTTTTGAGGTTTTTTTCAGGAAAGCACTTCCAGGGTGGACGTTACTAACATGCAGGTACAGGTCCTCCTGCGTGGGGCCTGTGTAGCCGCAGTCTTCGCACACGTAAAGTTTATCCCGCCTCTGTTTGTAGGCGTACTGCTGCTGCACGCCGTGAATCTTCTTCAGGTGGGACTCCAGGGAACAGCGCTGGGTGAAGGCTTTGTTGCAAACCTCACATTTGTAAGGACGAATTCCTGCAACATTTAAAGACAGCGGTTACTATTCTGATTGACGTTTCATACAGCCAACTAAGAAACCGGCTGAGAGCAAGGCTCCGCCGTATCGGCCACTGAGCAAGCAGCAGCAGGGAGCTACTAGCCCAAGGAACTATCTGTCTAAATGAAACTTCTTACTTTTCAGCTAAAACTTTCAGGAATGTGTTGATACATTTAGGCATAGAAAACTTAGAAACACTTCAAGAAGACGTGGGCGGACCCTGAGGATAACAGGTGCCCGTTGGTTCTTTGCCCCTGAAGAAGAAGCTGTTACCAACTCTTGCAAAACTTACCCCTTTAGACTTTTTGAAGTCCTGTGATTAGGTAAAACTATCCGTTTCAGCTAACCTGTCATTTTGGCTTTTATAACGAATGAAATCTTGTATCTCTTTTAGTGAGCAAAGCTTAATGAGGCTCCAGTGAACAGACCATTGCAGTGCTGCAAAGGAGTGAGAGCATTTTCACAGAGTACAGACTTGATGATTTGAGATTGAAGTTTTAGAAGAGGAGTGCATTAGGATGAAAGAAATACATATATGTGTCTCCAGAGGAGGGAAAAGGGGCTGATTTCTCATTGGAATGCCTGTTTCATTCAGTACAGACAACCAACATTACAAAAATGCTGAGCAGCAGAGTATCCCTTTTACCACCAATCAACACTGATTTAAAAGCAATCCCCCAGTACTGGAATGACAAATAGCTGAGGGTTTAGTGACACCTGAAGAATTCTAACCCAATTGTGATAATACTTACTAGGCTAGCTTAGTAAGCTTTCAATCAAAGACCAGCCATAAAACTGACGCAAAGTGCTACCTAAACCCCTCTCTTTTCCCAGTGAAAGATGAAACACAAGTGTGTGGAAGATCAGCCCTGTGGTGAGCCAGGCAAACCAGAGCAAAGCACAGAAGTCCATCCAGGCAGACAGAACTTGGTAGTCACATTGTGTGAAGTTCACTGCTCAGTCACTATCTTTCTACCAGAAATCCAAACTAATGAGCAGTTTCAATAAGCAGCATCTTGATTGCATTTTTGCAAGTCTTGTAAAACGAGGTTATCCCATTGAACCAGCTTAAACTATCAAGACTAAAGTTTCCTAACACCTACTCCTGTGAGACTGCTTCAGGTACATTAAACTGCAACTGGAAATTCCAAATCTTCAGAAGAATTCACACACAAAAATGTATCTTTTACAAACAGCATTTTGCATGCAGTTTCATGCTTATCTGAAGGTAATTTAAACCTGTCCTTGGTTTCTGCTGCCAACGGTGCTCCACAAGCACAAAAGGGGTAGTGCCAGGATGACACAGCCCATCAGGGCTGTGGGAGCCTCTGAATTACT
The DNA here is from genome assembly GCA_024336885.1 of Actenoides hombroni. Classification (NCBI taxonomy): domain Eukaryota; kingdom Metazoa; phylum Chordata; class Aves; order Coraciiformes; family Alcedinidae; genus Actenoides; species Actenoides hombroni. The sequence continues at coordinate 45,018,964 of WUAM01000323.1, read as the reverse complement.
TAGGAATCATTTAAAAATTCTATTTTACTGTGTATATTAGTCACTTTTTAGTATCTAAGTCTGCTTATACTATGAAGCTAGGCTGGGGTGTTTGGCTTTCACCCTGACACTACCCTGCTCTTGCACAGTCTGGTTGCAAACACTGCACAACAATTTCCACTGGAACACTGACATCCAGTAAAGCACATGTAGGTAAGCACCTGTAGCTACAAAATAAAGTCCACACTACCACTTCCAGCCCATTTGTCTTCTTTTTAACATTCAAATATAGTCCAGTTTTCCTGAGCAGCAATCAACTTGGACATAAAAAAGACAGTTGCTTTCAGAGATGCTGTATTTCAGCCTGGAAAGCATACATGCCAATACACTAATGGTACTGCTGCTGCAGCCAGCCTTCATCCCCCCCCCCCATGACCAAGGCACCAGGCAAATACAATGTCTGTGAGTGTTCATCCTGGCTTTACACTGGAGAGGAGAAATAGTGATGCCAGATTTCTTCTAGTGAATTTGATGGCAAGCTAACCATAAGATTCACATTTCCAGGACAGTAGGTTGTCACTGCTGTCCAATGCAAAGATCCTCCTTCTCTTCCAAAGTTTTGCAGAACTCCTGCATGGCAAGTTCAACCCTACCTGCCACACCATAGATAGATAGATAGATAGATAGATAGATAGATAGATAGATAGATAGATAGATAGATAGATAGATAGATAGATTTAGTGTCTGAACAGACACCCTCTTGGATTTAGTTTCTGAATCTCAGAGGATGAGGGAACAGGTTGAAAAATCACTTCCTTCAGAAGCACCAAGTCCATACTTCAGCCATGCCCCAGCAGCTCCTCCCTGCTCACAGCCAGCAGTTTTCCTTTCCACATGAAAGCTTTGCAAACAAACCAAAACAGCCCAAAACGGCGTCTCTGGCCATTGAAACAGGCTGCATTGTTTTCATGAGCTCTACTGCTAAGAAACACCTCCTGGCTACCAACGTACTTGTGTCACCTCTAGCAGTTCTGATGGTTAATGCTGCCTAAGTCAAAACAGGGGCTTGGCAGAGTGAGCCCAAAGAATCCATAGGTAACCATATACCTGGAAAGTTGGAACATGTCCAGGAGATGCTGCGGATGCATCTTCCGGGTGCCCTACAGTGCAAAGTGAAAGCCTTCAAGGCAAAGCCAGCTTGGCCTGCCAGAAAGCATCTCGCTTGGTGAGGATGGGTTTGATGTGTATTTAGCCCATTGCTTCAGCTAAGAAAAAGAGAAACAAAGAGGTGGCCTTCTCCCTGCTCCTGATTAGGATAAGCATTTCTGTGACCAGTGAGCTGGATTGGAGGCAACTGATCTGGTTCAAAGAAACGCAACCGCTGCTATTTGGGGTGGGCTTAGGACCCGTGCCATGGAAAGTGCATCCCTCCAGCCCAGGGGAGCAATATGAGAACAGGAGCAAGCAGAGCAGGGAAAGGGACATTTTTTTTCTTTCTTCCAGTGCCATCATGGGCTTAAATCACAGCACCTTGGTTGTGCCGGTGTACACCTGATGTAGATGCAAGCAGAGAGGAGCAAACTAGTCCAGACTAAAAGCAACTTTTTTATCCCCACTCAATCCAGAGCAGGAACCATTGTCAGGGGATTTTCAACCCACTGCTCCTGATCTTCAACCCATGCTGTTGCTCGCACAAGTGAGTAGAGATGATTTAGGCCGGTGGCCAAACTCATCTGGACAGCTGGATATGCAAAGGGAAATTACTCCGAAAGGGGGTTGGAGGAGCTGGTAGCCTGAAGCAGGTAGCAGTGCAGCATGCAGGGTTAGCAGAAGTCAGAGGTGTTGCCTAGTTTCCCTAAAGAAGCTGGAGGCACAGCATGAACCACACTTTGTTTTCTCCAGATGGTGCCAAAAAGAAGCCATAACCCCATCCTGTGGCACAGCTAGCAGGGAAAGTTTGCAACGGGAAAAAAAAAAACAAGAAAAAACCCAAACCAAACAAACAAACGAACACAACAGAAAAAAACCCAGCAACAACAAAAAACCCAAAACCAAACAAGAAACTGCTGCTCATAGCCTCTAGAGGGCAAAGCATTTTCATCCATGGACTACCTTTGCTCAGCAGTACACGCTGGCCGCGCAATAACGCGCAGTGATTATCCCAGGTGAGTTATCCTAGGTGGGTTGTCCTGGTCTAGCTGGCCCAGGCACAGCAGCATGTGGACGTGTCTACGCTGGATCTGGATGGCAGCTCACACACCCATACTGCTTCACAGATTTCATTCATTCTCCTCAGATTTCGTTAATCCCAGAACTGTTATCTGTACACACTCACATACTTCTCCTTCCTCCACTGATTTTTGCAAATGCTGTTTAACTGGGTTTTGTATTATTGTCTTGCTGGGTTTCCCTCACCCTGTCCTCATCCGTGTCCCATCTCACCCCTTCTCCCACCTTCTACTACCCATAGCCACCCTCAAGCCCCCACTGAACACCTTCTCACCCGTATGGGTCCGGACATGTCTTTTCAGATCAAAGGTATCATTGAAGCCTTTCCCGCAGAAGGTGCACAAGTGTCTCTTCACCTGGCTGTGACACTTGATGTGACGGTTGAGCATCCGCTGCAAGCGAAAGCCTTTGCCACACAGCTCACAGCTATGCACTGTAGCATCGTTACAGGTGCCGGTGGTGAACTAAGAGATGGAAAGGGACTGGGTGAGTAGGCAGTGAGATGGCAAAAATTAACAGAAAAATAAAACAAAACAAAACAAAATGACAAAATAAAGAGGGATGGCTTATTGCAGCCTTAAAAAATTCTTGGTATATATTCAAAATGAAAAGTGAAAGCATTGGGGACATTCTTGCTCAGTGAAACCTTCACGTTTCCCTTGCAATGACGTGGGTGACTTAACGTGCCCAGTTTGGGACTGATGCAACACCGGCCAGCCTGTCTTCAGATGTTAAAATGAAGCCTGTGCAGTCAATACATTCCATATGCAGGGACCCTCTTCCAGCTACATCCGTAAGCAGATGGGCTTAGGCTGTGAGCACCTCTCCACGGGGCCACACACATGTTTGCTCCTGCACGCAGCTAATATCCTGGATGGACACAGGAGTCCCTCCTTGGCATGAGAAAGTTATACCCACACGATGCCTTCGATAATCACACTTCCAGCTATGGGTCCCTCAAAAACCAGGCATCAGTGAAAAAAAGAGGTAGGTTTGGTGAGATAAATCAAAGGCACGTTCTGCTGACTCAGCAGAGATCAAAACAATGGCACTCGTTAAGTCTCCCCAGCTCATTAATTAACGTCAGAGTGTCATCAGGGGTTAATCTCATTCCTGCTCCTAGCACCAAAAATATTGCGCCAACACCATGACCTAACTTGACTAAGGGAGACACTGATGATTCAGCGCTTGGGAAGATCATTCCTCAGAGGGAAGGCTTAATGTCTGGAAGATGCAAATACTTTGCTATTAGTTTAATTATTCACAGGGGAGTGGACATGCTTGCTGCTAGCCGCTCGAGATAGGGGAAAGCCAGTGGAGCAGGCAGCACCCTACGCATACATCCATCTCTCACGGTGTTTGGGGGGAGTTTCTGTGGCACACTGAGAGAACCTGACTCTGCCAAAATGAGGTTTCGCTGTGACAGCTGCTAATAGGTTAAATTATACAAAGCAGGTTAAAGACAAACAGAATTGGGCAAGCTCTTCACAAAGAGAGGAATACATTTGGCGTTTCTGTTTTCTGAAGAGCCAGTTATTTTTCCTGATCCTCCTCTTTCACTTGCTACTGAAGCAACGCTACATGAAATTGTAAAGAGAGATTTTTTTAGAAAAAAAAGGCAGCTGTGAAACCACGAGGTGCAAAACTAGAGGGGGAACCGGCTGGCAAGTATCTGTTGGGCAACAGGTAGAACTCCACCTCATGTGGCCACATATAACCAAGGTGAAAACCTAGTGTTAATCATGAGATTAATAACACAGTGGCTTAAAGGCTGTCATGCCAGCAGACACAGTGGGAATTTTTACAGCTCCATCCAGCAAAACAACAGCCAGGGTTTAACGAGGTGTTAACTAGCCACCAGTGAAGACATCTCCTTCCAAGCACTGGTGTGGCCTGGCTCCACCTTTGCTGAGGGGAACCCTGGATATTCAGGGATGGATGTGGTCCTCTCATCCCATCTGCATCGCCACCAAGCTTTGGGGAGCTCAGTCGTAGGTTCTCGGATACCACGAGGAGCCCATGAGCAATTTGCCTTCTCAGTCTTGGGAGGGAAATCACTGTTCTGCTCTGATGGCTCTGCCCAGGGGACGCCCAGACAGCAAGAGCTCCTGCCCATGCAGCAGAGAGGCTCTTCAGAAAAGTTAACGGACAGATAATTGCTTCATTTCACCCAAGCCTGCAGGTCCACCTCAAGGTGGCAATGGTCTTTCACAGCTTCAGAAGAGGACATTTTGCTAGCTGTTATCTTGATAAGAGGGTGAGGGGGGCTGCAGTGAATCTTCGCACTGCCCCCCTCTGCAAAGACTTGACTACAACCTAGAAGGCAGACGTTTAAGGAGGCCCCACGTTAAGGAACAAGATCCACCCACACACCATGGGGCATGACTCCCCGCTGCCAGGGCTGGTCCTTCCTGGCTGGGTTCAGACTCCTGCGGGACCCAAGCCAAGCAGGTCAGGGGCAGCACGTCCCAGGCGGGGATAAGGGAAGGCAAAGGGCACTGGAAGATTATGGTACATCGCTTACGAGGCTTGCTCTGCTGCTGCCATGCTATGGCCAGATGCTCTCATGGGCCTCCATCTAGTGTGGGATGAGCACCGTCAGCTCTAGCAGAGGGAGCCCAGGAGACTATTGTTAGCGGGCATCCCTGGCCGGCAGCCGAGCCCTGCCCTTGAAACAGAGTCACCCCATCACAGGGGAAGTAGACAGTGGGGCTGCAGGCAGTTACCTTGATTTTCGACCTGACCACGGGGCGCTTGACGGCCAGGTCCAGTAGCATCCCCCCGGCTGTGCCCAAGTCGCCCGAGGCGGGATGGGACGTCAGGGTGTCGCTGGGCTCCGCGTCCCGAGTCCCACTGCTCCCGCTGCTCTCCAGGCTGCAGCTGTCCTCGTAGCCCAGCAGCACGCAGCCGATCCCGCCTGTAGCGAGGGAGTTGGGGGGGGGAGGGATGCGATGAAGAGGGGGGAACAGAGAGCCGCGGGCAGGGGAGGAGAGGCGGCGGGCGGGGGGTAGCGGGCGGGAGCCGCCGAGCCCCGGTGTTTAACCTGCGGGCGGGCCGCGGGCGGCGGGGGAGGATCCCCGGCTCACGCTGCAATCGGAAACTCAAACACGAACGGTCCCAAAGTTCAAACAAGCCAGCTCCGCCGCCTTCCCGTTATACCCCGGGCAAGGGCAGGAGGAGGAGGAGGAGGAGGAGGAGGGGAGGG
>WUAM01000323.1:44983294-45010919 GCA_024336885.1 Actenoides hombroni | reverse complement strand
CCCAGCTGCCTACCTGCTTGCCCACCTGCCTGCAGTTTCCTGGCCCTGCCAGCACCTGAAGACAGGCCTCTTCTGCCTAACAGGGAGCCATGTCCCCAGCATCTTGCCGTCTTCTGTGCCCTTGCCTAAAACTGGAGGCTATGGCAGCTCAGGTGCACCCAGCCCAGAAGCCAGAGCTGTGCCTGCACAGTGGTGCCCCACCTGTGTGCTGCCTGCCTGGCTCTTCCCACCTTTTCCTGCATCTGCCTTTTCCCCACTCAGGTAGCTGCACCCACTCCCTTATCCTCTCTGGTGCGTTTGCCTTCATGGGCAAGCAGCAGGTAGGAACTCTAGGGTGAGGCACTGGGACAGGCTCAGTGGAGGTGGATTCTTCATCCCCTCCATCAGCTGGGGGGGTTACAATGCAGGCAGGGTGTAATCCTGCACCCTCTAGACCTTGGGCACAATGTAATCCTGCACTCTCTAGGCCCAAGGGCACCACCCTGGCAGCGTTACTAGGGTTCTTCCCTATCCAGCTGTGCTGTCCCTTTGGTTCTTATCCCTTGTCCCTCTGGCAGTGCATGTACTCTGCTTCTCCAGAGCTCCACAAATGCTTCCTGCTAAAGGGCAAATGGCGCTGTTTTGTCCCATGCAGCCTGCCCCGACTCCCTTCTTGTTCTGACAGGACAGACAAGAGTGCAAGCTAACAGAAATACCATGTGATAATTAAACAGGGAAGTTTTCTGTGCTACATTTACAAAAATCGGGTAATTCCTGGCAGGCACCTTGCCTGCAAGAGAGCCCCGCAGCCAACAGTGTCAGGTCAGAGGATGGTGAGGCCCTACACAAAAAAATCCTGTCCCGTACTAAAAGTCACGTGATTGCAGAATGGATATATTGCATGTGACAGAAGTTTGGGCAATGACCCTGCTGGTTTAGACCCTGCTGATGAGCCACATGGGTATTGATAGGAGGGCACACATCTGGTTTTCCACCCCTTATTTACAAAATATTCCAGAAAATGCACACAAAAAAGGCTATGCTAAGGTGACTGTTGTTAAAGATCTGAAGCAGTCAGAAGTTACCAAACAACAGAGTTCAAGCTGCGAGATCATCCCCCATCTCAGTTGCCTGTTGCGTGGGCTTTATGGTGCAGTCCATAATTACAGGATTACATTTTTTTTCCCTTGAGAGATTGTCTCTGTCAGTGCTTGAGAATGATGGATCTTGGAGGACGAGACTGATCTGGGTAGGGAAAGAGGCAGGTTAATTTGTTGCAGAAGTTGGAAAACACGCTGAATGGCACAGGCAGTAGCAAGAAGAGGAAGGATGGTCTCTTGGGAGTGGCAGTGGGTGATGGCTCTGCATTTCCCAAAGCTGACATACAGGCTCAGATTTTTGTAGGTGTTTGCTAGCTAATTCAGGGTGCTGGTCCTGAGTCACGGAAGGTCTGGCAGGAATATGTGCTAAATGCTCCTAAACTACAACTGACATAAATGGGAGGTGTACTTTGAGCCTGTGCTGCAGGACAATACGTGCTCTGAAAAAAAATCACCCTTGGGTGTTTCAGTGAGGCACTTAAACTTAGTGGATGTTTTTAATGTTGAGCTCTGGCTAACATCTCTCCTTCTTCTCATAGAGAGACTGGGAAAATAAATTAATATTTACAAAACTTTCATATTCTGTAGGGGTAACAGGCATGAAACAGTCTACAGGTAAATGAGAAATGCCACCATCAGAGTGGGATCTGGGTATTATGAAGTATGTAGTAACTTGGGCAACAGGCTAAGCAAGGAACATGAAAGTAACCACTGAGTACCTGGTCAGGATTTGTGCTAAGCACTGAGCAAGACAGTGGTCCCCTAGTGCTTTGTAACTCATGTGCAAAACACGTCTAAGTTAAGGGCACAGATGCAAGTTTGTGGTGTGCGTTCTACCAGTGCATGAAATACAACTCTAGGAAAAGATGTGGTGGATCAGCCAATGAGTTCATATGGTTGATGCCCTCTGATAGCTTCATATGTTTCTAATAATACCAGGAAGAAAATAGGGACCTGCTGCCCTTTGCCTCTTCCTGTTGCTCTGTGGTGTAGCTCTTGCTTGGTCTGCAAAATTATGTGAAGTAGCTTTGGGTGTTACACCTGAGGCCGCTGCTGCAAGGTTCTGCCTGAGGAGATCCCAGGTTTCCCAGATGAGACAATGGTGGGCAGCTTTCTCCCCATGGGCCTGTTTTAACTTATTTTTCCACACCTGGAAGCAACCCTTGCTGTGGAGGGGATCAGTGTCACTGCTGTCAGGCTGCCAGCAGACAGGCAGCTTTCCTGAGCCTCCTAGAGGTGGAGCGGACGAAGGATCCATTTGGTCATTGACGAAATCTCTGGGGAATTTGGGGGTACAGATCTAGTGTCTATTCTTTGCTATCCTTCCTAACACCCAGGCATGGACACAGCCTGTGAACTAGGCATAGAGAACTCGTGACTTCAGAGGTGTCTGACCTGTATATATGGGGATGGGTTCACAAACCAGTCCTCTAGAATTAGAGTGATGTCCCCAAAAGCCAAGTGTGATGCTAATCCATATATGTCTGCAGGGAGATTAGCATTCCTCAAGATGCTGCTGCTGCAGAGATGAAGCCAAAATGCTAAATTCTTTTTTTTCCAGCAATCAGTTTAACTTAGTTTTAAATTGCTATTCAGAAGTGCTAAGGCTCAAAGCTTATCTTTTAGAAATGAAATCTGAGATCTCTTTATAATTCTTCATGTTCAAGTCGGGGAATAATGGCTTCAGGTTTAAGGCACCCAGTTATTTAGATAATGTAATGGAAATAAGTAATGTGGATATTCTGCAGTCCCAGTGCAGAGATTATTTCAGGTTTATCTTTATGCAGATTAATAAACTTTTGACTTTTATAAATTGATATGCCAGGCACAAAGTGTTTTCAGCTTGCACACATTTATCTAAAATGATGCAGAAGACAAGCAGACCTAACTTCTGAGAATAGAGGAGGGTGAGAACATTAACTTTTTCATCTTTGTTACTCATGATACTCAGATTATCAAGGTGTGTTTTGCAAACTGCATTTTTGAAGTAAATGCCTTCACCATCTGAAAGATTGCAGAATATCTGTGTTTTGTGAAGGAAAAAGAATTACATTATTGATGTAAGTGCTCAATTACAATACATCTCTCCACGTCTTTATTGTTATTAATAATAATGAAATAATAAGTTTATTAGCTTTGTTTTTAACAATTACTAATTTGTAATCTGAGTTCACTTGATGGGAGATGATGGGAAGGAACTGGTTTTAGTAGATTAATTTTCAGCGTTTTGATTATTGCCTGACAGCTAAGCAAGATAAAATATTTCTTAAACAAACCCTTTCTATTTTAGTTTTGAAATGTGCAGTTATTGGCATTCTAGATGAGGGATAAAACCCTATGAGAACTTGTCAAATAATAATCACAAGCATCTTCTAAAATGACTTCAGGATCATCTTTCAAATAAATTAATTGCAGGTGCATTTTTGCATCATTCAAGCAGGCCAAGTAAATTATTAAATTTTTTTTGTCATTAAACTAAATAATTTATTCATATCTCCTGTATCCAGTGGCTAACCTTGGTACCTGTGAAACTTTCTCATTCCTGAGTCCAAGATGAGCAAGAGTTGGTAAATAAGGAAGGTGGATAGTGCTTTAACTAAACTTCAGCTGAAGATTCTCATCTTTAGTTGGATTAAAACATGACTGCAGTCAGCTTGATTTAGGTTTGAGCCAGGCTTGGTGCTCAATAATCATTTTACTCATTTCTATCATTGTGTATCTTATTTTCTGATAAGATTATGACTGTTGCTTTAAAATGTAGTAAATATCTGAATGTCTAAAGGCATATCATCTGGCCAAGGAGTTCAAGCTGAACCACCGAAGTGGACTGGGCTTCCCATGTTCTCCTTTGCACTGACACTTTGGTTAGCCAGCTCAGGGAGTTAAATCAGCAGAGCATACCTTGCTTGGCAAAGGATAAAAAAAAAGAGAGTTGTTTTCTGCTGTCTGAGCTGTCTAACCCTGGGCTGTGATGACCAATTTGGGGAGCATGGGGGCAAAAGGATGGCAGCAGCCCCAGCTTTGGTTGGTTGAAGTTGTGAGGGAGCTACATCTCTGTGGTATGTCATGTGCACAACTGATTCAACACTTCACCTGGTCCTTGTTGCCTTCCAGAGTTAGTGTCAGCCTTGCAATCTCGTCCAGCTTGTGCCTGATCTCATCACCCATGCACATCTGGACTATGGCAGCTGGTTCCCAGCTAGTCCTTCCCCTCCTTTTCCCCACCCCAATCCATGTCACCCATTTTGGTTTCACTTATGTTACATTCTTCTCCTTTGGTGAGAGGTAAAGTGTCGATGTTTTACCTAATGGGGGGAAAACAAAAAGCAGCTGGGATTTTCTTAGGGCTTTTTACACCCTTTAGGGGGCTTACCCACCATTTTGAAAATTGCTGGTCTGTGTTACATAATGAACATTTCAGGTAAAGGAGATATTTTTTGAATGTCATTCCTTGCTGTTTATAAGAGCCCAGCATAAACAGGCCGTGGGACCTTTATCGGCCTTGCAGCAAGAATTTACAAGGTACTTTTTTAAGAGTAAGACATGAGCAGAAGGAGGCAGATGAAGATGCACAGCAGTTTTTCCTAAAACCATTTCCAGTTTGGTACCAAATTCTCTCCAAGCAGAGGAAAAGTTTTGGGGAGATTAGTTTTGGTAAAGATTTAGGGCAGAGGTAACAGGATTTTATAGATTGTGCATGGCATGGGAATTACAGGTGCATAGCATTGATTTGCTCGATAGGCTTACTGCTTAGTACACCCACCATCTAAACTGAGTACTAATAAAGCACTCTTTGGAGTAGTGCTATTAGCTTGTCAATATTGGATATCAGCTCTTGCACTTTTAGATTCAAACCACGTTAAGTGGCTCTGGCTACAGGCAGGGGTAGAGGACTTGCCAAGGCAGCATGGTGAACATCCCTGCAGCAGGGATTAGAGCCTGGGTAGGGGTTAATTGCATTCAGCATCCAACAGGCTGTGATAAACTTTGTCCCTTGTTTTTTCAGAGGCTGCACAATGGAGTTCTCAGAGATCTTGAACGTCAAAATCAGAAAAAGGAGAATATTCGCCTGCTAGAAGAGCAGATTGCTTTGACAAAGCAGCTTATGGAAGAAAGGGACAAGGCACTAATGGAGAAAGGCTCCCAGCAGTCCTAGGCACAGACCTGAGTCCTTAGAGGTTTGATTAAAGACTTTTGGAGATCAGTGGTATCTAACTACTTACAAGTGTTTCAGCAAACAGAAGTATTCTTTGAAAGAGTATTTCTTTCGTATCGGTTATAATTCAGTCCCCAAAGCTATAGGACAGAAACAAAACATTTCCTCTGTTATGGTACTTTGACTGTAGAGACTTGCTTGGCTTATCCAGTGTGGATGGACTTGTCAGCGTGGGGAGGAATAGCTCATTGTTATGCAAACACCATCTAGGATGGCTAATAATGTTCACATGAGTGGGCTGCTTAGCCGCCATGATGATGAAGCCACCAGGACCTCCACCTCAGAAGGACTGGAGGAGGGTGAAGTGGAAGGGGAGACCCTCCTGATTGTTGAGTCTGAGGACCAGGCTTCGGTGGATTTATCGCACGACCAGAGTGGGGACTCCTTGAATAGCGATGAAGGTGATGCATCCTGGATGGAAGAAATGTCCTATTACTGTGAGAAGTGCCAGAAATGGATTCCAGCAAGTAAGCCAGCTACTTGTGTTGTGTCTCAGTTCATTGCTGTGGTTGTTATTTGCCAGGTGGTTATACCTGTTTTATGGGGCAGCCCTGGCTTAGCTGTGTGTTATCCGGTGTTGGAGGAGAAAGGCTGTCTGGGCATCATAGGGAGCCCATCTGCCTGATGCCCGTGGTGTGTGTTAGGTACTTCAATCCATGAGCTCTGTGGGGGTCTGAAGCTGGCCTTCACTATAAAGAAATGGAACTGCCACCTTTAAATGGTAGAGAACAAGGGTATGGATTCAGAAACACATCCTCCTGAGTCTTGCCCTTGGCATGGTTAGGGTACTTCGGCCAAGCAGCTTGGGTTCTCTGCTCACTCAGCTAAAGACAGTGACCCTTGCTGTAAAGCTCTGTGGGGGAAAATGGCTTTGGGATGGTATTATGTCTTCTTCTTTGTTTGTTTCTGTGTTTGGTTTGGGTTTTTTTGTTCTGGTCAATTTGTCACATCTGTGGAGCATGTGGCTAAATCTGAACCTTAACGGTTTCATGATAATGTGAATTTAAGTTAGTTTTCACAGAAGCGTGTCTGGCAGCTAGCTTTGGGAAGCCTTTGGAGCAAGCTGCAGAACTTGATCCCTCCGCTACTGCTGCCTGACATAAGATACAAGCTGTTAGCTGAATTCTATCTTATTGGATCTATTATTAGATCCAAAAGCTAGATATTGCTAAGCATGGGTTGTTGGGGTTTTTTTCCTTTGGGGGTGGGTGTTAATTTTTTTCTTAATTTTATGTCAGAACTGCTTTTTTTGCTGTCTTAGAATTTGGCAAAAGTTACAGGGCAGAAATCTCTCAAGGCATGTTAGTGTTTTATGTTAATGTAATGGAACCAGCATCATACTATTAACATGGTGTGCAGTTAAAGAGACGTACTAACTTGAAATGTATTAACAAAAAAAAGAGGAGCAAAGTTAAAGGTAGCATGAAATATATCATCTTAGAGCACTTGATTTAACACTCCATTTATTTTATTTTATTTTATAAGAATGCGTTCCTCTTTCTTGTTACTGTGGAACATATCCAAAGAGCAGAAAAAGCCAATCACAAAACAACACTAACTAGATACAGTTGTGCAAAGTAAACAAACTGGAAAGGGGAAATACTGTTCTCTTCGCTGATTGTTCAGTTATATGGATATTATTTGTCGCTTGGGAAAATCACCAACATGCTCAGTCAAATTACCACTTTATACACTGAATTACCATGTAGAAATTCTGTTAGTCTACTAATTATGTTACCCCCCCACCCTTCAGACATAGGTGCGATTTTAATAGTTAGATTCAGCAATTCACTATGGAAGCAGAGCATGTGTATATTATAAATGCTTGATCTGGTGTTGTTAGGCAATAAAAGAGATGTCATACTTTTAGAGAAAGACATTTTGTATGTGAATTCTCAGGAATGCTGTAGTATTAATTGTTTCCCTGTCCTCAGTTTTATTTTTTAAATTTTTCATATTTGTAAATTAACCCCATGGAAGTTTCTAAGTCCTAATTCATATGATTTTAATTTTTTTCTGCTGCAGAAACAGATTTAGAACCTGTAGCTTGGGATGTGTGGGGTTTTACAGGTGGTTCTAGCCCATCAGACTGCTTTTGTTCAGACAAACTGTTATGCAGGCTTAGCTTTACACAGCAAAGTGCATGCTGAAGTGCTTTGCTGGCTTGGGATTTAATGCATCAACTGCAGTAAAAAGTGTTTCCTGATAAGTTCGGCCAGATCTTTTGGCTATCAGTCTCGAGGAAAGATCTTCCCCTGATAGGAGAAATAAATACCTTATAGCTTCACACCGTGCTGGCTGCAGCGCGTCCTAAAGGCTACTGTAAACAGGGACTGGCAACCTTACTTTAGCAATGATTTGTGGAGAGGTAGAGAGCTGTAAAGACATGTAGCAGTGAGTAATAAGGTAACATGGAAGAGAACACTCATATATTCTGATAGCCTTTGCAGTAGCATACCTTTTTTTTAAGAGGACAACTTTTTTTTTTTTTTTGTCTTAATAAAGTAGAGTGGACAAACATTTATATATAGGTTATCGTGGGGAAGGAAGAAGGAATGAGAAATGCAGGAGAAACAAGGAAATCCTTGGCTTTTGCCCCCTTTTTTTTATGCCTGAGCTGTTGGTCACTGCTGTATGCTGCAAAGGTGAAATGAATCTGTGCCTTCCATTGCAGTGAGTTCTGACCCTTCTTGGGAACTCTCTGAGTCCCTGGACTCTTGAGAAGAAGGCAAAAAGTACTTTTTGGCCTGATGTTGTAGGACATCCAAATCTCCTTTGCAGCACTTTTTCCTATAAAAGGACCAAGAAATTCATTTTTTGCCTGTTAATTTTAGGTCAACTGAGAGAACAGCTCAGCTACCTCAAAGGAGATAACTTTTTCAGATTTACTTGCTCTGATTGCTCAGAAGATGGGAAGGAGCAATTTGAACGGCTGAGATTAACATGGCAACAGGTAAGTTAAATGTTTGAGCCCGCAGAACAACCACAGGACTTTCTAAAATTGTTGTTTGTTGTGTATGCACTACCTAGAAAAGGAGGATCGGGTATAGGTAACAAAGAAACATATGCATGAAATTCAGAAATTAATTAGCTCAGGATTGCCTGCATATTAGAACTTGGGTATTTGGCAGGTAAAGTGAAAGATAATCATACAAACCACATTCCTTTTCTTTTTTTTTTTTTCTCTTTTTTTTTTTTTCTTCTTCCCCCCTCTCCCTCCCTTCTCTTTTTCTTTCCCTTATGTTGCTTATAAATTCATGGCTTCAGGCAGGTTTGGAGAAGCAAAATGAATGTAATTTGGCTGCTAGGCATGAAGAATTTTTTGTGTATGCAAGCAAATGTAAAACTAGTGAGGTGGCAACATAGAAACAGAAAGCTTGCCAGCTCCCTGAATGCAAAGCTTCAACCTGACTGCTTGCTCACAAGCAACACTCCTTGATGAAATTTGCTATTTCAGTCACTTGTGCACCTGAGCAATCAAAATAATTTGCATTACACAGTTACAGCTCTGTGGGTAGACTGATGAACATCATCTTGCACTATGCAGGATGCTGGAGGGGTGGGCAGGCAGTGCTGTCTGCCCCTGCTCAGATTAATTTGATCAGGCAGTAGTTGTTGCTCAGAATTAAGTGTTTCCACACGCTCAGCATCGGGTATTATGTGCGAGACATCTGTTTGTATCCTTTGGGACAGTAGTGGTGCGTTGTCTCAAAACACATAATTTAAAACATCAGTTATAACTCCTATAGTGCTTTCTCCTGGTGCCCAGCACAGGCATGTTCAGGGGAAGAGGTTGACATTGTAGCCTATGGCTAGCAGACCAGTAGAATTTCAGCAGGTTACAGATCTGGAGAGCAAAGGCTGCAAGTGTTACACCCAGGTCCCCTCAGAGTGGCAAGGGGAAAAGACCGACAAAATCAAAAGAGGTGAGGAAGAAACTACTGAAGAGACCATCTCCCTAGGCTTCTGGTATTAAGTTGAATTGAGGAAAGTGGTCAAATCAATTTATCTGAAGTAAGAAAAAAGGGGACAGTGATTTCTGGATTTTTTTTCAGAGTATGTGGCCTCAACAGATCCTTATCTTTAGCCTGTTGAACAGAGATTTGGCTTTGAAGTCCTGAGACACTGTCCCACCTGACTTTAAAAAACAAACAAACAAAAAAACCCCAAACAAAACAGATAATCCCCGATAAATAATTACCAAACTAAGAGCGGTTGCGAGGCAGCAATAGGGGACATTAAAGCTGTCTGTATTTCCTCATTTTGGCATCCTCAGCAAAGCATTCCACAAAACTATGGCCCACTGTGAGGAAACGCATCTTCCTAAGAAAAAAAAGATTTTAAACTTTTCTAACAGTGAAGAATAAGTCACTAATTAATGGTTGGACTTGATATTAAAGGTCTTTTCCAACCTAAATGATTCTCTGATTCTAGATCTGTATTGGAATTAGTATCCAAGGGAGGCTGTGTGATTGTTGAAAGACAATCCAGACCAGCTGAATTTAGTTGTATTCAAATGAATTGGGTAAATGTAATTAACAGTCGCTCACTTAGGATTTACTTACAAAGAAGTGTGATATTTTTCAAACCTGCCCTTTAGTTTAGGTATGTAAGAGACTGAATTTGGTTTTGAAGTATGTGAATGATCTGTAAATGGGTTGGGTTTAAAGATCACCTGGAGAGAAACTTAATTCTCGCATACCCAGATATGTAATTTTACGGAGAGTTTACAGTGTATTCAGTTTGAAATGTAACAGTATCTAGAAAGACTGTTGTCACTATGTTTCTGGTGGATTAGATAGTGGGATTACTTGTGGACAATTTTATTTTTAAAGGCTTTTTTTTCCCTACCTTCACGCTACATTTAGACCCCAGTTGTGATATAATTCACTTCTACAGCTGCTGCAAGAGCTTGTAGCTCAGCATAAACCTGCATAACTAGGCAGCTTGCTATTCCCCTGGGATGGAGAAATCTCTGGGAGAATGTGCATCTAACAATAGGAAGACGAGAACAGGCAGCATGAAAGCTGGAAGAAGATGGATTGCAGAAGTTGCCTGCGAGATGTTGCAAAAATAAGATATTCATGAGGGAGCAAAGATTTGTCTGTGTGTGGCGGTTCAGCAGATGAAGCAGAAAAGACTCACTTGTATGTTCGCTCGCTGTTTCAGGTTGTCATGCTGGCAATGTACAATTTGTCTCTGGAAGGAACGGGCCGTCAGGGGTACTTCAGATGGAAAGAAGATATTTGTGCTTTTATTGAGAAACACTGGACTTTCTTATTAGGGAACAGGTAAAGATGTGATGTTTCTCTGAAGATCTGGTTGGTGAGCTAAAGGAATTAAAACCTGTTGTAAAGATGGACAAGAGTCCTGGTTAATTTGGTGATGTTTCTGTTGAGCCTCACTAGGAAGAAAATTGGAGTATTTAAGATTGAGAACGTGAGTGTAGGCTTGAGGGGTCCTTTTGGGAAAGAATAAACAGTTCTTAGCAGGGAAAAACAACCCCAAGAATGTCACACAAAAGCCATGTAAATGCATGTATTTTGGGGTTATTTTTGATTATTTTTTATCTTCCTTCAGGTAGCGTATGAACCTGCAAAGCCTTTGATTCTTTTTGAATAGTCACAACAAATGGGCGAGTCCTGATGTCACTGGGCTTTAAAGAAACAAATCAAAAGAGGTCCAGCGAAGTATCACGTTATTTGGCTGTAAAGCTTGCACAAACCGAGTTCTCCAAAAAGGAAAATTAGGCCTCATCTTTTAGATTGTTTTGGATCTTAATAAAAACAGCTTTTACATGACAGGCATTACAAACCACTGACATGTTTTCTAGTGTGTGGGGAGAAAGAAAAAAAAAAAAAAAAAAAAAAGGCTGGCAGAGTAAGAACCTTCTTGTAAAGGGCAGCCTCAGCAGCACAATGAGTTGTGTGCCATATAGGCAAATGACACATTTTTCTCTGAGCACGCTGAAGCTGTCAAACCCATGCCTCGCTGTTAATGCATGTGCTGTGGAAGCAGGAAAGAAACTGAGCAAGCCTTCGAAGTTGTGGATTTGATTGACTTTCACAGCTTCTTTTCTTGCCCAGGGATTTCTCGGTTGTAAGACCTGGCGATTCTCCCTAGGCAGGTTTGCTCTTTGGCTTTGCTTTCATTGCTTGTTTGTGCCTCCTTGCTCTATTCTCAGAAATGTTAGTATTTATTCCCTCTGGGAACCACTGGGACCCTGACAGGAGGGCAGCTGATGGCCTGTTGTTCCTTCCTTGAGGAGCCATCACCTCCCAAGGCTTGCTGTTGCCTTTTGAGACTTGCCCTGGTAACGGGGCATTCCTTGCACTGATTAAAATTCAGATGAAGTGATTTCTGGCCTCAGCCATAGCTTCCCCACTTGCCTGAACAAGCCACTGCTGAAGCGGGGACAGCTGAACTGTATGTGTAGCGGTTCAAGGTGTGCAATGCTTTACTTCCTTGGCACATTGAAGTACAGCTTAACCAGTTTTAGTGTAATGCTCCAGACTGTGATCTGGCACCCGAGTTTAATCCCCTTGCATTTGAGGGTCAGTACCCCAATGTGTGTAATTGCAACACTCAGAAAGGAGTGAAGGTCTGCTCAGCCAAGCCCAGCTTCAGTATTGAAGTTTTTGCCAGTGCAGGTGTGCAAAGGGAAGAAGGAATCCTGAGATCCTGTGCAAATAAGGGTTTAGACTCTATGCCATTAACTGGATTCTCCTGTAGCCAAGGAATTACCTCAGTTATTTGCTACAGGGGCAATTTTTAAGGATTTCTTCTCACCTTTTCTCTCAATGACATTTTACTTAGTCCTGTGACCAGTCCTTAAAGGGGAAAAAAAAGTGTTCAGATACCCAGTAGACTACACTGCCCTGCAGAGTGAAAGGCTTAAATGCAGCTCCCTGCCTCTGAGTGACCAAAAATGCGCTTCAAAAATAGTACGGTGGCTTTCTGGTATGTTGACTAGTGGAGATCCTCTGCCCTTTGCTGCAGGAGGGCAGAAACCACCAAGTTTATATTGCATGCATCTGTGAGATAAGCGTACGTACCTTTTTACCTTGCTACTTCCTGCAGCTCCTTTGTCCTGGGTGATTTATTTTTCAGCCTCCTACCTATGCTTCAATGTGGTGCTTGACAAGGCTGCAGCTATGGAGGGCAGGGTGGCCCTTTGTGAATGAAGCCTTATGTTAAGTCCTACAGCTCTGGGAGCGTGCTTTCCTAAATGAAATGTCACAGTCAAGTCAGGCATTTAAATTGTTTGTCTTTCCTTCTGTGTGAAGTGACACCTTTATCAGAACCTTTCCCTTGCCTCTCCCATCCTATACACCCAGAGTCCCCATTTGCTGTCTTCATAATGGAACATGCAGTGTCAGCTCTAGCAACACAGCTATCACCGAGAGCCCATTCCTGTTCTTGTGTTGCCAAATTGGTAATGAACGTCAGCATTTGAAAGCTGGGGGTTCTAGTGGCCGGGTAGACCTCTCCTCATTAGGCTCAGCATATGGTGGCTCATTGATGAAAGAAAAATGACATCTTGCCATGCTGCATCTGCATGGTACTTTGTGCATCAGAGCCCACTAGTATGTTGTAGCTTGCCCTTGCAGAGTGGTTCGTTGAGAAGAAATTAGTTGATCTTTTGCCTTTTTGAGGCTGATGCATCCCCCCTTCATCAGTGTTCAAAGCACTCTGCACTTTCCATCTTGGCAGAAGGAGGAGGCTTCAGGATGAAAGCACAGCTGGCAAGTGAGGACCTAACGCTTGTTTTCCCCTTTGCCAATGTAGGAAAAAGACCTCAACATGGTGGAGCACGGTTGCTGGCTGTCTCTCTGTGGGGAGCCCCTTGTTCTTCCGCTCGGGGGCGCAGGAATTTGGAGAACCAGGGTGGTGGAAACTGGTTCATAATAAACCCCCAACAATGAAACCTGAAGGAGAAAAGATGTCTGCATCTGCACTAAAGGCAAAAGGTAACTCTTTCCCGGATAGTGTGCAGTTTTCTAGCTGGGCAAGAGCTGGCTGAGCTGGAAGACATGAAAAAAGTTTACTTAAATCATGTTTTTGTGTGCCTGGACAGTTTCCTAGTTTTGCCCTGATATAATGATTGACTTAAGGGGACTACAGCACATAACTGTAGTGTGAGAAGCCTATTATATTTTATTACCTTTTTGCATTGTGCTAACTGATTTAAAGGCTTTTGAGGTTTGTGCAGGGTTGGTGGTTTTTTTAGCTGAAAACTACAATTTCTCTGCTTCTCTCCACCCCGGGGAGGGTTTTTTATCTTTTGTCACTAGATGCAAATTGTCTTCTGTGCAGAGGAGCAAGATTGGGGCTTTAATGATGTTTTAGTGGTACATTGGCTTTGTGCTACATGTCCCAGAGTGAATTTATTGTATGAATTGAAAATACATCTAAGATTTGTAGTCAATGTGTTATTCTGACGGTATAGTATATATCCAGTGACTGCAGGAGCTCAGTGTCTATAAGCAGACTACTTCTTTAGCAGCTTCAAAGCCACCTCTGGATCCCATCATTACTGTGGAAGGACTCAGGAAGCGGGTAAGCCGCAATCCAGTTGAATCGGCCATGGAGCTGAAGGAGAAGAGATCTCGCACTCAGGAAGCCAAGGATATTCGAAGAGCCCAGAAGGAGGCAGCTGGCTTCCTGGACCGGAGTACTTCCTCCACTCCTGTTAAATTCACCAGCCGAGGCCGTCGTCCCGATATTGTCCTTGAGAAAGGAGAGGTGATTGACTTCTCCTCCTTGAGCTCTTCGGATCGCACTCCTCTGACAAGCCCTTCTCCATCCCCATCTCTGGACTTCTCTGCTCCTGGCACTCCAGCCTCACATTCAGCTACTCCCAGCCTTCTCTCAGAAGCAGATCTCATCCCAGACGTCATGCCACCACAGGCTCTGTTTCATGGTAAGAGACCCCATGGGTTTTAATTAATAATAAGCCACACCTAGTTGTCTAGGAAGATGTTAAGAAAAACTCTCAATGAGCTGGAGGATCTTTCCAAGATAAGATGGAAAGTAACAGGTATTATTCTGTTTGTCTTAGTTGCACGCAAGTCTTGATTAGTTTTACATAGTTGTATTATGCCAGCTTCTAAGGCCAGAAGAAACCACCATTATTGTCTTCTGAGGGATCCTAAATAAACAGCAGGTAGAAGATTTCACCTAGCAACTGCTGCACCACTCAGCATAAGCATTTCACTGCAACACAGATTGCACTGTTAGATAGCAACTCTAATTTAGTCTTGAATGTTTTTAAATGGGTGAAATTTTGTTCTCATGGTAATGTTCCAGTCGTTTTATAAGTTTGAACATCCCTGTTAGCAGATTCTAAAATCTGGTCAGGTTGCAAAGCAGTGAGACAAGCTGAGTGCTGTTAGTTCCTTAAGGAGCCAGACCTCAGCCTAAATGGCAGAGAGTAAAGTACTTTCTGATGGCAGGAAGAATAGTCAGGTTCTGTAGAGGGACAAATCATGTGCTTCTGTAACTCCTAATTGTTCCCCCAGATTAAACAGAACTTCTCCAGGGTATGCTAGATGAAAATACAGCTCACCAGCTTGACCATTTCATCCCCAGTCTTCAGGAATTTTCAGCAATTTTAACATTTATCAAAGAGCATGAGCTTGCAGCTCAGGAGTGCTGTGTTTTCAGATGCCAAACTGCAAGACACCTTAGGAACAGGATTGATTCTGTGTTTTGAAATCAGACTCCTTTATGGTGTCTCCTGTCCGGAAGTATATAGAAAATGGAGTGTGCTGGGTAAACCCCCATTGTTTCTCCTTGGCAAAAAAGTTCTGTGACAACCCGTTTTGAACTGGGGCTTTGATATTTAATTTTTTTTTTTTCCCTGGATTATTTTGATCTGTTGAACAGATGATGAGGAGATGGAAGGAGATGGAGTCATAGACCCAGGAATAGAGTATGTGCCCCCTCCCAGTGGGACAGCCGGTGCTGGCACTGTGATAGCAAGTAGAAAAAAAGTGAAGACAGCTGAGCAGATCAAGCAAGAGGTGGAGAGCGAAGAAGAAAAAACAGAAAGGATGGAAGGTGACAGTGAAGATCCTGAAGAGTCAAATTCATCGCTGCAGGTGAGGGGGCGAGACAAGAGGAAGCTGCAGCTGGAGAAGGATGCTAAGCCCAGAGCTCCCAAGCATACCTCTGTTAGCATCTATGAGGAAAAGCTGCTGCTGAAGAGACTGGAAGCCTGTCCCAATGCCATGAGTATGACCCCAGAGGCCCGGAGACTAAGGCGCAAGCTGATAGTGAGGCAGGCCAAGAGGGAAAGAGGACTGCCGCTCTTTGACTTGGACCAGGTTGTGAATGCTGCCCTGCTCTTGGTTGATGGGATTTATGGAGCCAAAGAAGGAAGTGTCTCCAGGTCCCCAGTAGGGCAAGCAACATACAGAACTACTAGCCAGGACTTCAGGATCTTGGATAGATACCAGGTGAGTGTTTCCAAATGTAAGGGAGTTTTTGGCATTGGTTATTTTAGAGCTTTTGCAGCAGGCAGTGGTGTCATCTTGGAGTTATCTGACTCTGAAAGTGAACAGGATTATGTGAGTAAGACTCAGTTTGACTTGGGGCTGTCCCCCACCAGTGCTCTCACAAGCCCCTTTTTTCTTGGGACGTGCTCATACAGCACAGCTGTCTATCAGTGTCAGCACCACAAATGTCTATGTATTTGTACTCCAGCCCTGCCCAAACACATCAGGAGGCCTAGAAGTACCCAAACAGGCGGTTGCTCTTTCATACTATGTAGGAGGGAGATCACTTGCAGTGCTTCTGAGTGATGTGTGCAGCCGGTTTTTGGTTTTGTGCCAGTGGTTTGGGCAACAAATCTGGGAGTGCACAGCAGAGTCCTCTGGGTGGGACCGTCATGCTGTGGGTCCCATCCTGTCACTTAAAAGGCCCTTATTCTCCCTTTGTTGATTCCCCTGGTTAAGTCATTGACTAATCTCCCTGAAATGTTCTGCACTGTTTTGTACATGTAGACAATGCTGCCTGCCATGAAGGGATATCGACAGCAGACTACGAAGTTTCTATATCGACTGGTAGGCTCAGAAGATCTGCTGACAGACCACAGTATTGTCAGTCCTTACACATCCCGTGTCCTGAAACCTTACATCAGGTACAGGTGGTCAGAGGTTGAATTTGCTCTTGGCTTGTGAACCGACAGCCCACGGAGAGGACACCTTTCTTGGGCAGTGCTCCTCACTCATCCCTGAAGTACAACCCAGTATACTATGGTAACCCTGAAAGGATAGTGTTTTATTTATCTGAGTAGTTAAACTGGCTCTGCATTGGGAAGGGGAATCTCCAAGAGAGGGCAGGGCAGAGAGGGATTTGGAGCAGTCATTTGCTGCAAGTGGCACCCGCTCTTGGGTCAGAACTGTGATTTCCTTGCTCCTGCTGTAAGGAGAGGCTAGCCTGGTGTGCTGTGGACTCAGGAAGTGTCCTGGCCTCTAGCACCAGGCTGGTTTTGCTGAGCTGGGTGCTGTTTTACCACATGAATGGAAGACACTGTTCTTTTGTTCCAAGTTGCACGTGTCAGAAAATATTTCATGGGCAGTACCCATTCAGCTGCAGTGGCAGTTATTGTTACTCACTGGCTTTTTGTGTTTGCTTTTCGTGTTACTGGCAGGCGTGATTATGAGACAAAGCCCCCAAAACTCAGGCTCCTGGCAGAAATCCGGGCATATCCACACAGGAATGATCTCAACTGGAAGGCTGAGCCAGAAGCACCCATTGATTACTGCTACGTTCGCCCTAATCACATTCCCACTATCAACTCCATGTGCCATGAATTCTTCTGGCCGGGTAAGATTCCTTCAGTGCTTGGTTTTCTAGGGAGGAAGTGGTTTTGTTAAGAAAAAAAAATACTCTTGGGCCAAATCTTTCTTCAGTTGGTGTCTGGCTGGGTTCTTAGAAAACCATTATTGGATGTCATAGGAATGCAATTGAGATGGAGACATGGGTTTGGTGTCCTTCTATTTTAAGATCATTTAGAATGGGGCAATTAGGCCCTAATTAGCACAGCACTTAAGGAAATGGGTTGTTTTGGGTAAGACCACTGATGCCAATAGGAGTAGTCAGTTACTATAATTCAGCATCCATTTTGCAGAATCAGGGCCTGAAGTAAACAATTTTATGTCAGAGATCTACTGCTCGTTAGCTTAATGAGAAAGTCTCCTCCTAGAAGCCATAGGCTGGATATGTTGGAATGAAATTTGGGAATTGCATTTTCAACTACAGGCTTCATTGTGATGTCCTTTGCTTTTTCAAGGCTCGGTATTTGCAAGGTATGGGAAAGGTCGGGTATCGTTTTTTACATGTAATTTCTTCAACTTCAGGCTCTGTGGAACAGTGTCTGTCCTTTATGGGGGAAGGTCTGAAGCTGTAGTCTTTAGTCCTTCTGAACTAATAATAATGATGTTCACCTACTGCACAGATCGGCTTCTGATCAGCAGACTAATTTAGAAAAGCCTAGTACAAACAGTACACACCTTTATTCCAAGTAACTGTTTGCTTTACGTTTTGATTTGAAGATAGTGATTCAGCGGGGTTTGTAGTTCAGCAGTGCTTCAGCAGTCAGAGTTGGAGGTCTTTGTGCTACTCATTGTCCACATTGTACAGTTCAGAGGGAGATAACGTGGCATATCTTCCCTTTCACAAGCTGTTTTGGAGCTCATGAGAGACACTTGCAACTCCAACAGAGGCTGAACCCCTTTGTCCTCTTCTGATAATGCATTTGAAGTTCTGGCCAAGCCGGGTGACACCTTCATTAATTCCATCAGGACTCACCCTGTTTTATTTAACATAAGAAGCTTGGGTGTGTTCCACCCGACTGAACTGTTCATCATTAAATCAGAAAGCTGACGTTCCCATTGGTCTTCAAACAGGAACCAAATACTCTTTTGTGGTGTAAATTTTTTGGGGATTGTATGAATTTTCCCCCCCCCCACCTTTGTTCTGTTTTAGGAGAAGAGGTAAGTGAGGAGGTGATACTTCAGGAGAAAAAGCAGAGTGCCTTTGTGGATGCAAAGGGTTCAGCTTTGCAACCGGCTGGTACAGCTGCAGAGGGGGTGGGATGTGCAGCTGGGAGGGTATCATTAAGCTCACGCTGTTGTTGAGAGAAATAGCTGTAATTCCACCTGAGTTTAGGCATCTGAAGCATGTGTGCTTGGGGGATGATGTCGTCGGTAAATGACATCTTAGGTGTGCTCAGTTGCTGTCTTAATAGCAACGTTCTCATTGACTGAATTGTTAAGTTTGAGGCACTTCAGCAGGTGGGGTGAGCCCAGGCCTTAGTTCATCCGCCTTTCCAAATCTTTCCCGTCAGAGCTCTTCTTGTTTCTTACAAGGCAGAAACAAGTTTGCAGGTTGTTACCGCAAATGAGCTGATGTGAAGCAAGATTTCCCCCTCGTCTCTCACGGTATCTTGTGCCTTCATGCCCTAACGGGAAACATCTCCCAAGCAGACAAGTGGTAAACCATCCTGAGCTAAGCATCTTCCTACAGGAATAACTGGGTGCCGAGGGGACGGCACCATTTCATAGGTGCCAGTGCGCTCAGGGCAAGGTAGCGTTCCTGTGCAGACACGCTGCGAGGCGCTTCGCAGTCAATTGCAGCCTGGAGATAATTAACGTGGTTCCCCATTGCCAATCGATTCCTCCCACATCTTACTCCACCCAGCTTACTCTCGAGCAAGAAAGTAATTCACCCGCTTGTTTGTGCCTGGTGCCTCATGAACTCTTGCATCTCATCAAGAACGTTACTGGAAAACATACGCTGCTGTTTTGTTATCCCACCTTCCAAATACACCTGGGATTGCCCGGTTGACGCCGAAACTAACGCTCGTGGTGCAGCTCCCTTGCACCTCATTTAGGGCCTTCCACGAAAATTACCAAGCAGTCTTCTGTGCCTTGAACTGCACTGCTTGGCCCCAACATGCTGTGTGGATGCTCTTAGGCTGCAGCAGCAATAGGATTAGGCAAGCGAACAAAGCCCATTTGAGGAGTCACCAGCTTCAGGCGTTTCTGTCCAGCCTCTGACTCACAGAAGCACCACTGCCCAAGAGGCTGCTTCACACCCCAGATTAGGGAATTTGCACGCTAAAAGCAAATGTTTTGATAGCATTGAAAGCTGTAGTCAGGTTCACAGTGCAGTTTCACAAACAGCCGTGTATACACAAGAGGAAGCAGCAGGAGCTCAAGGCCAGGTGGAGAAAAGAGATAGGAATCTTGAGCAGGTAATGCTACCAAAGCTGAAGCCCAGTTTCACATCTGCTGCTTGTGGGGAGAGTTTGCAGGAAGAATGGGGTGGTTCACCCCATGTAGAAGGCTGATACACTCTGAACTGCCCCCTGTTGTTTGTCTACAGGCAGGTCCTTGGAGTGGTGTATACCAACCTGGTGCTGGCTCAGCCCAAGGTGAAATGAAGAAGCAAACCGTTATCCATTAACATTACTGGAGCCCTTAGAAGCCCTAGGGCAAGGGGCACAAACTTAGTAAGACCCAATCCAGCAAACATTTGCACATACAAGTATCTTTATCCACATGCATATTTAGAACTGGATCTTTAGCAGAGTCTGCTGTTGTGGCTCAGAATACGAACAAAGGAAACAATATTTGGGTGCTGAGATTGTGATTATCTTTTTAAAAAATTATTATTTTTTATTTATTTTAAACCATTGTGGTTTAGAGAACATGCTTTTTGACTTTGAGTTTAATTCTCAAGTCATTTGAGAGGAAATCAGCTTTGTTACTTTCTTCATGCAAGAATCCCCACTAGTAAGCAGGTCTTGTTTTGTATGTTTTGTTGAAGCATCTCTTGCTATCAGAGCTTTGAAATAAAGGTAATAGGAAGGGATAAAGTGGGTGTTTATAAAAGGCCTTAAACCCCAGAATTTCCATGCAAGTGTGACAGTTTTCTTTTGGTTTGCAACAGTTTCAACTGCTGTTTGTCTCTTTTTCCATAGGAATTGATTTGTCAGAATGCCTTCAGTATCCAGACTTCAGTGTTGTTGTCCTTTACAAAAAAGTTATCATTGCCTTTGGCTTTATGGTGCCAGACGTGAAATACAATGAAGCTTACATCTCCTTCCTGTTAGTTCACCCTGAGTGGAGAAGAGCTGGGATTGCAACCTTCATGATTTACCATCTTATCCAGGTAATGAAAAAAAAAAAAAAAGATTCACGCATGCAAATATTAAAAAGTAAGTAGCGTTGTGTTCCTCCTTTGTGTTTCTTTGCCCTTTCTTTGCTTACACACCTGCAGTCAGCAGCCTGGGTGAATATTTAGGGGGGGAAATTGCCTTAAAAGCAGAAGTGAAAATGTATTTAGAAGAATAACGATACTGGTCAGATCCTCAGAATTAGTGAGATGCTGTAGACTTAGACTGTCTAGGGCTTAACTTTGTGTTCTTCAGGAGTCAATAGTTCACATAACAGTGATACTGTGAATTTGGGTTTTAAAGGAGAAAGGGGAGATTCAGTAAGAATATATTGCAGCTTTTCTTTGTTTATTCTGTGACCAGGGCCATTGCGTTAAATCGCTTACTGATCTTCATCATTCTGTTTCACTTTTAATACTCTAATTCAAATCCAGCTGAGTTGAAGATAAAGAATAAGTGTTTGCAGCCTCATTCAAATTTGTTCAAACTATCTTGTACTGGGCTTTGTTCCACAGGGAAACTTGGGAAAATTAATCTGAGCTAACTAAATGGGTGATATTAAAGTAGTTAAACTTCATTAAATCTCTGAATGAATACTGTTATTCAGGTGGTCTTAATTCCATTCACTTTCTTGAATTAAACTGCAGGAAAGTCAGCTCAATTTTGTGTAAGGATGCAGAGAGATGTCCTTTTCAGAGCCCAACTGTGCCTCTTTAGGGCCCACACTGTTACCACTCCCTGAACTCTCTTGGCAGAGATGCCAATTTGAAACGTTCCTTAACTTGTTTTAGTCAAGATGAGCTGCATTAGCCAAAACTCACCATTGAAACTGTGTTTCCTCATACTCATTTGGCTGAAGGGAGGCGGGGAGTGCTGGCAGAGCCTTGGGAACTGTGGTGATCTGTACCACGTCAAAGCAGTTTCCACTGAGGGTAGCTCCTCTGGGCCACCCAAGGGTAACTCTTCTACCTACACAGCTCTCGGCAGTGTCCACCTCTCTCTGCTCTCTGTGTTGACACAGGCCACTAAACAATCTACTTTAAATTCACCCCTCGCATTTATTGAGCATCTCTGCCTAAAGTGTTTAAGTAGATTGCCCTCAACTGTAGCCTGTTGACATGGGATGTCAGCACCCAGTGACAACAGGCACAAGTGAACGAACCAAGGTTTGCAGGGATCCAGCAGCTGGAGACTCGCATCTCTCCAGCAGAGCTGGGATGTGTTGGCAAGTCAGCTGTAGAAAATCATTGTGGCTTTTCGTAGGATGTATCACAGCCAGTTAACCAAATTCTCCTTGCAGGTAGACTAGCATAAAATTATCATGTTGAAGAAACCAGGCATGTTTGAGGCTGATTAGGCTCACTAGCAATGAGAGAGAGAGTGGTATGTTCAGCTCACATAGGATTTCTTTTTTCCATTGCTGCCTATTTGTTGGTGGTAAAAGGCATTTATTTGGTCATGTAGGAAAAGAAATGGTGGTTGTGAACATTTGTTGTTCCTCAGTCACTGGACTGTATGTGCTGCTTCGCAGTCTGCTTGGGCTGACACTGTTCTCTGCAGCTAGAGCCACTTTCATATGTTTTTTGGATTGAGGGTAATTCTCTGTCTCTTGGATCAGTGTGATGACTTTGAGAGTGAATTCATGGGAACAGCATAATCTAACAGAAAATGGTGCCTTGATGATGGGTTTGTTGTCAGAAGTGACCCTCTAACATATCCAGCCCAGAGGACCAAACTGATCTCATTCCAGCTTCTTTTTTTCCCCAAAATGGCTCCTGATTTTATATTTATTTATTTATTTCTCCCCTTGAGAGCTTTTCCTTTGAATGATCTACCTTGGAAATTTCCTAAAGGGTGTTACTGTTCCCACTTAGAGTTAACAATATGTTCAATAGCATTCTGTCTCTATTGAAACACTAGATGAAAGCAAGAAAAAATATTATATATCTGCTGGTTAGAATAATGTGGGGTCTTTAAGGTAATTTCAGCTATGCCATTTGCTGTCTGAACTGAAGTTCCTGCCTTCTCAGGAGGCGAGTGCTGTGCCCTAAAGGATGGGAGAGGAGCTGGGTGGGATAGACAGGAATTCCAGCATAACAGCCCAGAGGTGTGCTGGGACTGCCAGTCCCAGAGAGCTCAGCTCTTGTTTGCTGACTGGGAGGAGCGTGGCGCCTGATCCCCTGGCATGTTTTGTCTTTTCTTCGGGCCATTGTTAATAAGTATTTGAGATCGGTGCTGTACATCAAGATTATTTTTAATTAACAATTACTTAGCCGTTGACAATGGAAAACTGACAAATTATAATCCAAAACCTGCTTTCATTGTCAGAGAGTCCACGTTTCCCAAAAACAAAAGGCTCAGAGGAACAGCAGCCTTTCCTTTGCCTTTCAGCTGTTGCTATGTGTGGTAACTTCTGTGTCGAGGCCTGCGATTTCTCTCATATTTCCTCAGTAACTTGAATACCTGAACTGATGAATCTCTTCACCTCCGCATTCCCCCAGAGGCTGTCTCATTCTCTTGCTGTAATTCTCTTTTCTCTTTTTTTTTTTCCTCTTTTTTTTTTTCTCCCCCCTCCCTTGGCAGACCTGCATGGGCAAAGACGTAACCCTTCACGTCTCTGCAAGCAATCCTGCTATGCTGCTCTACCAAAAGTTTGGATTTAAGACCGAGGAGTACATTTTGGACTTTTATGACAAATACTATCCCTTGGACAGCAAGGAGTGCAAGCACGCGTTCTTTCTCAGGCTGCGTCGCTGATTCGTCCAAGCTGCCTGGGAGGGTCTGCAAAGAAGCCCAGTCCGTCAAGCAAAGAAGTACCATGGCTTTTAGTGGAGGACATTGGCTGCCATGCGAGAGCTGGAATGCACCAATGCCTTTATCCCCAGGACTTTGAATGTCAACAGTGCTATGCTGTGTGCTGAAACTGCAATCCAAGAGGGTTGATTCCTATGGTCCAAGGGGAGAGGCCTGGAAATGCTAACGAGGACATACGGAAACCACTGGAAAACTGAAAATCTTTATGGGGAGTTTTCCCGACACTATTACTTTGAAGAGCCTCATTGACAAACAAAAAAACCCACCCCAAACAAACAAACAAAATAGTACTTGGCACTTCAGAGGGGTCCCATGGATTTCAAATATTGAAACCTGTCCAAAAAAAGTCAGAGTTTGTTGTTGTTGTTGTTTCTGTTTTTGTTGATGGGAAATGAACATCTAAACTTAAATCATCCACAGTTTCTGTGATTTGATTGCTCTGTTAGGAACCTTGTCTTGAATCTGTGGAGGGAAATAAGATATTGGAGCATCTAGCTGGATGCTAACTTTAGGAAAACTCTACACATGCCAAAACAGCAGTATTGGAACCATGTTTTAGGAATAATGAAGAGCGTGTGAACTCGTGATGCCAAATGCAAGGCTCAGAGAAGACGTCTTTCTTCTGCTCCTTCCCTACTGCCTTCCTTTCCCCTTGTTGACCCTGTGCTCAATGTGAAGTTCTTGTGGTGCACAGTGTTTGGTGTTCAGGAACAAGATGTCAAGCGGGTTTGTAGCTGGGTGAGGTAGAACACAACAGCTGCCAAATCAGCTCCTTTTAATCTTACAACTGATCTGCCAGTTGTTGATGCTGCAGATCAGCCCTTTGGGCACACCTCTAACCACAGAGTCAGCCTTGCAGTCTCCGGTAGCCACCTCCTCCTGCTACAGATGCTCTGGCTAGAAGAAACCCAGAACAAAAGTCAGTGGTGACGTTTGAAATGCAGGCTTTGGTTTGTAGAAGCAATCTGTTTGCAGCTTGGTGGGAGAAAAGGGTAGAGGTGGACAAGCTCCACTTTTTGGAAGCATGTAGGCTGTGATTTCGTAGCTGTAAGTGTAAGTCGAGAGGAAAGCAAATAATAAATAAAAATAACTAAGAATTAAAAAACAAAAAATACAAACCCCAACCAGTTTCTCTGGTAGTGGGGTCTAGTCCTTTGACACAGTTTAGCAGCTTCCCTCTCTCCCTGACTTTTACTGCAGATGAACAGTAAGGAGGCAATTTACTCTGCTGCCTGATCAAAGGTCAGTCCGTGCAGTTTCAGATACGAATTGCATCCACCACGTTGTTCCTTTCACATCAAGCCCCACAGAAACCTACACAACAAATGTGACTTCTTTGTTCTTAATCCACTGTATGTACCTGTTGGGTACCTGGCTGTAGTAGTAGTTGCCTTAACGGACTCTTCATTTTGGTAACAGCAGAGAGAGACACACGCACAAAGTACGTTTTTGTGTAGTCAATTTACATCATCAATAAAACCAGTGTTAGTGGGAGGGGGAAAAAGGACCCCTCCAAGCGTTGTGTGCTCTTAACACCCGTGCACATTTCTGCCTGCTTTATGTCTGTGTGGAACTTTTGATGTTATTGATGTTATGAGTTAGCTGTAGTTGGAAAGAAAAAATATCTGTCTTTATGAATGGAATTAAAGCCCTTCCCTTGGAAAAGTCTACCTGTAGTCATGTTTAAGCTGCCTCTCCATCATCTTACTTCATTGAAAACTAGCAAAATCAAGTACTGCCAATAGGGGATGCAAAGCGCTGCAGGGGGGCGAGAGCAGGGGAGCAAGTCAAGAAACTCCTTATTTCTCTACTAGGTATCCACACAGAAGCCACACATGTACAGGCCCTAGCAGGCTGCGTCCTTGCCAGCCTGAAATAGGAGATACAAGATAGTCTGAAGAAAAGGACCAGTTCTGCATCATGTTCTCAAAGGTGGCCATGAAGATTTTGAGGAGCTTCTTGTTCTGTGCTTATGCCTCTGTGGCTTCGTTCCTCAGATGGAGGATGCCAAGTGAAGAATGGGTTAGAAGAGCCCTGGGGTTCCTGGTGTGCTACAGACTGCTTGTTTTAAACAGGAGGTTCATTTACCCCCAAAGGCAACAAAGTGATTAAGCACCTTGGAGCCCTTGCACCTCAGCTGCTTTCAATCTGTCTGTTGCCTGGCAAAGTAGAAATACCAACATTTTCCTTCTTCAGGAAGACTGGTAAGAATTAACTTGGTAAAGGTTACAGGGGATGGAGATCAGCAATGTGTTGCTGATATGCAGGCTCCAGAAACACGAAATCACTTTGCAACTTTACAGGTCTGACAGCATTTATGTGAACAGGGCTCATTTGCCTATGTTTCTTAGAAAATCAGCCACTTAACGGCTACACCTTTTATATCCCACACTCCCAGGACTGTAGGCTGAAGTTTTGATCCCTTGGTGTTATCTTGCATGCTTTTGTGAACACCACGCCCTGTTCCTTAGTTCTGCCTGTGAAAATGTGGCGTGCCTTTGAACTGTTTACCATGAGATCCTTCCCTGTTGATCCTAATGGCTTTGTTGGGTGGAAGCATGGCTGGCTGGCGGATCACTTTGCTGATGAGCTAAGCAAAGATGAATAGCCATGACCCAAGAAGACCTTCCTGACTTGGAAGGGGATCCCAGCAAATGAGATCTGAAGGACAACGGTGAAGACTGCAGTGCCTCTGTGTTACTCCTCTTGGCAACTCAAACTGTCGATAAGACAGTTTCTTTTACTGGCTATAGGGGTGAGCACAGGGCACAGAGGCACTGTTCGGTGAGCAAAAATTCAGCAAAGTCTTCTGAGGACAGGAGGCTGAGGCCAGCCCCCTAACAGGTAACAAATCTGAAGTCAGATGTGCAATCTGATAGGGGCTGGCAGCCCTGGGGAAACGTGCCAGGGTTGACAGGGCACTCTACCTGCCCTCACTAGGTCAGCACCAGAATTAGGCAACCTTTAAAGTAGTCATAAAATAGCTGCTGCAGCTCCATCTCTCTTTTGTGGCTGTACAGGGACCATGTCCAGCCTCCTCTCAAGAGAACATTTACTCACTGAAATGTTGAGTAACAAGAAGCTTGAATGGCTTTTAAGCTTAACAGTTTAAAACCACCGCTTGAGTGGTCATGGGCAGCTGGCCTTCTTTGCAACAGATGAGGCTCTTCCAAGGCACACGATGAAACAAACTGTGTGTTCTTAGCCCTCTGCTTCCCTCCTCTTCATGCCTTCGAGACCTGATGAGTTAACGTTCATGTCATTAAAAAGCTAGCATCCACCCTGCTTAATGACACAATTACTCCACACTGTGCAGTGACTCTAGCAGTGATTGCAGCGGCCAAACACACCTCAGTTTAACAGAACAAAGTTTTCCGGAGGAATAAAGGTGGAGCCTCGCCCTCTCCTAGGAGGGCAGCAAAAGCCCAAACCTTTCTATCTGCTTGTCTGAGCTTTGATGCTTCACAACCAGGAAGCTGCCCACTCTGGCCAATTTACCGTGCCCGTTGATCTACAGCTGCTAAGCTGGGTACATACTGGGATCATTCAGTATCTATCATTAGTCAGTAATTTTGTATGTGTAATGCTTCACTTTGAAAGAGAGGTCTCTTTCCTGAGAGTCCTGATGTTGCAGACATGCACCGAATGCTTCTTTTCAGGTTTTAGATCCAGTCTGAGGGAAGAGGCAAAAGTTTGCTTGGTTCATTCATTAACATCTGGGGTGTGAGGATGTGCTTCTTTGCAGACCCACCTTTTTGTGGTGATAAGCTCTTAGTGAGCAGTTCCGCTAAGCATCTTTATCCCTCGTCTCTGGCTGCTTTGCTTACACCACCTTGTTCCAGGAGGTAATCTGCTCCACGGGGCTGCTTCCCTCTAGCCCTTGCAGTTTGGTTTTGGTTTGTTGTTTTTTTTCCTTTGGAGGAAACTTCACCAGAGCAAACACTTAAGACAGTGGAGGAACTTGAGCTCCAGCCGCTGTGATGCATGAGCAGCCAGTTCTTCCCCGCGAAACCAGCTGCCTCCCGCCCTCACGGCAGCGAGCCCGAGGGCCGGGTCCCGCTGCCTTCTCCGGGCAGGCAGCGTGAGTCAGGCAGGGACAGCGAGTCCAGCTGCTCCCGCTGCCTGCGGGAGGGGAAGGGCGGCAGCCTGCGGCAACAATCAATCCCTGGGCACTGCCACGGAGCCCCGGGAGCGTCTCTGTGCCGGTCCTGCCTCTACGCGGCCCTTCCTGTTGTGCTTCTCTGCCAGCTGTGTCAGCGCGGGAACGCTGGTGCAATTTTTTTTAAAGGTAAAACTGTCAAACTTGTTCTGCTTCCCCTTGGATTTGTG
>WUAM01000323.1:44955234-44983194 GCA_024336885.1 Actenoides hombroni | reverse complement strand
TCTGCTTCCCCTTGGCTTTGGGACGGACGCTTAAAAAAACCCAACAAAACAAACAAGCATATTTTTCCTGCTGGCTCTCGCCGTATCTCGGGCTCCTCAGGAATTACCGGGGTACTTCTTGCCTGCCCTTCCAGCGCTGCTGCGAGGGCTGTGCTTGGCCAGAGCCGCTTCGGGCGGGGCGGGGCGGGGTAGGGCAGCGGGGCTCGGCTCCCCTTCGCAGGGAGGGCGGACAGGGGAGCCAGGGCACGCCGATAGCACGGCTCGCCCATCACACCAGGTCTGGCGGAGGCGCTAGGCCCGGAGCAAGGTACGGGCTGAACGCGGCGCGAGACGCTGCGCCAACCCCCTGCGTCTGCTGGGAGTCCCGCCCTCCTCCCGCCGGGGCCTCCCCGAAGCGCCGGCTCCCGGCGACCTCCGCGGCCGCCTCGTTCCCGCCCTGCCTCGCGCGCCCAACCGCCACTATTCGAACCGAGAGATGAAGACCGGCACCGAGGAGGTGTTTGACGAGGAATGGTGGTTTTACTTCGCCTCCACCCGTGTCGCCACCTTCCACAACTGGCCCTTCACCGAGGACTGCGCCTGCACGCCCGAGCGGGTGAGCCCGGCGGGGGAGCGGGGACCCTGGGGAGCAGCGTCGGGGCTGGGGCCGGGGCCGGGCGTGGCGCGGCGCGGTCGGTGCTGACGGGCCCTCTCGCCCTCCCTCTGCTCGCAGATGGCGGAGGCGGGTTTCGTGCACTGCCCCAGCGAGAACGGCCCCGACGTGGCGCGGTGCTTCTTCTGCCTCAAGGAGTTGGAGGGTTGGGAGCCCGACGACAACCCCCTGTGAGTAGTTGGGGGGTGTGTGTGTGTGTGTTCTCCCGGCCCCTTCCCCCGCGCGGCGCAGCTTCTCCATGGCGGCTCCGCTCCAGCGTAGCGTGAACGGGGCCTGGCGGTTGGAGGTGGAATCGCTGCTGGCGACCGAGGCGCTCGGCAGGGAAGAACGGCTGCTGGTGTCTTTTGAGCTGCCTTCATTTATGCGTTTTTCTTTTTCCTCTTTTCAGGGAGGAACACAAAAAACACTCTCCAGGCTGCGCTTTTCTTGCCCTTCAGAAAGAGCCTACTAACCTAACGGTGCAGGAGTTCCTGAAGCTGGACAAACAACGAATGAAAAACGCAATTGTACGTAACTAGTCACCCTCATGTTTCTCTACACTGCCGTGATGCTGGAAGAGTTACGAGTTTCTAGCGTTGGGATTCTTTATCTAGCCTCTTGGTTCTTTACCACAGTGCTGCCTAAGTGGGGTTTTTTTGCTTCCTAACTCATGCTGGGTCAGGTGGTGTGTCCTTTCCTGGTTCTCAGCCTTTGCCTTACTGGAGATGTAACCCAATTTCCCCTTGAAGCTGGGCAATCTTAATTTAGTGGTAAAGAGTAGTGTATTACTTTTATTCTTTACAGAAAAAAGAAATTTCTCAGAAGGTCACCGAGGTTGAAGATGCAGTCAAGAATGCGCGTCGTGAAATACAGAATATGGTCTCCTAGGATACTGTAGTTTCTTATTTGCCGGTGACATCTGTCTTGTATATGTACTCTGGCACTGCCACCTTGACTGAATGCCTGTGTTTTCTGAGACTGCTTTCAGAATGGCCATCTCCTGGCGAAGCAGACTGAATTCTCCTTCACTCACCTGAGTTTGTCTGAGAAGTACCTGGGGTTTGATGCACTGCAAATGTAATCTTTTTCTTCAGGGATTCTCCTATTCTTCCTGTTGGTTTAATTAAGGATTACTACTTGTGGTTTTATTTGTTCTTTATTTTTAAACTTGGCTGGTTTTGTTTTGGAGATGCAGGTAGCTCTGGTGCAAAAACTTCTGTCTCTTGCAAGAGCTGGCAGGCACATCTGCTTTTATATTGAATATACCAATGCTTTTGGATACTTTTTGAAATAAAAAAGGGAAGGAGTTTTAAAACTTCTTCAGGAATTTAGAGTTGTGGCTAATAATGTCTAGTTATACCAAATCTTAGTGTGCTTGGTATCCTTGTAAACTTCTATTTGTAGTTGGCTGCTGCCTCGTGTTGATGCATTTATAAATAAAAGTTGAAGGCAAAACGGCAAAGTAATTTTACTCAGTTTTCTGGAGAATCTGACCTTTAATGCAATGCACTGAATGCAGTTTTAACTTCAAAATGAAAAATAAGCTAATCAGAGTACAGTTTGCAGTGCTATTGTTCAAGTGTGAAACTGCCTTAAGCAGTGTTCATCAGGTCTCTTTAAAATGTGCTTGGACCGACCAAACTTTCCAAGGCACTTCTCCTTGCACAAGTTTGGAAAGGAAAAGAAATCTTGCAGAACAGAGTGCCGTCAGTGAAGAATTGTGTTCTGAGCTGCTGGGAAGGAATGGGGTAATCGTACAAAATGTTTGGCTCTTCCAGGGCCTGAGGTGATCATAAAAGGCTGTGAAGTCTGCAGACAGAACTGGATGTGTGCACATAGATGCTCCTAAATGCAGAGAACCTCCAGCTCCATCTTGGTGAGAAGACGGTTGCAATCACACACTGACAAGATCTATGTTCCTGGGTTTCATAAGTTTGTCCAGTGTTCCCTGTCCAAGCTTACTTGCAAACAATGAAATCACTTCATTATTTCCAGCTGTAACAGCCAAATCATATGCCGATTGCCCTTTTGCATTCTTCTTTTTTATGCTTGCATTGCAGCTGTAAATAAAGAACAGATTGTTTTAAGCTTCTTAAATTCATTCCAAATCACTGGAATTAGCAAAGAGGCTTGCAGGTAAATGTCGAGGCCGACTAACTTCAGAATTTCTGGATGCCTCTCCCAGCAGGGAGACAACTGTGAGATAAGAGCACAAAGCCTTGGGTAGGCTCTGGCCCCTGGGCGTTGCCAGCTAGATCTGCAGGCAGGCTGCAGGTGGCCTGCAGCTGAGCTAGAAGCCCAGCCACGGTCCTTACCATAACAGGACTCGGGTGCATTCCTCCCCTTCCGATCCAAGCAGAACTGCCTCATGGAGAGCAGTGTTGTCGTGCCTGCGCAGGAGGAGTGAGCAATGTACTTACTACCGAAGGAGACCGTCCTGGTAAGTGAGGTAGTCACCTAGCAAATTAAACTAAAGAAAACTCATAGGAGGATATAGAACATGCTAGAAGTCATTGTGATTGGTTTTGAGGTAGGTGTTAGTGTTGTTAATTGTATAAAATGGAAGTTGATGGGGAAGGAGTTGAATGGAACAGCAGCTTTCTTAACAGAAATGATGAAAAAAATCTTAAAAGCTGGTAACTGAAAGAAGGACTGTTGAACACTATTATCTTTGTTCAGTTGCAGTTTGTTTGTTGTTTTTTTTTAAATTTGCCTTTGAATCTTGACTACAGATTTATGAAAGAGGGTTGGGAAGTTAATTCCCTCTAAAATTGGAACACAAGTGGTTTTTTTTGGTAAAACTTCAAAAGACCCAAGGCAGAGAATCAGTGCTTACTTACAGTCCTGACTGCTGGTCAATGTCAGCACCTTTCTGCACAAGAAGGGAGATGACTTCTGTGTGCTTGTTAAGGACAGCAACAGTGAGAGCAGGTCGGTCCTCGTCACTGATGCAATTTGGGTCAGCTCCCTAGAACCCACAGGAGAGGGAAGGTGAGCTGTTAAAAGGCATGAAGATTCTTCAGTTTTCACCTTGCTTTGATAGTATGCTAACTTGGCAAATGGACTTTATGCTCAAGACAGAGAAACATTCAAATCGTGTGGTATTGCTTCTTGTTTCTTTTGAAAATGTTTGTAATCTAGCTAAAAGCCAGAGTAAATATATATAACAAAAACAGTCAAACTAGATTCCCACAGTCAGGATGCACTTTACCACACAGCAAAAAGGTAGAGGTTATGCTCACCTTTGCTATGCACAGGACTTGATCCTAAACTATAAAATCAATATGTTTTTCTTTCTATGTGGCCTTGACAAACTCAGAGGAGAATGCCTTATGTACTCGCCAAATAGAAATCTGGGGAGAATACATATAAATGTAAAATAGGCTGTTTCTTCTCTAAAATGCTCTTTCAATCTGAAGACATTCAGTTGTATGGCAAGGATGTTGCCTCCTAAGAATAAAGTTGAAGTTGCATATCAGGCTAATGCTCGTGCAGTAAATGGTCAAAGAGTTGGAAAAGGAAGCCAATAACTTACTTCACTAAGCAATTGTTCTACCAATGTGATTCTTCCTTTCCCATTTGGACCCAGTTCATCTAGTAGTTGTCTGGACTTTGGCTGTGGAAACACAGAAAAATTAGCCAGTAACATTTCCTGTAGCAAAAATACAAAGTTGGGCCATATTCTGCATTTGAGTAAAGGCAGAAAGTGCACACAGTGGAGGAATGCAGTGTAGCTGGGCCTCAGTATTACTAATCCATGACACTTCCTTGGAAATGTCTTTCTGAATTTGAGCAAGTGTTGGATAACCCAGGCTGATTTCTCACTGTTGAGGTCTTGATTCAGCAAGTATATCTTCAAATGATTAACTTTGCATTAATGCAGCTCTACAGGGATGTACAAAGAACTGCTTGGCACACGTTCTTTGGTATAGGATTAAAGTTTGAAGCTTCCAGAACTTGTGGAAATATTTTATTTAAACAAGGAATATGTTTTGCTTCACAAAAGTTAGTTTAGTAAATCTTAAAATCACAAACGAACAACAAAACTTGAAACCTTTTTTTACTTCCCAGCCTTCCACCTCCTTCCTCTCCCTTTTTGAAAACCCAAGCACTTGGCCAAGCATTTTTATCTCTGGACTTGTATCACAAAGCTCTCCATCTTCTTCCGCCTGTTGAATTGACTAACTGATCCAAGCTTAGATTAGTTTCCCTTTGGAAATTTTCTGTGCTATTACTGGCAATCCATTTAGTAGGTTTTGCTTCCAGGATGTTTGGTCTCTAGTGGATGTAAAGCCTTGCTTCTTGCAAGAAACTATCCCTCAGTTGAGCTGATGTCTCAGATTGATGGGAAAACTGAGTTGACTTAAAAGCTTGTTGCATAGATAAGTCGTCTTCTGTCTAGTTCACAGTTTGTGTGAGCAGTAGTTCTAGCACAGTCAAGAGTATGTCCTATGGAGTCAAACTAAGCAGTAGGGTCAAGGGAAGATGATAATGCTTCCCTCTGATGTTGCTGCCGAGAAAAAGCTCTAACAATCAGTCTGCGACAGTCCTTAGGCCTAATACTGTGTCAGTAAAACAGAAGGGATCAGAAAATGAGAGCAACAATCTAATTAAACTCTTAGTAGGAAAAAAGTTCAGTTATTTCCAGTTCGGTAATAAATGTCAGTTACCAATATTTGGGTTTTATATTAAGTTGGACTTTTGTTTCTTTCCCTTGCCCCCAGCAGTGTTAAAAGCTTTCTATTTTTACCCCTTTACGTCCTCCTTCATGGTAGTGCTGCTCTATAGGCAGTTTTTCCTATACTGTCAGAAGATACATACGGGGAGCTTATCTTCTCTTTCTGTAGGTGCTCTTGACTTTGTTCTCTTTATTTTGCCTCTTGAATGGAAAAGATTGTGTTCTTCTTTGCCTACCAGAAAGGGAAACAAGTGTTAATTCAAAGCAAGTATCCTAACAAGAACTTGGAAAGATTTGGAAATCATTCATCCAGAAATATATTTTATTTTGTGTTGAAATCAAAGCAATATTTATCAGTTTTCTACAAGAGAAAGCGATGAAAGTTGTTGCAGATCAGACTGGTTTTAACAAAAGGTTTACACTTAGGCAGTCTGAAACTTGCTATTTTGAAATGAAGATTCAATGAAATGGGGAGTTTGGTGGGGTTTTGAGTCTTTGTTTTTTAACTAGCTGCAGCTATTCACCAGGCTTGACTCAGATTCATGAATTGTTATGACCAAAAATCTTACAATTTTTCAATGCTGTTTGGTTCCCAAACACTCAAGCACAAGACTAAATGACCTTGAGTGGATATGTATGTCCATGATTTTGGAGACATAATCTACCAGTGTGCAGGAGGGTAGATATTAGCATGTGGGGACCCTCTGAACTGGTGCCACAAGAGTGCCTGGAATCCCAGTTGTGTTACTGACATTCCAAAAAACCAGCTCCTAGTGCCGTGGCTGCCTCTTGCCATGTCTCAGGCTGGAAGCACAAAGTGGACAAAACTTATACATGAATTGAAATACTTTAAATGACACTACAGGAATTTCTGGATTCTGATGTTGCCTTTACAACTAATTTATTTAATGAATATCTAAGTCAAATATGAGATGTTTAAATTGCTGAACTGTTACTGACACCAATGGGAGAAGCTTAACTAAAGTCTAGTCTGAAAACTAAGTCTAGAATTCATGTATTTCACCAGTCTTACCTTTGCCAAATATGCCAAAGCTCAAGTGAAAGCACAAAGTCAAAGCACAGCTTGAAAGTAGAGATAATATTGACATTTATTTAAAAGAACATGCAAACCATCCAAAATCTTATCACTATAATAAAAACACATCTATGATCTGTGGCAGTGGTTTTAGTGGCCTCTTCAGGTGTCCTCTAGGGGATGAAGCATTCCCATGAGTTATTGACAGTCTGTATATTGCTTAAATCTCAACTCAGCCATGTTTTGACACTTGCAGATCAATTTAAGTAGGTGCAGAATGTGCTGATATATTAGTTCTCCTTTCTCAGTGTCTAACCTTTCAAGCACTACTTCCTTGTTCTTGACTACTTTATTTATGACCTATTGTAAAGACAAGGGTGTAAAAAAATAATCTCACCAAAACTAGTCTGACTGCTGTCCTGTCCATCTCTGACTTCTGATACAGTATTCAGGTAATGATTGCTGAACTTCACTGGTTTATTAGTACTAGTATCCTGTAGAATCATCAAATGCAGGCAGTTAATAAGATTATCATGTAATGCTGTTATAATCTTAGTTTTATAATCTTATAATCACAGAACAGTGGTGATGTGTAAGAAAAATACACAGGCTTTTAAAATCAGTCTCAAATTAGCACAAGACAAATTATTATATGTAATTGAACTCATTCTGAGTCACAATAATGTAACTTTTTTCCTAAACCTTGTGTTAGGAATTTGTTTTGAGGAAAGGAAGTGATACAATCTCACATAATGAAATGATGACACTCATCCAAATGAGTTTCTACTGCTTGAGAGAGCTGATTAACTCCTCCCTTATGAAATGACGTGATGTACTTTTTCAGACACCACATGGCAAGATAAGCTTGTTAAGATTCTACACAAGAGATGCAGTCTGAATTTTGGATCTTTGGAAAGCTGGAAATTAACATGTGGGTGGTTTTTGGAACACAGTAATTCTGGAGGTAGGGATTTCAAGCGTTTGAGTATGGTTAACAGGACCTCTCACAAATGTTGCCTCCAAAGTACTGAAAATTACTAAGCTTGTTTCTTAAGAGCACAATTTGCAGACTGAAGGAAAGGGGGATCTAAGATTGAGAGCTAAGGGGTGCTAGAGTCATCAAACAGCATCAGCTGAAAGAAGAATGTTAATATTAATAGCAGACTAATGAACTGCAAGATGATATCAACATAACCACAAAGTCTGGCTTTGATCAGATAAAAGATACCTGTTCAGCCAGCTCCAACAGAAAAGGATTTGTTTCTCTGAAGTGATGAGTTAACACCCTTTGAACAAAAGAATTTCTTATTTAGACCTGAATTTAAAATATATCAGTGTTACCCTGACTGGTCTAGTGACAGCTTTAGACCAACTGCCTAACAACAGGCCTCATCCCCCAAACTGACCTTGTTAATAGCCAGAGCATAATTCAGTGTAATAGTGACTTCATAGTCATCCTCACAGATGGTAGCAGAGTTAATCTAGAGGGAAAGAGCAGCTGTTAGTATATCTTAGAAAAAGGACACGGAAATAGTTCTAGGAATAAATCTTGCTGATGATGTTTATTATGGAGCCAACACACAAAATCACACATGACCTTTGCCTACCAACATTGGTATCAACACTTCCCATCTAACCGAGCAAGGAGCAGGTGATATTTTGAGTAATTGGAAATATCAGGGTGACTGAAATGCCGAATGAATCAAAAAGAAATAATGCTACATTTCATGAAAGTTCAGTCATTCCCCACCCAGATTTTGCAGCTGCATGAAAGGCTGTGTTGGTCTTGGGACTCCCTACTCCAGGGGAAGTGGTTGCTGCTTTAGCTGTGCTAATCTGTAAAAGCACAGTCTGTAGTAAAACGTGGGCCAGTTCCTATATCAATTCACAGAGGCAGTACTGCTGGCAAGCAGGCTACTGAAGTGACACAAAAATGAGTGCGCAGGAGATTATAAAGATGTGGAATGAAGCTGACAAGGTTATGTTGCAGCAGGTTGAGAATTTTGCGATAGGTTGATTAAATTTCTAATCCACATGAAAAGTGAAAAAGCAGTGTTAATCCCAGACAGCTGGCATCTACTTCGAATCACTTTTGTTACATCTGGGGGCAGCGGTTTCAAGACAATAGGATGACAGAAGGCCAAGAAGCATCAGGAACAGCCTTTTCTAGGCAGTTTAATATTTTTCAGGCATATCCTTCTGAATCCTCAAGCAAAGGAAATAAGTTGCTGTCGACCTAGACTTCAACTCCACCAAGCAGATATCTCTTACGTTTATAATTGTACTACAGCTTCTGAAAGTACTGGTGGACCCAGTAGGCCTCTGTGGGCATAGAATTCTGATGTGGAGTATCAAATGGAGTGTCATACCTCTGGAAAGTGTAATCTGCCAAATGACAATTAGCTTTCTGATCCCCAGTATTCACAAACCTTTCTGTAGTTGTTTCTACATGCTAAAATTGTGGGCTTTTTTCACAGGCATGTCACATCAGTCAGGATAAGCTAAGAAAGAGTGAGCTTGAACTGTAACAAGGGAGGCTGAGGTCAAGCACTGGGCTAGCTTCCCAGTAGCTGTGCCAGTTCAAGGACTTCCCAACCCTACTTCTATCTGCATCCCACTTCCATCTGCTTACTGCTGACCTACTCTTTTACTAGTACTGATGCCCTTTTTTTCCCCTCCAGAGCTAATTTTAGCCTGTGTCAGTCACTGATCCAGTCCACAGGGCATTGCTGTAAGCTGTTGTGCTGGTAGCACCTAGGAAACAGTGTGAGGAGGGCTGCCAAAGAAAGTGACACAGTACTGCATCTGAACAGCACGGATAATTGAGTGCAGAAATGGACTGCCTGGGGCAGTTGTGAAATCTCCATTGTTGTTGAGTTTGAAAAGCTTCAAGACAAACATCTGTCAGGAACAGTTTAGGCAGAATTGATCCTCCCTCAGGACAGGGACCAAATGATCTCTGTCATACCACAGCTATCTTCTAGGACTCTTTAGGAAGAATTTCTAGTTTTCACCTTCTTGCTATCACCCCTTTAATCATTTTAATGCAGTTTGGTGACATCCTGAAGACTAGTAAGAAAAGCAATACTCTGTTCCTGTAGCACTGGTATAGCTGACACTAGTAGTAGACTACATAGCCAAAGAGAATTGCTTCTATTTGCTGGTATAATCCATCCTGGAGCAGAGACAAGTATATCATCTAAATCCCATTCCTAGTAGGGCTTATTTAACTGGCCAACTACGTAGGTGTCTGTGATCTCTTCTTTTTTGGTTGCCTGCTGTGGGATACTATAAAAGCAGCTGAGCAAGGATTTTCTCGCTTCTATCACTTCTCTTACAGCTGTGAGGTGAGAGAAGAATAGAAACTGCTATAGGAAAGAAAGCAGCAAAAATCTTCAGTAGAAGACTGAACAAAAAAATAGAACAATAAAACAAGACAAATTACACACACAGACGGTTCAAGGTCTAAAGAAAAGGGAGACATTTATTTTTATGGTGTTTATCAAGCAGCCACAATAATCTTTTCATGACACTCCTTAGGAAGATACTACTCACAAGCTCTTTCTTACCTTTCCCATTCGAGGTTCTCCAATCAGTGTTCTGAATTCAAGGTTGTTCTGAGTGTAACTTCTAAGGTGAGCACAGACATGATCCAGCTGTTTTCTCCAGTAACCTGATCAGAGGGAGTTAAGCAGGAGAAAAATCCCTGAAATGATGATTAGCAAGTATTCTACTCATGTGATGGATGATTTTAAAAATAGCATATTTTCACTGAGACCAAAAAAAAATTTAAAATATTATTATTTCTTTAGAAAGTTAATTTGATCAAGAAAATGAGAAGCAAGTTACATCCTAAAAAAAAGCCAACATACTGTCTTATCCATAGGCTATAATTAATTCCTAGGGTAGCTCTATTCACAACAAAACCATGTCTCAGAATTGTCCTTGGGAATCAAAACTAGCCCCGCGTGAAGATCACATTATTCCAGATCATAAATAAAGTACACTATTGCAACTAGGTAACTGTGCATTATTGAACTGATGTATAGTTCATTTGAGGTCACTGTCAGGTAACAATAAGCCAAATCTGAAAACTGCTCACATAATAACTCAAGCGATATGTCATTCTGGTCTGTAAATTCTTCCCCAAATAACTGCTTTTCAATTTTATAGGGGAAAGCATATTAAAAACTTCAGCATTCCTGCTCTTTTGTCTGTCAGAATATCTAGGAGAGGGTCAGGTGGTACAGAGCATGGAGCACGAGGTGTTGGTTATACCTGGATTAAAAACTCATCTTAAGTCCTTTAGAGTTTTCACAGTTCCTGTCCAAGTGTTTCCAAAGCAACGTTCTGTTTTCATCATAGAGAGAAACAAAAGGATTTGTTCTCATTCTTAAGTGATTGTTATCAGGATCTGGCTAATTTTATTTTTCAGCATACTTAAGGAAACCGCTGAGTATGATTTATCATGTTTTTAATAAATTGTGTAGGCTTGGTAACCTCATTTAACTTACACAAAGAAGTTGCTCTGACCTTATCCTTCCCTTCATGTTAAGGGAAGTTCAAAAGAGTGAAAAAAGCCAAGTCAAAAGAAAAGTGCTGCTCTGACTTTTAC
Organism: Actenoides hombroni; assembly: GCA_024336885.1. Lineage (NCBI taxonomy): Eukaryota > Metazoa > Chordata > Aves > Coraciiformes > Alcedinidae > Actenoides > Actenoides hombroni. Next base: position 44,972,234 of record WUAM01000323.1, on the reverse strand, counting down.
ATGAGAAGGTAAGTGCACAAAGATTTCTGTGCTTGGAATACTCTTCTGATATTGAACTGGTAGAAACTATGACAAACTAAACCAGCAAGTCTTATCTGTTAAACTGCTTTAAATGAATATAAAAAGAAGAGTCCAAAGAAAACCGTAAATTGTTCCCTGCCATGGCCTCCCATGCTAAAACTAATACAAGTTGAAAATAGTAATTAAAAAAATCAGAGCTAGACTACTACTTGGTGAGTGATCCCTCCAAAGAAGCCTGTGTTATTTGCAATAAACTGGTTCATAACTAGCCTAGATCCCCAGATTTTATTTCAAAAAGTCCAGATGGCCAGGAACACATTCTTGCACCTTTGATGTTTTGTTATATGTGAAAGGATTTTTGGCAGCACTGTTGGAATACTTGAATTCATGCTATCAATAGTTGATTACTGATTTATTGTTCACTACTGTAGAAAAGGGGAGTTTTCTTTGTAAAGTTTACCTGGTAAATGGCTTGACTTTTGTTCAAAACAGACTGAAAGTACAGCAAAAAAAGAAATACAGTACACATCAGAAGATTAGTGGTTTGGTAGTGCTGCTAATTCCCCCTATCCTAATGGTTTTGTTTTGTTTTGTTTTCTTTAATCTTCACAAAAGAAAAGAAGGTTAGTTAATGGCTGATATGGTCAAGAAATAATTAAAAAAAACACCAAACCTTATTTAGTTAGTTGTATTTAAAAACTTTAATACCAGATGTCTGATAGTATTTGAATTGAAGAAATAATGGACATATTTGGCCTATATAAGCAAGATTTTCCTAGGTGATAGCATATGGTCTCCTTGATACACATAGCTTGTATACAGCTCAGCATCAAGGAAAGGGAACAGCACGAAAGACTTGACTGTAACAGGCATTGATCTATAGAATGAAATATGTTCCTTAATCCTTGTCAGGGTCTAATGGAGAATATGTTACACAAGAGCAACTTTAACAAAGTTACCTCTGCTAAATGGATAAAACTTAACATAGTTCAAAAGCTACTCAGAGTTTCTTCCTGACCTTTCCCAGTGAAAGGAGTTCTCACAAGTCAAGAGCTGTACTTCTGATAGAGATATGTTCAGTATTACTTTTTTTTTCCCCTTCTTCCTCCCAGCACTATTATGGACCCATCTTTTAATATCTCTCACTAAATTAAGCTCCCTGACGTGTTGAGTCAAGTGTTGTATTTCCTACAGTGATGACTAAGAGAACATGCCACATTTCAGAGCAAGGGAGGAGGAAAACCTGATTTCACTAGTGATAATTTGAAAAATAAGAGTGCATCATATGGATATTTATGCAAAGAGCCAAACCAGGAATTTCTAACACCCGCTAGCAACTTTTCCTACCCAATAGATAAATAATTCTGATAACAGCCTGAGGGAAAAGAGCTAGAGATGGGAAACTGGATCAAAAAAAGTAACTGCTCCTCGAAACCATGGTTTGATGCTGTAGTGATTTAAAAGTAACTTATTCTCTGAACAGCGCAACTGGACTGTCCTGTGAGATTAAAGACAATTTTACAAATTGGGCCATTTATTGGGTCCCTAATTAATACAGAGGGACGTCTTCAAGGGTTTGGGATCCAGAAAGCTGAAGTTTTCCTAGGATAATAAAACTAAAAATCTCTAAAATCTGCTAACTTTTTAATGACAGCAAACAGTCAAGTGATTCCACAGGGAACTAACTGACCAAACCAGGGACTGTGAAACAAAGTCATCTGCAGTACTGATGCAGGAGTCTGTGCACGGACAGTCTCCGCAATAAACAATCTAGATGTACTGATACCTTTAGGGGGCTGGTACCTTGGATGCACTGATGCCTTTTGGAGCCTACAAGACCTCTCAAGGTTTCTATCAACTCTGTTTTTTTTGTAATGTTGTTACAAACCCCTTTCTCTAGTGTAGTTTCCTTTGCTTCTGAAACTTGAATTTATTCCACAAGAGCAGCCCAAACAAGTTCTTCACATAGACAAGCCTCATTGTATTTTTCAAGAGCTATGATCCCCCGTGTCTCAGAATTTTGTTTATCAGTACTCCCAGCAGGTGCTATCGAAGTTCTATCTGAACTTCACATTGCTGGAGGGATGGAGAGCATGCTGGGAGGTGGGGTGGGATGTGGTGTGGTGAAACAGTGGGATGGGATGTGGTGGTGAAACAGTAGTTTCCAGTTCAAATACAGGACACCTGCCTCGATCTTGTAGTATCTATTGAAATCAAACTACTAGCAAATGAGTAAGTCTCAGGAAAAAAAATGTTAATATTGCTGATAGGCTTTCTTTTAGCTATTGATGGAGATCAGTGATTGAATTCTAAGCACTGCATTTACAAGTGATTGGTAGGAAGACAGACTTGTAAAGATGTAAATCAGTGTCCTGCTGATGGCACATTCCATAGACTATAATCTTTTCAAGAAAATGCAAGGTCATACATCACAGTTTTGTTTATAAAACATAAAAATCAAAACTCCTAACCTTTTCCAGGACTAATGGCTGTCAGGAGAGGCTTATGATCACTCATCTTCTCCAGCTTTTCCTTTTGTGAAATCAGCTCAAGCTCCTTCCTTTCCAAAAGTTTGCTAGATGGGTAAAAAAGTCCAATGGTTTGGGTTCCTTTATCTTCTCTTTCTTTTAGTTCTGCCCTTGATTTGGGCAAGGAAATAGGAAGATGCTGCCAGGCAACTTGAGTTTGAAATTGTTTAGCCTGTGGGGGGTAGAAGGGAAGGAAAAGTCTAAATAATATAATCATATATAATTAAATGGCTTACAAGCATTTAGAACCATACACAAAATTGTAAAGGAATGAAAAAGCTGTCAGGAAGAATCATTAACAATTCTTGATTTTAATTACCAGTCTGTAATGATGATGCAACTTATCACAAACACCCAAGCAACAGCAAAACTCTTTGTGATTGCCAGCAGAATGACATGTATGCTTTTGTAGGACAAAAGCTGTCCTTGTTATGTCTTGTGGTCTTTCTTAAAACAGAGTTTTAAAAACTGTTATATATACATGAATATTAAGAATACCTTGTATCAGCAGGACACAAATAATTCACAAGTAATAAGATGAAAGTACTTAAAGAGCTAAGACTTCTGAAAAGCTGATTGTTTCTCGCTTTGCTGTTTAGAATAAGGCTGGATTAGGGCCTTAGGCTAAGGCTACTTCTCGGCATAAAGCAGTTCTCAAAACAAACATATCAGTGGGTTTGCCCTCAGCATGCTCACAGACCACAGTATTGTCTCAAAGTGGAAGTGAATGGAGTTGTGCCAGTCTACATCCACAGTGGACTAGCCTTTTAGCTGTGTTCAAACCTGGCTTTGTAGTACCCCGTGTCTTACCTCAGAAAACCCCAGCGAGTCCCCAGCATCCGTGAGAATGCCATTCGGAGAACCCCCCCTTGATGGAGGCTCTATGTAAACACCACAGGACCCACAGAAGCGAGCATATGGATGGTTGCATATGCCACACTTGAAACAAGTGAAGTAGGATGGAGGAGGTCCAGGCTGGAAAGTTCAATGAAACATTTGTCACTACAGAAACATACGATGTATGGATTAGGAATGATAAAAGCAGCGGTGTGAATAAAAGGGAGTGAAGTGGCACTACCTAAAACTATTATGTTAGAAATATTAACCAGTATACCAGATTGCTAACACACTGGCAGATGCAAGACAGTAAATCTTCATATATCTGAGAACTATGCTATGGAGACAAATATTTTTTTCCAGACAGATCTAGTGTTACGCTGTGGGGATTTTTTTTAACATGTACTTTCAGAAATACTTATTTTCTTTGGCAAAGCCCTGTAATTGCTAATCTGGTACTCTCATACTGAATATTGACCGCAGTTACTTCCAGCTCAATTCTAACACCACCCCCCAAGTCCTCTGGTACAGTATGGGACCAATGGCTATGTATGTGTATAGGGGACTGTTTACATTTTATGTAGACTCAGCTTACAGAAAAAAAAAAAAGTATAATTCTCCTTGAGTGTGATCTTAGATTGAAACACTATACCTATAAAAATACATGCCAGGGGAAACTGTTTACATTGTATCATGCAAAAGCTGTACTGAGCAACAGTTAAGTACTTGTCTTTACTGAAGAAGTTAATGAGGCCTTCAGCCAAAAAGATTTCATACATCATCTCATCTCGGGTGACTACCTGGTGATCATAGCCTAGATGGGCTAACCTGGGCTGGGAAAATTTGCATTAGGTTAGCCTGTACTTTAACCTCTGATGAATAAGTTACTTTGGCAGAGTACATGGCTATTGCATCTCAGCTGATGCTCGCTGACCCATAGTAATTTGTTTACATCTCTAAACCCTTAAGTCACTGCCTGATGTGGGGTCAGGATGTCATCTAAGCCTTTCTGTTTTCTTTACGTAATTCTGTGTGCACTAAGCAAGTATCTTGATAATAATAAGCTGTGTACTAACGGACAAGAGTTTTGCAAAGAGAAGTTTGAAACTGCTGCAGGCCACAGGTGAGTAAAACCAGATTTGTCAACACAAGCAGCGAGAGCACATGCCTTGGCTCCACACCAGTCACAGAAACGGGCATCACGTTGGTTAACACGATTGCATTTGGAGCATGAAACCGTCTTCCGCTGCTGGCTGTGGTAAGGTGGGGGGGTGTCTCCTCCAAACGTGGGCTGATGAAACAAAACAAGCATTAGGGAGAAAATCCTTCTTAAGAAGAAAAGTTCACAAACCAAATAAGGGGAAAGAGGAAAGTAAGCTACTTTGGTAACATGAAATAATGTTCAGCCTAAAGGAATTATTTAATCTTAGAATAAGCAACAGACTGACTTGGATCTACTCTGTAAATTTTTTTTTTTCATTGCAAAACCACAGTAAAATGTGGCATTAATTACTTTTAAAATATTTTTTGCAGAACTAGTGGAAAAAAAACCCTCATCAATAGTGTCCTTTTACACTGAGTATTAATATGGCCCATATATAAGTACACTTGAAGTTAAGAGGGAGGTTTCTCTAAGTTTTATTTTCAAATCCAAAACACAACAGCTATTTTTCTTTGTACCTTTCTTAGTAGTAGTATGGCAGGGAGAGCGTGTTCAGACAATTAATTTTCTCTCAGTTTGGTATTTTCTACGTAAATTTTTTTTTTTCCACTCTTTCACCTCATATAAATTATGTATCAGCTAGATTTCTTACTACAACTAATTTATGTGGGTATGCAAAAGAAAACACAGTTTTCAGCTGAAACTTGTAGAGGTTGAGTATGGATCCTAGTTAGGACAAACAGGTCTTAAAAATGTTTTGTTAGGTCATGCCTCAGGGCTTATGCAGTTTATTTTCTATGCAATTCAGGAGAATGGGTAAGGAACAGAACCTGAGGAAAATTATTTTGATTACAGACACCACAACAGCAAGTAAGCAAACATGAAATAGCCCTATTTCTGTGGCCTGCATTGCAATTTGATGTAACTCAGGCATTTGTTTGAAGGATAAAATTTAAAAAAGCACAAATCTAAACATGTTGCAAATCTAAATTATTTATTAACTATTAATAATAATACCATTATTAATAATAATAATTAATTATTCAGAAAATACTTTTGCTTATCATTAATCACTATTAGTAAAATTTCTGATTACTATTAATAACTGAGTAAACATTTAACTTGTTGGTTTAGCTCCTACAGGTCTCACCATTCAAGTCATATGCCTAACTACATATGCAGCTACATATTAATAGCTACAGTCAGTGAAGCAGCTAAACATATTATCTAAGTAGAGATTCCTACTGAAATTCACTTTGAAGTGATGCCTTAGTGGCTATACAAGAGTCCTTTGCCTCTAGCTCCTGACAGTTTTAGAACCCAGGATGTGTCCAATATAATCAGAAGATTTTTACTTGAATATCATTATCATTCTCTCTTTTCTGTATTTACCACAACCTGGAGAAGTCATACAAGATTTTTCAGAAGTGAAAGTAAAATTCTTCTAAGAAACCAGATAGGCAAGCTAAATGGGGAGTTCAAATGGACAGCTAGTTTAGGGGGAACATTTATTACTGCTTTTCTCACCTCTGTGCAGTCACAGCCAAATACAAGCATAGTAGCTGTATGCATGTAGGGGAAGTGGCAAATGGAGATAAGAAAAATAATGTAAAAAATTATTTTATTTTCACAAAATAATTGAAATAAATGAGAATGATTTTCCTGATTTATATACTCAAGTTTTATATTGCAATTGAAAATAATCTGAACACAAACAAGACTCCCATGGAGCCAAGACTACTTGTTTTCTAAAAGCCTTCCAGGCTTTCTCAACAGCATTCACAATGCTGACCTCCGTAGGAGAAACCTGAAGGCATACAATATGCTTATGTTTAGGTGAACATTTGTGATGGAGCATCCATGGAAGTACTGAGCTTGACTACAGCACGGGGGAGGGATTCTTTGCTTTTGTAACATAGGCACACAGGAATGTGACTTCATTTTTTCGAAGAAAAAGAATGTTATGCTGGGGTTTGGAGTGATTGATGCAAGAAGCCTTACCATGTGAGTTTCAGGTAGTTTGCTTTCACAAGTCACACAGTGTTTATGGTGAAGAGGATTTCCTGTGCCACAGTCCTGACAAATTATTTTACCCTTTTAAATAGAGAAAGAATATATTTCACATGGTCTTTGAAAACTGTGAACAACAATAATGAGAGGACTTGTTCTTACAAAGTGTTGTGGTTATTCAGCCCTGCACATAGAAGAGATTCTTCAAGTCCATGCTGTGGGCTTCAGACTTTAGTTAGTACACATTGCCTGGTCAACACAGATCTACATGTCTTAGTGACTTTTTTTTTGTAAACTATGATACAGTTCCCTCAGGAGATCCAGCATCAATACCTCCAGATTTTTTTTTTATGTACTAGTGTCAGTTTACTTACTCACTGCACTCACTCAAAACAGATAGTTCAGCATCTTCAAGGAAAATTATTATTATTATTAATAATAAAATATAATACCATGAGGGTGCACTAAAAGATCTTGGCATGGTCACTATTGACAGGAGAGTTTCCAGCAGGGCTAAGAATAATGAGTCTGTTATTTCAATTGTTGGCACCAATTAGTTCAGTTTTGTCTTCGCACCTACATGAAGGTTGTCATAAAACATTAAATTTAGGCCAATGTCTATAATCTACTTTGACATCAGGCTGATAACTGCCTCAGATCATGAATCTCCTTTTCTATCTGATAGTCTTCAGTCAATAGTTTCTCTTCAGCATCCTTCTCTTTCCAAAAAATGTTCCCTTGCAATTATCACAGAACCACAGAATGATTGATATTGTAAGGGACCTCTGGAGGTCCAGCCTTGCCTCACTCAAGCAGATTGCTCAGGTTCATGTCCAGGTAGCTTTTGAATATCTTCAAGGATGGAGACTCTACAACCTCTCTGGGCACCTGTGCCAGTGTTCAGTCACGCTCACAGTGGAAAAGTGTTTCCTGATGTTCAGAGGGAACCTTCTGTCTTTCAGTTTGCACCCATTGCCTCTAGTCCCATTACTGGGCACCACTGAAAAGAGCCTGTCTCTGTCTTCTTTACATCCTCCTTTCAGATATTTATACACAGATATTTATATATATTTATATGAGATTCCTCCATGCCTTCTCTAGACAAAACAGTGTCAGCTCTCTCAGCTTTTCCTCCAGATGCTCCAGTTCTTTAATCATCTCAGTGTGTCTTTGTCAATGTCTCTCTAGTATGTACATGTCTGTCTTGTATGGGGGAACCCGGAACTAGATACTGTACTCCAGATACAGCCTCACTAGTGCTGAGTAGAGGGGACCACCTCCCTTTACCTGCTGACACCACACTTCCTAAATGCAGCCCAGGATATCATTAGAATTTTTCAAGCAGATCCCTGAAGCAGCCAAAGTCTGCTCTCCCAAAGTCCAGGGTCGTGATCTTGCTTTTTGCCCCTGTTCCTTCCTCGCAGGGTCCTGAACTCCACCATCTTGTGGTTATTGCAGCCAAGGCTGTCTTTGACCTTCATATCCCTAAGAAGCCCTTCCTTCTCTGTAAGTATGAGACCCAGCAGAGCACCCTTCCTCACTGGCTCCTCATCACTTTTATCAATCAGTTGTGATCAGTGCTTTCCAGGAACCACTGGATTGCTTATGCCCTGCTATATTCTTTCTGCAGCAGATATTTGGGTGTTTAAAGCCCCTCATGAGGACCAGGACATGCAAATGTAAGCCTACTTCTAGCTGTCTGTAGAAGGCCTCCTCCACTGGTTCTTCCTGGTCAGGTGGTCTACAGCAGACACCCAACATACCGTCACCCATAGCAGTCATGTGAGCCATCCCTCCATGTCTCTCTTAAGCCCATCAAGACCATAGTCCTACAAGTGCACACAGATCTTTAACTCCTTGAGTTGACCCGCCATACTGCTTGCACTAGTGTACAGGCTTTTCAGAGAAGCATCCCAGCCTATTTTGACTTAGCAGAAAGGGTCTGTGGGGGTTCCCCATCATGCTGCCTTTTAGGTACTTCCTTGCTTACATGCAAATGCCTGAGGCAACCTCACTTAAGTCCTGTGTTGTTTAAGTGTTCCTTTTTGTCCATATCATCCAAGAGCCTTTGCTTGTTAGGCCTGTCCAACATTCCCTCACAGGCCTGCTGGTAACCCTCCCTCCCTGATCATTTCTTGTTTAAAACCTTTATTACTAGCCCATCTCTCCTGCTGGCAAAGATAGCCCTGTGAGGTGGATCCTGTCTCACCTAAGATTTTATTCTTCAAACAGGGTCCCACTACCATAGAAATGAAAACCTTGCTGCCGACACCAGCTCTGCAACCAATTGTGGACATGCAGTACGAGTGCTTTCCTCATACCCTTTACCCTGACCAGCAGGACTGAGGAGAGGACCTACCTGGGTTCCCATACCCTTGGGTAGGGAATATTTTGTAGGGCAATTTTTGTCTAGTTAAGACGACCAGCACTTTTGGATCACTAAGACCGTGTTCTAACGTTGTGGGCATACACCCACTGCGCCAGTCCTGCCAGCCCATCTGCTCTAAGCACTCACAATCAAATGAGGTCAGCAGAGTAATGAGGATATATTTCATAAACTTCAAATGCTTAGTAATACTAAGGCCATAAATCATGGAATATCTCTCTACCGAACACCAGTGCTTGTATTCCTGTGTTCCTTCACACTGCTACATCCTTTGCTCTTCAGCATGCCTCCTGAGCTTACATTGTTTACTTGTAATGATTATTTCTATTCATTGTGGTTTTAATCCTACCAACTATACCAGCCCAAGTTGAATCAAAAGATTTGTAATGAAGTCATCTGTTAGGAAAAAATGCATGCTAGGAGGTAAATTGTAGCTTTGTTGTATTTATTCTCAGTTACCTTTATGCAGATGTTGGTTTGGGGCTGCAGCTGTGGAGCTATTGGCGACTCACATACAATGCAAGTAGGTGTATTCATTGGCACAAGATGCCTGCATTCAAGACATGGTGCCATCTGAAGAAAAAGCCACATCGCAGCATGTTAAGGACTATAATGAGATCATTAAGGTTATAATGAGGTTTTCGATATTTTCCTGATTACAATTAAGATCAGCAGCAAAGTCACTGGAAACTCAGCAACTGATAGCAACAGATGCTGGTATTGATCCTTGAAGATCAAAGGCTATTGAGAAAGTGTGAAGACAACTGGAAGGAACATGCTTTACTGATTGCTAAAAATATGCCAGAAATGAACTAAGTTAATTTGCAGTAAAATTAAATTGGTACTACAAAACATGTGCAGGTTGTTGAAGTCCTCCTAATTATAAACCTAAGAGGTGGTGAATATTCTCAGTCATCACTTGGAACTACAGCATTGCCCCAGCCAAGACATCTTTCTGATGATCCAGGAAAAAACATACACCATTGACTTGTTAGATCAAGTTATTATCTCTTGGGAAGAGCTTAGAGAAGACAGTTACAGGCATCACTGTAAAAGCCCAGTGCTCTTACATATGCCCACACATGCCACTGTTTAAGGTTTCAGGCATATTAGATGGATCTTCTACAGCTATGACATAATCACTAATTACTAACTAGCTAACTGCACTAGTTAGCACTGAAATAAGATGCATATACAGATCCTGAAGATGTGGTTGTTGTTGCAGGATAAGCCGGAATCTGAATTTGGTAATCTTTCCTGACACAGGCAAATAAAACACCATTTACTTTTTCATTGTTATCCTTATTAAAATATTTATCTCTTAATCTATGGTTAATTTTGCCCATAATTTAGGAATTACACCGAATCCACTGCTGAAGATATTAAAAAAATGAAGCCATTGGAACAGAACTTCCAAATGAAAGTCACTAAATAAAGGTTTTGCCATTATTCAATGTGTAATTTGCTGAGAAAGTTGTTTTCTCCAAAGATGCTATGTTCATTATTACAGACTTTTGCTGACCTGTGCTCCTTCAGGGGGTGGGAAGCGACGTACTGGCACAGGTGGTATAGGAGATCCACATTCCTGACAGAAGTGAGACAAGGGGTCAGACGAGCGAGGTGCAGAACAGTGTGCACATCTGAAAATAAGAGCAAACTGGCTGAGCTTGTTTTGGTACTTTACTGCTGCATAATAATGAATAATCTGGAACTCCTCGTGACAGGACTCAGGCCACTGATTTCCCAGTTGTGGTTTCCAAGCTGTGGTAGTCCACCAGACCATGCCCCAGCATCTATGATACTCTGAGCAGCTGAACAGTTCGGAATACTCTGAAAAGTTCAGGTTCTGAACTCTCAACAGCTTTTCAGGGTAGAAAGCTCTCTGGCTGCTATGGAGTTTTGGACTTTCTTCCTCACCATGTGAGGTAAACAAGGCTCGTGACATGCAATCAGGACTCACTGCTGCATCATGGGGAACCACTGATGTAGATCACATAGCTCTCAATACTGATAAGCATTAATGTTCTGGGAGACTACTCCAGTGAGCAGTGTTCACCTACAGCAGTGAGGGCTGTACTTCAATGTGAAATTTTTAATTTCCTCTGATCCTACAGGTGTTAGGAATTTTTTTTTTAAAGGATGATAAGATAGTTGATAGCTGAGTATAGTGAAATGTAAATAATACTGCATGCCAAAGGAAGAATCTTCAAAGCCCTACCTAGATCATAATTTCCAGTTATGAGCCAGTATATGTCTTTGCTTTCCTCATTTTTATAGAGCCGCACCGTACTATCAGCTTGGCTGCAAAAGGCAATTGCTCAGTTACTTTCCAAGGACAAATATATTAAAAGAAGTCACTTACTTGAGGAAATCTGTTTCCCTCTGGATCCTTGAAACCTGTGTGCTTGCTAAGCTTTTCCGGCTAGTCACTGCAGAAGAACTAGTAAACTGAAATAAAGATAATTCTTTAGCCTTGGTAAGCAACTATTTACAAAATGCATACAAGAGTAGCAAAATCAAATAAAGATGTTGTTGGAGATGAACCACACTGAAATGCATTGCTTTAAAGACTATCTACTACACTTGATTCTCCCATTAGCTGCATTAAGGACTTGCTATTTACTTCCAAGACAGCATTACTGAATATTAAATTTTAAACATCAATTTACCAACAAATAGCAATAACTGCAGATTTTGTAACGTATTAGAAGAGAATTAGTAGGAACGCAGACACTGTTAATTTGCTTTGCCTGGTTTTGTCCTTACTGAAAACTGTGTACTGCTCTGGGAATTCCTATGCCAGTGTGTATTTACCAGCAAATTTAAATTGGTGCTGTATAATACAGCCAAAGGCATTAATTTCTGAGAGATTATATGAGAATGATCACATGTCTTTACATCTCTTTTAGAGCTCAGTTTTGACAACTGCCTGTTACAGTTTTCCTGAACACCCCTTTGCTTACCTGTAATGACTCTGTTGGTAATGCTGAGATGGATTCCTCTCTGTACTCTTTTGTTTCCAAATGACTGGCAAGGAGCTGTGGTCCTTGCAGGGTTCTGTGAGCAGTCTGTCTTTCTGTTTCCAAGTCTAAAATTACAATCCTGTTATTCCACTGTCATTCAATTCATGCAGTTAACCTGTCTCTTAACATGAATATTACATACTCTTGCTTTAAATTCCAATAGCTAAGCATATTTAAAAGTGTATTTGACATACATTTGGTTTCAAATAAACTGCATGGAATTACAGGAAATTAAACTAGAAGAAAACTCATTCCTTTCTGAAAAAGCTTCCTTTTTTATTTTTCTCTATTTATGGTTTTCTTCCTTCCTGCATGCTCAAAAAGCCCCCAGCTCCTAAGAGTAAATTAATGAGTAAACATTAATACAGTTGTCTGGTCTTAAACAGTTCCATTGCTGTTACCATGGAATAACAGGCTTTATCTGTAGAGAAAATCTGGGTCAAGCTTTCATGTCTACTTCATGTATTTAGTTTGGAATCTTACTGCAAATAAATATCAGTAAAGAACTCCATGAAGGATTTGCAATCCCATCAATTTAACAGCATTTTCTGTCACAAAGGGAAATACAGACTAGGCCTTGTTATGTTGCTGAGAAATGAAAGACATTTTAACAGGTTTTCAAGAGGTTATATGAAATGTATAGAAGGTAATTTTTGTTCTCTGTTTGTAGTGTTGAGCAATAAATTGGAATTCCCAGAGGATGTTCTGTCTTCTAAGATTGTTTTACAATTACTCATATTTTACCAGTGATAGAAGAGGAAAACTTAACACTGTTTTCAGATAAGGCAGAAGTCTAATTCAGTTTTATGAAGTAATAGTATACCTTGAAAACCTTGGGGTGCTTCACTCCAGGCAGGCTTGATTTCCACATTCATTCCATTCTTCTTTCGTTTTATAGTAAACATTCCACTTTCCCTCTCCTAAAAAGTAATTCCATTTGAATTCCAAATGAAATTGTTGTTTTTGCTCTAATCCCCTCTTGCTATAGTTATTTGTTATGGTTTTAAAAGTACATGGTTAAGGCAATTATTTTTGATGCAAGCATTTGAAAAGCTTAAATTATAAATGTATTTTTAAAATAGTTGACTTGAATTGGTCTTGAAAGACCAGTGAAAAACAGAAAAAAACCCAATGTGTCCTCTTGACATTTTAATATTACAAAAAGGGCCAAGGCAGCACAGATGGGCAAACAGAGAAAATCACATATATTAAAAGTATAAGCAGTCAAGGTTTAATCTCTAAGTAATATCATACATACAACATTTTATATTCACACCAGGGGTTACAGTTGTTAAAACTTACCTGCGTGTCTGTATCTTTTAGGAAATTCTTGTCATTGTCTTCACCAGAGAGAAGGATGTTTGGTTGCTTGTACTCTACCAGAAACACCTTTGTTACAACTGTACTCTCCCTGCAGTCCCTGAAAACCAGTGTTCACAAAGATACATACACACCACAAAAACATATGCAGCAACAAGTAAATCACTGATGAACATGGCTCAGTTACTGGGACAACTCTTCCAAGTTCGCAAGTCATTCTTTCAGTTGATAAGTATAATCCCGAGGAATAATGTCAGGAACTACTGCTTTGTTTTGTTTCGTTTTGGTTTGGTTTGGTTTTAAGTTTAAAATGTGCATGATAAGAAGTTACCAATAAAATATACGGATACTTTAATCACTCAACATCTTGTACATGTAAAACTCTCGATATTCTCATGTCTGCTTTCTGAGGTAACTAGTGTTTGCCAGTGTTACAGAAAATAGAGGAGAGCAAAACTTTCCTTCCAAATACTATATTCATTTTCCTAGTCAAACAGCATGTAGCACACAATTTATTTGATAAAAGAACTGTCACTCTTTACTATTCATTAAATTACAGCAGTGACATTGAAGTTTTAAATACCCAAACCATTCATTTAGGATTTATTGCCATTCCAGAACATATTTAGCACACCTGATATGTCTTAATGAAAATATACTGGAAATGAGTGTTAATCTGGGTAGTGAGATCAGAAAATACATATAGGCCTAGGTTTTGCATGTCCCTGCACAGGGAATATAACATTATATACCAGTGCAGACACAAGCAAAGGCGACCTGTGGGTGTTAATAGCAGGGAACAGCAAGTACAAATCCCCATTGGAGTGGCAGTTTCTGCTCCCTTGGAAAGAAAAAATAATGCAACAGTGTACAGACTAAGAATTTATGTTTCCTCTCTTTGTCTTTAGGCATGAAGTTAGTCTGGTGAAAGCTGGTGACTGCAGCAAAATACAGTTTTCTCTCTTATGTACTGTATTTTTACTTTGCCCTCGCACATACGACATTGTATTTAAGCTGTGAGGTTTAGCGTTCTGTGCTCCTTTGGGAGAAACGCAAATTCCTGGGAAGACAAACTCCTGTGAATATGCTGAATCACTGGATAACCCCAGAAAACACCGTACTAGTTCCTCTGGCACTTCGTGACGATCAAGTTCAAAAGGATGAGCTGTAAGTATAATATATTTTATTAGTTTCTCACCCAACAGCCTCTAGGGATCATTGGCCTATATCCCCAGCCCAGGAGATAAACATCTGAGAGATGATCAATCTGCACAAACACTTAATGGATAAAAAAGTGTTATGAGAAAGTGAAGTCAATGCCACCCATGAAGATCTCTTAGATTGCAAACCGGCTGGGGAAAGGAGTGTCTCTCATTCATGAGGTATGGAGTACTTTACACAGCATGGCTCCAAGCCATGACTGGGATGTCTGTTCCTTGACAAAATATCACTAAAATAAAACAGGTTACTTACTTTGTTACTGCTAGTGCCTTGACCATTATTTTCCCAACTGGTAATATGATAGGACCCTTATATTTAAAAGTGTTATGCTCTCCATGGCCAGGTTTCGTAATGAGTTCTGGCTTACTTCCATCTAAAGTGTAATAAATAGAGACCTCAGGTGTATCTGAAACACACAGAGGAAGATATTAGTCAATCCTTGTTCCACCAGTGAAAAATAAACTCTGTGTTTCAGAGCAGTACTACAATTTCACTACTGTACTTTATTTTTCTCACGTAAGCAACATAAAGTAGTTCCATAAATGACTGAATGTTTGGGATCAAAACTGTTTCTCCCATGAAAAATTAGTTACTCAACAAACACAATTTCATTTGAAGCACTATTTCTCTTCATAACGTATCTGTGAAATGGTTTTGTATTAAAACATTGCAACAGCTTGTCCATTCTAATCACAGAAAAGATATCTTCTCCCATGGTGAAAGGTGACATTTCAAAAATTGTAAAGAAAACCTTTAGGGTGAGTGTGGCACATGGTACTTTCAAGCACTGTTTTTGTACTCAAAGCAAAATGCAATAGCTTAAGAGGTTGATCTTGGAAGTAATGAAGACCACTAACATATTTGAAATAATTAATATGTCAATAACAGTGTTTGAATGCACAAAATTAAGTGCAAGTATATTCGGTGTATCAAAACATGTTGGCTAATTTTATAAGTTCCATAATGAAATGTGCACTCATAAAAATCATAATCAAAAGCAAACAAAAACATAAAGGATAAAAATTTCAAATGAACAAATAAGAAAAGGTTTTACAGAGTCAAAGCTCTTATTCATACCTGATTTTATTTCTACAAGAGTATTTGTGTCTATTTCATGTTTAGCCTTCCCTGGAACAGGGACTCGAAGCGGTATGACCTGAGGCACGGAGACAGAGCCAGCGGTCATTTTTCTCAGCAGCAATCTTTAAAAAAGAAAAACAAAAAGGTAAACAATATTTTTCCAAAACAGAAGAATGCATGGAGAAATACAGCCTTTCAATGTGATCCCTTGCCTTCATTTGCTTCTCTGAAAAGAGAGAACACTGAATTCATTAAAATGTTAGTTCTCATTAATATTTGCATGATTTTCACATTGAAAAGGGGCAAGATCCTAATGACCATCACACTTCTGACTTATTCTCCTGTTTGAGAATGGTGAACAAAGCTTGAGATGAGCGCTGTTGCTTTCATTTCACTTTGGCCTCCCTTGCTCGAGTCTGATTTCCATGTATTCAGGTGAAACAGCTTCAGCGACATACATCAGTGATATGTGGTAGGAGTAACAGTGAAGTATCTCCACCCTAATCATGGCAGATGTGGAACCAGTCTCTTTTTCATTGTGGCCATCTGAATAGACACAGGATGTCCTGAAAAGGACTAAAGCAAGACAACTATTTCTTAAGCTTATCTCAGTTATTGTATGCATTAAGAATATACCTATAACACAGGTGCCAAACATGATTTATCATAAATTATATAGTCATCATCATGTCACACAACTCAAGAATGAAAAACTGCATTCGGATATGATAACATTTTACAAAAAGATGTACTCCAGATCTTGCGAACTGATCCTTAGGGCCAGGAAACATGTCTACACTAGAAGGATTTGGTTTTGTAACCAACCCTTCAATCCTCCAGCAATGTCTCTTACGCTGCTCATGAACGCAGGCACTAACGATTCAGCACTGGAGGTGTTTGTCAGACCACGCTCTCGCTGGGGCTACGCGGAGATAAGCCACAGTGCTGCCTGCAGCTGCCCAGATCCTCGGCTGTGTTGCTCCAAACAGCAGCTAAGGAACGTGGGCACTTCTCAGACTGACTCTCCTGGGCTGCACGCAGGGGCACGGGAGATGCAACGATGGCTGGACCAGCTCTTTACCTCACACGAGGGGACAGGGAGTATTTTTCTTCAAGGACCCGCCTGTTCTCGGCACACCTGGACCGAAAGCACAGCGCCTTGCTTCAGCCTTCCAGGAGCCCCTCGCTGATGGGACACAACCAGCACTGCCAGCATCCCCAGCGTGCCCAGCCCCTGCTCCAGCGTGAGCTCCATCCCTGCCTGTGCCTGCCCTGCCAGGTCAGGCCCCGTCACCCCCCCCCCCCCCCCCCCCGCCCCCACCCCCCCCCCCCCCCCCCCCACCCCCTGTGACCCACCACCCACCCCCCCCCCCGCCCCCCCCCCCCCACCCCCCCCCCCCCCCCCCCCCCCC
>WUAM01000323.1:44922964-44955169 GCA_024336885.1 Actenoides hombroni | reverse complement strand
CCCACCCCACTCGATCCCTGCTCACCCCACTCGATCCCAGCCCCCAGCCCTGCCCACCCGGCTCGATCCCCGGTGCAGATCCAGGCCCAGCCCGATCCGTCTCAGCTCGATCCCAGGCCCCGCCCACCACCCTCCCGTTACCACCGACTCCGCTGGCCCGGCGGAGGCCCGTCCCTCCCCGCCCCTCCCCGCCCCGGCCTCCGTCGGTCCCGCGTCCCGGTGCTTAGCAACTGACCCCGCCCTCCGCTGCCGCGCGGCTCTGACGCCATCTTTCCGCGGCGCGGCCGCCGCTCCGCCATGGCGGAGGTGAAGGTGAAGCCGGAGGTCCCCGACCCCATGGACATAGAGAACAGGTGCGGGGCGGCTCGGTGTGTGTTGGCGGGGGTGGGGAGGAGAGGGCCGGGAAAGGGGCAGGACGCGCCGGGGGTCTGTGGGGAGGCGAGGGAGGTGTCCTGGTGGGGAGGCGGCACAGGCGTGAGGGGAGGAGGGCACAGGGCCTGCCGGAGCCTTCGGGGAGCTGGTTGAGGCCCGGGTGGCAATAGGTCCCGAAGGAGAGGCTCGCTGTTGTTGGCGGCACTGTGCTGGGGCTGGGAGGTGCTTAGGTGGCAGTGAGGGGTAGGGTCCGGTTCCCGTCAGCTGCCCTGGTGTTTTTTGTTCTTCGAATGGGGAATTGTGGCTTTTCTGCACTAAGAAATTATTTTATTTTTGGTTTTGGTGTTTGCATTCTTTGATTAGCTAGCAATTACTTCCCATCAGAACCTTTTGTATAACAGAACTGTACAGGGAGCTTTTAAATCCGTGTTGTCAATAATGAGAACAACATAAAAACAGTAAAATGGAGCCCCATGTTCAGTGTTGTCCTAAAGAGCAAAGGTAGTTTGTGCAGCACTTGCAGAAGCGTATTTGTCAGCACAGGGAGTAGATGCTGAGTTCCCTAAATAGGTATGATGAAGAAGCAGTTCACGGGTACTTTTGAGTTCTTATTTTCCCTCTCTTCCATTCTGACTCAAATATGGTTTGGGTTTGGTTTTGGATGCAACAGAATATGATTTTAAACTTGCTTTTCTCCTCCCCCCAGGATTATTGAGCTGTGTCATCAGTTTCCTCACGGTATCACAGACCAGGTGATTCAAAATGATATGCCTCACATGGAAGCCCAGCAGCGAGCCATGGCGATCAACAGGCTGCTCTCAATGGTAAGGTGATCTCACCTTCCTCGTGTTACTTCAGCCAACCCAGAGCACTCTTTGTACTCACAGTCTGCATGGTAGCAACCTGGTGGGCAGGAGTAGCAAATTAATCCCTTTGGATTTAGCGGCATTTGCCATGATGTACAGTTACCATAACGTACTTTGAGCTGCCATAAGCGCTTGTGATTGTCAAAGCCAATCAAAACATACCTCAACTTACTCTTTCCATTCTGTAGTACAAAGTTAGCGTGAATGTATATATCCCTTTGGGTTTCTAGGTGAGGAAGCTACCGCCGAGAAGTCCACAGTTGTTTTTTTGATGTGTCTAGAGTTCTTTGGTTTTGTTTTCCCTGCGTACTACTTTGTAAAGCAGAACGTGATGTAACAGTCAGGTGCAAGTGTAGTTGCAGTTGTTCAGTAGGTGGAAAGATGGCCACTGGTGATAACCACAAGACTGATTATTAAATTAGCTAGAAATAAAAGAATGGATTTTATCCAATGCTCATATGTGAAGGTCTTCTCCAAACGACTCTCAAAATCCCAAGGTTGTGGATTACTCTGATAATAAGCAGGTGAAACATCTCAAGGGATGTATTGCTTCTTTTATAAATTTCCCACATCTCACTGGACATTTTCCTTTACTGTATCAGGAGATGGCCTAAGACAGGAGCAACGATCACTATCAATGACTTCTGTCATGTGGTCAGGAACAGATAGTAGCTGTTTATTCTCGTTGGTTTGGTGTGGCATAAACTTGGGCATCAGCTATGTGTTTGAGGTCTTTGAAGATCAAAATGCCTTTTGGTTCTGTAGCTAACTTCATGTGGGCATGTGAGGTCAGGAAATAAAGCAGACTGAGCAGTGCAGTCAAGAGAGCATGGTTGAAAAGAGGGGCACTTGCCTTTTCAGAAAGAATGATGTTGAAAAGTATCCAAACTGAGCAAGGTGTGGTGTTTTGTTTTTAATAACTGAAACTTCTTTAGCTTGGGCTGTAAGAGGTGGCACTAGAAGTATTCTAATCTTTCTCTTTTTTGTCTTTCCGTTGTAGATGTGAGGTTTATTGATATGTTGGATGTGACCTTGTGTGTACTTTTGAAAGGGCTGGCCAAACTTCACGATGAGGTTTCAAAGATAGTTAAGTCTCTGGAATTTGTTTAAAAAAGGTGCATTGGGGAGCATGTGGGGAGATCAAGTGAGTACCTCAAACATAGGGAGAAAAAGCAATGAGAGCTCAGCTTTAATAAACATCAGGTAGTTACAGCTTATCTCAAGTGAAGAATGTCATCTGTAGAGAAGCACTGAAGGGGATCGTCTTGAGGTGTGAGGTTCAATCACCCACATAATGAAATCTCTAAGAAACAAGGCTGTAACTGCGGGGAAGGGTTAGCTGGCAATGAAAGAGCGATGTTTGTTAAAGTTGTACACAGTTATGCTCTTGGGATTTTCTAATTGGTTGTCTTTTCAAAATGTGAAATAAGAATTTGCTTGTGAAGGTCAGAACAAATGTTTTGTGTCTGAGATGCCAGTGATTTTCCTCTGAGAGGCACTGTCAATCCTGGTTGGCAGTTTTCCAGTGATCTCTACTTGGTGAAAAATGGAACTTTGCTGCTGGAACTCAGAATTGTTCAGAACTTGTGAAGCAGAGCTCCAGTGTGATTCTGGGTAGCCATGCAAATGAGTGTTTTGGTGGAAAGTGAGAGCAAAGTATACAGGAACTTGATGTCCCTTGTGCAATGGTGAAAGTTAGGAGAAATAATAAGAAGTGTGTAGGTGTTGTGGGAAGGGTCAGGAACTATACTTGTGTGTTTTGTCGTTGGTTTTTTTTTCTGATAGCTGATGAGAAGTGGATACTTGTTTGGGGAGGAAAAAATATCCTCAGTGGTATTACTGTACTTGAAGGGGAAAAGTATTCTCAAAGGTATTACTGTTTCCAGTGGTTAGAAATCTTAGTTTTCCATTTTCTTTGTTCATTTGACATGAAATAAGGTTTTTATTTTAGAAGTTTAAAAGATTCTTGCCATGTTCTGAAACAAACTACTTGAAGGGAAGTAAATGCATTGTGCCCATCTCTCCTAGGGGCAGCTGGACCTTCTCAGGAGCAATGCAGGCCTCCTGTATAGAATCAAAGAGTCTCAAAATGCAAGGTAAGCCTTATGTTTCCTGGATAAAAATATTTGGAACAAGGTTCTG
Source organism: Actenoides hombroni (assembly GCA_024336885.1). Lineage (NCBI taxonomy): Eukaryota > Metazoa > Chordata > Aves > Coraciiformes > Alcedinidae > Actenoides > Actenoides hombroni. The sequence goes on along the minus strand of WUAM01000323.1, from coordinate 44,951,789 downwards.
CAACTCATGTGCAGCATTGCTGAGAAGACACTTAGCAGTGTAATATGGATCCCGTGACATGGATGTTACAGAACATAACTGCTTGTTTCTGGAGGGCAGACATAACTCCCCTGAGCTGATCCTGAAAACTCTTGTAGGTATAGTGGTTTCTACTGAACAAAGGGTGCCGTGGGACTAGTTCTAACTGGCTGTCAGAATTCCTGGTCCAGATGACAGAAAACTGATCTGTGCAAGTATATTTATATGCTGAGGTGAAATCTGGCTGAAGCCTGACCATACCATCTGCAGACACTGGTTCTGTGGTCTTCCTCACTGCTTGTGTTATACCATCAGTGCTCATATTTACAGCTATTCCAGGAGGTCACTTGAACTCTTGGTCTTTGATTTATTAAAATCTACCTTCAATCCATGTCTTGAAACACTTCTGTAAATCTGAGTAAAACATACCTAACATACTTCTGGAAAGAAATATCCTTCAAAATTATCCCCAGTGCAGGTGTGTCATCCTCTTTTTCAAATGCTTTAAAAAAAGATTGCTGAGTTGAGGCTTTCTCAGACCCATGAGAAGGCATGTATTAGCATTGGGAGCATGCTACTATCCCTTTGCAGACATTCTGTCTAGAGACAGATTATCCTAAATTATGCTTCATGCTGTGTTTGGCCTTCCACAGTTGTGTTAGTATGTGATTCTGAATTCTCCATTGTTACAACAAGTTGAGTGACTCGTGCTTAGTCACTTTTTCTTTCATATGGTGCTCTTTTCTCTTCACTGAGTCTTCTCACTAGCAAGCTTGGCTTGATCCAGAGAGGTTTAGTGTCAGGTATTTTATTTGCCAATAGCTGCCTCTTTGTGTGGATTATTTTTTTTTTTTTCCTTTGTGCATTGTACTTGTTTTCAGTTTAAAACAAATCCAGCGTCCTTCAAGTCTTGGACCTTTCAAAAATCCTGATGTCTATCTTATTTTACAGTAAAATGAAAGGCTCTGACAATCAAGAGAAGCTGGTTTACCAAATTATAGAAGATGCAGGCAACAAAGGTAGTTTAAATAAATTATAATTGTGAATAGTGCTAACTCTGCTTACTTATGGAACTGTTCCTATCCAGACTTTTAAACACTTGTCCAGACAATACAAATGTAACATTCAGAGTCCCCATACCAGGTCTGTAGCTAATGTTCCAAAACAAAACACAAGAGGACATATTCCTCTATTAAAATAATAACTTGTCCTGGTTGACTCTTGGGGGTGACGCTTTCAGAATATTTGGAATATGGATTTTGAGTTAACTGTGGGACTGTCAGGCTGATGAATCTGCAGAACACTCTCTACTTAAAAGAAAATACGATATCTATATTGAATTTAACAGGGATACTGCTAGCAGAAACTGCATAGTAAGTAGGCTTTCCTGTTACACACTGTGGTTGGGAGATGGCAGGTAGAACTGTTTGTCATATTTTTGTTGAAGCAAACACTAGTTACCTAAAAATGCAGGAACACTTCTGTGATGTATTCATGTTGGCAGTGAAATGAGATCCACCTGCAAGAGCTCTTGGAAGAGAGGTAGAAGACAGAAGGACAGTGTGGTGGTTGCGGTGTGCATTTCCTGGTTTTGTCAATTGTTTGTTCCACATCCTTCTGTCCTTTCCCTCCTGTTTGCCAGGAGTGGTAGGATCAAGGGTAGATCCTGTGGTTGGCAATGTTGTGGTGTGACTTCTGGTTTGTGAGAATTTACAGAAACAAATGGTTTCTTCTATTCATTTCTCTTCTCTGATTTGTGTACAGGTATTTGGAGCAGGGACATCAGATACAAAAGTAATTTGCCTTTAACGGAGATCAACAAGATACTGAAAAACTTGGAAAGCAAGAAACTAATTAAAGCAGTTAAATCTGTGGCAGTGAGTGTTTTGTAACTTTTTTTTACTTTTTTTTTTTTTTTCTTTTAACAAGTTCAAACTCTTGCTGCATGCTCTGTATGTTTGAACAGGAGACTGGGAACAGAGAAATCTTGTTCTGCCTCCAGCTTTCTCACTGACTGTGCACTAGTGTTTCACTCTCTGCCTTCAGTGTGCAGGTTTGAGGCACAACAGATGCAAGAGGATATAATGTTTATTAAATAATCAATATACTGATTAATTGTTAAGCTAATTAACAAACACATTGCTATTAATAGACAGTTCTTCACTCTTCCCACCACTACAAGTTCCACACCGTTAACTAGTAAATTTCAGTTTTAGTTCTCTTCATTCTTTATTGCACACAATGGTTGTTATAGTTCTGTTACCCTTCATGAACCTCTCACACTGCTTGCTGCTAATCTGTAGTTCTGTCACCATTTGCCTTGCGCTTCCATACCCAGTTTTTAGGACACAAACCTAGGGAAGAGTCTGGTGCATTTCCCCTTCAGCATCCCCATGGGTTTGGGTCCCCAGGTCAGCTTCTCTGCTGCCTGTAGGCTTCTTCTTTCCTGCTGTCTGCAGATCCTGCCCTCTCTTGTTCTTTGATTTTTATACCTTAGTCTTTTTTGTTTCTTAACTCTTTTCTTTTTCTACCTCTCTTTTCTTCACACAAATAAGTAAACCTGCCTGTAATTACTTTTTTCCATTGGTGCCAGTTTTGCTGTACCTCAGTTTGCTGTTTCTGATACTGAAGCAATCTCAGCCTTTTATATGGGACTGGTGATAGAGTTACCTAGCTGCAAGTGGCCTTGCAAGTTTCCTCTCCCCCAGAGATCCCGAAACTCCCTTCGGTTATCTGTTTCATACTGGATAGATATTGTTTACTTTAAACAATTTCTAAGGCGTTTGATTCTGTTTTAGTCTCGGTTCCTCTACTTTGTTCCAGTTACATACTTTCTTATCTTATGTGCAAACAGTTCACATACACCAGAGTGGGGCATATCCTTTTCCATGCTTGTTCTTACATTGTTATAATTCTCATGCAGCATCCTGTTCTCCCTTACCTGCTTAATTGCAAATCATTAGTATTAGCATGTTCTTTGGACATTGTCCTGATTTCCAGTAGAGATTCTGTCTTGTGGCAGGGCCTGGTACACCAGGAGGACCACTTGTTTGTGGCTCTTGGAAATATTTGTTTGTGTGCCAATCTCATCAGTACCATGGCTTGCATGTGTGCATTTTTTGGAGAGGTGGGAGACAATGAGAATGACATCCTAAATAAAAAAAAAAAAAATTGAAATAGAGAAGTTTGACATAGAGAAGCATAGCTTTTTCATGTTCTTGTGAGAGATGCTGGCTTTATCTAGTCATACAGGGGATGCAATAATTCTAAAATTGCTTCAGTGGTTGCTGAGTAGTCCTCTGGATGACCATTGTCCTTTAACTGACTACTACTAATACCAAGGCAGAAGCAGCATTCCCATTCCCCCTTGTCTAGGTGTGGCAGGAAGAAGAGGGCTCTTGAAGGCTAACTTTAGCTGCAGGGTTTAATCATGTAAAGGTCCTTCTATCATCAGTGCATGGGTTGAGTCCTGCAGAAACAGTTAAAAGCTTCTCTCTCTAGTTTGTCTTTGTTGTCTTCTAAAGACACTTTCCTGGCCTCCTTTAACTGTGGAGGTGGGTTAGAGTCAATAGGCTCAAGTTAAACTCTGAGGTATTCTTCAGTTAGTTTTGTATTGTCTGCACATTGTTAGTAGGATTCTGTCTTCTAATCATTTTATAACATAGTGTTAGGAATCTAAATGTATTAATATCGTCTTTATCTCCATGTTAACTGAGGGTCAAACATGTTAAGGGTAGCTTGAGTCAACTCAATTGCTGTGCCCTAGGTTTTAGGAGTCATGAACCCTCTCTTTGGCAAATATCTTCTTAAATCATCTTTTTCTTACGGAAGACTTTCAGCTGTGAAGAGCTGTACACTTTTCTTTGACAGGCATCCAAGAAGAAGGTGTATATGCTCTATAACCTGCAGCCTGACCGGTCTGTGACTGGGGGGGCTTGGTACAGTGACCAAGACTTTGAGTCTGAATTTGTGGAGGTGCTAAATCAACAGTGTTTTAAATTTCTACAGAGTAAGGTGAGTGCCATTACTAAAGTAATTTTCCATTTGTTTTCTCCAAGTAAATATTTTCTTTATAAAACCAGTGATGAACAAGGCTTAAGTTTTCCATAGTGTTTTCTGTAGCGTTTTCCATAGTGTTGGCCATTGTTATAACTGGATCAGCAAATCTGTACCAGATTGTGTTTGTCACAGCAAGTGTGATGGTGTTGCACTTCAGTAATGCTTATTTTTCACACCCTGCACAGAGAGTAAAGCCTTCTGTCTCCAAGGTCCAACAACAAGTTAGGCAGCAAAGAACACAGCACCAAAAAAACCTAGCAAAAGTAATTGTTTTTGCTGCAGAGTTCTTAATTCCTGAGAGGGTTGAAGGGACTAGTTGGTCATCTCTACTTAAAAGACAGTTTTGTCTATTATAACTGTGGCATTAGTCTGCTGTCCATTGAATAAGTCCTATGTGTGTTGCAGCATTTCTCTTTATCTGTTGAAATGTATTTTAACTGACACTAGGTACAGCAGAAACTTCTTTTGTGTCAAAAAACTGCTGGATGCTGATATCCCTTCATATTAATCAAAATTGACGCGTAAGTTTTGTGTCATATTTAGTGTACAATTATGTTTGGCTGTGCACTGTAATGTCTTGTATACCTCAGTCTTAAGGACATAGCTTTAAAGGCTAAATAAAAAACATGTACCAGAAATGGTTTGGAAATCAACTTTTATACTTCAGTCTACCTGAAACTGAACTATGAAGGAGGTTCTTGGCAGTGAGTACCAACTGTAACGCACCTTTGCTTTTTTTTCCTCAGGCAGAGGCAGCTCGAGACAGCAAACAGAACCCCATGATACAGAGGAACAGCTCATTTGCCTCATCCCATGAGGTGTGGAAATACATCTGTGAACTGGGTATCAGTAAGGTCAGAATAGATTCATCTTACTACTCTCAAAATTGTCAGTGCATGACTAGCTTCGGGACTTGGGTCCTGCAGATTTGGTGGGGGTCTGATAAGTGCTTTAGTACCCTGCAGTTACTGTAGTAGAGGTGAGCTTTGCTGCTTTATTGCTTTTTGAGGAGGGTATTTGGCACTGCCATGGCACTCCAGGACAGTTTGTACGTGTGGGTCTTCAAAGATGTAAAAAAGAATCAGCATTCACATCCTTGTTGATGGAGCAAAACTTACTTGGACTAAGTTTTCTTTTTAACAGTCTCAACTGGTTTATATATTGTAATTTTTCTCAAGTTTGCCTACGCAGTTCGAGCAGCTTTAGAGGAGGTGAAAGTAAAAGGAGGAAAAAAACCCTGCAATTAGTGGTCAACATCAATAGGTAAATCTTGTCTTTTTCATCGTTCACAATCGTTTTCCTGTAAAACAGGAAATGTATTGTGCTAGGGTGATGTAGACACTTGAGATGCATATGGAAGTTCTTTTTGTTAACACAAGGCTAGAGTAATCCAGAAGTGCTTGGGAGGCAGGAGGTATTGGTATTTCCTTTTCTTTTTGTATCTACACAACTCCATAAAGTGCCCAGCAAGAGTGGTGCCTTTGTGTGGGTTAGGTTAGAACTCTGAGGATTTGTTACTGTAGTGGTGTTTTCTCATTTCCTCCTCAAAGGACGTAATGGCACGTGTCTTTCCTAATATTTATCTTACAAATTGTTTCTTAGGTAGAGTTGTCAATGGAAGACATTGAAACCATTTTAAATACGCTAATATATGATGGGAAAGTGGAAATGACTATTATTGCTGCGAAGGAGGGGACAGTAGGCAGTGTGGATGGACAGATGAAGCTGTACAGAGCCGTGAGTCCTCTCATACAACCCACTGGATTAGTCAGGACGCCCTGTGGACTCTGCCCTGTAAGTAACTCCTTCTGTGTATGAATAGGTGAGTGCATGCAAACGTGGAGAGCAATCATGCAAACAGCCAACTGGCACTTTGTAACATTATGCCCGTGAGTGATCCTTGTGGCCACCTAAGCCAGCTCTGCTCATGAGTGTTACCTGTGGTGCCTTAGATGTGATGCAAGAGGCAGGTGCTTTAGTTTAGATCAGGATGTTTCCCACTTATATCCTTTCTCTTTATTACACTGTATGTGAATGGGTGCTGTCGAGTGTAGCACGTTCCAAATGATATCATTGTATTTTCTGATCCCAAGTTTGCCTATTTATGTTTTCTAACAAGCTAACTTTATTTCTTTCTAGTTTTTGGTCTCTTCTGCTTTTATTGTAAACTGATACATAGGTAAAACTTGCCAGTGTGCCTGTTTGCATCATATACTATAGTGGTATCTGTTCTGCTTTGTTGTGCTCGCATTACTCTTCCTCAGATCTAGCATTGGACTTTCTAGATTTTGGGCTTTGTTAGGCCACTGCTTTACTGCTGGGGAAGGAGCAGAAAACATGTGAGCATGTTACTTCCAGTTAGATTGTGCTTACTGTATGTAATTACTAATATAGAGCTTTCTTTTGCAGGTGTTTGATGATTGCCATGAAGGTGGTGAAATTTCTCCATCAAACTGCATTTATATGACAGAATGGCTGGAATTTTGAAGTGAAAGAAAGCTGTAAAACTGGATTCATGCTTCACAGCCAAGGTGACAGCAACTTGGTTTTTTTTAAGTGAACTTCTAAATTTATCAGCAGCTTGAGGATGTGGAGAGACTTTGTTTTTAATGTAGTGTTATATTTATAAAGCAGCAACACATCAGTTGCGTGAGCAGTCCTGTGAGTGGACTGGAAATTGAGTCTGCACTGAAGATGAAGGCTGAAGTGGAAATGTCAATCTGTTCTTGTACCAAGAATGGGTTGTGTGATGTCAAAAGTGCCATAGAACAGCTGGGTGGTGATGCATCGCTTTCAAGGATTGTGAGTACTACACAGATGCTTGTTTTGAATGAGAGGAAAACAATTCATTAGCTGATCAGAAAAACTTGCTAATGAGTGTTGACAAGAATGAGATCCCAAACTTTGCTTTCAGACTTATGTTGCTGGTGGGTGCTTAGTCATAAAGTTGACCATTTTTTTCCATGATAGCTACCACCTAATTGAAGACTGTCTGATGTGGGGAAGATCCTAAATTTATCAAGCAGAACTCACTGATTCTTTTATTATCTTTCTTACCTTCTAATTTATCATTAAACCCCTGATTTTTCTCATGTACATCTGTGCTTCATTTCTTCCATTGATGCCATTGCCTGGTGATCCTTTATTCCTTCATCTGACAGCTACAAGATTGTTGTCAAATCTGTGTTGGTATGTTCTGGCAGCTGTATCACATACATGGATATGTCAGCTGAAATTTTAAGTACAACTATTCTGGGAAGATGTGTTTTCCAGAAGAGGAAAAAATGTTCCTCTGGCCTGGTGGTCCAGGAAAAATTTTTATAGGTTATCTGAACACTCTCAGGGTTGAAAAAGATGTCAGTGACAGTTGTTTGTGAATAAATATGGCCTCTGGCCTTGATTTATGATACAAGAAAGGCGTGATACCTGCACATCATCAAAAAGCACAATCTTCTTTTCCTGTGATGTGGAGCCAATTTGTGTTTCTCTTAAGTGTGACCTCTCTGTCTCTTTCCCTCTGTGATGCTGGACTGTTGAATTGACAATTATGTATAGACTGTGATGTTGTCATAAGCTTCATGTCCAGAGTAGGCCAGACTGTGGACCTCTTGAGAAAGCAGTGTCTAGTTTCCTCTGGTTGTTGCTGTCCATCTGGCAGTATAAGAGGGGTGATACTGCCTTTGGAAAATGTAAGTTCAAATCCCACTTGGGAGGTAAACAGGTTTTTTGTACCAACTGTGTTATGCTAATTAGTTCCTGCATTTCTTCCTTAACCTATAACTAAGTATCCTGTAAGGAAAACAAAAGTCAGCTCCTTTTTCATAAATGAGAATATTGTGCATATGTGGTAGAGGCAGCTCTTCCACCCTCCAGTGTAACAGAGACCTACAATGACATACTGGTGGGAAGGGCAGTGTAGATACCTATCTGTGGAGAGACAGTCTGGTCCCAGTACAACTTTTACCTGTGGCTTAATCTTGCTGGATCTCTGCACAACTACTCAGTACCTTTAGGACAGCCTCCCAGCACAGGGAAACAATTAGTGGGTCCAAACGCAACACTGGACCTGTTGCATCTACATATTTCCAAAATTGCCTGTCTGAAAAGAAGCCCTTCTGGACTCTGTGTTGGGAGGGCAATGATCAAGCACCTCTAGAACTGACCACAAGTAGTAAGCAGTAAACAGTAAACTAACAGATTGTGGAAGACAGTTTACCTAATAAGGGTAGGAGACTTTACATCAACTATTTCAACACTGTTGAGGAGTTTGCACCTTCTAAAAGCAATCTGGATCCCATGTAAAAGTGTTCAAATCTTGCTTGCTTTCCATTGTCCTACTTAAAGCATGCATTGTGGGCAGAAGGCTAACGGTGGTAAGTGCTGCACAAAGAATTAAAAAATACGGTTCCTGTCCCATACAGGGAGGATAGCTAGAGAGGCAAAGGCTCTTTGTGTGGGAACAGCTAGGCGAGCTGTCTCCGGCTGAAACAAACGAGTAGTACCGATAAGGTGGCATGTCCGTGGAAGCAGTTTGATTGTGTTAGCTATTGTGAGTGAGCACCCACAGCTGGCTCCTCCTTTTGTTGCAGAGTTGTCTCCAGGTGACAGGGATGCATATCTCTGCACGGGCAGAAGAGCTCTTACAAAAGAGATGCGGGGGTGAAATGATTAGATGTTTGTTCTTTCTCTGCCCCCTTTAAACCACTCGGCACATTGAAGCCTGAGGAAAACGCTCATTTCGCGGGCCGGAGCTTTAACCTTGGCTTCTGAACCCATTATGTGGCCTCGGGTATTTTCACTGAGGTGTGGGGCTGGGGTTGCCTTTGTCTTCCTATGTTCAAAGAGGACCTAACACAATGGGATTCTGAACCCTGCTGCTGCAGAGATAACACATTGTTTGTGCTCTGCTGCAGCTGGAAGATAGCGTTGGGGGAAGCAAGATGTCTTTATCATGCAGGTATGTGACTTTATGCGGTACAACCATATTCATCGGCAATAAGGAAAAGGAGAGAGAGCTTGTGGTCAGGGATCGGCTTTAGGAAGTAGAGAGATGGTTTATTAAGCTCTTAAAATTCTTGCTCAGTTTTATCGGGTTCATCTGGTCTTTGTGGTCTCCGAAGCATATTAGTATTGCAGCTATAACAAAAATTCTCAAATCTGGGGAAAAAACCCCACATGGCTATAGAGAAAAGTAAAACAATTTCACTTTTCTATCTGAAAAGTAAGAAACTGATGTATTTCTAAATAAGAGAAATGATCTTTCTGTCACTCTGGTTCTTCATGAACCTGTTTCATCTATCAGCTTGTAATTCTTTTTAAAAAGGAAGTAAATGCTAAAAGGTTAACATTAACAGTCTAGTCGTGCTTTCTTCCCTGAGTTTCTTAAGTCATCTTTGAAAAAAGCTGTCCTTTTAACATTTTGAGGAGGCTATAATACTAACTCCAGTACTGAATATGAAAACACTTTTGTCTAGCTGAGAGCTGAAGTTAAAGCTCAAAACACGCGTGACCACTTGGAAGCAAGATCTGCTCATTTCTTCATGCAAGCCTCATGCAAGAGGTCACGGGTCAGCTGCTGCAGGACCATGAGGTACCTTCTGCGTTGGAGAGCTTAGCCCTGTTTTTGTGAGCCCTGGCGTGTGCAGACCCTGCCATGAACCTACCACGCTGTTCTGAGCAGTTTCCTCCCCAGTGGTAACCAACTGTCCAAAGGCACGTTGGAGGGTGATCACACCCAAATGCCATTTTCACATGGAATCAAGGGGGCAATGGCTTTTTATTTCCAAGAGAAACATTAACTACAGTACCAGGCTGTATTGTGAACTGAGAGTGAGCACAGCTAGCAGGTACTGTTTGACATGTCTGGCCTTTACAGTCCAAAGTTTAAAACATTAACATTAATGGCAAACTTGGAAGTTTTGGTACTGAAAAACATTTACCCTGTGGCTGTTCGGTTTTTCCCGGTTTGGGCTTTTTAATTTACTCTAACTCTCTCCTGTGTTGGAGGTGTTAGCGTGATGGTTGTTCAACCGGTGCTGTTCGAGTGCCATCTTCTGTCTCCTCCTGGTATGGCTGCCCTAGAGCCCAGGACAGAAAAGAGGACGCTCTTAAACCCTGTTCTGGTTTCTTTGCTTCCACGTGCAGAGCAGATTTGAGGAAGAAACAATAACAAGCGGGGACAGCTGGTCTCCTATCGCTGCTAAACACGTCATTCTTTGAAACAGGGTATGGACTCCTTAAACAGGGCTGTCCTCCACCACACACAGACCACCTTTCAACTCTTGCTTCAAGTGGCTGGGATTTTCCATAATTTCATCTGTGAGAAATGTGTAGCCAGGCCCTCAGCTGCACTGAGCCCAGCTTAGCCTGCAGCTTGGAGGGGATAAAAAGCTACTGTGAGAAGCTCTACGGATGGTGTCCAAGTTCTGGTTGAAAATGCTCACTTCCTCCCTGAGAAAGTTAATTATTGCACTTGATGAACTCCTCAGGAGAGCCTGTGGGGAGCGGGGAGGAGTGGAAGCTGAGTGCAAAGCATTCCCCTCTTTCACTTGTTAAACACAAAACAAGTTGGGGCTTATATAGGTAGCCTGTGGGGTTGTTTCTGTGTTGGTTTGGTTTTTTTTTTTTTTCCTCTGTCACTTTTTGAGCAAGCTTCTGCTTCTTGCAGGAAAACAGAAGAATGGGAAAACTTTTACTTTAGTTGTTTGGTCTAGAAACACAGGGCTTTGGGATTGTGCTCCTTTTGCCAACTCGCAGTAAATGTTTCAGTTAGTCTAACGCTAGCAGGTGGGCGCAGCATGGCCTTAAAGTGCTGGGTCCCAGTAGGGCACTATGCTTTGCTTTTGAGAGGTGCCATGTGAGGAAGATGTAAAATGAAGGATAAACTAGCAACGCCAGAAGAGCAGATTTTCTTTGCTTCTTCATGGTACTGCTTGGAGTGCAAGTCCTGCGTCTGAGGGTGTTAATAACAGTAGCAATTGAATTTTATACGCTTTAGCATAGAAGCATAAGTAGCATTCTTCTACATTTTTTTTTATTCCTACTGAATGTGAGCTTTCTGCTCATGTTCAGATTTTACACAAGCAAATTTAACCCCTGCAGACCACACAACTTGCTTTATGTCAGGAAGCGGGGAAGATAATACTGATGTTCAGCTCAGGCAGCACCTCATTTTGCTTTGTTTTGGACCTGGAACATTGCTCTCCACCATTAAATGCTTCAATAGAAAATACGCCTTTTCTGCCCTGGAAAGAAGAAATGAATGGCTCTTGGTTAAAACAGTTTCCTCAAGTGTTCCCTGGATAATGCCAATTTCCCTGAGGAATTCAGTGTTCTGACAACAGCACCTATCTGTGTGCTTAATGCAGTTCTGCTCAGTATCTGCCAGCCAACTCCTTCTGCCCTTTCCAGGGAAGGGAAAGAAGGACGGCTGATGCAGCCAAGCTCTACAGTAGCCCAATGGCAGTTTCACTGGATCTTCTTCTACTGTCCAGGTCTGTTGGAGTGTCCTGAGGGTCACAGCAGAATGGAGGAAAGCACAACAAGGTTTCCAACTCCGTTCAGGTGTGCTGGTTTTTCTTTTTCCCTCCATCCATCAGCCCTATCCAAGGTGTAGGCAGATACCAGCATGGTAACTGGGTGAGTTCTGATATACCTGAGAAAAACGGGAGCCTGGTGATCAAACCTGCCTCAAGGACCAGACTGCTCCATACCATTTCAAACATGTTGCTCCTGTTTTAAGCTGTTACCAAACAACTTGAGAACAAACTTTAGGCTTTCTTCTAATCAATGACTTAAGGTTTTGCATATTTTTTTTTCCTTAGGTTTCTGTTGCATTTAAAATTGAGGAAACAGCAAAAGCACAAAGCTTGACAGGGGATCTTATCATAGGGCATTAATTTCCTGTAAGCAAAGATAGGATGGTGCTCACACAGAAGCCTGGGGAATATTTATAGGCTGACCAGTGCATGAATTTAAGGAAATCACTGAAACTATTGGAAGTGGGTTGATATGTTTGACTACACGGCCTTTGCCCCTAGAAGCATATATAGAAGTTTGCAGTATTCGGAGATCAGTTCTTATGAATACATTAAGACAGGACAAATCCCACTTACACAGCATTTACACAAAGCTGCGGTGGAGGATTGATGTAATCAGTTTCACTAGGAAGAGGCTTTGCCTCTTTGGCTTCAGAAGAGATTGTAGGAAGCTGCAAGAGAAGGCAGAAATGAAAAAGGGAACATGTTTGACGAGTTTCAGGGGCGAGTCAGTCTTGGTCAAACCTCTTACTACACAGCCAGAGGCAGCATGTTGCATTTCTGGATATTGTGGCCATTTCTGGATACTGTGGCTGTTTCTGGATAGTGTGGCCATCCCTGGATCTCTCCTCACCAGAGGGTCTGGGCACCATCAGACTGGAGTACAGGCTTTCTCACAGGGTGATGAAGCACTGTGATGTCAAGTGAGCTGTGAGGGCAAAGCAGGCACTCACATGTTTTCTGGGAACAGGGAGGGAGGAAAATCCAGTTCATGTCAGGCTTATTTGAATGTAAACACCAGCAAAACAGATACGCGAAGGGTGGGAGACGTGCTGTTGAAGGGTATGTGTCCTCAGAGCAAACCAAACCAGGCTGTCCCTGTCAGTTTGCAGCCACGCCTGGTCCTCTGGTTTGGCAGCCCCAGTCAGCCGGCCCTGCCTGGTCACCAGCTGGGACAGCTTCATGGCCTGGCCTGGCCAGGCCCTCTCCACTGAGCCAGTGTGCCCAGGGCAGGCAACCCTGGCCTGATGAAGGGGGCTGAACACTGAGGCAAAGACAGGGTTGCTTGGGGGTCGTAGTTTATTTTTCTAAAAACGTGTCTGTATTTTTAGTAAACTGGTATGAATAGCCTTTTCCTGGGAGTTTCTACGATTGCAAAGAAAACTCTCCGTGCTGAACTCGACAGCACCCATTTGACTCCATTCCAACACTGCACCTGGCGCCCTTAGTCAAGATGGCTTCTCTGACGCCGCCGCCTCGCCACGTTTAGTAAGGTCACCCCGCCTCCCCATCACCTCCCCGCTTTAGAATGGCGCGTAGGGCGCCCTTAGCCAAGATGTCGGCAGAGCCTCGCCGGGAGGGGGAGGGACGTGCCGGTGCCGCCATCTTGGCTGCGGGCACTCCCCGCATCGCTGAGCTGGCCTTGCCGGGCGCGCGGGGTCTGCCGGGAGGGAGCGGCCGCGGTGGCAGCGGGGAGCGGAGCGGCGCGGGCAGGTGGGCGCTGCGGGGGATCCCCAGGGGTCCCCCTTCTCTGTGGGACGTCCCCTGTCTTGGGGCCTGGGAGTGGTGGTGTTCACCGTGAGGGGAGGCTGGGGGGTGGGTCAATGACGTACTCCGTGAGGGGGGGGGCCAGTGGCGTCCCCTGTGAGGGGAAGCCGGGAGGTCAGTGGTGCCCACCGTGAGGGGTCGGGTCGGTGGCGTCCCCTGTAGTGAGGGCTGGGGAGAGGCCAAGTAGCGTCTCCCTTGAGGGGCGCCTGAGGAGTCAGCGATGTCCCCATATGAGGAAGGCCTGGGGGGGTCTGTGGTGTTCCCCGTGGGAGGGTCTGTGGAAGTGTCCGCGGTGTCTCTTATGGGGGGAGCGCTGGGGAGGTGTCTCCTACAGGCGGGTCGGGGGAGGTCAGCGGTGTCCCCATAGGAGGTGCCGGGGAGAGCTAGCGGTCAGCCCTACAGCCAGCCGTGCTTGCGTGGGTGGGGGTCAGCAGCGTCCCACAGAGCAGCGCGGGGGCTCTGCGGCATCCTCTGGAGCTTTGTCCAGGCCGGGGTTAGGCGGTGTCCTGTGTGCCGAGGGTGCTGGGGCCTGGTGCTGTCCCGCAGGGCAGGGCTGGGGACAGCCGTGTCCCCCGGGGCTGTGCTGAGGGCCAGCAGTGCCACCTGTAGCAGCGCAGGGGGTCAGCGCTTTATCATATGGCAGTGCCGGGGTCACAGGTGTCCCCCGTGTCTTCTCTCGGAATCTGTGGTGTCCTGCTGAAGGGCTGAGGACCTGCGGTGCCCTCTGGAAGGAGTAGGGGTCAGCAGCGTGCCCTATAGCAGATCACATATGGAGACTGGAATACTACCAGCACTAGACTGGAATACTACCAGCGCTCGTCTGCTGAGGCATTGGAGGGGGCTGTCCTCTCCTGGACAGAGGATTTGGGATCTCCCCACTGCTGGGTCGGGCCCTGGGGGAAGCTGTGGACACTTCTGCTGTCCTGACCCCAGAGCAGGGCCACAGCCCAAGGCAAACCCAACTGGGCAGTTGGGGCTCAACCTGGGGCAGAGGAGTGGTGCTGGGCTGCAGTTGGAGGCGCGTGGAGTACATTTACATTGCAGTTGCCTACCTACCTGAGATGTCAGGTGTTTGTCTTGTTGTTCTGACATGCGGGATCTTTTACAAGGAGACTCATCTCTGACTTTTACCCTGACAGACCCATCTGTGGTGGGGATGTGTTGCTGAACCCTTCTGTTTTGTCCATCCAGAGGTGAGGGTGGAAATACAGAGCAATTCCCTTTGAGCTTGATTTATGTGCTTAACAGCAAGGACAAAGCAAACATTGATGAGGTTGGAGGTCTGTAGGAAAAATCTTACATCAAAACTCCTCTTCTTCTGGGGGAGGTGATGCTTCCAATTTATCACTCCTATGGCCTTCCTGATTCTCCTGCCTGCAGTGAGGACCAGGAGTAAGGTAATCCTGGAGCATTTGCAGCTACAAGTGAACCTTTGAGTTCCCTTGGCCAGAGTGGGTTGTGGTGCTGCTGCTCTTTGGTTCTGTGAGTTGCTGCCAGTGCTGTGTTTTGTTTATGAGCTGAATTTGATGAGTGAGTTTTTTGGTAGGGTTGTCTTCCTCAGAGACAAGAAAGGTAATGATGGCCTGGGAGCTCGTTTGTGTCTTACTCTAAAGAGTTTAGTGAGGTGACACAGAGTGCAAGTTCTCTGGTGTGTTGGGGATATCCCTCCTTGAATAGCATGTCTTTTCTGAAGGCTGTGGGACTCTCAATTCATCCCTTACTGTGCCTGAAACACAGTGCTGTGCACAGAGTATCTAAAATCACCAAACACCTTTTTTGACATTTTTTCCTATGCTTCTTTCCGTCTATAAGCAAGTCAGGCTGGCAACCAGGTGACATTTCTGGTGAATGTTTTGGTCTCAGACGTAGAGTCCTTTTCTCCCTCCAAGGTTTTAGCTGAAGGCTTCAGGATGTGTTGCAACTGTGACTTGTTTTCCTTTACTGTCCTGAGTCAGGCAGGATTGCCTTGGGGCCAGTGTGAGGCTGAGCGGGTATTGGGATGTTAAATGTGGATCACAAAAAAAACCAAACCCACCCTTCCATTCTGGTTTTGAGTGTCAGATTTCCTTGTTTCCTATTGGATTTGGTGCTGTTTTAATTGTGTGGAATTTTGATGAGTACTGGACAGAAAAGATTAATGTTACATGTTTATTTGATAATGGGATTAACTCGTTGTGATGTATTAGCTTTGTCCTGCAATGTCTTGTGCCTACGTAATTTTCTGACGTCCTTCAGAGGACTGTTGTCCAAATAAGTGACCACTGCTTGAACGTGTGTTGCTTACCTCCTTTCAGAGCTTCTGCGGTCCCATGGCGACGTACCTGGAGTTCATTCAGCAAAATGAGGAGCGTGATGGAGTGCGTTTCAGCTGGAACGTGTGGCCCTCCAGCAGGCTGGAGGCCACAAGGATGGTTGTCCCTCTGGCCTGTCTTCTGACCCCTCTGAAGGAGCGTCTTGACCTGCCACCTGTGCAGTATGAACCAGTTCTTTGTAGCAGGCCAACTTGCAAAGCTGTACTCAACCCACTCTGGTATGTATTTCTTGGCTAGGGATGTTAAAAGAGGCTGGATAGTACCAAGTTTTCATCTGAACTTCACTACTTCCATACTCCCCTTTTTCTTTTCTCAGTGCCTGGCAGCCTCTTTCATTTAGATGTAGTGGATTTGTTAAAATCCCTGTGTGCCTCATGAGATATGTTGGATGCCAGCCCTGTTACTAGAACTGCCAGAAGCAAAGGAGAGAGGAGTGCCTTTGGGAGGCTGTTAAGGCAGAGATGATATGGAAATGGCCCATCCTCTTGCTATCCCAGAGAATTTTGTGGTGAATGATACAATAAATAAAGTTGCCAATTATACTGATATTGTCCCCTGGGCTGTGATGTTCACTTGGTTTGGTGCTTCCTGTACATCCTGTAGGTCAGTTCTAATATGAGCATCAAGGTTTTCTTTGAAGTTTTCCTCAGAATTTAAGAGGAATAGTGTTGGTCCTAAAATCACGTGATGATCATATATACTCAGAACATAGCGTTGGGCTGAGAAGAAGCCGGGAAGGCCAGAAAGAGGAAGTAAAATGAGATCAAGCCCATGAAATAAGAATATGTCCAGGCTTTACTGCACCAGCAGTTACAGGATGTTGTAATGGGCTGAGGAGAGTAAACTCTTAGAGGCAGGGAACAGCCTGTTCAGTGTTTGCACAGGATCTAGGTGAATGGCTCCTGCTGCTCTGTGACTGGAGTACCTATGTGCTATGGCTGTACAAACAATAAGACAACTGAGTTAAGCCCAGATGTATGGAAAGAATGATTAGACTGAAGTCTTTGTCTGCCTGAGGCAGCTCTGGAGAGCTGTTAGTGGTCCATCACGCTGACAAGCCTGGCTGGATGAGCTGATGGATTTTCTGGCAATAGAATAAAAGTCAGAATTCCTAAAACTTGTATTCGAGTTGCAGTGTCTGATACTCTGTTTCTCCCTCAGTGCTGTGAACTGGCATAGGTAACTGTGAAGCTGCGCTGTAAAACTGTTCCTATAGTTACCCTAACACCTCATCTTTCCCTTGCAGCCAGGTTGACTATCGGGCCAAGCTCTGGGCTTGTAACTTCTGTTTTCAGAGAAATCAGGTAAGTTGGAAGAAGCATCAGCCCTTCCATCTTTTCACTGAACATTTTCTTGGTGGCAACCCCTGGGAAAGGATGTTAAGCATAAATTCCACTAGATTCCTTCCCTTAGCTTTTTTCTCTTGCTGAACCCAGGCCAGAGTACTTGTTAATGGGTGTGTTTTACCTGACATCGTGTCTATTTTCAGTTCAGTTTTGCCAGTGATTTTACCAGAATGCAGGACATAGGAGGGAGATGAAAATGTTATTTATCCTGTGTGTTTCCAGTGTGGTTTTTTACACTGGTTGTTTACTGTTCTTGCTGAGCATGAAATTCATTAGATTTGAGTAGACTTTTGTCATCAGAAACCATTGCATGGCTAAATGAATTTCAGCTAACCCACAGTGTCTGCTTCAGTCCTACCTTTTATTGACACTGGATTGAGCAGCTGTCTATACTGGTGGCCACTTGTTGCCTGTGCTTAGAAAAACAGCAGCGTGGGTCTCTTGTCATGAATTAATCAGGTTGGTGCAGCGGCAGTAAATAAAGTATTGAACAACCACATCATGAGCAGGGCAGTCTCTGTACTGTGGAGGAGTGCCCTACATTTCTGTACTGCAGCTTCTTTGTCCTAATTTTTTGTTCTCGCTCTCTTTTTTTTTTTTTTCCAGTTCCCTCCAGCATATGCAGGCATCTCTGAAGTCAATCAGCCAGCAGAGCTTATGCCTCAGTTTTCGACAATTGAATATATAGTGCAGGTAAATGAGTTGTAGGCAAGTTTGAAGCCCTCAGAATTGTCCTGTTTATGACAGATTATGTATGTATTAAATTTACTTAAGATAATACAAATAAATAGCATTTCTGCAAGATGCTTAAGATAGGTCTTATTTTATTCCCTGGCTGGGGCCATTATAAAGTATCCCCTGGCCTATGCACACACCTAGTAAATCCATCTCTTTCCACATTAGCGAGGCCCGCAGACGCCGTTGATCTTCCTGTATGTTGTTGACACGTGCTTGGAAGAGGAGGATTTGCAGGCACTGAAGGAGTCCCTCCAGATGTCCCTAAGTCTGCTGCCTGCTGATGCTCTGGTGGGGCTCATCACTTTTGGCAGAATGGTCCAGGTTCACGAGTTGAGCTGTGAAGGGATTTCCAAGAGCTACGTATTTAGGGGCACAAAGGATCTGACAGCTAAGCAAATACAGGTATGTTCTGCCATCTCATAGGCTAGTGGGTTGTTCCTGTTAGCTCTGTTGACACCACTGCTGGTCTTTCAAGTGCTGGGCTCCTGGGGAGGAAGGAGGGTTCAGTGCTCTTAACTGTTAGCCCATTTCCCTCACAATATCTGTCCTGTCCTTTTTGCCTTTGTAAATTCCTTGGAAACTTGTCCAAGACAGAGTTTGTGCATCTCACATAAAGGCCGCATTGATCCATTCCTAATGGGAATGTGAGGATTAATAATTTCACAGATTTTTAAGTGTTTAATATTACAGTATTGCAGGCCTCAGGGTATATGCTTGACAACAAATAATATGTTTAGTGTTTGAATGGTACATCTCCTCTGCCTCCTCCTTACTGTTCTCTAGGATATGCTTGGGCTTTCAAGGCCAGCTGTCCCCGTTCAACAGGGAAGACCTCTTCAAACTCCAGAGCAACCTACTATTTCAAGCAGGTAAGCTTCACAGCAGAAGAGCAGACAGATGTTTTATGACCCTTTGGGGTCACACTTCTAAACCTGGGTTTCCCAAGAGGAGCCTTTGTAAGGTGATTTAAATGGTATTGTTTTGTCACAGTTACTTCACTACATCAAGTGATGTGTATGGATGGGATTTACTAGAGCTGCAGGCAATGTATTAGACTTCTATAGTATCTTGGTTTTGCAGTTGCAAGAACATGATTGCCATTCAGGCTGGATTTCTACTTGAAAAACACAGAGTAGCTGCCTTTGGAAAACATGTAATTCAGGAGTTATTTGAAGCAAGGGCCTTTCTTTTTGACTGACCATCCAATGGGGGGCCTCCTACCCCCTGACCCAGTAGGTCCAAGGAATTGTTGGCAGGCAAACAGTGACCCCTGAACAATAAAGATGTATTCGCCTCTGTTGAATACACTTTTCTCTTTCCCATCTCCTTTTTTAGACTACATTACCACTGAAGGTCTTTCCTGTGCTTTATGTGACTTTGCCTTCTTTCAGTTCCTGATGTCTTGCTTTGATAATTATTTTTTTAATTTATTTTGCACAGTCCTGTTATCTTGGAAGGTTTGGATGTAAGAAAGAACATGCCATGTGACATTTTGCATCTGATAACTATCTCAGTGCAATTTGTGTGTGCCAGGGACAAAGAGGCATTTTCTTTCTTCTCTAAGCAGGAAAACATTTTGTTTGATTTTCTTTTTTTTTTCCCCCCAGGTTTCTGCAGCCAGTACATAAGATTGACATGAATTTAACAGATCTGCTTGGAGAACTGCAAAGGGACCCGTGGCCAGTGACCCAGGGAAAGAGACCTTTACGTTCCACCGGAGTAGCTCTTTCAATTGCTGTTGGCTTATTGGAGGTATTGTTGTTGCTTGAGACGAGCTGGTCAGAGTAAGGACCTGGCAGTCTTTTCTGAGATGTGTTCAGGTGTCAGTCCAGTGGCCCAGTTATGTTGGACTGCAGAGATGCAATTTGTCTCTCCCTGACATGACATATGTTAGCAGCAACTGGTGTAGAGTGGGCTGGGAGTTTACATCTAAATGGTAAAATATGCAGGTGTTTAAAGGTCTCTGATTCTTGTGCATATTGCCATGTGGAGGTGATATGTTGCACTGGGTTTATCTGAGGGTCATCTCAGATATAAGTAAAAAGAATAGAAACTGCCTGCTTCCTGTTTTGAAGACACGAGGCCTGATGTGGCTCAAGTCTAAACTTGAGAATGTTGTGACTGTCAGGAGATGCATCACTGTTTGTCAAGGCAGCCTCTGGCAGAGACAGGTCCCTAATGACAGTGCAGAAACACATGCAGACACTTGTCTAAAGAAAGCATTGCTACCATTTAATCAGTTACTACCTTTCCCTTTTTCCTTTTATTCTTCACTGTCTCTCTGATACAAGTCTTCATTTTTATTTTAGGGCACATTTCCAAACACAGGGGCCAGAATAATGCTATTTACAGGTGGGCCACCAACACAAGGACCAGGCATGGTGGTGGGAGATGAACTGAAAACACCCATCCGTTCTTGGCATGACATAGAGAAGGACAACGCAAGGTTCATGAAGAAGGCCACCAAAGTAGGTGCTGATGCCTGCTGGGTGTGTTTAAAAACAAAACCCAAATAATGCGACAGAACAGTAAATGGAGGGAAAGGACATTACGCAAACCTCCTTACATTGCTATGTTGACAGCTGCTCAGCGTCCTTCCCCAGGGAACAAACATACTCCATTCTTTTGTTGTGGGAACAGTATGTTCAGATATGGTTGTCCTTGAAGTGCCTGAGCCTTTTGTGTGTGTTACACTGTAAGAATGGCTAAGGGAAGGGTAACAAAAGGCTTCCTTCTAGTTACTTCTTCAGCACGGTCTTGTGCCTTTTCTGAGAAAGAAGTATTTCAGTGTTGTTTCTTAGCTTGTGGTGGGTGGAGAGTTTGTTCATCAACATCATTGTATCTCCTTCTGGGAAGGAGAAAACCTGTCTTCTAAGAACTGGTTGCTTCCAGATAGCCTCCTTTGTCTTTTTGACGTATGAAACAACAGTGAAAATAGTAGAAATGTCAGACATGAAATGTGCCTGTTGTCTTAGATAAAGCAGTGTAATACCTGTTCTCTTAACTATCACCTGGAAACCTTTGGGTTCCCACTGAGTTATCCGAGGAAAGGTCCCGTGCAATTCTTGCACTTTCTGTTTTTGTGACATGTAACTCAAGCTCATCCATGTGCAAACATCCAAGGAGGCAGAAGCGTGCTCCAACAGAGCAGTAAAAAGCAAACGGCTGTTTAGTTACAACATCACTTGTAGTTCCTTCATTTGTACATCATGTTTCACACGTCGGCCTCAGCTGGAGAGCAGCAGGGAAATTGCCTGTTGCAGCATCCTGAACACGGTGTATGTTTTGTTTTCCCCAGCACTATGAGACTCTGGCCAATCGCACCGCAGCCAACGGGCATTGCATCGACATCTATGCCTGTGCCCTGGATCAAACTGGACTGCTAGAGATGAAGTGCTGTGCAAACCTCACTGGGTATGTTCATAGCAGGAGAGCACAGAGTTGGCACCTGTGGGGTTTGTTTTGTTTTGTTTTGGTTTTTTGGTGTATTTTTTTTTTTTTGTAGTTCTGCTTTTTTGTGGTTTCGTTGTTTTTTTTTTTTTTGAAGGGGGGAACAGTTCAGAAAGCAGTTAAGTTTGCTGTCAGGGCAAAAGGGTGAGATTTTTATCGTTCTATTCTAAACTGTGGTTTGAATTTGCCAGGAATTATATGGCAAACCTCACCTGATCCCAGTCCACATTTCTGAAGTCTCAAAACAGCATGTGAATTAGCACTGCTGATAGAAAACTCGATGTGCTGCTTTGAGAAAGGTATTCTAAAGCATGCTGCAATACGTCTTTTGCCAAATGCCTTCTGCCTCCTTGGGAGATAGCAAGTATCCTTTCCAGAATTTATGGAATAGAGATGGCGTGTGCATGACTGAAGTGCCATCAGAAGAGCAGGCTGTCAGGCGTGCTGTGGAGAAGCTTTCCTTGTGGGGGCCAGATTTTCTCTGCTTCACAGCTCACTTGTGCTTTCTCCAGGAATCCTTGGCTTCCCTGGATCTAGTTTTAAGTGACTAAATGTCTGTGTTCCATACCGGTGAAAAGGCTGTGGTCTCTGTGAGGAAGGCTGTGTGCTAAACCAGGCCTTTTGGTGTCTCCACATGTCTTAGTGGCCATTTGAAATCTGTTATGTGTAGGGAGTCAAAGGATGGTTTGAGCAAATAGAAGATATCTGTAAGTAATCATCTAATGCTAGGTCATCAGAAGAGAGATTGACCCTTCGGTTGCGTTACTAAGCTCCATCTATCAAGCCTGGGTTTACTGGGGTGCGTGGGGAAGGCACAGCACAGACCCACGCACCCATCCTTGTGCTGCAGCCACTCGGTCCGTAGTGTGGGTGGTTCCAACCATGCTCGGGGAAAGCAGGCTGAGCAAAACTCTTTCCTCAGTTGAGATATTTCTAACTAATGGAACATGAGCATTTTTAAGGCAGCTAAAGGCATGGCAAGAAATATAATTGAAAAGGCAAGCTCGTAAATATGGGGCATTAACTTGTCTGGCTTTGGAGGAAGCCTCCATGAATCTGCGTTCCCTGATGTGAATTTTACCTATGCAAAGGCACGCTTTAAAATAGTTTCTGCATGTGTTTGCATGCACGAGAGTTGGAAGGGTGTAATCTTTGTGCTTTACTTCTAGTTCCCAGTTGTTTCAATTCCCTTGCGTATTGTTTTTTCATTCCCAGAGGACACATGGTGATGGGAGACTCCTTCAACACTTCTCTCTTCAAGCAGACCTTCCAGCGGGTATTTAACAAAGGGTTCAATGGGGAATTTCGGATGGCTTTTGGTGCAAGTTTGGATGTGAAGGTGAGAGATTAGTCTCATTGGATGACATCAACTGGGACATACAAGTGCTGTTGATTCAAAAGTCAATTTAAGTATCAGGTGTAGAAAATTCTATGCATTTGAAGTCAGCTGTTGTACCTGTTTTGGGAGAAGCACCATGCTGGAGGAATTTTTATATGGACACTTATTAAGTTTGTCATTTCTGTATGTGTGGGTGGTTTTTCTTTGTTTGTTTCTTTTCTTCTTTTAGAAGTATCTGGGCTCAGCCTCTCCTCACTCAGCACAGAACATTTCATACTCTCTTGTGGTCACTGTAAAATGTCTTCATTATTAAAACGTGACTGTAGATTTTCATGCATCCACTAATTTTAGCAGTAGGTGATCTGGGAAGGTACTCAGAGATGCTTTCCCTGACGACCACGTGTATGCATCATGCAATCAAAGCTGAACAACTGATTTAGTCTGTGTGTATTCTATTTGACTGACTTGATTTTAAAAAACCCAAACAAACAAAACCCCAAAAAACAAAGACCTTTTTTTACCTTGTTCTAGACCTCCAGGGAGCTGAAAATTGCAGGAGCTATTGGACCTTGTGTATCCCTGAATGCTAAAGGGCCATGTGTCTCTGAAAACGTAAGTTTCTGATGTGGAAAAATCTTTAACAGAGAAGTAAATAAACAGTGCAAAGTTTCCTTCTAGACCGACAGCTCAGCTAGTTTTCAAGGAGAAGAACAACTTGGAAACATGAGTCTTTCCTAGATGAAATTCTTGCCCCATGAGGCTTTCTTTTAACTGTATGGCCTTTGGTAACTTCATTCACACCCGAAAGATGACAAATTTAGAAGGCTTGCCATAACTTGTACCTCTGATCAGAACTCAGAAATCAAACATTGCCTTACCTGCTGCTGTAGACAAAAATGCTGCTTTCTTCTCAATTTTGTGCAGGAGCTTGGAATTGGAGGAACATCTCAATGGAAAATTTGTAGTCTGGATCCCAGCACAACTCTGGCCATTTACTTTGAAGTGGTAAATCAGGTCAGTCCTGGCTTCTCGTTTTTTGTTGTTGTTACCTTTTTTTACACAGCAAACGATTTGGTTTTAACAGGGCCAGAAAATGCAGTGACATTCCCTGTGTCACAGATAGGTGGTTGCAAAGCAACCAAGCGTTTTCTGCCAAAGAAGTAGTATTTATTTCACAAGACATTACCTTTTTGCCAGTTGGTGCTGTGGAGAATAAAAGTATAAATGAATCAAGTTGTAATAATTTCATGGCTCTGCTTTTGGCTGGGAAAGTTTCTAAGCATGTAGCAGCTAGAAGCTAGGAAGGTCACCCCAAAGGAATTCTATTCCATGTGTGTGTCTGTCTTCTCTGCTGTGTGGGCTTGTTACTGTTGGGAATAGGATGGTGGACTTACAGGACCTTTGCTCGGACCTCCTACTACCATTCTTAGGTTAATTGCTATAGAGATGGTAAGTTACTCCCATTCTTTAAGGATCAAACTGAGGAATTATCGCCCCCAATATTAAATGGGACCAGCATCACTCGATGCGGAGGGCCGCTGGAAAACACAACACTAACAGACATTGTGTCTCTTCTCTGGTCCATCTCTAGCTTGCACTTATTCTGTGATTGCTCAAAGGATGCCCTGGATTCTCAAATGATTCTCTGTAGTGTACCATGTAATGGAAAAGCCAGACGGTTCTGAAGGCTTACCTTGTTTTGTTGCAGCACAATGCACCGATACCTCAGGGAGGCAGAGGGGCAGTGCAGTTTGTCACTCAGTATCAACACTCCAGTACCCAGAAACGCATTCGTGTCACCACCATAGCCAGAAAGTGAGTATCTCCTGCCAGCTCTTTGGCAGAGTGGCAGAAACTTAAGCTGCAGTCTGTGCTGGAATTTTTCTAGCTTTTTGTTGCATGCATTGGCCACAGAGTATTTGGCACAGGGAGGGTGAACCTGTTTTGGGTGTTGCTGAAGCTGAATGCATGTAGCACTAACCCTTTACTAACCCTACAGCTGGGCAGATGCACAGAGTCAGCTCCAGCATATAGAAGCTGCGTTTGACCAGGAGGCAGCTGCTGTGCTGATGGCACGGCTGGGAGTGTACAGAGCTGAGTCAGAGGAGGGACCTGATGTTCTGCGATGGCTGGACAGACAGCTGATCAGACTGGTAAGACAAATAGACTCTAGTCGTTTGCATTCGTGATTTTTGTTTCTGGAAATGAAAAGAGCATTCTTTTTCCAGATTGACTTGCTTCATTTGTGCTCTGATCACGGCCACGTAGTTGTTGTACCTGATAACTCAGAAGCCAGTATGATCAGCAGATTTGTGGTGGGGTAGGTTAGCATCCCATCATGCTGAAAGGGTTAATCCTGAGATTGAAGAAGTGGTAGTGAAACACAGAATAATGCAGGTGGGAATGGACCTCTGAAGGTCTCTGGTTCAGCCCCCTGCTCAAAGTAGGGCCAGCTTTGAAGTTAAAGCAGGTTGCTCTAAGTCTTGGTCAGTTGAAGTTTGAAGATCAACGAATATGGAGTTTGTCTTGCTTCTCTTGACAGCCTGTTCCAGTTCTTGATCACAGCCACTGTGTTCTTAATTTTGTATTTATTTATTTATTTTAACTTTCTTTCCATCCCCATCAGAATTTCCATTTCTTCAGGCAGGTGGCTGTAGACAGTGATATGACTCCTTGGTCCCGCTCTTCACCAAATGGGACAAAACTATCTTCTTCAGCCTCTCTTTCTACTGCTCCAGCCCCATACCATCTTGGTGGCCTCTGCTAAACTCAGTCCAGTATATCCATGTCTGTCTTGCACTAGGGAGCCCAAAACTGGACACGGCATTTGGATCATAGAATCATAGAATGGTGTGGTTTTGAAAGGATCTTAAAGATCATCTAGTTCCAACCTCCCTGCCATGGGCAGGGACACCTCCCACAAGACAAGGTTGCCATCCAACTTGGTCTTGAACACATCCAGTGATGGAGCATCCACAGGTTCCCTGGGCAACCTGTTCCAGTGTCTCACCACCCTCAGACTGAAGAATGACTTCCTAATTTCTAATCTAAATCCACCCTCTTCCAGTTTGAAGACATTACCTCTGGCCCATCACTACAAGCCCTTGCAAAAAGTCCCTCCCCGGCTGTCTTGTAGGTCCCCTTCAGATACTGGAAGGCCACAGTAGTGTCTCCCTGGAGCCTTCTCTTCTCCAGGCTGAACAATGCCAACTCTCTTAGCCTTTCCTTGTAGGAGAGGTATTCCAGCCCGCTGATCATCTTCAAGGCCTCCTTTGAATCACTTCCCATGACCTGCTGGCCACGCTTCTTTTGATGCAGCCCAGAATGTGGCTGGGGCTTTCTGGGCTCCACTTGTGCATTGCTGGCTCGTGTTGAGCTTTTCATTGGCCAGCACTCTCAAGTTTTTCTCCCCAGGACTACACTCAATCCATACTCTGCCCAGCCTGTACTTGTTCTTGGGATTGTCCCAACCCAGTTGCAGGACCCTGCACTTGGCCTTGTTGAACTTCATGAGGTTGGTTTGGGCCCACCTCTCAAGCTTGTCAAGGTTGCTCTGGGTGGCATCCGTTCCCTGCAGCGTGTCAACCACACCACCAGATGTGGGCTTAGTGGTGCCAAGTTCAGGGCAGTAATCACTTCTGCAACTTGAAACTGTGTCTTGCTTTGAATTTCACAAGCCTAAATAGATTCTGGCTTTGTCCAAACACCCCTGTGGAGCTGGTACTAACAGATAAGGCACAACAAACATAGGGCCAGTATCAAGTAAAGATTGAGCATCAAGCCACACATGGGCATGCTGCATGCAGAAGTGCTCAGGGAGTCATTTAGAGCTAAATTGCTAGAACTGTTGATTCTTCTTATTTTCTGTGAAGTGGTTGGTGGAATGCCAGTCTGCTGCTGCTCTAGAAGTAAAGTTGCTGCAGAAGTGTTTCACAGTATACAGAGCAGCTTAGGTATAATGTAGTATCCCTGATTTAATGGAGAAAATTGTGTAGTAGTAGAAGCACTACTTCTGTCATTCTTAGATAATTTCAACTCTAAATTTATTATCTATATATTAAAATATTGAAACATCGTTCTCATTCCAGTAAGATACAGAAACCACTTAAAGAAAAATAGCCTGTAAATTTTATATTACTTGTTATTGTCACATTCATGCCCTGGTTGTTCTGTTTAAAAGCAATCAAAAGAACACCCTTCCAAGGAAAAAAATGTTCATTCTAAATGATAGAAAAAAAAAAAAAGGGAGAGGAAGAGATAATCTGAGGATCCATTTTGCTTCCAACAGTGTCAGAAATTTGGACAATACAACAAAGATGATCCCAACTCCTTCAGACTGTCAGAATCGTTTTCTCTGTATCCGCAGGTAAGAAATTCTCACAGATGTGGGAAAAGTGTGCAATGGTAAGTGAGGGTGGTGATAAAACGTCTTGTACCATGTACCAGATTCAAGAGGGGAGGAACAGATGCTTTTTTAATTTGGTGGGCTGGTCCTGTAGTTCGGTGTTGCAAATAACTAGGGAATAAATAAATAAGGGTATAAATAAGGGAAGGATTCTATGGAGTTAATAAGGGGTAGACTTTTTTCCAAAGAATTTGCTGTTCAGAAAGATTGGATTTGGATGCAGAAGTTCTGGCAATTTGCTGACGTCTCTCTTCTCACTCACCTTTCTGATGCAGTTCATGTTCCATCTGCGACGCTCCCCGTTCCTGCAGGTCTTCAATAACAGTCCAGATGAATCTTCTTATTACCGTCACCACTTTGCTAGGCAAGATCTGACCCAGTCTCTCATTATGATCCAGCCCATCCTTTATGCGTATTCTTTCCATGGACCTCCTGAGGTGAGTTCCTGTTTAACAGGAATGGATGGGTCAATCCAAAATAAAGAGTATTCAGAGTAACACTATTTCAGCAAAAAGGTTTCTCTCTCTCTCTGTTTTTAACCAAGATAATTATTAAAGGATGAGGTGGGGTGATATAAAATATGAATTGTGTTTTCAGTAAGCTTACAGCTTTGATTAAAAACCCAAACCCACCAAAGTAACCCCTCAAAAACAACTTCCCCAACCTGCCTGTGCCATCTCTACTGTGTAAGTCAGCAAGCCTCAGCCTTTCCAGATCATAATTTCCCACCAGCTGCTTGTTTTCAGCTGTTTATCCAGCAACGTTCAACTATGTGCAAGTATTCAGTGGACAGACCCAGGTTCCCTTATACTGACAGCTTCCTTGAAAGGGATGTGTCTGACAGGAAAGAAAAGCAGGAGCTGCTGAAGTAATGTTTTGAAACCTTCTTGGCAGTGCGTTTGCCAGAGTTCACATGTTATTCCTTACTATTCTTGAGACAATTTGTTCAAGATCATTTCAGATTAAACTTGAATAGCCAGAGAAATTGTGCTGTCGCATCTTGCACTTCATACTGTAGTTGATAACCTGCAAGGCATTCCCATGGACACAGAAGCTGTTGGTGGAGTCACGTCTGTATGGGCAGAGCTGAGAAAGCTGTTGGGCCAGCCACGAAGGTTAATACAGTTTTGAGGGCTTAGCAGTGCCTGACTTTCTTATTTGTTTTGGGTTTTTTTCCCCCCAGCCAGTACTTCTGGACAGCAGCAGTATTCTTCCTGACAGAATCCTACTGATGGATACTTTCTTCCAGATAGTTATCTACCTTGGTGAGGTACAGTGAAATGCATTCTCTCTCTGTTTGTGCTCCTCTCTCTTGCCACATGTGCAGACAGTGTCAGTGGTAGCTTAAAAAAAGCCTCTGCTAGCATAATAACATCATTTACATGCTGCCAGTTTTAATACAATTTCCCTACTGTCCAATTTAACAAAAAAATCCTCCTGGAGTCGCTAAGGATGTTTTCTGTACTGAGTAACAGCTGTCATGTTAGCTTGGTAATGAAGGTGGTCCCCTACCATGCCTTGAAGAGGCCAGAGAAACTTCACACTAAGCAGGGCAGAGAGCTGCAGTTTGGTTGTCAGGTACTGGGTGTTGGTGACAGCTGCTGTTGATTCCTTCCATTGTGACTGAGGTAAGTGCTTAGGTACTGGCCCTTTCTAAACGTCCAGATTTATACCAATATCCAGAGCCTTGACTTTGTAGTGCCTCTACAGTATGCAGAGCTGTATTTCAGTCCTGTCAGGTTTTGTAAGGGAGTGGTATGCTGCTATAGCTGGATAAGAGAAATGTTTTGCACCCTGAACTCGTTGTGGGGTAAAGGATGAAGAGGAAGCTGGCTTTCCACTTCTTCCTCTGG
>WUAM01000323.1:44877226-44922864 GCA_024336885.1 Actenoides hombroni | reverse complement strand
GAATGTGGCTTTCCCCTTTTTTCTCTGGGGACCTCCTCTTTTTTTGTTGGGGCCCCCCCCCCCCCCCCATATTCTCTATAGTCCTACTTGGGGAGTGGCCTTCATCCAGTTTCTTTTATCTAAACAAGGCATCAGGTTGGAGCAGGTTAAATAAACCCATCTTGGTTTATGGTCAAACGTTCCTATTAGTGAAAACTTTCTGGGAGGCATTTTAAGTCTTCCCTTTGTTTTTGAACTAAGCTACTTCACTGATATTTAACAACTGTTACTAGAATGCTTGAAGTTTGGCATGATAGTTTGGAGCAGCTCCAATATTAGCTCCTGACTTCACCCCATTTGGGATTTATTCCCTTTGAGAAGTGAGCAGGGATACCCAATTGACACAGAGTTTAACACTTGAGTCAACAATGACAATAAATCTTCTAGAGTTACCTTGAACAGTTTCTACTTACTGGTTCAGAGCAAGACACTCTGCAATTGGGTAAAATTCAGACAGAGGAGGAGCTAAGTGTGTGACCTGCACCTGTATTGGACAATTGCTAGATACATATGGTTAAGTACCTTGAAAATACTGTAAGGCAATGGCTGCTTAATTTAAGACCAAGTCAGATTCAAAATGTCAGTGATTTATAAATGCTTTGTGTTTCTGTGTTGGCACAGGCTGAAACACAAAGGCTTGAAGATCACTTTCAATTAATTGCTCTTGTACTGCACAAACTGCTGCCGGATTTTGTCTTGATTGCCTGTTCTTAAATTCAGGGACAGAAACTAAATAATGTTCTTGCCAGAGTAGTGAAAGTGTGTATTTGCCCTGTGCTCTGAAAGCAGAAGTACTTGTAACATTCTGCTGCCTTAAGATGTGCAGGTTAAAAAGGGGAGGCTTGCAAACATGTCTTATTTTTTTCATTTCCTCCCCGTCCCCTCACTAGACTATTGCACAGTGGCAGAAAGCTGGTTACCAAGACATGCCTGAATATGAAAACTTCAAGCACCTACTGCAAGCCCCACTGGATGATGCCCAGGAAATCCTGCAGACTCGATTCCCCATGCCACGTTACATCCACACAGAACACGGGGGCAGTCAGGTAAGGAGACTTTCCAAGAAACTCTTTCTGTGGTTGAATAGAGCAAATAGCTGTCTTTCTGCTTTATGAAAAGGATGGTTCCGTAAGATAAATGCAGTTGTAGTTTATCTCTTCAAAGTACAGAGTTTGCATATTTTCTCATCAGCTTTTACTACAACTTTGTCTTTTAATCACTTGCTGGATATGCCTTTGAAATTTGAGGATGGAAAAAAAAGCCCCAAATGAAAAAGCCATCTTAAATGATTTTTATTCCCCAAAAAGGTGGAAAGGAAATGATTTTTCCGTGTATCTAAACTTACCCAAGACAGTGCAGCTGGCTTGCTGGGACAGTAAGTTGTGCTGAAGGATTGACCATCTGTTCCTTTATTCTCTAATGCCAATTGAGGGTATCAAGTAGTTCCTATTTTTGCTCTTCCTGGAACTGCAGTTGTGCTGTTCTTGTCTGCTTCGCATGTTTGTAGCAGGAAAGAGGCAGGAGTTGATGCTTACAAAACAAAGATTTGGTATTAATTTCTGATGTGACCATGTTATGCTGGTCCTCCACTGACCTCTTTTCTGAAGAGCAGATGGGGGCATGCAAGGTGCTGGTGACACGCCCGTGTCACCTGGAACCAGAGCTGCCATGCCAGGCAAGTGCTGCTTGCTGTAGTGGAGCACTCCATGCTCCTTGGAGACAAGTTCTCTGGAGCATGGCTCTTTCTGGACTTGATACCTGTTTTAACTTAAATTAGTACCTTGCTTGCAAAAGCAGAGGAACATCACTAGTCATGTATCTAAAGTGGTGAGAAGTTTTGAGGGAGCTCACAGGTCCGTCATTTTACAAATTCTCTAATATTTTGTCTTGATAGGCCAGGTTCCTCTTGTCTAAAGTGAACCCTTCGCAAACCCACAACAACCTCTACGCATGGGGACAGGTAAGCAATGGAACACCTGCTGTAAAATGTACATTTACGTATTTGTCTATGCAGCAGCCATCCTGTTTCACCAGATGACCACAAACTGTAAGCAGGTTACATTTGTCCTCTATTTCTTACCTAAGAGCTTTCTACAGATGTACGTGACTGGGTTTGAAAATCTTAGAGTGGTTGGTCAAAGAAACAAGGTTATTTCTGTGTACCAAAGGATCTGATAATGGAATTCCCAGCTGTGATGGCAATGATTGTAGCAATTTAAAAGACACAAGTGATTTATCAGTTTTGTCTCTAAAGCTTAGGCAGGTTAGATGTTTATTCAACCTGCTTATTCGGGTCCATGGTTGCTGATAAGCGAAACAGTACTGGTGGGGGACACAAAATGATCAGAATACAGTTTTCCAAGCCTGGGTGACTAAACTTGTGTTCCTATTCCTGTACTGAATCCCCCCAAAATTTTCAGCAAAGTCCAGTTGACTTTGGGGATTTTTCTCAGTGGATCTAAGGAGAATAGCTATCCAATTAGAGGTGCTGCTGAAACAGCTCAATACCTCAGCAGCTTCATGGCAGGAGATCAGTGGTCTCCTCAAGGAGTGGTTTGTCCCTTTGATCTCCCTTCCTGCATCCCAGCTACATGTGGGACACAGGCAGACCAGGAGAGTTTTCTGTGGTGACCGCTATTGAAGGAAGTGGCTAATTTGATGTAGAAGATGTTTTCACAGGTTTCAGATGACCTGATGGAGAAATTTATCTTCACCCTTCCCTACATATATGATTTAAAACTCTTAGGTCACAGTGTATTTAGTATTCTGGAAAAAGTAACTGGAATATGGATACACATGTATCTATTTTGTCTGAGAATAGTGGACTTTTATATCCTCTTCATCTTGTTTGTGCAGAGCTTTGGACAGCAAAATTCCCAATCCTTTAGAAAGAAGAGACTTCCTTTTTTTTTCCCAGTAGTTCAGAGTGCTCTAGGAGATAGCATCAGTTCTGTTGCCACAGAGTTGCCTCTTTCCACTAGGTACTGGTCCTTTGCAGGAAAGAAGATGGTTGATTTATCAGGCAGTTAGTTCCAAGAGCTGACATCTGATGTGCTTTCAGTCAGCCCCCAGTGTTAACAACACTGTTTTAGGCTCATGATTTCTTTGTTGTTTTTTTTTTTCTGCAGGAATCAGGAGCTCCCATCTTGACAGATGATGTTAGTCTCCAGGTGTTCATGGACCATCTGAAAAAGCTGGCGGTTTCCAGCGCATCATGACTTTGATCAAACCGAGAAGCAAGAAGAGTTACATAGATGACGTTGATGACAGAAGTGTAGCAATTTATTCACATTTTCTTCTCTCTCTTTTAGACTAAGGTTTTGAAGTTATAAAATGAAATAAATATTCAGGGGGAGGTTTTTACTTAGCCCGTCTAGATATTAATTTATTTGTATTCCTTTTTGTCTATATTCTGTTTACTCTCCATTTTTCACACATTGTAATTGGAGCTAAAGGAAGTTTTGGCCAATATAGATTTTAATAGTCTTTAGCTTATTTTTTTAATGTTGTGTGTTCTTAAAAGGTGTCTTTTAGCAACCAGGGACTGTATTAATGAAAAATAAAACTGGAGAAGAGCATTACTATTTATTGCCATCCCCAGTTCAGCTGGGCATGGACTCAGCCTACCTCCTTTTTGTTTTTGAAAATGTAACGCTGGGGTACATAGGTGCTACTGAAAATAATTTTGAGGAACTCCTAACGGTACAACAGTGCATAACAAGAGTGAGATGGTAGAGAATGCTTTGACAGATGCAGGGAGGGGTACAATACGAGCTTTGAAAGTGGCCATGGCATTCAGGTTTGAAGATGACACCAAGTTAGACGGGAGTCTTGATCTGGTTGGGGATAGGAAGGCTCTGCAGAGGGACCGGGACTGGCTGGATTGATGGGCCAAGGCTAAGGGCATGGGGTTCAACAACGCCAAGTGCTGGGTCCTGCACTGGGGCCACAGCAACTCCTGGCAGTGCTACAGGCCTGGGGAGGAATGGCTGGAAAGCTGCTTGCCAGAAAGGGATCTGGGAGTGCTGATCAACAGCTGGCTGAACATGAGCCAGCAGTGTGCCCAGGTGGCCAAGAAGGCCATCGGCATCCTGGCCTGCATCAGGAATAGTGTGGCCAGCAGGACAGGGGAAGTGATTGTCCCACTGTACTTGGCACTGGTGAGGCCGCACCTGGAGTACTGTGTTCAGTTTTGAGCCCCTCAGTACAAAAAAGACATCAAGGTGCTGCAGTGGGTCCAAAGAAGGACAACAGATGGTGAGGGGTCTTGAGGATAACTCCGATGAGGAGCAACTGAGGGAGCTGGGGTTGTTTAGTCTGAAGGAAGCTGAGGGGAGACCTTATCGCTCTCTACTTCAGAGGAGGTTGTAGAGAGGTGGGGGCCAGTGTCTTCTCTCAGGTGACAAGCGGTAAGAGGAAGCAGCCTCAAGTTCTGCCAGAGGTTGAGGTTACAGATTGTAATTTTTTTATCACCGAAAGGGATGTTAAGCATTGGAACAGGCTGCCTGGGGAAATGAATCATCCTCCCTAGCCGTGTTTGCAAGTCTTGTGGATATGGTGCTTAGGGACGTGGTTTGGCAATGGACGTGGAGAGTATCGGTTGGACTCGATGATCCCCAACACCTTTTCCAACCTAGATGGTCTATGATTCTGTACTGAAGCGGTGCCTCTGGGTCACAGTGACGCGGGGCCTGAAGGTCAGCCCCTCCTTTCTTTAGCACGGCATGAATGGGTTTGAAAACCGGCGCTGCCGCCAAGCTGTGGCTCTGCACCTGAACAAGACGTTGCCACCGCCCCGCTCCCGCCCCCGCCTCCCCGCCATATCTTCCGGCCGCTCCCGCCCCGCAGCCAGCGCGCGTGCGCCCAGCGCCGTTCCCCGCCCCGGCTCCGTGCGCCGCCCGATTGGCGGCGGGGCCCGGCCCGGCCCGGCCCGTGAGCGCAGGCGTGACCGAGGATGCGGAGCTGGCGGGCGGCGGTGTGGAACACGCGGGCCGCGCTGCTGTATTCGCTGGGCGGCTGGACGATGCTGGGGGCTATGGTCTACTACACCACCGACAGCGGCGGCGCCGAGTCCGGTACGGGCTAGCGCGGCCTCCGGGCTAGCGGTCACCGCCTGCGGTCACCTCGCCAGGGCCTGAGGACGGCGGCGGGTGACGTGGCTGAGGGCGGGCCTGGCCGGGGGGGGCGGGGCTCGGGCACCCTGCAGGGCCCCGGGGAATGGCGGTGCGGGAGGCGGGGTCCCCGCGGCTCCGGTCGCCGGCTGTTTCCTCTGTGCTGCCAGCGCTGAGCTGCCCCAGCAGCGCCTCTGCCTCTTCGGGTTCTTGGAGCTGTTGCGGCTGCCGCGTGCGAGTGCTCCGCAGGGGCTGGTGAGCTGGCCGGGCACCCGAGGCGGGCTCCCGCTGGCTCTCTGTGCGCCCGCAGCTTCTCGGCATCCCGAGGAGGTCTGCCTCGCCCCGAAGGGTTAGAAATCCCGTGTGGGTGGGGAAACCGTGTCTTTTATCTCTGGTGGCAGGTACAGGGCCTAGACCCTTTCCAACCTGTTGCTCTTATTTGTACTGTGGGAGTGGTTCAGAGCTGCACCAGAGGAGGTTTAGCTTGGACATTAGGAAGCATTTCTTTACCGAGGGGGTGATTGAACACTGGAACAGGCTTGCTGAAGAGGTGGTTGATGTCCCAAGCCTGTCAGTGTTAATGCCCTTAATTTAGACACTTCCAACTTTTGGTCAGCCCTGAATTGGTCAGACAGTTGTCCTAGGTGATTGTTGTTAGTCGCTTCCAACTGAAATAGTCCCGTTCCGTTCCATTGGCCCTTGGTGTTCCTCATGCTCTTCCTCAGCAGCCTGCTGCTTATTATGGTATAGTAATGTGCAACTAGCTGTAATGTGGATAACTTGGAAACTAGTTGTTAACTGCTCCTACTGTAGTAATCAGCCTAGTTCAGCAACCTAAATTACCTTAGTAAATCACTTGTTTTGTCTACGCAGTCACCGTATCTTTGGTATCTATTTTTCAGAATTTGAGAAATAGCAAAAAGAAGCTGGAATGGTAGTGTGGCTTGCTGTTTTTCCATGATGAAGGGATAAAATGTTTTATTGTTGTGCTCTTTCCCCCCCCTCCCCTTATTCCTTAGAGAATGAAACTGCTCATCAGGCAAACCAAGCACCCAACCAGGAAATATTCACTAGAGAAACAGCCTTGGGATTTAAAGTGACAACAGTAGTAACGTACAGGGATGTTCAACCTCCTATTACTCGACTGCTCAGGTACATGACATCATTCTTCATTTCTAATGACAGCCCTCCTTCAGAAAAATGAGTGGCTTGGAAGCTTAGAACTTTGTCTCTGAGATTATCCTGGCACCAGCCTATCTGTGGAACACTTTCTCTTGTATTGCTGAAACAACAGACATAACTTCACAGAACTTGCAGACCTTCTCCTCTGCTCGGATCACTGCTGTTCTTTGCACGTGTATTCAAATCGCTAAATGCAAACTGGGTTCAACGAGGCGTGTTGTGAGATGTTAATGAATCTGCCTGCTTCTTGTCGTTCTGTGTCCAACAGTTTGACCAGGTGGCCATTGTGGCTTTCTCGTGAAGCTGATTTCCCAACTGGTGTGCAGGATGTACCTGGGTGAGCCTCGAGTGATCAGCTCTGAAACGGATACTATTAATAAAGTGGAAACAATAAATGGGAAGGAACGTAGTTTAATATTTTGAGTATGAGAGTTGTTAATTGTCCTGCAAATAAAAGCTTACGAGACATGAGTTACAAGTGCAGAAATACTACTGTAAGCTGAAAAATGTAGTAAATTTTCTGCTTTTTCCCTTGTTTCTATAGGAGTTTTTCTGACCCTTCTATGTACTACCTCCCTTTGTAGGCAACTGCCCTCCCCTCCAGCTGCTGTGACTTTCATTCTATAGGATTTTCCCTGGTCCGTATGGACATCACCTCCTTTGACAATAAGCTGCTCCTGGACATTGTATTCTCTTGGTGTCTCCCCCAGCTTCTCTCACTGCTGACTCCTTGCTACACGGGCTTCCTGCAGCCACCGCTTCCACTTCTAGAAGGCCCTACTTCTCAGCCCCTACTTGCTACAGGGGGCTTCCCCTAGTCCTTATAGACGTGGTCTCCCTTTAGAGCAAGCTGACCCAAGACGCTGCACAAACAGACCTTCCTTTCTGCAGGGATTTCCTCCTCCCCCTGGAGGCACCTCCCTGTTTCTCTAGGGGCTGCCCACTGTCCCTATAACCTTTTCTAGGACACGTTGCACCCTGTCCCGACACTGGTCTCTGAAAGGTCTCCACATAGTCCCTGCAGGCATCACAGTACAGAAAGCTGTCTCTAGCCACTCTCCCCCCACCTCCCAGCTTATACAGGAGCTTTTATACCATGAGCCCCAGCCCATGGACCTACAGACCCACCTTTCTATATGGGCTTCTCAGATCTCTACAGCCACCACTGCATTTTCCTAGCCACTGATTTCTATGGGCATCTCCTCCACCCCACACCCCTTCTATAGCCATTCCTAGAGGGGACACAGCTCCGGCGCTGCCTGCATTTGCTTCTTTCTGTAGGCGCCTCCCCCTCTTGCAGAGGAAGGGAGCCCCTCCGCACGCGAAACATTTGCAGACACCTCGGCTGTCTCTACGCACGCTTCCCTTTTCTATAGAGGCTTCCTACAGGAAAAGCCTCCTACAGGCACCGCTTGTGCCTACGCCTGTACCACTTACACGCCCCGCGCCCCTACAGCGACTCGCCAGACCTCCCGGCCGCCAGGGCCCGCTGTGAGCGCCGCGGCCCGGCAGGGAGCGGCCGCCGTTGCCTAGCGCCGCCGCCTAGCCCCACACCGGCGCCGGGCCTGCGCTGCGCGGCCGCGCCATCATGAAGGCCATCGTCCAGCGAGTGGCCCAGGCCAGCGTCACAGGTCAGTGTCCTGCCACGGACGGGGGCGCCGGGGACGGGTCTCCTTTCCCCGCCTCGCTCCCCCGCCGCCGCGGCCTCCAGCGGCCCCTCAGTGCCATCCCCTCCTCGCCTTGCCCGTGTGTGCGTGCGGGCAGTGCCGTCCCCTTCGCTGTCTCCCGCGGCTGCCGTGCGTGGGCCGTCGGTCGTCCCCCAGGCGTGTCGTTCCCCTGCACAGGTTTGGTGTGGGTCGGCTTGCTCGGTTTTGTTGGCTCCTCGCACGGCTTGCATGCGTTGGCAGGAGAATTGCGGCCATCTCCTTGCGTCGCTTGCTTGTGCTGGCGGGGCTGCCCCAGGTACAGCCGTGCGTTGCTCCTGTGCCTTCGCAGCACAGTGGTGAGCGCCTCAGGCTATGGCTTGTGTGTACCGGGCGCTATAATCGGGCTTGCCTTCTTGCGTTGCTTTTGTGTGTCGGCAGGGCCGCTCCCGTTGCCGTTACCCGTGGCTTACATGAGTGCTCAATGATGAGGCTCATCTCCTTGCATCGCTTGCGTCGATTGGCACTCCATCTGAAATTGCCTCCTTGAGGGGCTTGTGTGCATTGGCGCTGTGGTCACAGTCATCTTGCATTGCTTGCTTGTGTTGGCAGTATAGTTGGGATCGCCTTTTCCTATGGCTTGCGTGTGTTGGGCACTGTAACAAGAATTACCTCTTTGCACTGCTTCCATGCTGTCCCAGTCGCCTGTGTTGACACTATAGTCAGGGGTGCTTCCTTGCATTGCCGTCCCGTGTTGGCAGCTCAGTTGCCATCAGCTCCTCGCGTTGCTTGAATGTGCTGCCACTACAGTCTCAGTCATCTTGTATTGCTTGTGGGTGTCAGCAGTGCTGTCCTGGTTGCCTTTGCCCATGGTTTGCTCGTGTTATCTCTGTAATGAGAGTTGCCTCCTTGCGTGGCTTGCACGCGTTGGCACTGTAATCGCAGCCATCTCCCTGTGTTGCTTACTTGTGTTGGCAGGGCTGTCCTGATGACTGTCGCGCATTGCTTGTGTGTGTGTAGCCATCCCAGTTGCCTCCTTGCACAGTTCGCACGTGCTGGCACTATGGTCGCAGCTGCCTCTTTGCATTGCTTGTGCGTGTCAGCAGTGAAGTTGTGACTGCTTTCTCCCGTGGCTTTAATGTGTCAGCACTGGAATCAGAGATGCCTCCTTGCATTGCTTTGTGTGTGATGGCACTGCCATCCCAGTTGCCTTCTCCTATAGCTCGTATG
Organism: Actenoides hombroni; assembly: GCA_024336885.1. NCBI lineage: Eukaryota > Metazoa > Chordata > Aves > Coraciiformes > Alcedinidae > Actenoides > Actenoides hombroni. The sequence goes on along the minus strand of WUAM01000323.1, from coordinate 44,913,659 downwards.
CGTTGGCACTACAGCTGCAGTCACCTCCTTGCATTGTGAGCATGTTGGCCATGCAGCCTGACTCACCTTTTTGTGTTGCTTGTGTGTGTTGGCAGCACTGTCCCAGTCACCACCCTGCATTGCTCACGTGGTTCAGGAAGCCTGTGGTAGCCCTGGTGCACTTGCTTAGCTGCCCACAGTAGCGTGTATCCTGATCACATGTTCCTGCTATTACACTGGCTGGACTTTCTGTGCTCAAGATGCTTAAAATCCCCACAAATTTTGCATGCAAGGCAGTAAGTGTGCCTGCTGTGGAGCAAGGTGCTGTGCAGCAGGATAGCTTGCATGGTAAATAAATAGCTTCTGCTTGTGTGTGGATGGTTAGTGAGCATTAGAAGAGCATGCCTGTGAATAAGAAAGGAGCGCAGCTTTTGTGCACAGCTGCTTTGATGCTTTAGGGAGAGGATAGTTGTCTTAGCTGAAGAGCTCATAGCTGGATCAGATGGAAAGGAAAAGTTTTTGGAAGCAGTTTTCCCCCATTGTTTGCTTCTGCCCATTTGGAATAGTCCAGATCTGGCTACTGTTGCACAGATAGAAGCTTTCAGCTTTTGCTGGGGGCCTGCTCTCCTTTCATTTTACAGAATGTTTGAGACTCTTTTTTTTCCCAGTTATATGAGCCTGGATATAGTTTTAACAGCTGGTACTTATCTCAGTTTTAAGACCTCATTTAAGTCTTACTACAGTCAGGCTCAACTTACTAGTTAGACTCAATCATATTATGATGATTTAAATTAAGATAATTTAAAACATTTCTTAGGAAAACACAGTGGATCTGCAATGGTGCATGTTTTATTGTAAATGCCATTAAAGAGGTTGTGTTCCCAATTAGAAGGGTAGAATTTACAGATTGTTCCAGGTCTTGTTTCAAGAGGACTACATGAAACAGAAATGCAAAGTATGTAGGAAGTAGTGAAGTAGAGAAATTGAGTACACTTACTGGTATCAACCAAATGGATTATTTTTACTAGGATTGGAAGGATTTCTGCCACCCTCTCTGGTTAGCACTGCTGATCCAGTTCTAATAAAAAAGTCTTTTTACAGTGTTTTTAAATGCTGGAATAATAATTTTGAGTTATTCACTCACAAATGTTACGGGGAAGACTTTTGAAAGGGGGCTTCTACGTGATCTTTACTCTCTAACAAACTCAAGACAGAAAGGAAGGGTTTTTCTCTGGTGGTTGTACAGTTGCCAGCTGTATCTGTGTCATAAAAGGAGATGGTACATTTAGCCTTAACTTTCTTTTTTCCCCCTTCCCCAGTGGGTGGTGAACAGATAAGTTCAATAGGACGAGGCCTCTGTGTGCTGCTGGGCATTTCTTTGGAAGATACGCAAAGAGAGCTGGAACACATGTAAGTCAAGTATTTCGTTTTGCCTTGTACTCTTTCATTGATGCGTTTCTGACACTGAATCGGTGATACCTGTGCAGTAACCGAACAAACGGGGCACTCCTGTTGGGAAACTCAAGTTTGCCTGTTAGCTCCTCTTCAGATTTTACCTTGCATACAGCTTTCTTAGTTAGAGTTTTCTTTTTATGTTCCATTAAGGAAAATACGTTTCCATTCCCTGTTTATGTGTTTTTTATCAAGAACAGATTCAAAAAGGAAGAATCAACATGATGGGTCTTTCTGACCTCCCTTTTCAAAATGTCTGTCCTTTTTACTGTATGAATTTACCCCGAAGGACTCCATCCTTCAAAGATGGGATGTATTAGAAACCTCAAACTATTATTTTAGCTTGCACATGAGAAGTTTTTCCTCTTCCAAAAGGCAGGATGGTTTTGTCAGTTACTTTTCTGTAGAAGTGAATTGATTTTGGCATCCTGGAGGACTGGGTCTGGCTATTTTTTCCATGGCCACAAAATACTGTGATCTGACCAGCAAACACATGTAAGAGAGAGTTCTCCAAGGACTTCTTCAGTCTCCTTTGGACTGTTAATCATTGTAGGGTTGACCTCAGTTCTTACGAAGTCAAAGAAGAAGAAGAAGGTAATAGAGCTATCTGGTGTCAAGAAGAGGAAAGGCTCAAGCAGTGAAGAGGGAGGAATGTGAGCGAGGGTGAAAACAAAACTTAGCAGATGTGGAAGTGAAGGTAGAGGGTGGGGATGTGATAGAAAGCTCACCAAAGATCTCACATAAGCGTGTGAAGTTTGTAGAGAATTGCAGCAAAGCTGAAGGTGTTTGCATTATGACATGCTCCATTGGTTTGCCTTACTGTTTGCCTCCTCAGCGTGAAGCATTTGCGCTAGTGTTGTATCTCATTCCTACCTCGGTGAATGCAAAAGATGCTTCTGAATCTTGCAAGTGGGTGATCCATAGTGTTTGTGCTCTCAACACCAGGTTGTTGTTGAGTGGCTGATGCAGGAAAGGCAGGAAGCCAGCATCTGAAAAAAAGGAATGGAAGAAATCAGCTTAACCAGGCTCTTCAAGTCCTCCTAAAGGAAACTTTAGTAATCCTGTAAATGAAACATCAAACATATTTATTATTAAAACGCAACAGTGACAGTGATTTAAGCCTATGTGCTGGGGTCTTCCAAGGCTTTTAACCATCTGCTTTGTTCAGGAGTCAATCCTTTTTGTCTCTGACATGCACAAATTGGTAAGGCTGGTTTTTGGTGACTGTGCCTCCAGGGGGTTGCACTAGATGATCTTTAAAGATCTCTTCCAGCCCAAACTATTCTATGATTGATTCTATTCTATGACCATTACAAAATCTCAGCTTTATTTTATACTAACTGCTTTACCTCTGGTGCAGCATTAAAATACCTGGCTGATGGCTGCAATTTAAATGCTTTGTACTTGATATGCTCCCTTGTTTATAGATGCTGCAAATCTGTAGAAGCTAAAAGAAGGAAACCAAAGATGGGAGAGTGGCATGCATGCAGTCTTGTTCTCAAAGTCCAGCCAGAGAACAGGTTGCAAGTCTGCCTGCTGCTTTTCAGGATCCATTTATGAAAGTCTTTATGTCCTCTCTGAGTATTCAAACCAGTCAGTTCTGCTGCTCTGATCCAAAAATCAGCCATAATACAAATACAAACAGGCTCTAGTCACCACTTTGCTGCCACCTGCAGGTCTACCCTGTTCCCTGCCTTCTTCCTATCATCCTTAGCCAGTAGTTCAAGGGAGATGTTTCTGCCTCTCTGCTCTGCTCTGGTGAGACCTGACCTGGAGTACTGCATCCAGCTCCGGAGTCCTCAGCACAGGAAAGACATGGACCTGTTAGAGTGTGTCCAGAGGAGGGCTATGAAGATGATCAGAGAGCTGGAACACCTGCTCTATAAGGACAGGCTGAGACAGCTGGGATTGTTCAGCCTGGAGAAGAGAAGGCTCCAGGGAGGCCTTATAATGACCTTCCAGTACTTAAATGGGGCTTATAAGAAAAGTGGGAGAAGACTTTTTAGTAGAGCCTGTAGTGACAGGACAAAGGGTTTTAAACTGAAAGAGGTTAGATTTAGACTAGATATAAGGAAGATTTTTTTCATGATGAGGGTGATGAAACACTGGAATAGGTTGCTCAGAGAGGTGGTAGGTGCCCCATCCCTGGAAGCAATCAAGGTCAGGTTGGATGGGGCTCTAAGCAACCTGATCTAGGTGACAATGTTTGTAGTCATTGCAGCTGGGCTTGGCCTAGATGACCTTTAAATGTCCCTTCCAACCCAAACCACTCTGATTCTATGATCCTGATGAAAAAGTGCTGTCCTTATCTGATTTGTGGGGCCAGGTTTGGAAAGAGTGCTAGGAGGTGACAAAGCTGGAGGAATATATGTGAATTGAGTTTCAAAACAACCATAGTTTAGGATGATCTCATTTCACACTGAGTGTGATTTCCCAACGCAGTGGGAGGTTTAAACTTCCCAAAGCTGTTCACATGTTAAATAATGTCGTCACCCATAAAATCAGATAGTAAAAAGTAAGCTTTCTTACATCCTATGCCATCCCTGTGTTACCCTGTAACTTGCAGTTATTCCTCCTGATCTCGTGCTCTGTAAAATGATGATGTTAATTAATGGTCTGACAATGTTTTGTATGTGTGTAAGGGCTTTTTTGGTTATGGCTCTGCCTAATGTGATGAGATTTCAGTGGTTTAGGAAGGAAGGGACAAGGGGCTATCTTGTTTTGTGGATGCAGGGTGAATATGCCTCTGCCTTCCTTTTTATCTCACCCTTATGGTAGACCTTACCTTTTTCTCCTCCTAGGGTTCGAAAGATCTTGAACTTGAGAGTATTTGAAGATGAAAGTGGGAAGCACTGGTCCAAAAGTGTGATGGACAAACAGTATGAAGTGTTGTGTGTGAGCCAGTTTACTCTCCAGTGCATCCTGAAAGGAAACAAGCCTGACTACCACATGGCAATGCCCACAGAACAGGCGGAGTGTTTTTATAACAACTTCCTAGAGCAGCTAAGAAAAGCCTACAAACCAGAGCTTATTAAAGGTAAGGCCAAAAGGTTGGTAAGGTCCTTGATGTGACCAGTGGATCTCATTTGTATGTGCTCTTCCCTGACCGTTACTTTCTTTATTCTGCAATTTTCTGCCTGTGTTGCAAAGGAGCTGTCTTTACATGGCAGTAGAGGAGGAGATGTTACGCTGTTTTCACCAGCAGCCTGATAGAATGATCACTGCAGTCTTCCTCTAGCCAAGCCACCTCCTGGTGTTCCTTTGGAATAGTGTGATGTGTAGGTGTTCTTGTATTGTTACTGGCTGTACAACATGAGCAATGACTCTGACAGTGTAACCTAGCATGACTGCAGCTGTGAGAACAAGCTCTGGGGTCAGGCTCCCTCAAAGGCTGCATGTTTTGTGCTGTGCAGCTAGATTAACCCAGGAGAAGTGTTTCTTCTGAGGCATACGTGGTTAGTCAGGCTTGACGGCATCGCCAGCATGTGATGGACAGTGTAGCTCCATCTGTCACTTTAGTTTTACATTCTGTTAAATGGTAATGGTGACAATGGGAGGTGTAATGTGCTACTTGAGAACAGCATTTGATTCAGACTCTCTCAACTCTATGCCATGTATGCAACAGTTTCCTCTTTACTAGAAACTGCCTGACTTGCCCTTGCATTTGTGCTCTATCTACCCTTAATCTTTTCTCTTTGCTTTTCCATTTGCTTTCTGGCCATTTTCATATTTAGACTTCATTTTTTGATACACTTGCCCAGATGACAAGTGTCTAGAAAAGACTGGTTTTTAAATGGGGGCTATTAATAGATAATGGTCAACCTTACTTTCCTTATGAAGAAAATAAGGGGAAAAAGACAAAACTGGTAGCTGAGGAAAGATTTAGAGGCTAATCTCCATACTGACTCTAGATGAAGGTGATTTATGACAGTGTTTTCCAAGGGAGCACAGTGAAATGCACAGATGAAATGTCCATCTTGTGTCATCTTTACAGTAGCTTGATATGTTCCTCCAGTTAACCTTTGTTGATGATAAGGAGTGCATTTCTGATGCCCCTGCCCTGCATCCCTTTTGGTCTGCAACACAGAAAACCTCTGTTGTAATGACTTTGGAGTATGTGCTATTTGAATCTTTATCTTTGTTGAGTTATGACAAAGTTAGGACCCTTTCCTGTGCCTCTCAAACTAGTAACAGAAATTCCTGGAAAGTCAATGGGAATAAGATTTGCTCTGGTAAGATTTGATCGAGTTGGACCCTTATGTCCTGTTAAACTAAAAGCAAGTGTGGACTTATTTAACTTAAATGAGGTGTGGAAAAGCCAGTATGTTTCTGTATATCTACATCTTTACCCTTGGGCTTTGGAAAATGCTTTGTTTCTGAAATAGTTTCAATCAGTTTATATTTTGACAGCAGCTTTTTGAACTTCTCTTTTCAGTGGATAACAGTTATACACCTGAAATGAACAGCCACTGTTGTTAAGTGCCCATATATTGGCACTTGTTTGCCACTGCTTCTTGCAAAAAGAGCTTTCACTTCTGCTTTTTTTTTTTAATGTTAAAATAACAGATTTAGAAACCCAAGAGTGACTGCCTGTGCTATTGTGTCAGATAACACATGAATTTGAAGCCACTGGCAGCACTGAAACCACCTGTACATTTAGAATTTTGCTTACTTTTTAGGCTGTGCCAGTCTAGATTATGCTGCATCCAGGTCTGTTAGACTCCTGTGGCCAAAGTTTCTGTTGTGCCAGTTGCTTTGCAGGTGGTTTGTTTTGTTTTTTTTTTTTCATTTGCGTGTTTTATCTTTTTATTTTTGTGCGTACAAAGTTTCTGAAGCTTGGTGTTTTTTTTATATAGGTGGCTAAGTCCTGCAGGTGCATCAGCTGAGTTTACAGTTTCCCTGAACTGAGGCGTATTAGAGCATGGAGTCTTTACACGTTGGCAGGCTGGATGTGAGTGGGACTGCCTGAGTGTGATTATAACTTTGTGAAATGGTAATAGCTGGGCCATGATTTAATGTGGCCTGAAAACAGATCGAGATCTGCCCTGAAAAAGCCCTGAGAAACTCAGAGCCTGACTTGCTGGGGGCTGTCCTACATGCTACTGTGTTACAAAGGGTGATGGAAGAACCTTGGGAAGGAGCACCAATGAATGAGCTGGTGGACTATTAAAATGGGCTTTGTGTATCAGCATGAGGCTCTACCTTCTATCTTCAAAATCTGTACTCATGTGTTTCCCCTACACATACAGAGAGTTGTAGTTATTGGGAGATTAGGGTTTGATTCTCTGGATTGCTGTAGGTGCCCTTCCCTTTGATTTTGCAAATTGCTTAATGCATTTTAGAGGAATAATTTAACCATTTAAAGTGGAATGTGCATAGCTGAGTCAAAGACAGATCAATAAATGTCTTGCCCTGTTGCGTAAAAGCCTTATGTTTTCTAGTCCCTATATTTTTTTCAGTAGGCTAATTTGGCTGTTGGAAGTTGAGATACTGTGTGTGCCACTGTTGTAGGTGCTGGGCAGGCAGCTCCTCCATCTGGTATCTGATCTATCTGGAGCTTGCCAGCTAGGAGCTCAGAATGATAAGTGTTCCCCAAAGAGAAATGCAAACCATTCTTTCTCACCCAGAGCAGGGAGGGGGATGTTTGACAAACAGAATCTTGGAGAAGGCTCAGAGCCATGGTTCCTAGTTTCACACAGATGTCTTAAGATTGCAGGTGGACACCCATGTCTGAAAAAGAGGAGGTTGCATCAGATGTCCTCACTTGTCTTGCTTCAGGGCTTTCTTGGTGTGAAATTTGTTCTTAAACACCTCATTCCACTCTGAGGAACAGAGCTGGTGAATGCAGATCTGAGTACTCTGTTGTCCAAGCTAATATGACAAAAACATGCTTACCAAGTCTTCTCCTTGTATGTCAGGGTCTTCACTGTCTGCCTTGAATGTGAATGTAGCCTTCTGAGCCAGTAAGGATTAGCATGTTGAAGAGTATGAAACATCTCACTCCCTTAATAGCAACATCTGAGTAAATGTGACAGAACTGTTCCACAAGGAGGAGTTTAGTTCAGATTAAGGTTTGGAGCAAGTTGAAAGCAGAATTACTTTCTCTGATTAATTCCCTTCATAAGTGTTGTCAGTCTGGAATAAGTGCTCTTATCTTATGCACAGGGGTTAATTAGAAATAACTTTCCAAGTAGAGAAGCTTAGAACTAACTTCTGAATAAAACCAGTGTGAAGTTTCTAGGTTGTGAGGCTTGAGATATGCCAAAAAATATTCTGAAAGTAAATTATATCTCATTTTCAAGTCTTTACATCTCATACATGGCTTGTCTGTCTCATCTCAGATAAAGAACTCCTTTGCCTCTGAGGAAGGCATACATGGCAGACTAAGGGAAAAGGAATTTGAAGACATGGATGTTCAGAACAATAAACTTGTCACTTTAATTATACTTGTAGGGTCCTATTTTATTGCAGAGGGTGTTGCAAGGGGGTGACTTGATCAGTCAAGAAGTCTTAAAGTGGTGAAGGGTGCTTAGTACAATGAAGACCATTGTGGTACAAAAATCAGAAAAAAAGAAATAGTATTTAAGGGTGAGTTCCTAGTGTCTCCCATGGACTGTACAGGGTCATGTGATAAATTTAGCCAAAGTTGCTGGGCTTGCAGGCAACATCCAAAGAGGGTGGATTCTTTCTCCTTCTTTCCTTCTGACTGAAAACTGAAAATCAGTATGGACAGAGAGGTCGAAGAGATGATGTGCTCGGTTTCCCTGCAGTCCTGTGCAGAGGAGGAATGTGATCACATCAGAGTTTCAGAAGTTGCATTTAGGGGCAGAACAGTCAACTCCTTTGCAGCCTGTCTGAACACTGCAGAGGTGATGTGTTCCACTGGTTTGCTCTTAAATTAATGCAAAATGCAGTGGTACCACAGATGTCAGTCTGTTTTAGAGGAGTCGGGCTTGTCTCTCAACTCAGGTCTTCAGGAAACCACAATATACAGATGAAAAATGCCTCCTCTGACAGATTATATGAACTAGGACAAGGGAAGGAAAGCAGGAGCATGTTTTTGAAGCAGGCAGCCAGCACTGAGGAGATTCTGCTGAAGAAGCATCTTTTCCTAAAGAGGGATTAGGCATTGATTTAAGATGAACTTGTGCAACTAGGTGTTAGATTTCCCTTGTTCTTTCAGGCAAGACCAAACTCTAAAGCTGCAGGGGAAAAGCTGTGTTGTAGTGAGGGTGCTTCTTAAAAGGAGCTGTGGGGACCAATGGACTAATAGAACCTTTTGATTTTGTCGTATAAGAGAACTGTCAGCACAAAAATCCAGAAGCATCCCATGAGGAAAAGACATACTGTGCAGGGACCATGGCCCCTGAAACTACAGAACAAATCAATTTATGGTAAGAGAGGTTGGGCAGCTGTTTTTGACAACATCACCTTTGCAGCATGCTTGAAAGCTTGAAGATGAGGGTGTGTGGTGGTCCACAAGACATTGTGGATTGAGACCAATAAAGGGATTTTGGAATGTGTGAAGAAATTCTCCCTCAATTCGCTTTTTAAACCCTTTGAGCAAATGAGGTTGCTGAGACTGAAATCTTCACTGCCTTTCATACAGTGATGGCTGCAAGGTTCTGGGACTCTTCCTGTCTTGGAGAGGAACATCTGGAAGGGAGAGGCTATGGAGGAGGGCAGTGTTAAAAGACATTTCTGTTTTAAGTATTGCTGCTGTTAGCTCTTGAACTTTCTGAGCTGTGATTCACCTTGACCTGTGCTGACCTTAGGTCAAAAGACTGGAAGTTTGAGGAGAATGGGAGGGAGCTGTTATTGAAAAATATCCCTTGAACAGTAATTCCAATGTTGAAACAAGATAGAAGGTGCTTGTGCCATAAGAGTGCTTTGAGTGTTCTTGTAAAGGTGGGGGCTTACTTGACCACTTCACCAACCTTTGAAAAAAAGAGGCCTGTGAAGGTTCTTTATGCACTTTATGATAGAGAGTGCAAAATGCAGTCCTTTTCTGAGAGTAAAGTACAGCAGAGGGGTGATAGGATATGTAGAGAGCTATTTGAAAAGCTGTGGTCCCACTAATAAAGTTTAATATGGTATTTTTTGTTTATTATTTTATTAAGGAAAGATGTATTAGTTCTGACTGGTTTATGTGGTTGGCATATGGGTACCTCTTTTCCCATATACGCTGTAAATAGAACAGCAGCTCTTAGGAGCAGCAGCTCAAGTAGTGTCTGCTTGATCTCCCTAAAGAAGCAATATAACCACTTTCTAAGAGTGTCAGTAGATCCTTCCCTTGTTTTCTGCATGAAGGTACAGAGTCTTGTTTTATTGTGCTTGTCAGATGCAGAAACTGCTTTTTTTTCTGTGCAGGAAACAATTCTGTGAGATTTCTATGCTGCAGTTGGTATTTGTAGGAGTCTCTTAGATAAGTCTTTTGCTAGAGTCTCTCATAATATCACATTATGGTAGCTAGATTTCAGACGTGCAGATACAGGTAACCAAAAGCAGCAAGCATTCATCAAGCTTTTATTTTTCAACTGAGAGTCATTTAAAGGCATCTCTGAAAATGTGTGTCTGCATGATTCACCAGTGAAACCATAAGCTGCAGGTTTAGGGAAAAACCACCTGGGTTTTCCCCTCAGGTTCTCATCTGTAATGGATGGTAAAGGGTTTGAAAACTGCTGGAAAATTATAATCACTAGTTTTTTGATTGCTCTGACATCTCTTCTCAGTGGGACCCTTTACATGTTTCAGGCTTCTGCAGATTTATAAAATGAGAACAAATCTCTTTGATTTTTATTTTTTTTTTCCTACTTGCTTGGTAAATATTTTAATCTTATAAATTTTGTTAACGGACCTTCATCCTGATTAGCCAGGAAGGGGTCCAGGGTGAGGCTGTAGGTGCTGTTTTTTCTCCTGTGAGTGCTTAGTGTGTCTTTGTTGATGTCTGTGCATCTGGCTGTGTGTATGTCTGTACATGTGTGTGTGTGGCCTATGTGTGTTTGTGAGTGTGTGCTCGCTGGGGATACATGCTCAGCCTTGCTACTGCTTGGCCCTGGAGGTGTGCAGCTTTGGCAGCCATGCCTTTTTTGGGTTTCTAGATTAAACACAAGCAACATTTCTCAGCCCATGTGAAACACTGAAGAAGGCTGGTTTGATCAGAGGTGCCTGTGTAAGAGACAGTGAGCTGGGACCCTGGGCACGCATTCTCTTCTGCAGTTTCCTTTGTGGGACAGAAAACATCTGAGGAGTACAGCTAGTAAAACTGTGCAGCTTTTTGTTTAAAAAAATCACCTTCCTTTTCATGGAAGTACTTCCTTGTATCATGCTCTTGCTCCCTTCCCATTGGTGTTTCTGTTCCTGTGACTCTTCAGTGGTTGGTCCAGGAATGTTTTCCTTGGCCGCTGGGCCATTGGCAGCAGTCTCTGGTGCAGTGTTAGAGTTTTTGGCTTTGCCAGAGCTTGTATCTCTAGCTCATGGAATGGCTTGTGGCGTGCAACCTTTGGAAAAGCACTTGGGCAGTAGATGAGTTGTGATAGGGCTCATATGTGTTGGACAGGCTTGAACATGCCTTTTGTTTTTCCTTTTTTTTTCTAAGTAAATAACAGACTTCTCTCTGACTTAGAGGATGTGACAGGGAGAGACTGAAAACTCTTTTTATGTATCTTGTTTTTCCTTTCAGTAGCACATTTGGTAGATATTTTGGTATGTGTCGTCCTTCTAAGAGCCCTCAGCAATTTTTGTCTCTCCGCTTTTCAGATGGCAAATTTGGTGCCTACATGCAGGTACACATCCAGAATGATGGTCCTGTTACAATAGAACTGGAGTCCCCGGCTGCCACTGTTGACCCTAAACAGGTAAGTGAGCCAGAAGGTCTGTTTGGAAAAGATGGATGGTTAAGCTGTGCCTCCTCTGCGGATCTGTAGCATTCCTGTAATGAAACCTTTTCTTAGGCATGAGGACCTTGTGCTTCCTGTGCATCCTCTGAAAAGTTAAATAATTGCATTTTTTTCTTCAGTTCCCTGGCCTGTTGATAGCTGCCTGCTGTCCTGGTAAAGGTCGTGTGCGTGTAATGCAAAGCAGCTTTTTAACAGTTTATTCCTGCTCATGACTCTTTAGCTATGTTTTTAATGTGTCTGGACCTGCCTCCCCCCTTTCTTTTTTTTTTTAGTGACATTTCTTAACATTTAGGGGCTTTTGCACATGGGTGGCTGGATAGAACGATTAGCTGGAGAGCTGCCTCTTTCTCCAAAACAAGAGAACGCGGTGCCAGAGCGTGTCGCAAATTTAAGTCCTGAATTGAAGTCTGGAGTGGAGAGGAGAGTTAGCTCTGCTGAGAAACAGCACAGGCTATGCTGAAAACCAAATCTAGTGATGAGGTTTTTTCATCCTTTAAACAAAACAGTTACCAGCTTTCCAGGTTGAAAGAGAAGGGGGAGGGATTGTTATTGCCAGCTGTGCTTCAGTGAGGCCACACACGCTCCCTTAACCTTGTTAAAATTGTTATTGCAGTTTATAAGAAGGGCATGGGGGAAGAACTAGGAAACTATAAACCTAACCTCAGTACTTGGAAAAATTATGGAGAGGATTATACTATTGAAAGGTATTTAAAGGACAATGCAATCATCAGGCACAGTCACCACAGATTCACAAAGGAAAAGTCACAGAATCACAGAATTGCTGTGGTTGGATATTAGTCCTGTCTAATTAGCTTGTTAGCCTTCTATGATAATGTCACTTGCCTCATGGATGAAGGAAAGGCGATGGATGTAGTTTTTCTAGGTTTTAGTAAGGCTTTTCATACTTCTCATGGCGTCCTGGACAAGTTGTCAAAGTGCGGGATGAGCAGACTCACAGTGCACTGGGTGAAGAACTGGCTGAAGGGCAGACCTCAGAGGGTTTTAATGAATGGGTCTCCATCTGACTGGTGAGCTGTCACCAGCAGTGTTCCTCAGGGCTCAGTTCTAGGGCCAGTTCCATTTAATCCTTTTATCAATGATCTGAATGCAGGAGTTGAATGTACCATTAGTAAGTTCACTGATGATACTAAACTGGGAATTGCGGTTGATTGTCTCAAGGGAAAAGAAGTCTTGCAGAGTGTTCTGGATAGATTGAAACAGTGGGTAATGATCATTGGCATGAAGCTTAACAAGAACAAATGCTGGATTATGCAACAGGGATGAACTAACGCTGGACACAAGTATAGGCTGGGGGAGGAGTGACTGGAGAGCAGCCCTGCAGAAAGGGATCTGGGGTTGCTGACTAGCAGCATGCTCAATAGGAGTCAACAGTGTGCCACAGCAGCCAAGAGGGCAAACTGCATCCTGGGGTGCACCAAACAGCATCACCAGCCAGTCAAAAGAGGTGATTATCCCACTGTATTCATCACTGGTGCAGCCCCACTTGGAGTACTTTGTGCACACAATTTAGCAAGCTTATGAAGGCCCTTGAATGCATCCAGAGGATGGTAACAGAGCTGGTGAGAGGGCTGGAAGGAATGTCCTGTGAGGAGTGGCTAAGGACTTTGGGGCTTGTCTAGCTTGGAGAAAAGCAGGCTGAGGGATGACCTCCTTGCTCTCTACAGTTTCTCGAGGATGGAAAGTGGAGAGGGAGGTGCTGAGCTCTTCTCCATGGTATCCAGTGATAGGACATCTGGGAATGATTCAGAGTGTCCAGGGAAGTGCAGACTTGACATAAGGAAGCATTTCTTTCCTGCAAGGGTGGTTGAACACTGGAACAGGCTTCCTAGAGAGGTGGTTGATCCCCCAGGCCTGTCAGTGTTTAAGAGGCATCTGGACAATGACCTTGATAATGCACTTTAACCCCTGAAGTGATCAGGCAGTTGCACTAGATGTAGGTCCCTTCCAACTGGAACTCAACTATTCTATTCTATTCTATTCTATTCTATTCTATTCTATTCTATTCTATTCTATTCTATTCTATTCTTTCTAGCTGCAGTTTGTCTCATGTACAATGATCCTACTAAATTACCTGACCAGTTGACCTGCAAGACAAAATCACTTTGCTGATCGAATCTGTCCTTGAGTTGCCATCCAACCATCACTCTTCTGAATTAAAAATCAGACATTTGGGTTTTTCAGTCAGCCTTGTATATTTATACCTGCTCTTTTAAAGCCTACTTGTAGGTTCTGTGGTAACTGCAGTGCAACTTGTGGCTGTAATTGGTGAAAATTATGCATTTCCTGGTAATTTTGCATATCTCAAAATATCATACTAAATACATTTGGAGCCTACTGGGAAAAGATCATGGGAAAGCCTAAAGAAGCATCTCTTGTTGCATTAAATAGCTAAGGTATCTTGTTTTGGAGTCTGTTTCATTTCACCCCCAAACTCTGTTCTGTATCCTTTTGTTATGTTTTAGCCTCTGGAAGATCTACATCTGGTCTTGGTCTTTCTGTGCTTTAGCACAAAGGGATCTCAGCCCAAACTGTGCATAATTAGCAGCAATGAGGAATGATGCACTTGCATCCCTACGGAGGAATTGAGCTGATGCCTGATAGCCTGGGAAATAGAGTCTGCAGAAAGCTGGATGGCAGAGAAGTGGAGTGATTTGATGTCCCCTTTGAACAGTTCATCAACACTCAAGAGAGTCATGGCCCAGTGTTTTCAGATGTCATGTTTATGGTATAGACTTGTTAAGGCCCAGGTTTAGTTGTGGTTCTTGTGGCAGTATTGACCCTCTGCTTTTGCCACACCAGCATTTTGTGAAATAGGAAAAGATGTATTCCCTTCCTTTCATGTTTACTGCACAAATTCTCCATGCTCTTGGCTTGCTGTGTCCCAGGTGCAGGCGGCCATATCTTTTGTAGAGCAGCATTTATTGTGGCCTGCAGCTGAGGGCATTAGTGGCCAGGATGGATGGCAGCATTGTATCCTGCTGACTCTTACTATGAGATGGAGCCCTGTGGTGTCTTGGTCTCTAGGACAAAGCTGGTGACCAGTCTATTTTTGTTCAAGCAGGATAGTGGGAATCATTGATGTAAGGGTAGGTGGACCACTGAAGGACAGCACAGGCAGTTTCTGACTGAAATTGAGAGCACCAAGAGAGCTTTTCTCCCTGCTGTCGTGCGTCTGGGTGTAAAACAACCCAAGAGGAATTACCAGGGCATGTTGGATTTTGCAAGTTTCCATCTCTTTCTTGGGGAACATTGGCTTATTTAAGAGTTCTGCCCTCACAGCTGCCTGCTTTTCCCATCTGACAGCACCTTCCTGGTGATCATAACATGGGCTGAAGACTTGGAAGGATGCTGGTTTTCAAATTGCCTGACATAAATTCCCTGTTTAATGTGAATGATTCTGCTTCAGTCTTGCCTGCTGATTGCCTTCCTTTCCTCCTTAAACCTGTGCTTAAAGCACTGTCATTTATCCTAAGGTAAGGTTACACCAAGTATCTTCCTAGTGAGTCTGTGCCTGAACCCTCTGAAAAGGAGCACAGACAGAGTCGTCCTGTGGGTTGAGTGGGTTCTGGACAGTCCTTATCTGAGAATGAGAGTGATGTCAATTTGCTTACCCTCCTCCTGCAATGTGTTATCCACTTACATTTCATGAGCCATCCTCAGTTTCATCTCGTTATGAGTCCTGATGTGGGGGATTCTGGTTTGTCACAGAAATGGATGAGCTCTTAGAGTGGCACAGACACTGAAAATGTGACCCATCTGTGCATGCCTTGGATGCCCAAAGGATTTAATCTATCCCATGTTTCAATGAACCCCATTTACTTGAAAATAGGCAGCTCTTTTAACTGTTACTGGGTATCTTTTCCAGCTCATACTGGGACCTTAACACACATTGTCAGAGACACTGCTGATTCTGACACTGTTAGGCATCTTTCTAGATATTATTTGACATGTGTTCAGTCTTCCCTCTCCCACCACACAAGATGTGGAATGAGGAAGAAGCAGTTTAAATTTGACATTCTCTTTTCTCCTCCTTGCCTGTTGCCTTTTTTTTTTTTTTTTTGCTGTCATGCAGTCTGTAGATTTGTTTGTAGCATGGGAACTGAGGTTTAGAGGTGGTGTGGTTTTATCTTTTACTTTCTGCTTTAGCAAGAAGAGATAAATAAACCATCCTGCAGTGTTTAACGTGATACTAACAGAATGAGATTAGACAAATAATTGCTGATGACTAGCTCTGTTATGTCACTGGATGTGACAATGAAATACCTCTTTTTTGTGTTTGTGGTTGTAATTGGTAATCTGATCTTTGTAATTCCTTAGCAATGTAGTTAGTAACAATACATTTGAATTAATTGGTTTGGATTAATTAATTGGATGGGTTAATTGGATTAAACCAAATGTATTTTAATGTTTCTTGTGCTATGCGGGTAGAAATAAATCACAGAGTTAATAATTAAAATAAAATAAAAATACCCTCCTCATACAGCAAATGTAGCAAATTTCTGCCCTGCCTTGATGAAGTTTGTTGCGATCATTGCTGAGCTGAGGTTAGCTGTGCCCAGAATGCTTTCTGTGTTTGCATCCTGTTTTGCACAAAGCTGAGGAGATGTACTTTGTATTTTTCCATGGGAATTTGTAGTCAGTAGTAGAAGAAGCCAGACAGAAATGGAGCAGGAAGAGGTTTTGGAGGATGCCTGGGAAGGTGACATGGTGACAAGTCAAAAAAGCCCCTTCAACTTTGAAGCATTATAGGTAATTATGGAACTCTGATTGGAAGTATAATGTGCATTTTTATTTCTTCTGCTAGGGGAAGTGGCATAGCAGTTTCAGTGTTTAATTCATATATTCTAATTAGACAGGGGACTCTGTGGGTCCATTTGTTTCATTACTGTCAAGAATGAAATCAGCTACATTTTAA
Source organism: Actenoides hombroni (assembly GCA_024336885.1). NCBI lineage: Eukaryota > Metazoa > Chordata > Aves > Coraciiformes > Alcedinidae > Actenoides > Actenoides hombroni. Next base: position 44,897,393 of record WUAM01000323.1, on the reverse strand, counting down.
ACCATATTTTGGTTATATATTTTGTGCACTGTAGTGGGAGGGATAAGCAGATTGAAAGCATTAGAGCAGATCAGTGTATCTGAAACCACATTTTGGAACTGGACACTGTAGTGGGAGGGGTAGGAAGCATGAAAGCATTGGAGTGGATCTTTGTTGCCAAATCTGCCAGTACTGGCACTGAAAAGCAGCAGGCCCACACTTTATCAATATGAGTAGTAGGCAATAATGTAATGCCCCTTGGACATGTCAGTATTTGGAATAAGAGAGGACCTTCTCAAGACTGACATTTAAGTAACTTACATTTTTAAATGGCAGGAGGATCTTGATGATAGAAAAATCCATTAAATGCATTCCACATTAATATTCAATCATTTATGCCTTAAAAAACTTACTACAACTGTGTAGCTAAAAGTGATCCCTCTGCTGAACATGGAGAAAAAACATATCTAGTATGTTAACTTTTCTATCACTTTTTGGTTAGAACATTTTAATACAATCATAGAATCATAGGATGTCTTGGTTTGGAAGGGACCTTAAAGATCATCTAGTTCCAACCCCACTGGCATGGGCAGGGACACCTCCCACTAGACCAGGTTGCTCAGAGCCTCATCCAGCCTGGGCTTAAACACTTCCAGGGATGAGATGTCCACAGCTTCTCTGGGCAACCCGTTCCACTGTCTTACCACCCTCATAGTAAAGAACTTCTTCCTAATGTCCAATCTAAATCTACCCTGCTCTGCTTTAAAAACATTGCCCCTTGTCCTATTACCACATGCCCTTATAAAAAATGTAGCTGTAAGTGTTTTCAGTTCCCCAGGTATGGTGTTGCTTCAGCTTGCTTTTTCATTTTAGAGAGGATGGTTGTCTTGGAACTGTTTGATCAGTAGCACAGTCCTAATGCGGCTGGTGTCAAATATTTTATGACATTAAACTATGGTAAATGACTGTACAGTGAGGGCCTGTGTCTGCAGTAAATGATTCTTTGCCACTGGCTTTGAATTTGGTTTTTGTCACCTAGTTTTTCTTCCTTCCCATGTGAACTTAGGCACTATAAACTACCTCTCTCTCCTTGGCACCATCGCTGACATTTTTTCTAGGTGCTGTGTTGCCGCCTTTGATGTTTCTCTTCTTCTAGTTGCATTGGTTTTGGGCTTAATTTGAAGATACAAATCCAAAACCTCTAAGTTCATTTTCTTATACTGAAAGTTTTGGTGAGGAAGGTACACCAAAGGGAGCTCAGCTAGTTATCTAGATCACTGCTGTTAAAGACTAGTTGAGGAAAATGAGTGGGGAAGCCATGCAGCTGATAAACTGCTTGGCTAGGGAATGTTCCAAGCCCCTGGGCAGTGAGTTAGACCAGGCTGAATGATGAAGGGCTGGTAGCACTTTTCTTGCCTTAGACTTTGGGCTCATACAGTGTAACTTCATTGTGTGCTGCTCACATTTCTTCTAGGAAGAATGTATATGAGGTGTATATATATATATATATTTTATATTTATGAATTATATAATTCCTTGCATGAGCTGCTCATTGGCAAAAAGGATTGTGTCGTCTTCTCAAAGAGAAAAAAGCTCCTACTAACACTTTGATCGTAAGTCTAAGGTATAGGTATGTGGAAAGGAAAAGGAAAAAAGCAGATGATCTGCCATTTCCTTCAGAGATTGTGAAGACTACCCTGCTTCTGTCATGACCTTTCCATTGATTTATTTTTGCAGTATACCTCCGATAATCAGTTTTTCTCAGTGCTATCCTTTGCTTAGTGGCATTAATATTAAACTGCTAGATTGGTAATGCCCTATGGCAGTTTGAAGGATTGGTCTGTTCCTGAAATGTCACCTGTCCTTAAAGTTCTTGTGATTTAGATATATATATTTAATATGAAATTGTGGCAGCTTGGCACACCACTACTGAAATTTAAAACATACATCTGCAGATCCTGTTGTGGTTTGAGGCTCCAGAAACATGAAAGCTGACACTGATTTTCCAGCAGACTGCTAACAAAAAAAATTGTTTTCTTGGTGTTACTCACTTCTTGCTGGTGTTATTTGTGGCTATCACAAAAGGGGAGGCTGTCTGTAGAGCAGCAATCAACCTCTACGTACACACTGATCGCAGGGAAAAAGGAGAACACTGGATATGTTTCTGTATTCAGGAAGGCAGAACTTCAAGGAAGGCCAACACTAAGGCATTTCTCAATGTGCAAAATTAACTTCAGCAAAGCAAACAAACTGGAGAGTTATTAGCATTTTCAAGTGGGGGACTGGGTGTGTCAGTTTGCTTGCATATTTTTACTAGAGCAAATTGATTGCAAAAGTGATAGGACTTAGTATTACAGCTGACATAACGGCAAACATTTCTGCCTTGGTGAAACCTCCTTTCACGGTGCAGTCTAGCTTTCCACTGTAAGTATTCAATTTTTAGAATTTCATGCCTCTGGTGTCCTATTAAATTACATCAAATAAGCTGTCAACCCTAATGTAAATTTTGACCTTTTCCAAAACTAATACTCTATGTATTACTCTATATATGTCAGTCTGTTGGAGATGAAGCAGTGTCCGTGCAGTTTGAGGTTGTTAGTTCATCACTTGTGTCTCAGCAATGAAAAATACCTGTATTACAATGTGAGAAAAGAAAAGCTGCCTTCTGTGGACTGAGGAGTCTTGCATTTTTATGCGTGTTCACGAGAGAGATGGTCTTAAACACTTGAGATGTTTCAAGACATTTCTGACTTCTTTCACGCTTCAGAAATCCATCTGTTGGGTCAGACCAGGTATTGATCCCCAAAGCACAGGTTTTAACTGCTGGCAAAGGACCATAAAGGACTTCTGGCCAGAGTTGTAACACAGAGTGATTCCAAGGTTCTGTGACTTTGAGGTAAAAGGAATGACACATACAGGTTTACATTATTTTCCATGTGAATTTTCAGCCTCAGTTACTTCTGTTATGTCTATAGTTAAGATTGCTTTAATATATGGAGGGTCACTGATTCTAATCCTGTGCATGAATTTTTGCCTAGATGCAGCATGTTATATAGCTCAATGTGTGGGGTATCTGGTCTTGGGTTATAAATGTGAACGTTTCAGTGCTTGTGCACACATAACCACTATGCACTGCTGACCAGCCCAGCATTACATCTCAGGCAGATGTAGTATTTTTGCCATGGGACAATGATGCTTCTGCTCTAAGAGGCCTGCATGTTGAACACTTAGGAGCCTTCCAAGATGTCCCAGAAAATAAATGAATCTTGGTTTATAAATGTAAAGCTGAGTTAGAGACTTTCTGTACAGGTGCACCATCTCCACAGCTAGCCAGCAAACATCGTAAGGCAGTGGCCACAAACAGCTCATGATATTTCTGTAGATGAGATGATGAGTATGGAAGACACGCTGTGGTTATATGGACAGCATTTAAAGATATGTTTCATTGAACCAGACTTGTGTGTCTGAAGTTTTATTCACTGTAAAAAAGTTAACTGTTGTAAGTTTTTTTTTTAATTCAGTGGCAGGCCTTTTGTGGTGGCGCGTACTCCTGTAACACATCCTTTTGAATTACTCAAGCACCTTATAAGCACAGAAGTGAAAAAATGAGAGATGTGTAATTCTTTTGTTGCTTGTATAATAACGATAAGACTGTATATTTTGAGTACAGAGAAATGCATTTTAATCTCTGGGTCTGAACACAAAGTTGTGTCTTAGACTGATCACAGTGTATGCACAGATTGGATAGCGTGTATGTATGTGTTTATGTCCATAGGTACACACAAATCCTTACCTGCTTCAGTATTATTTGAGTTTTAGATGGATGAAACAGTTCATAAATGAACTTTACCTTCAGTTTGTTATAATTAGAAAGAAAAATAAATCCTGTTCATATGAGACATGGACTAATACAGTTTATCAAATTATCTTCTCGCCTTATCTAAATGAACTTTTGTCATTTTTCTTCAAGCTGGGTGAATACTGCTGTCAGGTCATGCCAACCTGGGAGTTGTTCTAAATATTCCAAGGTTATTCCTTCTCCTCTTCCCCCAAATCTGTTAGAGATGTTGGACTGTGAGGAGACGTAGTTGAGGAGTTGTAGCTGAGTTTTGAGTCTGCTACAGAGACAGACGTGAAGATGGATTTTTCTGTATGTTTCTGCTGTTTTGTTTGTCCTCTGCACTACATTATTCTCAAACTAATTAGCTGCAGAACTAGGTAACTTAGGAGGTCCTTCATGATAAATATATATGTAATAACTTTGGAGACCATCTGTTGCATACTGTTTACTCTAGGATATGAATGCTAGTCCTATTTCGACAGAATATGGTCCCTTTGGACATCAGACTATATGTGCATTTAAATATTTATATTTATAAAACTGTATATATAACTCTATATACTTCAGAAGCCTTAGTAAGAATGCTGTTTGTTGCCAAGACCATGTTGAGAATTGGCCAGTATAAGCATGTTTGAAACAGTAATATGACATGCTAGTATATATTGAGCCATTTCAGCCTCTATATGTAAATTACATATGAACAAATATACATTATGAATGTGGATTCTGTGTTGCATAACAGAAGGTTCACAGCAGGAATACACTACTGTTTTTCATGTTTTGAAAGTCTAGAGTTAACTTTAGTTCGTTCGCTCGCAGCCTTTGCAAAGATAAAGGTAACTCAATTTAAACTACCGGCGTCATGTGTCTCAAGCCTTTTTCTTCTCTCAAGCAGTAAGAAACACTAGTTAGAGAAGAGGGAGTATCATGTCAGTCAGTAATCACATTATTTACAGAAACAATGAAGTTTAATGGAGTTCTAAGGTACAGAACTGTGAGGGAACGGAAATTTTTTTGGGCATCGTTATTGCTGAAAAAGGGTCCCTGTTAGGAGCTTCAGTGCTGCAGTAAAAGAACAGGGTACAGAGTGCAGCTGCTGCTTAGAGGTTTGTTGCAACAGATTTGACTGTGGTTTGGGTTGATTGCAGCTCCTGCTTATAGGTTTGTTGCAACAGATTTGACTGTGGTTTGGGTTGGTGTTGGGGCGTACTTTGCAGTTACTGAGTACTAGGTTGAGGGTCAGTGAGAAATGATGAACATGCATTACCTGCTCATGTAGTTATTTAAATGTGTGCAAATCTGTGTTTTGAAACTGAGGAACTGTGCTTTTCTGGTACATCTGTGTACCATGAAGGTCACTGAAACCCTAGGTATGATTTCAGCAGCTGCATGACCCCAATACCATTTGCAAAAAATAAAACCCAACTGCATGGACGCCATGAGAGTACCATTAGATAATGCTGAGCACCTTTGATATTAGGGGCTCACAAGCTTTCGTTTCCCTTCCTGCAGGTGCACTCACTGTCTCAGTTAACCTGTAACATTCGTATGCTGTGTATATAGGCTTGTTGGCAGAAGAGCAGCATGCACGTTGTCAGACCTGGGAGTTAAAATAGTGCCTGTATCATGCCTGACATGTTTGTTGCATCTATGCATGTGACTTGAGGACTCGATCATGCTAGATAGGTACTTCACACTCGGTCATTTCAGTAAAAATAAACTATTTTTAGTTTTGAAACACCTGGCTAAGAATATTCTGTGTTAGGCTAGAAGATCATGTGTGCAAGGGTTCAAGGAGGGTGTGTTATGTGGGATAAGGTATTAGGGGATGTTGTGCATCCTCCAGGGCTCTGCAGTCCGTGCTCTTAGCTCTTACTGACTGGGTGCCCAGATTTACATTTTTGTATGCATCTTCCATGAGCCCATCTAATTCATAATCATCACACATAATCTATTTTATTCTATAAAATTTTCACTGCAGAAGAGATCCTCTGGCCATGAAATTATGACTGTTATCCTTTATCTTGGGGGAATTGTGGAAGCAGTAGAGAAAATCAGTGGATTACAGAAATTACCCATTGAATAAGCTACACAAAGTGTAATTATTTAAGTGTCCCCAGAACTTAGTGCAACCTGCTTCTCTGAAAAATGGGAAAGAGGCGTAGAAGTGACAGGGATATGCAACTTGGTTTGACTTTTAGTAGCATTGAAAGCACTTCTACTGAGAGGTGACAAGGCAGTGTTAGCCGGGGGTTTTATCCAAGCTGATTTGAAGTGGTTATTCTGTATCCTAGGTGATGCTAAGGCTCATACATCTCTTTCTCTGGATAAAAATAAAAAAAAATTATTCTTGTGTCCTGGATGGCTGAACTTGGGATACATCTGTTGCCAGCAACATCAGTTTGAAACTACAAAACTGCCACTTAGGAACCAAAACAGGAGGACTTTGCTGGATTCCAGCTCCCCCTTTTGGTTCTTGTGTTTTAGTCTTTTCCATGTTTGCAGATGGTGTTGCATGGAGGAGGAATCCTGGAAAGCTGATCCTTTGAATATGTGCGTTTCTCCTTTATACGCGGGTGGTGATGTTAGTGTGTTAGGATATTTTACTGTCTGCTCCAAATTGCTGAAATTCTAAGCCTTGGGCTTTTCTTTTGGTGGTGGTTTTTTTTTTTTTGGGGGGGGTGGTTTGTTTTGGTTTGGTTTGGTTTGGTTTTTTTCCTTTTCTGTTTTATTGATACATGTATTGGTGTTGTGGATCTGAGTTGCAAGTTTTGTACAAATGCTCGTGTCTGATTTTGGAGAAAATTATTTTATTCCATGAAGTGTTTTCTCGCTCTCCTTACTTTATGAATAGCTGACAAAACTTGAAAAACAACAACAAAGAAAAGAGAAGACCAGAACCAAGGTGCCCTCTGAGTCAAGTAGAGAAAGAAGTGCCCCCCGTAACAAGGATGACCCCAGTGCAAGCAGTGGAGCAGAAGGAGATGTGTCTTCGGAAAGAGAGCCTTAGCTCATCCAAAGCAGGCCTCAGGTTTGGCTTTTCCACTCCTCTGTAAAGCTGTGTCCTCCTGTTTGGCCGTCTCTAATGCTGGGTGCTTTACTGAAGCAGCACAAAGCAGAGAGCTGTGTTAGGGAAGTGCTGAAAGGTGAAATTCTGATAGTCTTGCTGGTAGGTAGCCTCTGATTTTATCTGCAGTCAGCACAGCAGAATGTAGAAATGGGAGAAAACCCATTCCTAGCTGTGTGCTTGGCTGGAAATGTGTACCCATGAGTTCGGCCCAGCCATGACTGTTTCCAGACTGACTCAGGAAATCTAAAATTTTAGTCTTATAACACAGCAGTGACTTAGCTCAGAGTTCTGCTTTGTGCTCTTTAGAGCAGAGTTACATGGTTATGTTTCTCTGTCTTTTATCCAGCAGGCAGGTCACTCTGGGACAGCCTCCACCATTTGTAATACCCAGAAAACACTTCCAGTCCCCAGGAATGGAAGTGGGAAAAAAATGTTTCCTTTAAAATAAGGACCTTTAAAATGAAAGGTTGGAGACAGGCCAAAACTGCAACCTCCTATCGTGGTTCCTACTCCTCCCTCCTCAGTTTGTTCTTTCCAGGATAACTTGATCACAGGCTATTTCATATGCCTTCACCATCTAATGAGAACATTTGGCCGGGCATTGAGAGCCAGACTTGCTGCTTGAATTCAGTACTAGAACTGGGATTTTCTCTTCCTGCAGGCACTTGACCTGCAGGACATGCCTGGCCGTGAGTGAATGGAATTAGTCTGAATATAGACCTGAATCCTGGATTATCTACATATGTAGATATGTATTTATCATACTTTTCCAATCAGTTTTAATTCTTCAGGACACAGCTTTCATTGTTTTCCTTCCCACTGCCTTGCCCTGAAAAACTACATTGCAGTTTTTGAACTTTCAAAAATGTCCGAGCTCTGAAGAAAGTATTCTTTCCCTCACCTGCACACTGAAGCCCTGAACTTTGCAAAGTTAAGGTCTAACCTTTCTCTCATTTTCCTGTCCCTAGAGTTCAGTTTGGCTTGTGATCTATACAGTTCAGTACCATGCGTTGCTCAGAAAGTTGCCTCTCTCTTTTTAATTTTTTTTAAAATCCATGATTTTCCCTGGTAGTCAGACATAGAGGGTTGATTTTTTATAGAAGTTCATGTTGTCTATGTGGTATTAATATAAATTAATTTACATAAGCATTGAATAGATTTCTGGAAATACGCTAATTTATTTTGGATTGACCTGGAAGAGGGATCAAAGAAACTTCCAAGTCCACAGGGCTTTTTTCCCCTGGCCTTATGAAGAGCATTTTCAAGACTGGTGTGAAATGGTTTAGTTCATAACAGTGTTGCAGTCAAAAATGGATTGTCATGTTGCACAACAGCTGGAGTCACATGAGTTCTGCTCTCTTTGGGTTTATGCTTGGTGCACCCTCCTGTTCCAATACTGGAAATGAGCAGGCACATTGGGAAGGAGAACATGTTCTTAGCAAATAAAGCATGGATCTGCTATTTCTCAGCAACTGTTGGGCTTGCTGCTGTGCTACAGGGATACAGGGTTACCTGTGCTGTGTCTGGGTTGTGTGTTGAACTAGGAACATTTTAGAGAGCAGGAGTTTGCTGGTCTTCTAGAGCGCTTTGGTCAGTCTGACCTTTCCAATAGCATTTGAAACTCTAGGGAGTGGAGTAGTTCTAAAATGTGATATACTGATATCCTAGCATTGATTTTGATGGTATGACAAGAAGTAAAGATACTTTCCTGTATGAGATTTGAAGGAATCCTACTGTATTTCTACCCTACCTCTAGTAATGTTCCTGTTTGTTTGCCTTCCACAGTTTCTCATACAAAAGCTACACTGGATTCTTGAAGAGAGACCCAACAGACATTCACCTCAGATTCACTCCGACAACTTTGGAAAAGAATGGAAAAAGGGAAGACAGAACTAAAACATTAGAAACCTGTATCATTCTGTATTGAAACAACCAAAGCAATGCTATCAGATTCAGTTGTTAATGTGTAGTATCAGTAGTAAAAAGGACCTGTACCATTTCTGTGTATGTGTTTTCACATGACTGCTGAATAAGGAGTGACTGTAGAGGCAGATTGTAGCAGAACATTCACTATCAGTACATCCGCTCCATTTCAAAGATAAATCAGGGGTTTTCCTTAAACTTACACTTGAATTCTGAAAATTATCCAAGCAGGCTTGTATTTTGATTATTACTTTATGGTGTCATGTGCTACCTGTTTCCATGGCAGCGTGTAGAACTGTGTATATTTTGGTATATTGTTCAGCTGCTACGTAACACCATTAGGCAGTCCAGTCTTTCTGCATGGATTAAGTTATTAAAAGGGAAGATCAGCCGCTAGTCGTTTATCATGTGGAACACATCTGTCATGTAAACTTTTTTAAAAACAAAAAAAGAGACAGACTTTATTAAACAAATGATGCTACCCAAGTGCCTGTTGGTGTTTGTGTGTTGCGTTGCCTAAGCTACAGTGATTTGTGTAACAATGTGAGTGGCACAGAGCAAAAGTTACAGGCCAAGAAACATGTATGGATGTCACTCATCCACCTCTCCTTTGGAAGTTTGGAAGTCAGGTTGCTGACTTGAAATCTTTGTTCTTTCCGATACATCAAAGACCTTTAGTTACCTTATGGTGTTCATGAAAATGCCTCAGCACCTGCTCCACACACTTCATCATGTGTCTGCTGACATCTCTGTCAGATTCATCCGAGGCAAAACAGCATTTTGAAGCTGCCAGCAAACAGCAAGAGCTGAGAAGCAGCTGCAAAACTGCTCTCCTGTGGCTGTTAAAGGCAAGAAAGTTTCAGGGGAAATGAAAGGTTGCAAAGCATTACACCTTTGACTTCTTTCAGAGGTGGTGGTGGTACCTTTTTTACAGGATATTGTCCAGGCCTGCCTTGCCCTTATAATCTTCACTAGCCATCTGCCATGGCCACCATCAGAGCCAGGCTGCTTGCTGCACAACTGTCTTTTCCTGGTTGTAGGGCTCACTCACTGATGGTAGTTGTTCTTAATCCAATTTACAATGCTGCAGACCATGCAGCTGCTGTGGGTTTGTTTTTTTAACCTTCTCTTGTGTTGGCTACTTATTTACAGTCAAATCAGGACAGGAGAGTTTCAGAACCACAGCCTGACATGGCTTTTTAAAATACATGAAGCTTCGGTAAAGATTTGTCAAGCCATATATCTAGCATTGAAAGAAAAAATGGTGAGTAGCCAGGAGAGATTGAAATGTTACACTTAGTCTTGCCTTTAATAATTACATAACTTTTCACCTGGCTATTTTATGCAGTTTAGTTTGCCTGAAGTCATAGCCTTGTCACAGTGTTTTTTCACCTCCAGGTACATGTGTTGTGTCTTGTCCCTTCACAATCTCCCTCACCTGGGTCAACAGCCTGATAGGCCATCTCCAGATTAATGCTTAATTGGCTGCAAAGGGTGAATTCAGTCAGGAAGATAAGAGTGCCTCTCAGGTGGTGGTGGGGGGCTGTTGAAGGAGGAGCCCTCATACCTATGTCATGGTGTCTTGTGATTTGCAACTTGTTCTAAAGAAGATAAGGTTGTGAAGAAAGTTATACAGTACCCAGAAAGGTAAGTTGGTAAAAGCTAAGCTATGATGAATAGTAAAGGTTCAAAAGAAGTAGTATCATAAATATGTCTCAGGGGAGGCAAGAGGACACATTCTACATGGGTTTAAGCAGAGATAAATGGCTGTTGGCCAAAGATGTGGTGCAATCTGGTGCTTGTCTCTCTGCTCAATGATGCTATCTCTGGGTGATTGAACTACATGTTTTTTCTGAGTCTCTCTTCTCCAATCAATAGCATATTCCTGCCTCCTGTGGGAGATGTGAGGATAAGTTCACTGTAAATTTGGATACGGTTGTGGTCTTTGGTGATGGAGGCTTAGGAACTGAAAATACTGAGGAAAGTGGTATGTTTTTGACAAATGCTTCTGTTGTCCTGTGCCTAGTGTATTTTCATGCACTGTGACTTATTTCAGGATTCAAGAAAAATACAACTGGCCAAGACCACTTTATTGAAAGTGCTGTTTGACAAAACTTACTGCACTACGCTACTGGCAACAAAACTCAGGAAAGGCCACTTTTCCAAGTGCAGTTACGTGGCTTAGAATGTTGGTATCGGTCCCGTGGTTTTTCCTGCTTGTAGTGAACTGAAAGCGAAAACTAGGAGACTTGAATTCCTGTCTCTGCTCCTCTGCCTGGTATTTATTATGCTTGGTTGATTTCTAGCACCTTGTTGAGCTTTTGTTGTCCATTTGTGAAGCAGATGAGGTTTTTATGTGGAAGGAATGTTACTATTTTCTAAATGCTGAAAATGGCCTTATATAACGAAAAGGTGTGTTTGTTTTGTATCTTTATAAAATGTTAAGGAACAATATTAAATGATAAATTGCTGCTCATTATTCCTTTTCTGCAGATTTAGACTTACAGGCTTTTCTCCATTTTCCTGTCCCAGCTCCCACTGCAGTTTTGCCAGAGTTTGCTTTTCTTGTGTCTGATGTCTGTCTGCCCTCAGGTAAAGTCCTGTATGTGGAACTTATAGGGTGGATATTTTGAGGAGTACCCTTAAAATTCGATTTCCTGTCACCATTTACTTTTGTGATAATGCTTGAGGGGTGCTGGTTAAGTCTTTCAGATTCCTTTCTGCTTCTTCCTGTTCTGGTTTCTCCTTCCCTCACACTGTCCCATGAACTTGGGTAAAAATCCTCCTCGGTGAAATGCCTGGGGAATCTCTGAGTGCCATAGAAATAGTAAAGATGACCAGTGAGTCTGCGTTACAGTCCTCGAGCAAAGAAACCACATTAGTCTGTTGTTTCATTGTTGCTTAAGTTGTTCACAATGCCATCTAGTTTTTATACTCTCTACATGCTTACGGTGTGGTCAACAAGCAATTCTGCCTTTACCACAAACACATGCATAAAATTACAGACAATACACTTGGCAGGATTTCTGCAAACACTCGGTAGCATGTGTATGTGAACGAGGTCTGCAAGAAAGTTGTGTTTTCCCATTTGAAATTCCCAGCAGCTATCTGGGAGACAATCTGAATACAGGTATTTTCTGTAACTTCCATTTAGAGCGCTAACTAACAAGGGAGAGTCTGCAAACCATTCTGTATCGAAACTCCCTCAGATGCTCCACTGCAGGTCTTATTTTAATTCCAATCTTATTTTCTCAGAAGAATCCCTAAGGAAGTGTCCCTGGCAGAAATTATGCAGGGACTCCTTGGAAAATTGACTGCTATTTTTCATTGACTGCTATAGCCAGAAAAACACCAGTAATTATATCAGTAAAAATCTGTTTTGCAGCTGTTTTACACACATTTCTGTTCAAGTACCACATCTATGGGCTATGTTGCTTTGAAAAGTAGGAATATAAGAACCGAACAGTCAAAATAAGTGATGCTCCTACAAAGCTATTTGGAAAAATGATTGAATTATTTTAATTTGGTGTGTAAATACCAATGAAGGCAAAATAACTTAAGACTATTGATGTAAATACTCAGGAGTTAAGCTCACAGTTTCCAGTTGTAGAAGCTAGTGTGGACAATAAATGAAAAATGTTCTGATTTACAGAGATACTAATTCCTGGAGAATCCTTGTTTGAACATGTTGGTGGTAGCTGCTCTGATCTGGTAGCTGCACACAGACAGGTTTCTATTTCAAAATAATTTACTGCACTTTACTAGAGTGCATCTTCCTATGGTTCTTCCACTGGACTGGGGGGACTTCCCATCCATATGCTTCAATAGCATGCCAGAGGTGAAGTCTAGTGGTGCAAGGAAAACCATGCAGACACATTTAGGGGCTTGCGCTTAAAGCAGATCTGCAATTCTTTCCGTGATCACAGTGCTATCTATTGACCCAAGAGAGCTGGAGTTGGTAGAACAGAAAGGAGGGCAGAAGTACCTCTTCATGGTGTGGAAAAACACAGGGCTCTGAGAAAGAGGGAAACCTGCAGCCTAGTGCCTGGCTGTACCTGGACACCACCCAGCACCCTTGCTCTGACTAGTGCTTCTATCTTACAGCACTTGACCAGCAAAGGGGGAGCCAGACCTTCTGGATCAGGTTTTCAGCTAGTGTGAGGTGTCTGCTCTTCCCTGGCTGCTGGTCCATACTAAGCATTTCCACATTGTCCTTAGAAATGCCCATTTTCAGTCAATTTTGCGCTTGTGTGGTAGAAATGCTTACCTGTCAACTCAGCCGCCTGTAACTATGGACTGCGGGGAAGAAAGGTTTGTTGACAATTGAAAAAGAGCCTCCTAAACTTTTTGCATGTTTCTGGTTGTAAGTGAAAGTGAGATGGCAGACCCCTGGCAGGAAACAGAACAGATGATTTGAAAATAACCGACTGGTATTACAAATACAAATTGGTATTACAAACACTGAAATAAGGTGTGAGAGGCTAAGGATGGCCACCTTTCCATATTCTGGAGTACCAGTTCATTTCCATACCAATCTCAATTTTATCACAAGTACCGGTATTCCCAAGCCGTAAGATGAGAACACTCTGTCTCCTCCCCAGTCTATGGTTTGCTAGGCTAAATAAACCATGTCCTAATCCTTCCTGTGAAAACTGGCCTCCTGTTTTCTTCTTCACCCTGGCATAAATAGCTCCAAGCTGAACTCTCTTAAAGGGATGAGGATCCAGGATGAAACCTGAGGGGATGATGACAGTGTCCCTGAGAATGGATCAGTACAGCTGACCGTGGATTCTCACACCCAGCATGGAAGGGCTGAGGGAGCAGGTATAAACCTAACTGAAAAAAACCTGTTTCCCTCATGCACTTTATTGGCATGGGATATCTGAGAAAGCCACAGGTATAAATGGGACTGAGATCAGAGCATCATAGTGTTGGTGGGTATGGGATAGCAGAGGCTGGATAGGCCCCAGGGCTCAGTGGGGTTGAGCATCTCTGCTTGCGCTGGCTGGGACAGAGGGCGAGGGCAGGACATCTCCATGTGTGCCAAGGCCCTCCCATGTAGTCTCGTGTGTCCAACACAGCTACTTCAGAGGGGGATGTGCTGTTGGACACCTGACCTTTGGTAGTCTCGCCGATGCTGAGGTCCCCTGCTCTTCCTCAAAATATCTTCCAGGTTTTATCATATACCGCTCAAATCACTCCTAGTGTTTCTACAGAGATGTGCTGCAATTTCAACACAGCAGGTACAGTTTTGGTATTTAGGGTCAGGATAACATCAGTGAAACAGTAGGATTTTGAGAGAAGGAGACAGTGGATCTGTGAGCAACACACAAGTGACTTGAGTGTCATGAGCAAGTCAGCGATGCCTGCTTTGCTCCCCTGCCTGTCCCTGCACTGGGTTTTCAGGGAAAGAAATCAGGAAAGCAGAAAGCCTTTGTCAGGGTGTTCTTTCAAGCAGGCTCTTCATGATTCTCTGAAGGCTTTTGATCTCTAATTTGTGTATACTCCATATGTGTTATCATTAACCTGCTAATCTTTGTTAAGGGAATGCTTGGTAATGGTAATTAACACAGGCCAGGCTGGACAAGTCACTGTGTGAGCTGGTGCACTGGGGCCCTCGAAGTGATGGGTGGATGGTCACAGTGTTTGCCTCTACACAAGAAATACGTGTCTTGGTGCATTTGCTTATAGCAAAACCCTGATGATAAATTGGGATGTTACAGGAGGCCCTGTTGAGAAATATGGTAATCAAAAAATTAATGTACTTGTGAACAAGTAAATCTGAGATTGGTGCTTGCAACACGCCTCATGAATAATGTCAGAGTTGCTCATAATCCTTTGTGCTGCCGAAGCCTCAACGAGATTGCTGAATTGCAAGTGTCTGTTTAGTGGCCAAGCATGTGTTGTTGAGAATCACACAAAAATGCATGAAAAATATCCTTATAAATTATGTATCGAATAAATGCACTGTAGTGTTACTGAAGGCTCTTGCATACCAAGTAAATATTTTTTCAAAATATTAAAATAATTTAGTTTTCCATGGTAATGTGTTTCAGAGACCTTCTCTGATTTAATAAATACTTTAATACTTGCAGTCAACAGCATCTGAATATGTTTTTCTTCTTCATGTGTTTAACATCATACCCACAATATTTTAGAGTTGCTCCATTTATTGCACTGACAACAAAATATTGTGATTGATACCATGAATGTATTGTGACACTGCTGCAGGGGGATTGTGGCTCAGTCACAATGTAATGAGAGGAGATTCGTTCTTTGGGCAAGAGAGTACTTTGCTATCCCTACCTATTCGTTTTGGGTTTTTTTCCCCCTCTTGTGCTGAAGTTATCCAGTGACTGTTAACCAGTGCCAGTTGAGGTATAATGGCAAACTTTTTTTTCCTCTCAAGAACTGGAATTCATTTCATATAGGTGGTTGAAGAGCTTGTGGCTCTGAGGAGCAAATATGTATCTTTTTATTAATTCTTTTGCACTAACACAAGTGTATGCAAAAGATAGCAGTACTTGGGAACACATAGTTCGTATGGTGGATGCTGCTATGTCAAGGCTGAACCTGTAAACGATTTCCATGGCACTTTAGCTAGAACTTTGGGTGTATTGATTTGTAGTAATAGAAGTGCCACGTCATTGTTCAGGGAGGTTAAGGTATGATGTAGCTAGAGGAGCAGGAACACGGGTGTTTACTGCTTTGAGACTTTTTCTGTGTGCCACTAGGTGTCAGCAAAAGCTAATGAACCGAAAACCACTGCAGTGGATTAAGGCGATTTTCATTGAGGTCTCTAAAGAACAGTGATCATTTTGGTGATAATTCACCTGTTTTCTTTAGAATGCACGCATTTTTTTCTGTTACCTTTATGGAAGTCTTAGACTTTGGGTTGTCTTTGGTTTAAAACATTTGTCAAGATAAGACAGCAGTGATTTTTGGCACTGCCAATATATACGGCAGAGGTCTAAAGGCAGGAGGTGGTTTTTCCTGAGATAAGTTCAATGCTTCCAAATACTGTAACCTCTCCTTATGACTGAAAAATTGCCTGCCTACAGAAATAGGAGCGTGCCTTTTGAATAAAAACAGTAAGATTCTACTCAAATACATGTGTACAAGTTACTTTTTAGGGGAGGAGGTTGCCTTTGCTTTAGGTAATCTTATTTTCTGTCTGCTTGTGCAGATACACTGCAGTTTAAATTAGCCTATGAATAAGTCTTCCATTGCAGCTTGAGAGTTTGTTTCTTTGAGATGCCCTCACCACTTAAATGCCAGATGCTGTTCATTTTACAATGGATTTTTATTTGTATGTACAGAGAAATAAAAGGCTTGTGATAGCAGCAAGTAAGTTTTCTCTGAGTGTTTTGGTTGTTTTACATGGGTTAGGAGGATACAAGATAAGAACATAAAGAGCAAATGCATTTGTTGTTAATCCTAAAATACATTCACATTTTAAAAGTTGTCAGTTCAGGATAACACTTAAAAAGGGCAGTTAGATGGAATATTTTTCTCTATGTAGAGCTGATTTCTGTGTTCTTTGGGATGTTTTGTCATGGTCTCACAGGGTTGGGCTTTGCCGTTCCTGCAACAGGCACAATGAGCAATCAAATGGATAATGTGGTTTGTTGTGTTTCAGGGCAGTGGAGCAGTATGGGCACCAATTTTGTGAAGCCCAGCCAAGGAACTCCTGGCCAGTGGGGAAAATTTCTAAGTAGTTAATAAAAACCAACCTGGCCAAAAAAACCCCAAACCTCCTAAATACTTTGTGCTAAACTAATGCGTAGTGAGGACTCTATGAAAGGCTGGGGGGAGGCTGGAGCAATGGGGTTGTTTATTATCCATTGTTGGTTAGACAGAATAACAATGAAAAGTTTGTTTTAGGGAATTTGTTGGAACCGTTTCCTAAGTTCAGGTGTCCATTGCAACCATCAAGTTGTCTGCCTGCTGCAAAACTGTCTTGGTGTTTCAGGGGGAAGAGGAAGACAAGAAACTCACTTTTATTTTCTGTTAGTTGAATATAGGTATATATTAAACAGATCTAACTAAACATTTTATGATGAAAATTCTATTTCCCCACTCTTGTTTTGGGTAAATCTGTGTTTCTCTGCTGTAAAAACTGATCAGAAATATCACTGATGGTAAGAGGAATTGTATATTTTCTATTATGCTCCTTTGTTAAAACTATATTGAGCTAACCAGAATGTTTCTACAAATAATCACAGTGAAATATAATGCATTATTGATTTAAAACCCATAGAGAAAAATGGTCAGACTATTTATTCCAGACTGATATCCTCTGCCTAAGAGAAACTGTCATTGACAAGTTCATGGCACGTGTAGTTGTAGGCTGATAAGAAAACCATCTTAAAGAGCAACACAGTGCATTTTTTTGCAAGAGTAAAAATTATGATGTTAAAACTGGAACTGATTATGTTGCACATGGTTTAGGAAAAAGGTTTCAAAATTATCCAGGAAGTTTTGGCTACAACCTCTTAACTTCAACTTCAAGATTTATTTGTTGTTGTCTTGCATTGGTGCTCTGCGTTTATATGGTTTCAGTTGTTTTTTCACCTGTACCAGCTCTAAAAACCTCTCAGGGTGAACAGGATCTTAGGTCAGGAGAAGTGGTACTACTCCTCATGCAAGCAGCACTGTTGGTTATACTTTGATCTATGCTGGAAAAGGCAGATTTTGTATCTTTTAATATGAAGGCACTCAACATTCCCCCTCCCCCCCCAGGTATTTCCTACTTGAAATGCTTGTATTTGTAAAGCTAAGCACAGAACACATTTAATTAGTGTTTTATGTCTGGTGCCTCACAGGGAAGGTCCCAGATACTTAAATTTTATCTTGCCTTCCAGCATCCCTTCTTGCCCCATGATCAAGCTGATTGGCTCCTGTTCCTCTGTTGTACTTCATCTATTGTAATCCCACTCTGAAAGGTGGACCCATCCTACCAGGTCTCCCATGTAAGTGCATTTCTAGCACAGCTTGCAAAGTGGGTTTTGTGTTGGTTTTGGAAATATTTAGAAGGATATAGAAATCACATAAAAGTCACTGTGAAGAAAGAAAAGCTGCTTACCTGTGCAGTCATGAATCATTTTGATGCTCCAGTGGGGTAAGGGAAGCAGCTGGAAGCTTGAGTGGTATCTGTGATGCTTTTCCTCCAGAAGGAACCAAGTGGAGTAAAATATGCCTCATGTATGAACTTAATGTTTCTAGACTAATGGCAGTGTGCTCGGTACTGCCAAGTGTAAATGCCATAGGAGATGAATTAAATGCAGTATAATAGAGTTCCCAGAATGGCTGTTGTAAATAAAGAATAAAATACATTGACCCAGAACTCAGAAGTGGGGTCTGTAGGTTGACCATCCATTAGTCTCTAAATGTACATGTAGCAAGAATTTGAGACATAACATTTGTTTGCGTCTTGCTGGATTGCTAGTTGAGGGTGATGAAATCTTTTTCATCAGTCAGTTCCCAGTAACTCTTATGTCTCTGAAGTATAATGTTTGAGCTCTGAGGTTCATCTGCTGTCCCATCTATGCTGCTCTTGTTAAGTCTGTCTTATATCAAGCCCCAACCTTACTTTGGACTGTTATGCTTCCTATGGAGGCCAAAAATCTGATGGTGGACTGGTGACTCCTCAATTATGCCAGAAGAATGAGGAAGAACTCATACATCCTGACCTTTCATCCACAGTGTCCTGTACAGGTTCTACTATTGCCTCACTCAGAAAGCACAGAAGATGCTGATGAAGAGCTCTCGGGCCATGGTGTTACTTATATGAGAATGATTCTTACTTCTGGCTATTCTGGTCATCTGATTCAGTTAGTCCAGTTTTCTCGAATCACCAGCATCTAGGAAAAACAGAGATTTACTTAATGAGTGTTGGCTAGCAGAGGAACAATTTAAATAAGCTGAAAATTATGTTCCTGATGGGGAAATCCAGAGACACTGGTGAAACTGAAGCTGCTCTTTGTAGTCAGGAAATATGCTGTGCCTTTGTCAAATCAGCATGGGTTACAGAATGTAAGGTATCTCTTGGATCCTCACGGCAACAGAATTCTAGGCAATATTTCTCTTTGTGATTGGTTTGAGAGTTGCCAACTTTTTTCCTTTCAGAAGATTTTGCTTTAAGATGCATATTTAAAATATATATATACATACACATCTATCACTTCCAGCCAGGCATACTCTGGTACTTTTTTATTAAAAACAACCTTAAAGATCGCTTGGCAGCTTTAGCTTGTGCTGACTTCATTAGACGTGCTCCTATAATAGACATGAGCAGGTCCAACACATTTTTGCTTCACATGCGTGAAGCTGAATTCTGTTTGCTTCTGTTTTCCTGTCTGTTTTGATCAAGAAAATCCTCTCAAAGAGAATTTATTTCTACCCTTGCTGGAGTCTCCCAAGGTATGTTGCTTAGCACAGGGTTTTTCCTGAAATAGCACTGCTTGTTTCTTGGGACCACTGGCTTCAGCTCACCCCATGTTATCCACTTCTCAAAGAAAATCCTAAAATGTACTGTACAATATAAGACAATATCAAAGAATGTCTTTGGTTGGAAGAGACCTTCAAGATCATTTAGTCCAACCTTCGACTCAGCACTGCAAGCTCACCACTAAACCATGTCCCTAAGCACCAGGTCCACATGACATTTAAATGCCTCCGGGGATGGTGGCTCCACCACTGCCCTGGGCAGACCATTCCAATGTTTGATAACCCTTTCAGTGAAGAAATGTTTCTTGATATCCAGCCTAAACCTCCCCTGGTGCAGCTTGCACCCATTCCCTCTGGTCCTGCCACACGTCACCAGGGAGAAGAGGCTGTCCCCCTCCTCGCTCCAACCTCCTTTCAGGTAGTTGTAGAGAGTGGTAAGGTCTCCCCTCAGCCTCCTCTTCTCCAGACTAAACAACCCTAGCTCACTCAGCTTCTCCTCCCAGGACTTGTGCTTTTAGCCCTTCACAAGCCTCAGTGCCCTTTTCTGGACATTTTCCAGTACTTCTATAGTGAGATGCCCAGAACTGAACTCAGTATTCAAGGTGTGGCCTCACCAGGGTCGAGTACAGGGGCATGGTCACCTCCCTATTCCTGCTGCCCACAGTGTTTCTAATACAAGCCAGGATGCCATTGGCCTTCTTGGCTACCTGTGTGCACTGCTGACTTGTATGTAGTTGACTATCAATCAATACCCTCAGGTTCTTTTCCAACTTGCAGCTTTCCAACCCCACATCCTCAAGTCTGTAGCTCACCATGGGGTTGACATGACCCAAGTGCAGGACCTGGCACTTGGCCTTGTTGAACCCCATGCAATTAACCTTGGCCCACTGATCTAACCTGTCTAG
>WUAM01000323.1:44834934-44877126 GCA_024336885.1 Actenoides hombroni | reverse complement strand
CAGGACCTGGCACTTGGCCTTGTTGAACCCCATGCAATTAACCTTGGCCCACTGATCTAACCTGTCTAGGTCCTGCTATAAAGCTTCCCTCCTATCTAGCAGGTGGTCACACCCACCTAGCTTGGTGTCATCTGCAAATTTCCTAAGGGTACACTCAATCCCTTCACCCAGATCATTAATACTAAAGAGAACAGACCCCAGTACTGAACCCTGGGGAACACCACTTGTGACCGAACACCAGCCAGACTTATCTCTGTTCACCACCACTCTTTCAGTCTAGCCATCCAGCCCGTTTTTTATGTAGTGCAGAGTGTATTTATCCAAGCCTTGCGCCATAAGTTTCTGAAGGAGGATGATGTGGGACACAGTGTCAAAGACTTTACTGAAGTCCAGGTAGACAATGTCCACAGCTGTTCCCTCATCCACTAGGCTGGTCACCTTGTTGTAGGAGATCAGGTTAGTCAGGCAAGACCTGCCTTTCGTAAACCCATGCTGACTAAGCCTGATTGCCTGGTTGTCTTCTATGTGCTGTGTGATGGCCCTCAAGATGACCTGCTCCATAACCTTCCCTGGCACTGAAGTCAGACTGACAGGTCTGTAGTTCCCAGGGTAATCCTTTTGGCCCTTCTTGTAGGAGGGCGTTGCATTTACTAGCTTCCAGTCAACTGGGACCTCCCCAGTTAGACAGGACTGTTGATAAATAATGAAGAGTGGCTTGGTGAGTACTTCTGCCAGCTCCTTCAGTACCCTTGGGTGGATCCCATCCAGTCCCCTAGACTTGTGCACGTCTATGTGGCACAATAGGCCACTGATCATTTCCTCACGGATTATGGGGGCTGCATATTGCTCCCCATCTTCCAATTCAGGGAGCTGGACCCTCTGATAGCAACCGGCATTACTGACAAATACTGAGGCAAAGTGGGCACTCAGCAGCTCAGCCTTTTCCTTGTCTTTGGTCACAAGGTTCCCTCCTATGTCCAGTAGAGAGTAGAGATTCTCCTTAGCTCTCCGTTTACTGTTAACATATTTATAGAAACACTTATTATCTTTAATGATGCTGGCCAGATTAAGTTCTACCTGAGCTTTGGCCTTTCTAATTTTCTTCCTACATAACCTTGCAACAACCTTGTACTCTTCCTGAGTTGCCTGCCCCTTCTTCCATAGCTGGTAGACTTTCCTTTTCTTCCTGAGTTCTGCCCAAACCTCTGTTTAGCTAGGCTGGTCTTCTACCATGCCAACTCATTTTACAGTACACAGGGACAGCTCGTTCCTGTGTCTTGAGGATTTCCCTCTTGAGGAATGTCTAGCTGTCCTGGACTCCTTTGTCCTTAAGGGCTACCTCCCAAGGGATGCCATCGACCAATCTCCTGATCATGTCAAAGTCTGCCTTCTGGAAGTCCAAGGAAGTAGTTCTATTGACCTCCCTCCTTACTTCCCTAAGAATTGAAAACTCCACTATCTCATGGTCGCTTTGCCCAAGATGGCCACCAACCTTCACATCTCCCATTCGTCCTTCTCTGTTCACAAACAGCAGGTCTGTTGGAGAGCCTTCCCTAGTTGGCTTGGTGACCAGTTGTGTTAGGAAGTTGTGTTCCACACATTCCAAGAATCTCCGGGACTGTTTCCTGTCTGCTGTATTGTATTTCCAACAGACATCTGGTAAGCTGAAGTCACCCATAAGAACAAGGGCTAGCACTTCTGAGACCTTATCCAGCTACCTGTAAACACTTCATCAACTTCTTCCTCCTGATTCGGTGGTCTATAACAGGCCTCTACCATGACATCTGCCTTGTTAGTCTTCCCCCTGATTCTTACTGATAAGCATTCAACCGTATCATCACCATCATCATCATGCTCAAGACAGTCGAGACCTTTCCTAACATACAAGGCCATGCAACTGCCTCTCCTTCTGTGCCTATCCCTTCTGAAGAGCCTATAGCCATCCAACACAGTGCTCCAGTTATAGGATTCATCCCACCATATTTCCGTAAGGGCAATTACATCATAGTTTTCCTGATGGATGATAGCCTCAAGCTTGTCCTGCTTATTGCCCATGCTACATGCATTAGCATAGATGCATTTTAATTGGTGCACCTTTTTGCATGGGAAGGGTCTAGTTCCTACTTGATCATTCTCAGGCACTACTGTGAGTCCTGGCTCATTGATAGCCCTTGTATCTTCCCTATCACATGGCCCACTGTCCCCTATGACCCCTGAGATAGCAGTGGAGCTGGCACACCGTCCCACAGATGTCCCAGGCTTGTCTCCAGTGAGACTGGTTTTTCCTCTTTCCCCTTCTGAATCTAGTTTAAAGCTCTGTCAATAAGCCCGGCCAACTCCTGTGAAAAAATCCGTCTCCCCCCGTGGGACAGATGTACCCCATCTGCACCAGCAGGCCTGGCATCATGTAGATTGACCCATGGTCAAAAAACTCAAAGTCCTGCTGGTGGCACCAGGCTCGAAGACAAGAGTTAATCTGGTGGGTCCTCCTCAATCTTTCTGGGTTGGACCCTGCAACTAGGGGGATAGAGGAAAAGCACCTGTGCTCCCACTCCCTTGGTGAGGTGACCCAAGGCCCTGAAGTCTTTCTTGATAGCGCTCAGTTTTTCTAATATAATAATACTGTGAGAGATTTTGACCTAGACCTATGTTCTCACCTATAAAAAACACTTTACAGAAATACCGAGTAGCCTTTTCTGTAACAAAGCAGAATATATGGAATATATTTAGGCCCTTTAGGTTTTGCTGTAGTAGCTTTGTTTATCAGAAAAACCACAGGAGCAGAGTTACTTGTTCTTTCACTCCAACTTCATCTCCTTAAGGGGTACAGTGCACACTGAAGCCTGCAACATCTTGTTGCAGAAGATGTGCAAAAGTGTGTCCAGCAGGTCAAGGGAGGTTCTCCTCCCCCTCTACTCTGTACTACTAAGACCACATCTGGAGTATTGTGTTCAGTTCTCATCTCCCCAGTTCAAGAGGGACAGGGAAATACTAGACGGAGTCCAATGGAGAGCTACAAAGATGAGGAAGGGACTGGAACATCTCTCTTATGAGGAAAGCCTGAGAGACCTGGGTCTGTTTAGTCTGGAAAAGAGAAGACTGAGGAGGGATCTTATTAATGTTTACAAATATCTGAAGGGTGGGTGTCAAGTAGAAGGGGACAGTATATTTTCAGTTGTGCCCTGTGATAGGACAGGAGGTAATGGTCACAAGCTGAAACACAGAAAGTTCCTCTTCAACATGAGGAAAAACTTCTTCACTGTGAGAGTGACAGAGCACTGGAACAGGCTGCCTAGAGAGGTTGTGGAGTTTCCTTCTCTAGAGACTTTCAAGACCCACCTGGATCTGTTCCTGTGTGGCCTGCCCTGTGTGTTCCTGCACTGGCATGGGGGTTGGACTTGATCTCCAGAGGTCCCTTCCAACCCCTACAACTCTATGATTCTATGATTGTTTTAGTTTATGGTCATTCTGGCTGTTGCTCATTAAAACCCTAGCATTATGCCAGGGCGATATGAGGCTTTGGGATCAGTGCTTAGTCAGGATTGCCTACTGATGCCTCTTCAGACATCTCAGTAAGGCTCAAATCAGGCTTGTAAGCTGAGCGTTACGGTGTTTTCATGTGACGAATGCCATTGTGAAATAGTGTATACCAGAGCAATTCTGTGACATCCAGTGTGGACTTCTTACAAGTCCTGTTGCTTTTCACTTTCAGGCCTTCTGAAAAACTGCACAGAGTTTAGTAAGCCATATGCAAAATACAGAGACATTTCATGTTCACAGTATCTGTCAGGGTGAATCAGTACTAGAAGGGTCTCCGCTTCTTTCGGTGAATGCTTTTTGGAGACTTAAAAATTTGCAGGTATTTTTCATATATTGATTTATTCCTCAGTTTGTATCAGTAAGCAGATGTAGTTAAATTTTACACATCCTCTTTAATATGAATCACAGAATGTTAAGGGTTGGAAGTGACCTTGAAAGATCATCTAGTCCAACCCCCCCTGCCAGAGCAGGATCACCTAGAGCAGGTCACACAGGAACGCATCCAGACAGGTTTTAAATGTCTCCAGAGAGGGAGACTCCACAACCCCTCTGGGCAGCCTGTTCCAGAATCTTTTCTAGTTCTAGCCGGACTGACTCTGTTCTCACCACCTATAGTATAAATCAGAAGTTACCTGCAGTTTGCATTATCAAGATCTGGGTTGGGTGCGATGAACATGAGTAAGTTGGCTGATCTAAATTGTTACTCACGCACATATTCAGACCATTATATCCCACACCTACGTCTAAGGAAGTTCCTGTAGGTTCAAATGACTTTTTACATTGGTTTGATGAAATTCTATGTAATCAGAAAAATAGCATTTTCTTATGAACACACAGAGATAATCTTCTTCTAAGTACTTCTTAAATATCACTGAATGGTAAGTTTAACACTAATTCTTACTGCTCTGCACAAAGTGATTGCCTCTTTTCATTTGCGGTAACTTTGACATATAAATGTTGTGTGTGGTTATAATGGGTGTTTTTTAAAATGAAGTGTCTTAATTCTGAGGCTGAGAAATTAGGTACTGATAAAGTTACTTGACTGTGATTTCTATTGCTATGCCTCCTGAAGAAAGGGGAATGTACTTATCTTTCCTCTCATTGCTGGCTATACCTCAATTTCATCTCAGAGCCTGAAATATTTTGTCCTGAAATATTTTTTCCTGTCTCTAAGTGATGTTGCAAATAATTTGTTTTCCGTGAAAACCAACAAGGCAGGATGTCTGCATGTGCTGGATTTTAGACCAGACTATAGCCATCATGGTAGTCAATGCTACAAGATCATAAAGGAGAAATTAGTTTTGGTTTTGAGAGAGGAGAGTTAAAGCAAAAAGCAAGGAGAATTTCATGACAAAGCCATTAAGTTGTGCACTGAATGCTTTAATTATATCTCCTTAACAAGATTTTTTTTTTCCCCATTGTGCTTGAAGGTGCTGAAAATGGTCATGCAGTCCTTGCAAAGGGTCTGCTCCAGCATGGACCAAATGTTGATGGACACCATCCTCAGTGTGGATGACATTTTTTGCACCAAGCCTCATCTCAGGTAACCATTAAGCCTAGAGTCTCATTTTCATCTACTGCTATATTCTGAATGGTAATTCATATACTTTTTCATTGTTATCAACCGACTTCTTTTCCTAACCCACCCTGCCAGCTGTAAGGCAGTCTAAATGCTAATGGAGTTGAAATGCACTAAAAGAGTGTATTGAGACTACATCTGCTGTTAGGAAGCAATAATTATTTAAGTATCATAAATATTGCATGTACTTATGAGTTCATTTATTATATTTGGGAAGTGAATCTGTTATGAGACTTTTTGAGAAAGAGTGCTGTTTAGTATCTCTTCGTAAGTGAGATATATGACCTATTTCAAGAACACAAATATATTAGCTTAATGGTTTTAATAAACTAATTCAATTTCTATTTATTGGGTGAGCAAATGTGAAAAATTAAATTAAATTAGTCTAATTTGTTCCACAATTAAATTTTCAGCTTATATTTAAAGTATTGAATATATTGCATTTTTCTGATTTCTGTTGGAATGTGTGGGGACAAAACAGGCTATGTCAGTTCCCTGGTGTTTTTTAAGAGCAAATGTATTTATTTTAGGGATTTACTGAAAAAACCAAGCATAATCCTGGAGAAAGGAGCAAGCAAGGAAAGTGAGAATGATTTTGAATTACACATTTCTTTGTTGCTGCTCAGCATGGAAAGCTGGAGAATTTAAGAAAGCTTCAATCCCATGATAATGGTCATCATTAGTTTAGCTTGGCTTTTAGTCTTGCTTTGAATTGTCACTGGGTACAGTTTTATAGTTTTAGTTCTACTTTTGGACATTGCAATGTCAAATTTCAGTATTTTCAAATTAATTTTAGTTGCAAGCAGGTGTGTGAAAACATTATTAAATATTTAAATCTTTTTGTTCAGTAATTTGATATATTTTCCCTTAAGTAATAGCAAGAAATAGGAAATCAAACCTGTGAATAGATTGAAGACCAAATTTCATGGTATTATTAATCATGGTATTATTAATCATGCTCAGTAACACCAGCAAAGTGGTTTGATTCTAATGACATTGCTCCTGTCATAGAATATTGTTTAGTGAAGATAATCTCTCTCTGGTCCAAAAGTGACAGCAATAGTTTCATTCACACAGGCATATGAAACTTCAGTGCAATTACTCCTTTCAACCAAAATTAAATGGATTACTTTTAAACTTGAGAATGCCTTAACCTAACTAGAGAAATCAGAACAGTTCTGTCAATACCGGTGGGGGAATATATATATATATATAAAAGTATGGCAAAGAAATATCAAAATTCCATCCATCCCATTGCCTTTCCTCCAGCAGGTTTGCCAGTTGTTTATCTGCTGTCACTCTGATCTTTCAGGGAGCTGGACAGGTGTCTGTCTTCTTTCAGAGTAGGAGTAGAAAACCAAACATAACAGTTAAGTAGGATTGTAGATTGTAATAATCAATGAATATGACTTATAGTTCCACTTCTTACATATTTTTTTTATTAGTGTACAATAAACTGCTAGTAATTTGTGACTATATGAACCTAACAATCTGTCAGCTGAGGAATGTTATTGGCATATTGAATAATGGTGGTGTCCTCTACATGGAGGAAGTGGTTGTCCCCTACAGTATGTTATTTTAGTGCAACTTTAATAGTGCAGCATAAATAATACCAAGGGATTACTTTTTGTTTGTTTCCTGCGTTTTGTATTTTGTGATTAACTTAAAAATAGATCAATATGGAGTGTCTTCAACATACCATTGTGATGGTCTGAAGAAGGTATACAGCCTCAAATCTTCTTTAAAACACTTGTTTTTTGAAGATAAGTTAATTCTTACTATATAGAAAAGAGGAAAACTGTGAGCCGCACCCACAGAAGTCTGGAAGGTGACTTGCAGTGCTGGTACTTCATGGCAGTGACAGTTTAAACAACAGCACCCTACTAATGGTTCCCTTATTGTTATGTACAAACCAGTAAATGGTGAGGTCACTCTGTGAAAGTCATTCACTACCGATTAAGGGCAATCTGTTGTTTATTTTGTGCCGTGTAACGGTAGCAATCTACCATACAGTGTATTGGCTGTTTTGTCCTTTGCAAGCATCAAATGCCAAGCTAAGGGAAAAGCCACCACCCTATGGACTGTGGCACAGGATGGCCATGCCAAGGAGCAGATCCAGACCTCCTGGACCCCTATGGTATTTATAGATGTGCCCAATCACTAAGAAATAAGTAACTTTTGCAACAGAAAACCAAGAGGGGAAAGCAATTCCCAGAGTACCAGGTCACCACAGAGAAGCTTCTCCCAGGAGCCCCATGATTTGCCCATAGCTGGCAGCGCTTAAAGAAAAATATTTAATACTGGCTAAAGATATTTAAAACTGTAAAATAATCAGCAGGTGCTTGATCTTGACTTTTGGCAAAAGGGGATCATCAGCTGATCTATCATTGAAGGTGTGTGTCAGACTGAGGACTTTTCTCAGGCTAAGGAGAAAGTCAGGCTGCAGCAGATATTGAGAGAGCTGCTTTTCTTCCTTCAACTTTTCAAGAATGAAAGATGGGCTGGCAAAGTTGTCAGTACCAGAAACATCTTTAAATCAAATACTTCCTTCACAGCTTTCCCAACAATACATAGCTTGCAATCTCTGAGCAGCATCAATAAATCAGAGGGACTGGTGTTTGTCCACCAAACCTTGTTAGCTGGGAAGGATGCGGGTCAGAGGGACAAATTATGAAATAAGGTGATTTTTCTGCTTCAGTATCTCAGTGAGTGCTGTTCAGCAGAAGTAAATACTAATTTGTCTGCAGCTCACATGTTCACTTCACCTCCAAACTCCAGAGAAGCCTGGATCTAAATGCATGCCGTGGGCACTCAGTATTGCTGTAAAAGGGATTGCTGGAAAATATCAAATATCTGTCTTTGGTTCTAATTAAAACACATTTAATGATTGCCTACTTAGAATAATGGAAAACAAGATTTTAGAGGCACTTGAGCCTGTATGTGGCAATGTAATTTATACAGGCAGTCAGTGATGTAAATCAGTGCCAAAGCACACAGTTTGTTATGAGTATATTGTTGAATGGTAAATACTACTCTTTTAAGCAAACCCAGTAGTGGAAAAAAAAAACAAGTAGGATTTTTGTTCTTATGGTAGGATTTTGCTTCTTAATGACTGCATGAGAAATGACCAGAAAATTCAAATGTAATTGTCTGTAATGTCTCACAAATAATTAGTGACTTCAAATATTTGCAGTGTTCTGGAGTTACTTATCCAGATGAGATCTGTGACAGAGAAGCAGAAAAAGTGAGTCCCATGTGTTCATCAGTTTGTAGAGGTGATGAAGAATGTTTGAAAATGTTACTTACAGAAAGCTACAGCCCAGATGCTCAGAAGTGCCTAACCTTTGGCTTAAAAAGAATAAGTTTATCTCTTACGTTTTGAAAATATTCATAACTGTGTTGGCCTTTATTTAACGTGGGGTTTGTTTGGTTTTTTTTTTCCAATTTGATGTGCAGCATTTTCTTCCTCTCCTTTCTTAATCCTTGAGAAGACAGAGTTACACCTTTACTACCTGGATGATGTGCAGGGTTGGGGTCACATGCTGGAGCTAAACAATCTTCCTGAAACATCCACTGGGAAGCTCAGCTCTTTGAAAAGGCATCTTGTAGAACATAATTGCAGTGTAGTCTTTGTGCTTTCAAAAGGCCTTATCAGCCCATCACTGTCTTCTGGGAACTTGGCTTGAAGCTGTAATTGAATCAAACAGACTCTTAATTAGTTAGATTCTTTTCAGCAAGGATGAGTTATTGAAAAATACTGATTTACTTTCTCTGCATGCCAGTGTTGTGCCTAAAAACAAAGCTACATAGGTTTTAGACATACTTATATAACTGAAGTTCCCCCTCCCCTGTTTCTTACCTTCCCTGCTTCACTATCTTGCAACAAGACCACTGTGGCATGCAAGCAGACTCTCAGCTCAACACAATAGATCTAACAAGGGCTTGAAATTATTGAATGATGAATTCTTTTAGATCACAATCCAAGTCATTTTTTGCATGGTGTGTGATGCATGGACCTCTGCTATACAACAGAAAAAAAAGGAAAGGTTGTTTTACAATTCAATGCCTATAGTTGCAGAGGAAAAATAATAAAATATAAAAACTTCACTCTTGTATATACTTACATATATGTGGTAGGTCAGGGACCTACCTTCATGTCCTTATCATTGACCTTTCCTTAAGTACTACAAGTTCTTATTCCTAACTCTACAGGAATTAATTAACGGCGAAGTACGGTATAATTCTAAAAAAATTATGTTACTGTCTGTGAGGTCTCCTTATCCTCCTACCAAAGAGGTTCAATGTCTAAAATATCATTCAAAGTCTTAAATATTGTCATAGCTCAGATCAAGTTGTACCATCAATCTCAGACACTTGGAAATTTTAAGCTTTACGTGCTGTCTAGAGCTATAGCATCTGTGACTTTACAGATTTTGATGGTCACTTGAGTCCACGCACATTAAACTGCTCTATGCTGGAAAACAGAGAAATCAAGAATTTTAAATGTGGTGGAGAGTACATTTGAAAGATAATTATTTATTTTTTTTGGCTTTGCCTTCTTGCTCTCTTTCATTTACTATTTTGACAGAATTCAGTTTAGTTCACCCTTTACAGACAGTTCTTCCCAGCATTATGAACTTTTGTTGCTTGTGTGCCTCATGAAAGAAATTATCTTCATAAAGACTTTTAATTCAAATATCTTTAAACTCAAATTGATCCCAGTATTGCATGAATTTTTGATAGCATTGAACTTAGTTCATCCTCAATTTATAAAACACCAGCAAGTTATCCACTTGATCCAAAAAGAGCTCTCAGGGCTGTCTTACATTTATTTTTGAATTTTGATTTCAGTATCTCTTTTTTTTTTTTTCCTTGTCTTCTACACGTGACTGCCTCAGATTTCCTTTCTTTAGGAAAGGAAAATCAAACTAAGCAATATTTTAACCATTCTTTGATTCCAGAATCATTTTTATCTGCAGAGCTTCTTAGCCAAAATACTGAGATCTCTAG
Organism: Actenoides hombroni; assembly: GCA_024336885.1. Lineage (NCBI taxonomy): Eukaryota > Metazoa > Chordata > Aves > Coraciiformes > Alcedinidae > Actenoides > Actenoides hombroni. The sequence continues at coordinate 44,866,997 of WUAM01000323.1, read as the reverse complement.
CTGAGGAGAGCAGCTGACCTTACTGCCAAGGAAAGTCATGGAGGAGATCATCCTGAGTCCCATAACACACCATTTACAGGACAACCAGGGCATCAGGCCCAGTCAACACAAATTCATGAAGGGCAGGTCCTGCTTAAAGAACCTCGTCTCCTCTGTGACCAGGTGTCCCATTTGGTAGATGAGGGCAAGGCTGTGGATGTTGTTTACCTGGACTTCAGTAAAGCCTTTGATACTGTTCTCCACAGCATCCTCATGAAAAAAACTGTCTGCCCCAGGCCTGGATGGGTGTATGCTCTGCTGGATCAAACACTGTCTGGATGGCCTGTCCCAGAGAGTGGTAGTAAATGGAGCTAAATCCAGTTAGCGGCCAGTCACAAGTGGTGTCACCCAGGGCTCAGTACTGGGGCCTTTCCCATTTAGTATCTTCGTCAGTGACCCTGATGAGGAGATTAAGAGCACCCTCAGTAAGTTTGCAGATGACACTAAGTTAGGTGGGAGAGTTGATCTGCTTGAGGGTAGGCAGGCTCTTCAGAGGGACCTGGACAGTCTGGATTGATGGTCTGAGACCAATCACATGGGCTTCAACAAAGCCAAGTGCTGGGTCCTGCACTTGGGCCATAACAACCCCATACAATGCTGCAGGCCTGGGGAGGAGTGACTGGAAAGCTGCTCGGCAGAAAGGGACCTGGTGTTGTTGATCGACAGCTGGCTGAACACAAGCCAGCAGTGTGCCCAGGTGGCCAAGAACGCCAACAGCATCCTGGGCTGCATCAGGAATAGTGTGGCCAGCAGGACTAGAGAAGTGATTGTCCCACTGTACTTGGCACTGGTGAGGCTGCGCCTTGAGTACTGTGTTCAGTTTTGGGTGCTGCAGTATAAGAAAGACATCAAGGTGCTGGTGTGGGTTCAGAGAAAGGCAATGAAGCTGGTGAAAGGTCTTGAGAATAACTGCTATGAGGAGCAGCTGAGGGTGTGAGAAAAGCCTGTTCTCATTAAAAATAGAGGTGGTGGTCTTGAGGTGGTGCGGTTCTTTTCCCTGAGGAAAGCCTTTGACAAAGTTAGCATGACTAAGATAATTTTTGCTGAAGTTTTCAGTTGCTTTTGAAGTTTCTTCAGTGAATGTGAGTAATGAGTATGTATTTGTCTCAAATGTTAGATGAGGCAAAGCACTTATAAATAAATATGTTTGCAAAGTGATTGTATTTCACTCACATTTTTGACAATTACCTGCCAGTAATTAATAGGATTGCGTATTCTTCAGCTGGTTTAGGAAGTATTTAGAAAATACTACCAAATGTTGGCCATCAGTCTAGGGGTGGTACCTGAATTGAATCAATAACCTGCCAGTTTTGCAATTTTCTCAAAGAGAAAAAGACTGCAGTAGTATTTGGCTTGAATATATCCAACTTCAACTGAAAGGCTTATTTCAAGGGAGAAAATCAGCAAGGGGACAGTGTTTGGGTTTGGTTTTTTGTTTGTTTGTTTTTAGTATATATGTATAATTTTTGTGTGTATGTATGTGTTATTTTTTGTTGGGGTTTTTTTATTTGCTTTTTGTTTTTGTTTTTTTAATGAAGCACCTTTCCCTGACTGTGCCTATAGCTGCCCAGATCATCTGGATCAGGCTGCGAGCAGGTTGCTTGAGGCAGGAGCTCATCCACATCCTGAGCTATGCATGTGAATTCACATATCTCAGTAATAGCCAGAATGGGCTTTACCACAGCTCCTGTAAGTTATATGTAAGCTCTGATATTTCACTGCAAACTCCCAGAAAGTGTCTTCAAACATCCCTGGATATCGTGTTCTGCCCTACTCTTAGTGTATGATACAATAATTTAGGAAACAGAGACCTGATAACTGTACTAAAAATGAGCTGTAGATCAGACAGGTAGCTTCCAAATCACTTCAGAGAATTGGTATGCAGTGAAACTACTAACTAAAAATGATCACATAAATTATTGGACAGAAATTAATCCATTATTGTATTATAATTAATGCAGAATAATGAACAAAATGTTGAAATATGATTTGCTACTAATTGCAATGAGGACAAAAGGAGGCAAATTATTTTGTAACTTCCTTCTGTCTTTTACTGGGCACAACGGAAGGAGTTACTTTGTGAGCTGAAATAGGCTCTGTGGATCCAGTGGCCTTGTGAGTATGTGCGACCTTCTAGTCTGTAGGCCTGGTGTGGGGGACCTTGGAGGGACTAAGGGTTTCAAGCAATACTCTGACCTTGAAAGGATTACAATGTTCCCATGAGAGAACAAGGAGAAACAGAGAAACGGGCAATGTAAGCAACTTTGAGGAAGAGCTAATCGCAGAGCAAAGCGTATGGGCTATCTTGTGGGTAGAAGGTAAGTTCTGTAAATACCAACCAGTAATAAGTGAGAAAAACAACTCTGGACCAATGAAGCAAAGACACATCTGTACAAGTTTGAGCGAGGATGGGTATAAATATAGCGGTATAGAGCAATAAAATGCCCTTTTGGGCCTTTTGTGCCTTTGGGGCTTTTCCGCACACACAGCATCTAATGTCGCTTGTCTGTCTCAATAGCGACAGCCTGGTTATAAAATTGAGGGTAGAAAGAAATAGTACTTAAAACCATGAACTTGATGGCTCTTTAGTGCTTAAACTCCATCACTTTCATTGCATCCTGTAAAATGATTTCAATTTTTTTTTTTTTAAATCTAAAAGTAGCAATTATTGTTTTTAAATAAAAATTCAATGAATTGCAGAGTCTCTAACAAACTGAGCTGAATGTAAATCCTAACAAAGATCCCAGTATTAGGACAGTTGTTATTTCTAAGAGACAGTGCATTGATATTTCCTGTGGACTCTAAGCAGGCGGGCACTGAGTTGTCTGTCTAAGACAAGTGATTTTTCTTTGGAAAAAAAGTAGAACAAATGTGTTCAATATAAGGACTGGAGTCTTCAAAACTAGTTTTTTATTTTAAGCTGATGCTACCTAGAAATAACTGCAATCATGAGGGCTTGGTGGGTTTTTCTCTGATTTGGGGAGATCTTTGATAAAGGAAACTTGCTCTTTTGGTGGTAATTAGCAGAACCAAAATGGCAAATGCTTTCTGTGGTGCACCAAGAAGATGTGCTATTCCTTCTATTTCTAGATTTCTAGTTTGGGTTGGGGTTTTTTTTTTATTTAATTAATATACTTCTGAAACATGCACTCACCCTGCTTGGGATTAATTTAGGGTATTCCTTGTAGCATGAAAAGTTTATTCTCTATGGATGCTTCTTAAGTGAAGCAGTTAAAGCACAGATGCAGCTCGAGGAGTGGCTGCCTTATCTCCTGTTGGGTGGTTTTAATCTGGTGAATTTACTGTGCAGATTCTCTTAAGCTGATAATACCATGTTGCTTATTTAAATATGATATGCTAATCTCCAAAGCTCTTGCCTTGCTAGTTCAACATGTGCTTTCAAAGGGTGGTACATGATACTAAGATACCATGATCAGGTTTAGTGAGGGTTATGGAAAATCTGGAATAAAAAAAAGAATGGGTGAAGGCTAGATTCAATAAAACAGGTAATGAAAGTTGTTTTATTACTACCCTAGAGGAAAGCATAATTTCTCTATTCTTACATTGAACGTCTTGTATTAGCCCCCAAATTTTGTTGAGCAACAAGAATAATTTCAAATGCGGAGGAAGAAGTCTGAAGAGATAGGAGATTAAAGTGAAGCTGCGCCAAGTTTAGGAGGGAAGGAAATGGGTACCGTTAGAGATTGTGTGAAACAAAACAACAAGGCAAAAATACCAGTCTGATTTTTTGCATTTTTGCCACATAGAAATAACTGCATGGTAAAGTTTTTCTCTTAATTAGGCCCCTTAGAATTAAACTTGTATTTAAAATTATGGAGTATTTGTATTTTCTTCTGGTTTTTGGTATCCATGAAAAGTTGCTTAGGCTTCCATATTTATGAACTTGTACCAAAATAATGTAAGATGTGTAATGTCATTAAATTAGTATTTAACTGCATGAAAAGGTCAGGATTTTAAGATACACTTAAAGGTATCTGAAATATAACTCTATATTTTAAGATGTCAAAATGTGTTTCAAGAAAAACTTCTTTAGCTAAAAGTAACATTTAAAAATGTTTTATAATAGTTTGATGTTATGCTTTTTGTAGTTTTAATTACATTTAGAGAAATTCTGTCATTCATTGCCATTCACACCTTTCTAAGAAGTAGGTAGAGGAGCATACTTCAAGCTTGGTGGATCTGTGGCTCTGTTAATCATATTTTTATATAGAAGACTAAGTGTAACTGCAAAAGTAAATGATAGGACTCAGTTGAAATTCCATAGCAAACATACTTGGCTACCCATTTGTATCATCTATAGTGCTTTTATTTTTTTTGTTATGTAATCCACAGATGCTTTTATAGGGATCACTTGCCTTGTTGAAAAAAACCCACTTTTAAAAATAATGCTTATCACATCATAATCTAGAAAACTGATGTTTTTGTAAGCTCAACTGCAATATTTGCTATTTCATCCTGGTAAATAACAGGACAATTATAGACAATAAATTCCATGTATGCATGTGGCTGATTAACTGTCTCTGACTCACTGTGCAAAACAGTTGTACAATCATGTACTGGTCAGTCTTGTGCACTGGCAATTTTACTGGCACTGTTACCAGTGGCAAAGCAAAATCACTCTTTGTTTAAAGAGTGCTAGGCAATTGGGTCTTCCTCCTGCCTGTTTTTTGTTTTTTTTTTAATAATTGCATAAAATATTATTTTCTGCTGGTTGCAGTCAAATATGAAGTCTCTTAATGTTGAAAAAGGAAATATTTTTTAGACATCACACTAGAAAGGGCATAAAATAATCTTTGACCTGAATCTCTTGAAAAAAACAAAACAAATTATTTAAGATTTTTGGTCTAATATTTTTGTGCACTTAGAGCATTAATATCCCTTTTAGGTGGAAATTCAGGAATGTATACATCTAGGCAGGAAGCTATTCTGGAAAATTACATGCCTTTTATCATACATAATACCGCAATAGCTGCTCATAACTGCTACCTTACCCACTTACCCAATTAAGCTATCATTAAGCATTCTTCACACATTGTAAAGATTTGAAATATAAGTCAGACTTATTTCTGAATAGGTACAAATGCAATTTCAGGTGGAAGGAGAGTTTGAAACACTTGTTAATTCTGTATTAAAAAAGAAACAAAACAAACCTAAATATACTTGAACTGGCTTTATTTTATTTTTTTTCTTTTCTCCAAATGTGATGGAAACACTTAGAATGCTCCGTTGACAGAAGACTGTATTAGAGCTTAGGTGTAAGAAAAAATTGCTGCAGAGGAGAGTGCTGCTGCCTACTACGGAGGCTTAAACACTTACACGTAGATAAGTTAGACTGAGTTACTTTTTAAAAGTGACAGAGGAAGATCTAATTGCATTAGCAAAGGTTATGCTGTCAAAATTACTTTAGAATTGTTTTTAATGGTTTTCTATCCTCAGGGTGTAGATTGGTAAGGATTTGTTAGAAAATAGCAGAGCTTTCTGTGTATTGTTCCCATTATTACTTTTATGCTATAGTGTAAAATGTTAAAACTTTGGAGGTTTTGTTATGTTTGATTTACTCTGTGATTTTTATTTCATTCTTGAATTAATGAGCTGGAAGGGACTCCCTCCACTCATGGAGCAAAACCCTTCAGGGCACAAAGAGTATGCACCCAGGGTAGCCAGTAGTTCCTTTGGTAAATGTTACAGTTAAAAAAGAAACCCCAGTTTCCGGAATTTTGTGCTGATGCCCAAGAGCTGCAAAAAGGCAAACAGACAATAGTAATTTCATGTCCAGAAACTAGGGAGCAAAAATAGTAGTTATCTTTGTAGAACCGCCCCCCCCGCCCCATACTGGAATGCATTTCACTCATCGTGGTGTTTAATTCATACCTGGAGTGTTTCAAGGAGGTATTTTTAATATGAGCTATTGTGTCCCCTCTGAATGAATATGTGTGCACCATGTTGGATTCTATGGAAAATCACTGAGGTACTCTTAGGGGCCCCTGTACATGCGAACACAAGGAGATGGTTTTGTTTCAAGCACATCTGTACGAGTATATGCAGAAATATATGCTCCCAGTGCAATTCTTTGAGCTTAGATAAGATGAGGAACTGGGAGATGGTGACGTGGCCTTGCTCTTTATTAGCTACCTTTGATACCTTCGGGAGGTGGATCTGCTACAGAAGCGCTCCAGGAACTAGGTGGAGGAGTTCAAGTGGGAAAAAGTAAATACAGGCAGTGAATGTAAATGAGCATTGCACCTTCCTAACGTGATTTGTTCAGCCACTTGGAAGACTTAAGAGAAGATAATGAATGTTATTTGATTACATTTTCTAGACAATATCCCACTGACTTTGTTTATTAGTTTTGGAATTTGATTTGTATTTATAGCAAAGTGTCTATCCTGCTATCTTAGCACTTGACAGTAATTAAAATCCAAACCACATAAATTATCATAATAAATATTCAGAGCTTATTGTCTATCCTATATTCAAAATTGAAAAATTGTACTCAAATGCCTTTGGTACTGACTCATTTCAAACAAAATTCTTCTTTGAAAGGTGCTAATATTGTGTTAATGTTGTTAAAGAAGAGTTTCTTTGAAATATTATATTTAATGCTAATTGGTGTAAGATTTTCTGGAGTGACAAAGAGGGTTGCCTGGGGAAATGGTATTAGTTCTTTGTTTTCTTTCCTTTTGGAAACTGCATAAAAATATGATTATTTACATTATTTTTGTGAGCATGTGTGTGTAAATCACTCACCTCAGTGGACAAAAGTCATGAGTCTGTAATTAACATTCTGAAGGGATGTGTTCCACAAGAAACACGGATGTGGTAGGCAGCTGGCATTGCCCAGGCTTTCGGAAACCATCCTTGGTAGTCTTACTGAAATTACAGCTACACCCTTGCACACTAGGCTCAGTATCCAGTACTCAAACACAAAGAATGGAGACAGAGAGGAGTGGGGAAAAAAAAGTCAAAACTTTTCACTTTTTCATTCTTTCAGTCAAGAGCTGCTGTGCTGAGATACAGCCTTTCCCACTTGAAAAGTACTAAGCACTTGAGCTGAGATAAACTCGTCACGTGGCAGAGCCTAGGAAATTAAAAATGAAGGGTACACGCTGACAAGTTCAAGAACTGGCGTTCACACCTCCAGCTGACGCGCACTCCCGACATACGGGGTTTGCAGCCCCGCAGAGCTGTGCACCTGCTGCCGTGACCCCTCCATTCTGAAGGAGCAGCTGCTGTTCACCAGCTCCTCGCACCAGCTTCAGACAGAGTTGCTCATGGCTGGACCAGGCTCTGCTGTAGTGAGGACATCCACAGCTATCTCCCTGGACTTGGCACCCAGCCCCTACCATACAGGGTAACGGGAAGGCAGTGAACCCTGGAGACATGGGTCCTCCAACAAGCTAAGGTGCTGTCTGTAGTCAAACGGCTCCAAATGCAGCCAGCTCAGATCCTGTGCTGCTTGTCAGCTCTGGAATGTGGTGGGCACTGACATCCCTATCCTGGCTCCTCAAGAACTACCCAGTGTGTCTGCTTTGGCAGGCATGTGTGGAGCCAGCAAACATCCCAGCTAGTCAACTGCATGCAGGTGCTCATCCTCTGTCACACAACAGAAGCAAGGTCTTAGTCACTCAGGAGTCAGTACATGTAAGATAACCCATACAAGAATGGTGATGTTGATGCCTAAAGTGAGTTTATTTCTGGAATGTGATGTCCATGTTAACAGTAAGCAGATGTTGCTTGTAGTTTGCAAGTGCTGGAAAGAACCAAAGAGAACATAGTACAGTTAAGGTTTAAGAGTAAGCCACGATCCAAAGTTAAAACCAGTCATTCTTTACCATTATAAAACGGGGAAAATCAAGATGCAAAAGTAACCAGTTGTGAAGTATTTCAGAAATCTGATTTATCAGTTTGCAGTAGCTATTTAAGGCATTTATCTGTGGTATTGCTAGTTGTTAAATTTTCTTTTTCTTTGAAGTCTGGCTGTCTTAGCATTGCTTATCAGAGACGATAAATAAATCTTTGTCTTACAGTGCAAGGAAGTTACTGCAGAGTCTGTAGTACTTTTGTTTTTCTTTTCCATCAAAATGCCTGGAAGTCAACTCCTATCTTCATAACAGAAAACATCATTTTGTTTCCTGTCCATACCGGGCTATGCTTTGTATTTGTCCCTATTCTGAAGGTTATTCAGTGAGGTTTGAAGGTAAAAGGTGACATAATTTTTTTTTTTTTTTTTTTTAAGAAAATTTAAGCCTTTCCTTTGAACCCCTGCAATATTCAATATTGTGAAAAACAACAACTTTTGTTTCAAGAAGATACTGAGTTCTTGAAGCTGTTACATTGCTCACCATTGTCCTTGTAAGAAAGAGTTCACTTTCTTCTTTGGGCTTTTTTAGGAAGAGGGGGCTGTGTTCTTACAGGAAAAGAAAATGAATGAATCTCTTCTCTTCATATTTAGTGTAACTTTTGAGCTGTGTGTTACTTAAAATTTGATAACAACTTGAAAATGTTCAGTGCAGCATCCAGCTTCTTTTCTGCCTTAAAAGAACAATGTTTAGTGACTTGATATGTATGCAGTCATCTTCAATGTATGCTATTATGATATGAAATAGCAAGTGTGCAATGGAAGAGCTTCCCAAGAAGCTGAGTTATGCTCCAGTCCAAAGTAGGACTTTCATTTTACAACACAAAAAGTACTGTAAAACAGTTGAATAGCTTGATTGAAGTAAGCGAAGCAAACATCATTTTAAAAAACCTTTACTCATGTTTTTTCACAGCAAATACAACTGAGCGCAATTGTTTTGTAGAAGCAGTGAATAAAGCTGAATGCAGATCATTAGGGTGGTAGGCTGGAGGTAAGATTTACATTTGGAAAGCTATTGCCTGTTTGTTTGAAAACAACGTCAAAGCCACAAAAGTGCAATAGGCTTTAGTGTTTTTTTGGAGACTACCATAAGAAACCACATTTTTATTGGTGACAATGTGCTAAAATCCTTAGCTTTTGATTCACAGTATGATAGAAGTATAATTACCCTATGCCTCTTGCTGAGACCTCTGTACTTTATTGATAAGTGCTATGACTTGGTGTTTGCCCCTGGGAGTTTCAGCATTAATCCCCTTGTTCCACACAGAGAAGTAACCAACACTTATCTGTCGTTATGACATAGTATTAAATATGCAGCACATAATGCATAGTTCCTGTATGCAATATTGAATTCAATTACACATTACAAAAGGTCCTGCGCTATGCAACAGACCCTACCTTAGTTTCTGGGAGCAAGATTATGAGCTGTTGGCTGGCTGCGTTAATTGTGCTTTAGCTTCTGTAGCAATAGAAAATGTTGTTGCTGAAATCAGGCCATGTATAATTTATGCATTTGATTTTGTTTGCAATGACAATGCAACCATGCTTTATTGAATGTTAAAGGTTTTCATTAAAGAAAGGAGGCTGTTCTGAATTCTGTATCGTTCAAATGATGACATAGATTGAGCTGTAGATAGCAATAGGCTTTTCCACAAAGAACAAAAGTATTACTTGCCAAGAATGGTTATTCTTAGTGCACCGTGTTGTATGAAGATAAACCCTCTCCTCACTTCCTCTACCAGTCTTGAATACAGAAATATTTTGAAACACAGTAACCATTCAGATGTTAGTTCCAGGCCTTAGAAGCCATGAATATTAGCTCAAAATTACTCCTCTGTCCCTGGTTTCACCCTCTTGATTAGGAAGGTAAATGTTTTGAATATTTATAATTTATATATTCATATTTTTCTGATTCTAGGGACTGTATTTATTCTCATGTGATCCATTTCAGGAACTAACTTTTTAAAGAATGTATATACCAAATGTTATATAACATGTTCACCAAAAGGGTTGTCAGGCACTGGAATAGACTGCCTAGAGAAGTGCTTGAGTTCTATCTCTGGAGGTATTTAAAAGACATGTAAACAGGGTGCTTAAAGACCTTGTTTAGTGGTGGACTTGGCAGTGTTAAGTTTACCGTTGAACTCTGTGATCTTAAGGGTCTTTTCCAACCTAAATGATTCTGTGTAATAAATTCCATGAGATTTACCAATATTACAGATAAACTTAGTTTGGTTATCAGAAGAATTTGTCTAAGAAAGTGCTCTTTGTTGTGACCACCTGAAGGTGCTCATTCCATGGGATGAGCTTTCTGACTCAATGAGGAAGACTGGCTTGACCATAGCAGCTTCTTTTCTAGCCTGAACCATATAGAAAGTAAACTAGCTGGGTTTTTTTTTTTGGTTTTTTTTTTTTTTTTTTTTTCTTAAGTCAGGCAGAAATGATCGCAGTAAATAGTTTAAATTAGTTTGGGATAATTTAAGTGGGGAAACAATTCTAGAAGGGTTTGAGGCACTGGAGTGGTTGTTGGTGAAAAATGTACTGTCAAGTTTATGCACGACAAAAGCGCACATATATATATATATACACACACACACATGGGAAACCACAGATGTAATTTTCAAGATAATATGTATTAAAGACTGCCAGTTTATTCTTGACTCATACCATATGCTCTGGTTTTTGTTTGGATGTGCCAGTTATTTGTCATGCCTGGAGTAGTATTTTAGGAATCAATCTTTGTAATTTTAGATCATGGTTTTTAATCATCATTTGGGGAAAATGGCTAAAAAAATATATGATTTTTGTCTTAGATGAGCATTTGTGAGGGTGATAGGTTGTACACCGAGATTAGCATGCTCTTTTGGAAACTGGGTGCAGTGACCTTCTGCAGCTGCTCCTCTTGCTCCTTCTCAGCCGGGTCCTTTTGACTCCTGGCTGTTCACTAATTGCTGTGGTCAACACAAAATACATCCATTTTCACAAACAACCGCTTCCTTGGGCTGTTGCACTGCCAAGGGAGGAGGTACTTTCCCCACCTTGGTAAGCAAGCAAACCAATGGCCATCAGCCAGGTTTTACATGTGTGTAACTTGCATCGATCTCAGGAAGAGAGGCTCAAGGAAAGGTTGCAGCAGAGAGGAGAAGGACTCCAAAGGCAAGATTAACTACTTCACTTTCCCATGCAGCATGTTGCAGACAATCACGGGGGCTTCCTCCTCAGCATGACAGGAGTCTGCTCTAAGACAGAGAGGACTTTGTGCTCGTCCTATCTGGGCACAGGGGATATACATACAATTTTGGTTTTCAATGAAAGCTCTCGATTGCATACATTGTTGTATTTTACAAATGCTCTTGTTGCTCTGCTGCACTCCTGTTCTTGAAGTAAAGGTCAGCCAATTACTTATAGAAACCACATAACCACAGGCCAGGCATTTTGGGGAACAGATAGTGAAGATGCCGTGTGTGGTCATCAGTTGCTAAACAGACAAACAAGAAGATGAAATACCACCTTTTAATAATGAAAAGGTTATGTTAAACTCTGATCAGAAATTGTTTTTATTTTTATGTCGGCCAGCAGGCATGAAGTAATGTCTGCACCTGAGTATTTTGTTAATTAAATTAACCTTTTCTTCCATAACTTGCCCCTTTGTCAGTTCACTGAAAAGTCAGAAGCTGTCCTCTGCTGCTTCCGATATCTTCTCCTTTAGCTTCTTTCTTTCTTATTTGAACTTTTCTCATATGCAGACTTTTTTTCCAGAAATTTAGCCCCGACGCCTTTCACTGGCTCTGTTGCTCCCCTTCTTCTCTCTGCCGTTGAATGCTGTTGGCAGAAAGCCCAGTGCAGATTCCTTTAATGCTTTTCAGCCTGCTTCAACTTTAGTTCAATCTGTGTTCTTTGTTATTGTCTCGCACTTACAACATCTAAAGAAACAGAAATCTCCTTTGTAGGTAAGTTTTAAGCAAGCCTTCCTTTTTAAATGAGCCTTTTTTTTTTTTTATCCCCTCCTGCAGACATATTTAATTCAACTTTCTAAAAGTTATGAGGCTTGACTGTGATATTACAAGGTACATTTAGAAAGAACTTGACATAATCTCTTAGGTATATGTTCCTTTATATATATTCATGTTGTAACTGGAAAAAAGACTTGATTTAATATTTCTGATTTGATTTAAACCTTCAGGTTATTAAAGGTTCCATATATTTGTGGGTGACCACAACTGTTCTGCACTGGCAGAGGGCTGCCAAAGGGGTCACTCTGTAAATGGGAATGGGGCAAGGAGTGTTGGTGTCTAGCAGGAAACTTTGTAACAGACAGTGAGAAATGAGACTTTTCTGTGAAGAAGTCAAAGGTGCGAGTGGAAAAAGAGAAGTCCTTCTGGAGGCTGTGGTCTGGTGAAGCTTTGTGAACTTCGCTGTGAGGTCTCTGTGACCATACTTCAGACAGAAATGTCAGGCTTGCAGTAGGACATGCTACTCCAGAATATTAAAGATTGGTTTTGAATGATGCAATGAGAACATCTGGCATTATATATCATAAGACTGAGAGTAAAAAGGTTCCCAAGGACTGGTTTCTCATTTCACCTTGAAGCATGCAAGCTCTCATGATTTATACATGTTCTGTACAAAAATGTAATTAGGAGTCTTAGCAGATTTTAATTCATTGAGTGAAGTTACTTTAACCTAACTTCAACAATAACAGATGACTCAGGCTATATTATTTAATATTTATTCTAAGAGTGTCTTCCATCATGTTACCATTTTTTTGTTGTTATTGCCTGATTTTCTTCTTTGTAGACGTATTTTTAATTTCTGGTAATACGACATACGCTTCTTCACAAGCAACTGTTGTGGGATTGTTGGTTGAAACTTTCTGATTAAAGATAGAATGTTTATCTTTATTCCTTCTCAGTCGCATCTTTTGCTATCTGGTTCATTTTAGAGAGGAAACACCTACAAGGTGACCAGTTTGCTCAAGAGCTGCCATTCACAGCTTGTCTCCAGGACTGCCTTCCCTGTTGGCACTTACCAAGTGTGAGTGCTGGTCCAGGAGTGGTGGTTTTTGGGGGGATGGAGAAGGCAGTTATTCTGAAAAAAAAAACCCCAAGCAAACAAATCAGAAAAACCTGTTTTCCCAGTACCCATCATGATAGCTACATTCTGGGCCTCTGTCTGCAGAGAGGGCAAAGGAGGGACAGCAGACCAGGCATTTCAGAAGTACAGTAAACAGAACATGATTCTAAGGTCTTACTCTTGCAGGTGACTTCTTGTCATTCAGCCACACACATACTACCCCAAAGCTGGACTAGAAACCAAATCTACCTCTCCCCTTTCTTCAAGAGAAAATGATTCAAAATACGGATTATCAAATTATCTGATAGTGTTAGGAAACAGGTTCTGGGAGATGTCAGAGACTAATCAAACACTGGCAGATGTGTAATGGCTGCAGTATGAAAATTCTCCAAGATAGGTTTCTTCTGTTCAAAGGCTGTCCTAGAACAATAACTAACTACCAATTTTGCCAGGCTTATGAAAGCAGTTTATGTTCTACCTGCTATGTAGATGAATTTACGAAGTGGTGCATTTACTGGTTTTTTTATTCCTGTTTGCTGGAGAAGGTGGTTCAAAGTTTTTGTTTCCTTCACAAACAGACAGTGAAATATAGAATCAATGAAATCCTCTTCTCTGTATAAATTGCTGCATAAAATCTGGTTAACTTGTGAATTTTTTATGTGTAAATATTTGCTTATGTACTAAGCTGTACCAAACTGCAGATTTTCATTAATACTCACATAATACTCATTTTGCAGTCATTGACATCAATGAATTTCATTGTGCTAGCAACCACTTTTCTTGATTATTTTCTCTGACATTGTTTATTAATTATATTGGAGAGCTCCTATAAAATCACTTTTTTTTTTTATTTATTTTAGTATAGTTTTTCACTTTACGCTGCCCACATTTCTAACTGGAAGGGGGGCATCTCTGAAACCTGTCCAACCAATCTGACCTTGGAAGCTACACACTTGTTCAAGCCAGTTGCCTACATCTGTCACTAGCAAGTGTCAAACTCAGACTCATCTCAGCTTAGGACAGACCAAAATACTCCCTGTTCGTCATATTCCTTTTTAGTCGAAGGGATGCCTGACTACTACATGCATAAAGTCAGGTGAAATATCACTAGCAATGTTATTTAATGGATTGATTTGTCTTCTTACTCTGTTGCTTGACCCTGTGCTGCTATCCACATATCAGAAAAATGAGGGCAATTTCTTCTGGATGTTCCTTTCTAGCTACCCAGAGCTGGTATGAGTTTTGCCTGCAGATGTAAGGGATGCATGTCAGTCGTGCATCTAAGAGCGTTCCTCATTTACAGTTCTGATTGGTGTTTCCAGGTGAATTGTAGCATGTTTATTGGTGATCTCTCCAGTCTCTTTTTCTTTAATACAAGGTGGCAGAAACCCAAGAAAAGCAATATGCCTCATCAGCGGGGAATCAGTGTGTTGGGGATATGATGTTGTTTCTAAACCCTGCAGGTTGTTTGATGCTCCAAAATGTGAAGTTTTGGAAGTTACCTTAATGGTAGTATTATAAACATTATGAATACATTGAAGACAACATAAAAAAGGAGACTATGCAGGAAGGGAGTCTTGAGACAAAATGGGACTGCTGTGACGATGCACCTGGACTCTGTATATGGAGCCAGTAAAATGTGCCTCAGAATCTGAATAAAACACCTATCTATTGGAGAGAGAACTAATCTTGTCATAAAATCTCCAGTGAACGACTCTAAAGCTTCCCCTTATATTCTTTCCCAGTCCCTAATTGCCATTACACTGCTAATGGCAGGAGCAGTTTTATTTCAAGGTTGAATTGGTGCAGCTTTGTTCAGATTCTAGCCACGTGACTTTTCTGGCTCTTTACGAGATTAAGAAGTCCCTTGTTATCAGATACTGTTTCCGTATGTAATTATCTATACACAATGACTAAGTCACCTCTCAACCTCCTGTTCAACAAGCTGAATAAATTGAACTTCACTTTGTAAGACTGTATAGAAGGAAATCCTCGGAAACCATTTTAATTTAAGCGTCAAGGCAGGTGTGAGCTGCTCTGATTGTCATTGATATATCTTCTGTATGTTCTTCCCAGCTCGTGTGTTTGTGAACATATTGGAGAGCTGTAACACATCAACTACTCACTTTCAACAACATCCCCCTCAAGGTGTTTGTGATATATACCTTAAAACAGGGGAAAATTGTGCATTATTCCACTGCACTTCTTGGAGCTGTGTCTTCATCCCCAGAGCTGGATTGACCTTCAAAGTCCTGGGACTCAAACAATGGAAAGCAGTTTGTCTTCACAGGGGAAAAAGCAAAACGCTTCCCTGTGGGGCATTAGCACCAAAGACAACATACAGGCCACTATTTCTGACTTTGCAGAGTTTTGCTAAATGGTTATTGCTGCACTGAGTTTCTGCTCCAGTAATCAGTGGGAATAAAACCAACTTTTTGCCCTGGTTGAAATTTTGCGGCCCGTCTCTCATGGCTTCTCCCCTCCTCCTTGCTCTGGACAAGAAGATGGTGTTTTTGTCAGAGGTGGGCAGTTTTCTGCTCTGGGGAAGACACTCCAAGAATATAAAAAGTGAAATGCCTTTGAAACAGTACAGTTAGTGCAAATAAGATAGAGGCTGTTTAGCTTTTATGAGCTTAATTTCCAGAAGAACTGCCTGCACTGAGCATGTTCTAGTTGGGACAGAGCTGGACCTTTCCTGTGACTATGGTGGCTCTAGCTTCTGTCCATCCAAACTGAAAACAGTGAGTCTCTCCTGTGAATTCAGTGACATCTTCCAAGCAAGGAGAAACAGCTGAACATACTGTGGAAGGAAGGATTGGGTAGGTAAGGGTCTGTGGTATGGGTCCAGAGATTTAAATGTGTCTGACTGCCCATAGGAATCATAATGGAATTGAGTTTTGACTTCTTAAGAAAATCTTAGAGGAAAGTTACATGCACACAAATGTATTACAAATACTTGGGGATGAAGAGAAGGAGAGAGTAATATAGTAAAATCAAATACTCAAGATACTGGAAAGAAGTAGACCCAATCTATCCAATGCCTATGTTGTCTGTATTTTCTCAGCGGAAGGCAGATTTCTTTTTCTACTCTATTTTCTTTGGAGTTCAGTCCTCTTCCTCTGGCTGCCTTGGATTTGAAGCCTGTGTATCTTTCTAAGGTTTCTTCCCCTCCTTGTTAGAAAACCAGCAAAGCCAATCCAGATAGCAGCAATGTAGAAACTAAGCAACATGCACAGGAAACCCTACTGTAGACAACCAAAACATATACAGGTATTGGCAGCTGGTATGAATGTGATTCCTAGTCAAATGTCACAAGGAACAATGTCAACCTTATGGAGCCAGCAAAAATAAAAGTATCTTTCTACTGATACCCCTTAAAGCAACTCCACCTGAGCTTGTTATTAATCCTCAGGAGTGTCCTGAGTGTTTACTTTCTCGATTTTCAGCTGTCTTCCTGAAAAAGATGATTTTCATCTCAAACTAGCAGGGACTTTGCAACTACAGAGCAGTCATCTTACAACAAGATATTACTCTGGGGAGGAATTGCAATGACTGCAGTTTTACTTTAACAAAAGCATGGGCTTTGGATTTAGGAATAAGTGGGAAGACTGGAATAATTGAGGAAACCACATGGGGAGAATTTTAATCTTCAGAGCATATTTCTTAGTGTTTCCTGATGTTGCAGAAACTCTGATCTAAGTCTGACTTTCTGTGTTCGAAAAGAACACTTTTAAAGGTAGTGTCTCATGTTACAGCCTGGCTATGTATAAACATATCAGCAGAAGTTTCAGGGTCAGAAAAAAAGAGTAGCAACCACATTTATGTTGTTGCTTCACCCTGACTGTAAGCTCATGTAACATCTCTGTAGCTCTGAGAGGCTGGTGGGGCTGTGGTGGGACCATGCCTGCCTTTCTGGGAGTGTAGGGGAAGCTCTGGGGTGGCAGAGTTAATTTGGGGCTGGACCAGATTTCTGATAGAAACACAGTCTTAATTTTTTTCTTGTTTGCTGTCTCAAATGTCTCCATTGTGATCACTCCAAAGCCAGGCAGCTCTCACTTATCTATCAGCAGATAAAGGGCTTGGTGAGCAAGAGATGCTTTGAAGAAGAGGAAGTCCTCTGCCTACCAGCAGAGAATTTAAAACTAATAAAAGTGTTATTACTGGCTCAGTAATAAAAAATGATATGGCCTTTTAGCTGCTAAAATTGCATACTACAAAATTTATATGAGCCCATATAGTTGGGGTGTTATTAAAAGGTAGGGGTTGTTCTGTGTGTAATCCTCCTGGTACCCAGGGCTTGGTTCAGCTCTGCTGACTTCACCAGGAGTCTTTCCTGTAGCTCCAGCTGAGCCCAAAAGGGAAAGAAGAAAGCCCACTGATGGTAACCTGCTCTCCTTAATAACCGACTACCCCGCAAGCTGAGCTCAAATGAAGACTATAGGATTTGCCCCTTGCTCTCAGAGCAGATGCTACAGTGCTTGTATGAATGGCTGTGGTCAGGAAGGCAGACGGTCACTGACACTCTGTCATCAAGCTGTGCTGGGGCACCTTCAGACAGCTTTGCAGCGCTTCTAATTATCTCCTATGAAGAGCTGGTGGGGTCAAAAGTGAAAGATTTCTGGGGGCAG
This sequence comes from Actenoides hombroni, assembly GCA_024336885.1. Taxonomy (NCBI): domain Eukaryota; kingdom Metazoa; phylum Chordata; class Aves; order Coraciiformes; family Alcedinidae; genus Actenoides; species Actenoides hombroni. The sequence goes on along the minus strand of WUAM01000323.1, from coordinate 44,849,378 downwards.
AAGAAAGAACAAAAACATACAGCCATACGCTACAAGAATGAAATAAAAGCACGGACCAGGGAGTCCAACACTATGTTCAGTCCTCACAAGTGACAATAAAATAATCTTCAAAGAAATAGGCTGACAGGGCCCTTACCTATGGTGTTCAAACTGCAGTAGGCAAAATGTAGTAAGGTTTCACAGAAGAAATATGTGTAAGCATTGAACTTACCCGGTTCTGCAGAGGCACTCAGCTCAAGCCTCCAAACTCTTGCAGTGAGTTTGCCATACAGAAATGTGCCTTCTGAAAAGCATGAGTGAAATCTCAACCCTGTTAAAATCCAGGGAGGTTTTGTCACTCATAATAGGATCTCAAAGTTCATTCCAGGTTTCTTCATGACAGTGCCACTGCCTATTTGCAGGGGAATATAACAAAAGTGGAGTCGTGGCTCAGTGGCTTTCATACCACAGTGGTTATGATATGGAGCAGAGAGGATTAATGATCAGCAGCGTTAACTCTAGGTAACTTTAATAAGCCTTGTTAATTCTAGAAGCACTGAAGAGCTCAGTGTTGTTCCTTACTGGGGGTAAACAGAGTAACAGTATTTGCAGAAAAAATTAGCACCTTCTCAGACAGGAGAGCAAAAGGCTAAGTAGAATAGCTCTGCATTGTTTTCACTCTGCCCACCTCTATGCCTCATTCTTGTCAACAAAATCTTAAATGACTTTAAGTTCCTGCTGTTTTTTGGTTTTTTTTTTAAAGCCAGGTTAATATTTTTCTGTCTCTTTCTAGACCTTTCGCATTTTCAGAGAAGGAAGACGCACTTTTCTGAGTTGGGGTGAAAACCATGCTAACTTGCAGCATGCACACCTACACCAAACTTTTGGAAAACAGAAGGCAGCTGTGCCATGCCCACATAGCAGAGACCCCCTTGGAGAACTTGGTCCAGGGAACATGTCTAATGGGGAAATAATTTCTCCCTTCTCTTCTCTGTACAGACAGGTTTGATGTGAGAAAGGTCACTCCTACATAGCTAAGGGGGTAATCTGTCTTTTCAGGTCTGAGCTAAACATGGGTAGGAACCTATTGATTTCTGTGGGAGCTTGATGGGCTTGTAAAGGCACAGTTGTAGGTTTAACTTGCTACTCTGAACTCTGGTCACTGCTTTCAAATACTTGCAATTTCATTGAATCAGGAGTGCTTTCAAAGAGGAGATAGGTCTTTACTAGCTCTGGCCTCATCTCTGGCTACACGATCTTGAACAAATGATGCAGTTTGGAACCTCCAATTTTCTACTTTTTGGTTTATTTTCAAGTGATAACAACTGTTTGACTTTTCAAGGTGTCAAACACCCACAGGGTAAGACTCCTAGAGTTTAAACCTAGGAAAGTATATCCTTGCTAAGCAGATGCTGAGTTTGAAGGACTGTCCTGCATTCTCCATGCTGTCCACATCCTAAGGTGACAGTGGTAAGTAAAGACATGCAAAAAGAGAGCATCCTTTGCAAAGGGACTGCATTGAGATTCTCTGCTTGGCAGATGGAGATAGTATTAGAGATTAGGGGTTGATGTACTACACTGCAAGGTGCTTAGGGGCAATTTGATGCTCTGGGGGAAATCTGGGACCCTACACCCACAGTCAAAGACATGCTGCAGGAACAACGGCATGCCTCTATTGTGCTGTGCAGTGCTTTGCACTGGTAGGAAACCAGGGCAATATGTCCATGCTGCGCACAAACTTTACCCAGTAACAATGGTCAGAAATTCACTGCTTCTCGGGTTGGCCAACAAGAGGAGGGATGAGCTCAGCAGTTGAAGTGAGGGCATCTCCACTCTCTCTTTGAGCAATGTACGTGAGGAGGATGGTTTGAAGGAGTGTGGCAGCTGCCGAAGAAAACTGTCCTTGGAGGATTGCAAGAAATGTCTCTATCTCAGCGGGTCAGCCTTGTTGGAAGAAGCCAGCTGAGAGATCTCACAGATGCTAATCCTCCAGAATAAGTAATCAGCCCTCTACCCCAGATCAGCAGCACCTGGGAGGATCCCTGGCTTCTTAAGACTTATAGCTTGCTTTTAGCCTCTTTGGATCATAGGGATGCTGCTACAGCTTTCCTCTCTTCTGTGAAGATAGTCATGCCATTTCACAGCTCTCATCTATTAAGCAGAATTAGGACAGTGAAGTGGTCATTAAATATATAAGCACATTAAATATATAAGAAGACAGGGCTGTACCAGCTCTAATTTTCATGTACCTGCAAGTGACAAGTCTGCTGGTTTCTGCAGTTGCTCTTACTAGAAGGTGAGACAAGTTCCCCCATGTCTGTACAAGCTGCCCTGCAACTAGGGGATCTTGATGTCTTCGCTTTCCAGGGATTGAAGGGTGATGTTAGCTCAGGAAGTACCCCACAAGCTCTGGAGTGAAAGATGATTTTGGTCCATAGTGAGTAGCTGCTGCAAAGGATGCTGTGTGCTGCAGACTCCTTGGAGGGAGGCGCTAGAGAAAAACTTTTACATTTGAAGTATATGCCAAAGCTTGATTTATGTGGCACTGGGGGCGTACCCTCATCTGCCTTGCTGGGCACTGAAACCATACTGACCTCCTTTATGTTGTGTTCAAATGATTTGGGACAGATGGGAGATGCGTTGATAAGAGTTCCTGAAGCATGAACTGTCCTGACTTGCAGCAAACATCAGGTTTGTAAACTATGAGCTTGGAAACTTTGTTAAGTTCAAGGTTAACATTAGTTATCTAACACTTATGTAAGAATAGTGAGTCTCAGAGGAAAAGCCCGTTGAAAATGGTTGTACTTTAAATGTGATTGTACATTGTGGTTATGGCTCTGTGTGTGTAATTGCTCCAGAATATGAGTGTGGTTTGACAGCTCGATGTTGTATTGGGAAGAATTGCAGCACTTGTATTATAGTTGGTTAGAAAATGTAGTAAATTTTATAGATTATCTTATTAACTTATAAGTATTCTACTTCGGCGATGGAGATGTATCACACTGACTTACAATACAGACTCATACGAAATCTTTCTTGAAACCTGGTGCAACATCCTCTGCTCTGTAAAGAGATGGCTGTAAACAAACCTGTGCAAGTGGCAAACATGACACACCTTGTTTCAGGTGGACATATAGCGATAAAATCTGAGACCACCTAAGAGAAGAAGTAAACCCAACACTTACTCAATTTTTGTTCTTCTTGTGAAAATCCACTTCTGTGTAAATGGTTACTACGCAGTCTATTTGTAACCCCTAGCCCCACAGAGGAGGTGTATCTTGGTTGTGAGGATGCAGGTGTGCTTTGGCTGAGGGTAGTAGAGTGGTGTTTCCAGTCTGTGCTCCATCAAGCTGGAGTAAGGGCTCCAGTATTTCTGAAAAACTATGCAAAACAACAGCTTTAATAGCATTTTTGATTACAAGTTTAGAAAAGATGGAAGGACTGCAAAATATTTGGAGGGCTGCTGATGAAGTAGATAATACAAGCTCTGCTACTGGAGGGCTGTATGCAGTTACTAGGGAATGGTATCAAGGCCTTGGTTTTAGTTTCTTGCTGCTTGTCTTTTGGGATTTGCTGAGATGCCAGTCATTGTACAGGTGCTAGCAACTCATCTGTAGTGGTTAATGGACTTCACGCTCTTTGCCATGTATTATAGTGATATAGAAATATCACTAAATGTGTATGAAATTAGTATTGTGCAGGTTACTTGTAATTAAAAAAAGAACATGCCTTAGTGATAGAAATAAGAAAGGAGTGGAAATGTAGTACCAAGCAAACTGAGAGGGTTTGTTTTTTTTAACAGACAGACAAGGCTCTTTGGGATTTTTGAAATTCAGATCTTTCCCTGTGGGAAAATTTAATCTCTTTTTACTAAGAGAAACAAACCCTAAATCAGAAAGAAACCAGAATGAACCTCCTGCCTTTGCCAAATGGACTGGCCCTAATCAGGCAAATACTTTGCAGATGCCCTCCCACTGATGTCATCAGGTCAAAGCCTGCAACTTCCTGCAGCTTGGGAGTGCACACGGGCTCTTGTGTTTGAATCTGTCCCAGTTCAGCCAGGCCTACTATGAATTTAGTTTTAAGTGTATGGTTAAAGTTGCATTGAGGCTTCATACTGGCATGAGAGTAAGTACTTCTGCGATTTTAGCTTCTGCTAAAATTGGTGCTGGAGTGCCTGGCTACATAAGTGTTTTTAATTTGTGGCTTCTGAAATACCATGTTTACATAATGCAGTATCCCAGTTTATGAAAGGAGGGGAGATGGTATTTATCTGTATACTGCAGGGGTCAGGTTTATCTTTGTGCATCCTTAAATTCTTTTATGAGTCTTTGGAAGACTTTGGGCTCAAAGACCCCTGTGCTCAGACTGTAAGAATGCTGCTGTGTGAAGGCAATTATCCTTAAAGTCTTTGTTATTTATGTTACTCAGGGAATTCATATCAGAAAATGATGCAGTTAGAAAAGTAACAAAAAATCTAAATTTATGCAGCATAACAGTTTTGAAGTAAGCAGGCAGTCTAGACACCTACAGCAGTTACGTAAGTATTCATCGAGCACTCATTAATATTTCACTAAACGATGCAATGTTGTGTATTAAAATATAATCTTAGTCATTTAGTTGCCTTGCAGTGGAAAACAAACCTCGAGAAGGCATCTTGTAGGAAAAAGCATAAGTGTGGACTTGCAATTTACGTTACACGTGAGGCTTTGTATAAAATGGTACTGGGATAGAGAAAGGGAAGCAATTTTCAGGGTCTCGTCTAGTTTTACAACCATACAAGTTTGAACTGTATATTGTGCCGTGTGATAAACCCACAATAACTTCTTTGTGTGTATTTGCAGCAGCAATGACGGTCATGTTTAGAGGTCTGTTGCTGCCTCCTGAAGGCAGAATTACACACTCATTTTTGGAGCTGTTGGCTTCATGAGCACTTGTGGCTGCTTAGTGGATGAAAACGAAGATGCTTTGGTGGGATTCTGATATTCCAGCTGCTGAGTAGTAACTGAAGCCAGTGGGGTTCTTCCTGTAGATGACTGCTCTCAGCATGAAACCTTGGGCAGGGAAGGCTGAACAGTTTGTCTCTGTCCTTTATAAGACACCAGCAGTAGCATAAACCAAGCTTCGTCCCAAGGGTGGGCACCTCTTCAGGTTACTGTGGTGAAAACATGCCATGTTTGGAACAAAACACCTTAAGCTGCTGTTGCCTCTTCCTCTCTGAATGACAGAGAAAGCGCCTGAGGAAAATATACGGCTGCTTACTTATTTTTGCTTTACTGGTGATTCATAATTGATATGTGTCAAGAAAGACAGAGCAAAAGCTGATAAAATTAATTGGTATCTGTGGCACTCAGTTTGTCCTGATATCAGACTTCTGATTTGAAAACTGGGGGGTTAGATTTAGGCTATTTAGTTAGAAAAGTCTGGGTTTTTTTGTCCTAGGCATATAAATAAGAGAAGAGCTGTTGCTGTGTATTGTTTTTAAAAATGGGATCCCATCTCTGCAGTCTTTGGGGTATTCAAAGTTCAGAGCTGATTTTTGCTGTATTGACCCATATCTAATACCACTTCCTGTCAATTGCTCTCTTTCCCTAGTAGCAATGAGGGAAGAGTGATGAAGTATTAAATGTTTCATTATGTTTCAGGCAGCCTGGGGTTTTTAAATTTGTGGGTGTGTTTTGGGTTTTTTTTCTTTTTTTTCTTTTTAAGTATTGATTCAGTTCAAAACCATTGAAGGCTACTACCTGTGTCACATACTTACATGCCTGTCTGAGTGACACACACAAACAGCTGTCCCCACCTGAAGGACATGGAGAAATTGTCATCTGAGACCTACCATTTTTGTTTAATTTAGATAGACTGAATTACCTGTTTTATGTAGAGGACTATGAAGAGTTATCTTTTATTTGTTGCCAAAAGTTACCTTTGCTTCCGAGTCAACTGCATTTTTATAAGTGCAGTTGTATGTTCAGAATAAGACACTGTAGGCTTTAAATCTGCAATGGTTGGAGGAAATGGGTGCTTGGCTTGATCTCCAAATCCATTCTATATCCCTTCGAAAAGCCAAACATCCAGGGAGAGTTTCATATACAAAAGTTATGCTTAACTCCATTTAAAAACAAAACAAAACCCAAATCACCAGAAAATATTAATAAAACCAATCTTTTTTGGCTTTGGAAATCTGCTCTGTAAGCAGTGAAGAATAGCAGCCTCTTAAATAGGCCTTTTCTCAGTAGATCCTGAGATACTATATGTTCAGTGTCAACAGTTATTTTTTTAGGTGGAGATACTGAGGCAGTACAACTTCTTCACCTGCTGAGGGACATAGTGACTGCAGGCATAAGTCACTTGGCCATTGGAAGGGAACTAGCCTGGATGTGAGACCTTACAAACAAGAGCGCTCACTGTCAGTGAGCTATCTTGAATTATATTAGTGGTTCCAAATGAAAATAAAAACAATGAAAGCCAAGCCCTCAATACAGGGAAGTGATGGGTTAGCTTAAACTGTAAGAGGCTTCAGTTTTACTGTGAAATGTTACACTGAAATCTTCTAGGTTATACATGTGTGTGAAATTAGATTAAAGCAGTGTGGAGTCAGCCCTTAAATAATTTTGGGTGGGGGTGGGGGGAAACAAGGTGTATCTTAGGTTTTTGGCAAAGAGTTCCTTAGAAGTGGTGGAAGCGTCTATATTATTTTATTATTATAGCTCTTATAAGGTGCTTTTCATGAGTGTTTCAGAGTAAAAGTGTTCTGTAAAGTGCTTACATAGACAACTAATATTGATTACAATCAAAGTCTCTCTTTTGAAGTTGATTTAAGGCATGCCAAATATGACAAGAGGCTGTTACTTGGTGATTGATATACTTTTTTGATGGCTAACATCTAATAGCTATTTAAGAAATTGATTTTATAAGTAGAGTGCATAAAGATTCTATATGACCTATGGCCACATTGTAGGTGACTTATTAATTTATCATTGTTTTCGTGTTGTAATAATGGAGATAAAGTTGTGTTGTATTTAAAATACGAGTGACATGAGTATCCAAGTTTATTATTTATATGCATGGAGATACTGGTATATTTTTAATTTCCTTTCATACATCTTCTGAACTAAGCCCATGCATATGTATGTACACTTAATGCCCAGTGTAGGCTGCGGTTAAAACTGCTAGGTAGGCAAATGAGGATTTCAACATTTAATTCTATAGAAGATGCCCCTCAAACGTAATTAAATCTGATGTCTCTTACTTGCAGACAAATGAATAATTCATGGAATTCAGGCATAATCAGGTTATGTGCTTTCTGAAATTCTCAGATGATGTGCCAAAGGTTAATTTTTATATTATAAAAAAGAAAAGCTCGCATGGTTGTATCTCCAACGTGAAAATTCTGGTTGCCTAGGATACCGTATTAAAGGGGCAGAAAGGTTCAGGATATGTATACATCCTCTTTACACAGAGTCAAACACATCCTAGTATTTATTTAATCCAATAGATGTATGGATTTTTCTGTCTGAATAAGTAATTATTTTCCCTCGGAAAAACAAGATGTAGAGTGCTGAGAAAGGGATGGGGCCGTGTGGAGGGAGTGTGGGTGGGCTGAGAGGGGAAAGGAAAGTGACAGGAAATTGGAACTGAAAAAGAGAGACATGGCAAACACCCAAGAAGACAGAAGGAGAAAGAAAGAGAAAATGATAAGGCTGGGAGGAATAGCAGATGCCTGGCAGGTTTAAAGAAACCTGCTGTAGATACAGAGGAATTAAACTCATCAGCCGGTTGCATACATGGAGCAAACAAGAATTACAAGGGCTCGCAGCGATCGCTCTTGTTTCCGGTGCGCTGCGGGGAGAACCGGCCAGATGTTCTGAGAAGGCTGCGGAGGGTTTCGCCTCTTGCAGCCCAGGCTGGGAGTTGTCCCCCGGCAGCATCTCGGGGAGGGGCCGGGCGGCAGCCTGGGGGAGCTCTTCGCACGTCGGAAACAGAAAAACCCGGGGGCCGGTTGCCCGCTTGGAGTGAGTGGTGGCAGGGGGAGGAGACAGGGGTAGGATGTAGTCGGCAGCAGGACCCGTGTGCTGTGGTGTAGTCCGTAGCCAGAGTTACCGTCTGATCCCTCTCTTCTCCAGGGCATCTTCACTCGGTTTCTCTGCTGTGCTGTGTTTCACCCAGCATCTTGGCTTCTTTTTGTTCTTCTCCTTGCTGCTGTTAGAAATCATATGCTTCAGGAGCCCTTTTCCACCACAGACTGGATATTTGAAAATGTTTCTGAGTCCCCAGTGAAAAAGAAATCTCAGTTTGCTCAACTAAACAACAAATAGGTCTTTCTTCTACTAGCAATGCATAATAACCATGAAAGAAATGATTCTTCTTGTTCCAGTGAGTATTATCTCTGGGATGCTTGCCTGGAATAGCAGCACACTTCGTATATTAACAGTGGGGAAAATGGGCTTTGCAATAGTAAGTCAGACAGCTGTTGCCATATGTGTTACGAAAATCCCAGTTTTCTTTAACATACTAATTTTCAGTTGTCCAGCAGCTGTGCCATGAGAAACACCAGTGCAGCCTAGTCTGGGATCTCCAGCTGTGGATGGGGACCTTAGCCTAAAATTAAGCTGGCCTTATTTGTGCAGGAATGTACATGCATTAACCCCGGAGGAGGTGAAGTTCAGGCTTTCCCATGCACTAGCTTCAGAGGGTTCCCTGTTCTGTGGGCAGATGTTATGAGTGCCAACATGGCATCCTTTCTTCCTCTGTCATCAAACAGGCCAGGAGCAGAGAGAGGCTGCAACTGAGAATGCTTTTAACCATCAAGTTACCAATATGGTTTTATAAAAAAAATATTTTTTTTTTCGCTGCTTTCATCGATATGTTGTGTGTGTCAGCCACTATCTTCTGTTTCAACCATGAGCATATTTTTAGGATGGTCTTTATTTCTGCCTGCAGACTCTTGCTAACTGAAGCTGGCAGCATCTAGCTATCCAGAGACCGCTTCTCACAGTGTTCAGAGCTGCATTTGTACTTGATATATTTGCCCAAATCAGCTGAGCTCCACAGTGAGGAGCACTATCATCCAGGGTCTTTCTTAAGTTTCATGAAATGCACCTGTACTGATTCAGTCCATCTTTATGTCATTTTCTTATCGAAAACTGGTGTTTCAAACTCCCGTTCTGACTGGATAACTTCCTGGGTGTATGTTTGACTAACAAGGGGTTGAGAAAGGGCAAATGACTGCTTTGTAGTTTGGGAACTTAATTATTCAAATAGGCTTTTTCATGTGTTTCTTGAAATACTTTTGGGTCATCTAAAATATTCTGTTTCCTATTAGTCTAATGGGTCTTTTTATAGTGAGACCAGATTCTTGAATATGTATTGTTATTTGGAGTACAGCTTAGTGTTTTCACCCTGACCAAGCAGATCTGTATTCAGTTCAGTGTAATGCTGGTATCTGGAGAAAAGAGAAGCATTAAATGCATTTGTCATAGGCTTTGTTTTTCTGCTTGCTGGATAGGTGTTTTATGTCAGACAAATACAAAATGCTGCATCCATTAGACACATGGCAAAACACTCTTCTGTGAGATGTACCATCCACATTAGCATCGTAGTTGCTTCCTTCTGACACAACACTACCATATCTACCAAAACCAGTCCCTGGACTCTTATTCTTTGCATATTGTAGATTTCTATAAATGCAGTTGTTTGGTGTGTTTTATTTTTTATTTTCTAAGTTCAAAATACCCAGGAAGCTACTACTGAAGTACAGCATGTCTGTTTTCTGAAATCATGGGTCTGAGGCTTAAGTGTGACACTGGAAAAGTCTGAGTGTGGGTAAATCAGACTGAACACAGCTCTCGTTCCTGGAAAACTTATTTGGGTGACTTGTGAAAATCACAGGAATCACAGCCCATGCTCTGTCTCTCCTGATTTACATTGCACTGTGTAACACTGGAAAGTGATAAATACCATGCTTTATGATGCTATCTTTTCCCTTAGGGGGTGCTAGCAGCAGCCAGTCCAAAACTCGTTTGATCACTGACTATGTTGTGGCAGTGGGGCTTTGTGAACAGCCTCTCATCCCATGGGACTGCTTCCAGAGCATCCGCTTGTGCTCTGAGGGACCAGCTGTAATGGCACTTCTAGCAAGTGGTACAGGGCCTCAAACCAGCTGCTCACCAGGATGTTGTAGGTGTTCTGGAGCATCACTGTGGTCGAAGGAGCCTCACTGGGAATGTCTGTCCTCCAGAGTTTAATTTAATTAGACAGGAAATTGGCAGTAATGGGGCTGTCACAAAACCCTCCTCCCCCAAACCAAAAAAGCAACCTCTAAATCCAAAAACTAAAGGGATATTATGAAAAGAAAAGCAGGCATTAAAAGGCATATTAAATAGTTCGTTGGTTTTCTGTTGTTGTGGTGTTGTTGTTTTGTTGGTTTTTTTTGGTGGGGTGTTTTTTGTTTGTTTATTTGTTTTTCAGATGTTAGTATTTTATAGTAGGCCAGTGTTAGAACTGAAAACTTTCCTACAGAGAGGTGATGCAGAATAATTCAGTGGACTGCCCAGTGTTGCTAATCCAGATGGGTGTCAGTCTTGGGTGAGAAAATTGTTGCATTGCATCATCTATTTGAGCAATCTTAGTGTCTCATCTAGATCACTTCAATTTTCTGCATCTGCCTGTTTGTGTCTGGACCTTCCCAGACACTTCTTCCTGTAGGGTTTGGTGTAGTCTTTCTAAAAACATGTTTATTGTTATTGATGACTCTTCTGCCCTAGTGTTACAATAGCCTGGTGCCTTACTGTCACTGCTTGTCCATGACTAACTGAATCTTTCTCCTGGCAGAGCTCAGTGGCTGTAATGAATAAGGTATATAAGGTGTTAGGCTTTTGAGAATCCCTTACTATTGCAAGAAATCATTAATGTCTTGCATCTATACTGTTATTGCCTTCTACAGCACAAGTGAAACAATAAGGAAGGCTGGAGACCAAAACTTTATTTCCCATTAAGTCTATGCTGAATAACATTAACATAATATCTTGCACAAAGAGGAAAAGTTACCTCAGATGAAACTATCATATAATCCAGTCATATGGGCACACAAGAAGGTTATGACAGTAGAACGAATGAACTTAATAAGCTTCCCAGTTGGATTTTTCCATTTCAATCCTGCTTCTTAGAAATGCATGTCACAAATACCCCTTTGGCTGCTGTTATGGGATGGGGTAGTTGTTCTTGGGCAGGAAAGGGAATGGAGGAAGGAAAGTGAAGGATACTAAGACTGCAAAGCCAAGCATGCTGAAGGGAGGAAGCTTGTCTCCACAGTCCTCATGTTCACCGTGAAACGTTCTCTTACTAGTTGTAGTCTAATGCAAATGTTTGCCCTGTTCAATGAGTGATTAATTATTTAATATTCCTTTTTGTTTCCCTCACTCAGCTGTGATTCAAGGGCTTTCTGTATTGTGTGTCTGTGCCCTGGCAAAAATAAGTTTTCATAGTACCCTAAGTTGCTGGAGATAGAGTTACACAAACATCATTTTATGCATCTTCAGTGAAACACTGTGAAACAGCACAGTCCTGTTTTGCATCCAGGAAACTTAAGGCTGTCATTACTTGCTAGGTTAGAGTGCTGAGCTTTAGATGTCTAGAGTCTTGTAAGTTAGAAATCATGCTGAAAGTGTAGCACCTAGCAAGTGAGAGTGCTTAACTGTTTCTCTGCCATTTGAGCACCTAGATAGAGGTCAGATGAATCTCCTCCCTTGTTCATTAACCAATTTCTGAATTTAGTTAGCAAGAGATAACAGATCAATTCCTCAGTTATGCAGGAACCTTGCTGAAAAAGAGATCTTGATATAATAAGAGCTGTGGCATCATGCATATGCACCTAAGAGCTTCATCATCTTTTAATGCTGGTCTTAAGCTCAGACGCTCATTTAAGTTACAGATTTTGATCCAGGGAGAATTTAAAAAATAAAACCCAAACAAACAAAAAGAGAGAGAAGGAAAATCCCCAAATGACAATAATGGAAAAACTGTGTTAAGTTGGGAAGTTTTTGCCCCTGTGGTCATATTGTAACAAGAGCTGTTTGAACAACAAATAATGGTAATGGGATATTACAGAATCACTGTATTTGACTCCAACTAGAGGAAGATAAAATGCACTCCCTTCTTGCCAGTAGGTTTCTTAGCAATTTATTCCCAGCAGAAGTAGAGACTTGGGGGTCCTAAATTCATCTGCAGACTTTGGAAAGGAGTGTGTCCAAGCTGTTAGACCCTCATAATATCATAAACTGTCTCTCTTCTGCATCCTGTCTCCCACAGTCCTCCAAGGAGTGGGGTGGTCTGCATTTCCATGTGTCAGCTGGCATGGATCTCCATCTGAAGTTGTCCTCTGCTTGTTTGCTCAATCAGCTTCTGTCTCCATGGCAAGAGTGTCCTTGTTGTCTTCCCCAGAAGCCTGTATCCAGCAGTGCTCCTGTATCTCCCTGGGAGCAGCTGCTCTCTCCTTTGGCTTGCACTGTTCATCCATGTCTGCCCTCTTGCCAGCCTGGAGCACCCACCTTCTCACTGTCCTCAGCAGCAGCTACCAGCCCTTTGTCTGCATACCCCACTCAATACTGGGGTATGTGACTGTTTTACCATATGAGGTGCCTGTGAATGAATCTGCTGTACACCCCTCGATAATATGTGTAAAATACCACTTGCAAATGAAACAGGACCATGTGTGTTTGAAGGGGACTGGTCCTGGAGCTTAAAGTAGGCAGAGAGAGAACTGTCTGTTCTCACTTAAAAGGAAGGAAAGGACAAACATGGCCAAATTGGAATGACAGAACAGCTCAGGAGAGTGACTGAGACCACAGAAATTTGGCAACAGACTATACCAAGTTCTTTAGGGTTAGTGACATATAAGGAGAGAGCTGCCAGGTGTTTTGAGCCTGAGGAAGTACTGTGAGGATGATGCAGCCATATGAGTGCTTCTTTTCCTGAAAGAGTAGCCCAAAATTTGGTCCTGAACTAAGGATCTTGGGTGAACTCCTTTGTAATTTATCCTTGGAGGGAGCTGTAAAGAATGTGGAGGCTGTGACCAGTGATTGCATTCTGCTTATACCTGAATTTCAGTGGAAGGCCAGTCCAATGGTTGCACCAAACTGTCCTCACAGTGCCCAGGAGTGAAGTTACTCCTAATGTTATGGCAGCCTAATAAAGGAGGGGACCAAGTTCCTTAGAGTAGCACATGGGATTTTGTACCCTCTCCTCTCTGTGCTGCCACAAAGCCAAGATGGGATTGCTTTTACTTCTCAGAGAAATACCAGGACCTCATAAGCACAGCGCTGCCTCCAGATCACAGTGGCATCATTTGCTGTTGCCACTACGCTGGATACATATCTCCTGGGTTTGATACTTTTTTCTCTTTTATTTTTTTAGGGTTTTGGGTTTTTTAATGCCTCACTAGGGATAGGGAGATGCTGCCCGTATCTGTTTTGAAGGCGTGGTTTGTGAAAAATGGCCTTTGTTCCTATGTCTTTTTTTAACATCAAATGTGCTGCATGCCAGTGGCACCCAATAAATGGCTTGCCCATTGCCTGCAGACCAAAGTAGTGTAAAAGAAAATCTTTGCTCTTCTACATTGTATACAAGATGTTTGTAAAAACCTGCATCTGCTTTTAAGGTGGTTTGGTTTTGGTTTTTTTTTTGTTTTTTTTTTTTTTTTTTTTTTTTTTTTTTTTTTTTTAACCTTTTTTTTATTTCTTAAGTTAATTTTTTTCTTTTTTTTTTAACTACAGGTCCAGTGAAGGCTGAATCTATTTTTTCCTCTTTAGGAATGTGATTAACGGCCTTCACATCTAAACTGATTTTAAGATTTTTCAGATATGTTAGATTCACTTCGGGAAGGAGACTGTGCTCTGCTTTCAGCATACCTGCCATATCTGTTCTTCAGTGGAAGGGAGCCTTGCAATTTGCTGAAACTGGTAGGGAGGCACGAAGCTGGTTTTGAGCCTGAAATCTCTGGTGGCTCAGGCAGGAGGGCAGATGCTGTCCTCTGCAGATGGTAGGGGGGGAGGAACTGAGGAGGGCAGAGACACGATTCTTTGGAGGGCAATTCAGAGCAAGAATCCAGCTTAGATGTGCGAAATCATGCTCTGGAAGAGCTTCTTGCTCTTTTTTCTCCCTCCTGGAAACTTTCCCTGGCTCCTTTATTTGACTTCAGTGCTTGCTTGCAATAGTTGTATTCCAGATTCAGTGGAAATAGCTTACAGTATTGCTGCATGGCAGCACTTGAATTCTCAGTCCTTCTTTCTGTCCTGGACTGAAGTTCGTTATCACACCAACATATCAGACTGTGGTTGTTTAGTTGTTTGGGTTTTTTTTACCCTACAAATATCTATTCAGAGCACTGAATTATTAGGATGGTTTCTGGGCAATAATATTATGAAAGGTTATAAAAAGGATCCTTTTTTTAAATTTTTTTATTATCTCCC
>WUAM01000323.1:44817608-44834929 GCA_024336885.1 Actenoides hombroni | reverse complement strand
CTCTGGCTTCCTAGTCCAGCAATGCTGGGTCTGGCCAGGGAAAGTGCATATGCCATTGAGGGAAGACATCTCTTCCTGCTCAGCTCTGGTGCTTGCACTACTTGTACTCTGATTTTTATCTCCTCCTGGTGGCTCTCAAAGGTCATTCTATTTATTCGTTGCTTGTTGTTGTTTGTTTTTCGGTTTTGGTTTGGTTTTTTGTGGTTTTTGGGGTTTTTTGGGTTGTGTTTTGTTGTTGTTGGTTTGGGGTTTTTTTGTTTAGTTTTTTAGAAATAAGTGAGTTTAGGTGCATTATACATGATATAAAATGTTTATATAGGAAGGTATATTCAGTTTCTCAGTACTTATTCCAAGGAGGAAAGTGTGGCTCACAGGGAGTGTGATGGAAACAAAGAGATCCTGATAGCCCCACGGTAAGCACATGTTCAAAGCATAAGCATGTATAATGGCTCCTTGATGTGATGTCATCTCATGCAAACTTAGCATTTCCAGAGCTTCCCTGCATTTGAACCTTTGTATTTTCACTAACTGATTGATTTTTTGGCCATGGCAATTAAATGTGTGAGCAATAACTTACAGCAAGGCTTGTGTTTATTGATAAGAGCATTCAAGTCACCTGTGATTGAAAGAAAATATGTGCAATGGATGTCTAATGCCTACCAAGTCTCTGAATTAGGCATCACGAGAGGAACAAAAAACCTTCTGTAGCATGCCAACAATAGATGTGAGGGAGAACTGATTGGATTGAAGGTATGAATTTTACTGAAGGGTATGAGGCCACATTCAATATCGACTAATGTGTTTGAGGTACGGTGGTTGCCGAAACGTCCAGGAGAACACAGCAGACAGACCTGGACAGATGTGTGGTACTAATAGCATGGAGCTGACAGTCCATAGTGTCACATCATTTTCTTTTGGTGATCCTCTTTCTCTCTTCTGTGATGATACTACTTCAGCAGAAAATGGCTTTTCATAGTCTTTAAGCAGCTGGCTGGCTGCCTTTGGTAAGGAAGACAGAAAAGTCTAACAGCTGCTTAGCAGGGGAAGAGAACTTCAAAGTGGATGGATGGTCTGCCTTTCACTGGACACAAGAAAGTGGAGCTGTTGTTGCAGTGAAGCTAGGCATTAAAATAGGCTTTTGCTGCTGTGCAGCACTGATGGGGTGAGAATAAGGAGAATAAGCAAGAGTGGTATTAGTTAAGTATAACCTAGTGGGGATAAAAGATGATTGTTTAATACTCCTGATAAGTGACTGGGGAGATGGGAGAGATGGATTTGGGTGCAAAGAGGTGCTGTGGACCTCTTTGAAGCTGGGCCAAGCTGCCAGTTCTAGTATAACTTGAGACCACTTGCATGGGTCGCAGATGCTCTCCTGTGTTGGCTTCTCATGATTGCTGCTTTGTGTGCAGCATGAGAGATGCCTGAAGTGGGAACTGGTTGTGAGCTGTTGCAGGAAGTGTCCTGCTGCATGTGTAATGGATATGGAAAACCTATAAATTACAATTTAGTGGTGAAGTGTAGTCATTGCCTCTAATGAGTTGACATTAAATAACAGAAGCACTATGCACACCTTGTGTAGGAAGAAGGTGATATCCCAGAGCCCGCTATGTGTTAAAGGTTGGCAAATAATGACTTTGCAGCGCTGATCTCTGTGTTGCAGTTAAGGCCATATAAACGGGCTGTGTTTTCTATGTGATATGGACACGTCCTCACTAGAGGAATAGGGAAGCAGGTTAACTTCTTGAGTCACTTATTGAAGAAACATGATTTTCCTCCTGTCAATAGTATTTTTGGAAGTAGATAAGCAGAACATGGCTTTCCTACTGGCTTATTTATGATTTGTGAGGAGATGACTAAGCATGAGCATGCATCAAAGCTTTATTCCAGATTTGAAAGCAAGTTGAACTCAGTATATAATAAACATTGTTCTTACAGTCTTCCTACACAGAAGCCTAGAGCATGACCTATTTGGTAGATACTATGGGGCTAAAAACATATTTTTGTTCTCTAGTTGTAAATAATTTACAATGTAGTTCAGTTAGGAATACTTATGAAATGAGATTAATTTCTTGATTATATTAAATCAGTATAATTTACAAAAATTCCAAAGTTAAAAAAAAAAAAAAGAAATCAATCAACAAACTACCCAAGAACCCTATTGAGAAATTAGAAGGTCCAATGAGCAAAGGCAGAGAAGTAAAACCTGCTTGTATGAAAGTTCTGTTGTCTCTATGCTCATTGTGTACTGTATGTGTGGTTTTGGTGAGCGTGCTGTTTTAGGGAGCTTGTGTTGTGTATCTGCAAATCCAGGAAGCATAGTTTTGCTCACAAAAAAACTTTATTACAAATCTTCTCCTTGGTATCTAGGATAGTTAGATGTAAAATGCTGAGACAATTTTTTTTTTGTGCTCGCAAACAAGAGAAGCAGATGTTAAATTGGCATGTTATTTGTTTGCATTATCTAGGGTCTTTGAAGCAATTACTTTTGCATATGTTAGCGAGTCTGGAAGTCTTTCAGCTTGCATATTTACAGGGTAGAGACAATAGCCGCAAGGTCTGATCCTTGGAGCAGCTGAATTAGTACAAAATTGACAGGGTTAGGCCTCTGATGTCTGTAGTGGACATACTTCCAGGTTTTTTTTATTTTTTTTTTTTTAAGCATTAAAAGCTACTTTATTTCCATAGATGGCCCTTTCACCTCATTTGTCTGGCAATAAGGCTTGTGCTTAAGTGTTGACTATTGCAGCCTTTAGGAATGTGGTGTTAATTTCACTTGGGTGGTTTCACTGCCTAGGCTGGTAATACTTTATTATAACTACAGTGACATTTTTCCCTTTGGTCCAGAGATTGTTCTGGCTATTTTCTGTGCACAAGAAAAGTTTTATTTTATAAGGCGCTCATAACAAAGTAGATACTGCCTCTGGGTGTTTATATATGTATGATCCAGAAGCTGTCCTTCCACCCGCTTCATTTCCTTATTGCAGTACACAGAAGGTAGAGCATTCAGCCAGTGAAGGCAGTCCTAGGATTTAATTTTCTTTCTGCTGGAGGACTCTGAATGCATGTTTTCCACTTGTGAGTCTGGCCATAAGGAGTCTTGAGATAGGCTTCTCATTCTCCCTCTTTTGCTGGGAATTCTTTCTACAGGATACTTGAGTACCAATTGCCCCAAATCACAAGATAATTACTACATAGGTGCTCCCTAGAGAAAGGAAACCCTTGGGTCAAGTCCATCAGTATGCCTTCTGATGAATGGGTGAGTGTACAAAAATAGGCCACAGGTCTTCCCTCCTCCACAGTCAGGACTGCAATCACTAGGCATCACAGTCAGGCTCCCTCTCCCAATAAGGGAGGAACTGATGCTTGGTGTATCCCATCCTCAGTGAGCACAGCAAGGATTGGCTCCTGAATAACTGTGAGGAAGTTGGATAGTTCAATATTTATTACTGCTGTTTTAGTCTGTGGATTAAAAAAAAAAGTGAGAAAACAGGAAAAGAAAAATCCAATTTAGATAAAAAAAGAACTGTAGGAAGGCACAGTAGGCAGGTGGATACACCAGGACTCTGATGCTTTCTACCCTGCAATAGGGTTATCTGCTCTCATTTGAAATAATGATCTTTATTCTGAGTTTCAGATAGAATAAGCCAACTCCCAAGCAGTGTGCAATCAATTGAGAATAAATACAGTTTGCGTCTGCAGATGTGTTGTGCACAGGCAAATATGTGGGCATCAATATTTCATTAAATCAAAGATGGTGTGTATATGGACACGTGGATTACAGACATTATTTAGTTTAGAGGTGTTTTGTTTGGGGGGAGGGATCCTTTTCTTAATGTTTGTTGCTGTGAGCACACATGAGCACAGGCAGTCCCTCAGGAGAGGAAAAGTTTAGAAGGAGGATTCCTACAACTATTTCAGTTTTCTACAAAAGTAAAGCAAATCCTGGGGCAATGGAAAAGAAAGTTGCAAAGGTGTAATATCCTGTATGCTGCCCAAGAAACGACCCTGGTCCTCTCAGACACAGAAGGAACCTTGCACGCCAAATAAATGGAGTTGATGGTCTCATTTGAGTAAAGGATTCATGGCTGTGGATCCCATACAGAGATGGTTAGTTCCCTCTGGTCCAGAGCTAGTTCCTTAACTCTGCTTCTCATGTCTTTTTGGTTTCTGTCTTGATGAACAGCCAAGTTTTGTGGATCCTACACAGAGACAACCAACTTCCCATGTTCACTGAAAACAAGATTTGGTATATAAAGTGGGAATTCTTGATTCCAGTAGATTTTTGTGGTACCTAAAAGTTAGGGGTTGCAATTCCCTGCTGGCACCTGAACCCCTGGAGGGGAAGAAGCACTTCTAAGCCCTAAAAATAGAAAATTCCAAATGTACAGTGAAATCTTACAGTTCTTCTGAGATTTAATTTTCTTTTAAAGAACAGCTTGGCGCTTGCGAGTGTTGTAGACTGGACAATAGAGCAATGATGTTTTTGACAAGCACAAAGCAAGCTGAAAACTCATTTCTTTGCAGTGTGTCTCACCAGCTCTCTGCCTTAAGAAAAGAAGGTGGTGGTGAATGTGAGTGCAAGAGATGTAGGATTTGCTGTGGACAGGGTCCCCATCATACATCCACCTTCTTTTATAGCCTGTTGGTAGGTATCACAGGAGACCATGGGGTGATTTTTTTGGTGGAAAAGAACTTAGTCTTGTTATATATATCTACTTCTCCTCAATTTTAGAGTAAAAAACCCCACTCATTTGCTGGTGAAAGCAGTAGAGAGAAGATGATCTGACATGATAACGTTGATCACTTGCTGCAGTCTGTGCCTGGCTGTCTAGACTATCCATTTCTACACTGAGGTAGCTGGAAAGACAGGTGACCCCAGTGAAAGGTGCCCTGATATGCCTGGAAGGGAAGGCAGTAGGAATTTGGATGAAACATTTAAAGCCATTTATCTCCGAGACCAGAAAGCTGAGGCTATGAGGTCAGCTAAGCCAGCCAAGTGATAAGACAGTTTAGCATCAAATCCCTGGGCTCTAATTTAACTCTGAGCCTACCTCAGTACGAAGTCTGGTACCCACTTATTTTTCAAGGAGCACAGAGGTGTCACTGAGGGTACCACGCATGAAGGATGGAGAGTAAGTTCACCAGGCATGGGAAGTATGAACAGATGAGCTGATCTTATTGCTTTCTCCTTTCTCTCTGAGGGTGCTGCTGCCATGTGCTGAATAAATTATTCAGGTTTCATGAATTAGTGATTGATTAATTAGAAGCCTTATTTAGAGTCCAGGAGTTAACTAAAAACCACAGTCATTTCTCATCCAACATACTTGCTCAAATACCAGTGTAAGGAATGTTGTTTATTTTATTAGCCCTTTCTGTTAAAGAAGGCTTTCTGCCCCCTCTCTCCCCGGGAGGACCTGAGCTGATGTATTTTGGGGCCATTACTTTCTCCTCAGTTGTAGGCTGTCTGTCTGTGAAGCCAGCCCCACAGAGCAGAGGCAGGGGACTGGCAGGGCTCAGACCATGTTTGCTTTTATTTTTATTTTTGAAAAATTATTTTATTGTATTTTTTTTGTCTTACGATCCCAGGGCAATCTGCTGCTGGTTTGGAACTACCTTTTCTTTGGGGTTTTATTATCTTTTATTTTGTTTGCTTAGCCATGCTTACTTCGGAAACAGCTTTGTAGCGAACAGCTTTTGTAGCTCAGAGCAGCCTCAGTGCAGGACAGACATCCCTGTTGTTTATCTGTCTTTCAGATGAAACGGTTTCTGAAACTGGCTGTATAGTTTATGTTTTATCCTCTGCCTTTAGTCCTCAGAAGATAATTTTAATCAGAATCTTTCTAAATTCTGAATAATAGGAAGAGAAAGCTACATGAAGGCCATGTTTGCATCCCAGAGCCCAGTGCTTGCTGTCTTGGAGAGAATTTTAAATACATATAAATCAGCAATGCTGGTGATGCACTACACTGACCATTTGTCTGAAGCGCAGAGCAGTGTTGCCTCTGAGGAAAAGAACTTTATGGGATGGAGGCCAGAAACAGCCATGAATAAATGCTTGAATGTGTTGCTGGACTAGGATATTTACTGTATAATGACTCTATACTGAAAAAGAGTATGCAATAAATAACTTCTGCTAGTAAGTACAAGTACTTCAAAACCAGCTACTCTACTGATTCTCAAAAGTAAGAGTATGCTTTCTTGTTTGTACTAGCTTATTTTTTTTTAGAACTGTATACATTTAGTGATGACCAGCCATATATAGCAAGAAACACATTTCTTGTCTTGTCAACTCTTTTGTTCCTGGCCTCTCAGAGCTAGGATTTCAGAACCCTTGTGCTCGGCAGGTTCTTGAATTTGTTTATGCTGCTTTTTATGCCTGGAATTGCTTTTTTAATATCTTTGCAGATGGTGTTCAAACACTTATGAGTTTTACACCCACGGTTCCCCTGGTGCCAGTTGGGCATTTCTTCTGAGGAGCATTTTTCTTTTCTAATTACACCATACTGCAGGTTTGCTTTTTGTTGTCTGTTTGTGGTTTTGTGTTGGTGTTTGGTTTTTTATTTTTCCTTTTTTTTCTTCCCAGTTCTCCTCCAGCAGTAGCATATTTTGCAGTTTTGAATTATGTTACTACTGTCCCACAGTTTGGAAAGTGGAAAGCACCGACCTTCAAAGTTGTTGCCCCTGTCCTTTCTCCCCATTAGTTTCCACTAGCTTCAAACTTTACTTCGTTAATGCTTCGTATCTTGCCATGAATCTCCAAGTGGTTCACAGTTACAGTAGAGAGGAAGAGATTTGAGGTACTGTAAGTGTCTCTTGTGTGCAAAGTCTCAGTTTTATAGGCTCCCCAGTGAATAAATAAGTCCACCAGCTAAATCTATCAGTGCACATTTAAATATGAGAAAGGAGGGGGGGAAGGGGGGGAAGAAGGGCTTATGTTGGAAAATAAAGAATATATAAATGAGGACATAATTTTTCTGAAGGTCAATGGAAGCCAGATAATGTCACTGTCATATTAAGGAGCTTTCATATCAAGAAAAATGGATTTTTCTTGTTCTTTGGCACACTAGACATCAGTCTCACATTTGAGTCACCAAAGCACATCCAGAGGAAGGCTTTTTCCTCTACCTGTTTGAAAGCCTGAGGCAGTAATTGGCAGGTGGATTGAATAATCTCAGTACTGCACTGTGCTCTGACATAGAAACAGGAAAGCAGAAGCTTCAGAGCAGTAGCTTGAATTTTTCTGTTGCCTACCCCTTCCCTAGTCACTCCTCCCTGTCAGTGCCTTTAGCACTTGCCTTGCTGTACTTGGGTGTAGATGGCTATGGGACTGCTAAGCAGTGGAGCACACTTGAAATACCTCTGGTGTTTTCAGGCTATGACTGCTAAATCCCACAAGGGCCTGGGAGAGCATCCTGATTCTCAAGAAGTAGCTCTGTAGACTTCTGGAGAAGTCACAGATAACAATACTTAGATATAATCCGGGTGTTTCAAAAGTCATTTCAAAAATAACTTTCGAAAGTTATTTTTCCAAATAGCTGTACAATAAAGGACAGGGAGGAAGCGACAGAGAAAATAGTGTGTGGGGAGTGCAGATGGGATGGTGCTGCCTTGAAGCAAGACTGGAAGAGCAGCCTGGTGAGGGAGCTTGCTGGTTGCACTTAGGTAAAGTGTCTGTTAAGCAGCCTCACACAGATGGCATGAGCTAGCTCCAAATGTCCTGGAACCATGTTGTTCAGCTGCCCCAAGTCGTTAGCTACAAAATGCCCTATCTCAGCACCAAAGGCTGTCTAGCCACCAGGATAATCTTGGAGATGATGATGACTCCAGTTCAGGGCCAGCTGGTGCTTGTCTGTCTATGTAAAGCTTACAATGGCCTCCTTCTGTGGTTCTTCAAGCTATGATGACAGAATTCAGGTGCCAGGCAGGGCAGTAGATGTACCTGCAGCAGAAGTGTAGCCATAGGTGCACCTGTAATGACTGTCTGGGAGCGGTGAAGAAAATGTTCTTTGTTTTTTAAACTAGCACCCCAGTTGTGTCTTCAAATGAAGACAAAAAAGCCTGTGTATAATGTGTCTTTTGTAGACTAGATTATAAGCACCATTGATTGTAAAAGAACTGTTTTACAACAGGGGAAAAAATGGAATTTAAATAAATGTGGGTTTTTTCCCTTCTTTGCCGTGTTTCCATATTTTTTTTTTAAATTTTTTTGCTATTATGCCTTTCCTCCTGTATCTTCATTTAAGCCATTCCCAAATAAGACCATCTGTGATACAAGTAGGAGGTTAAACCTGTCCTATGTTTACTTGGTTTTATTTATTCTGGAATAAGAAAAAAATCCCCTTTTGATAAAGGCAGTATATCCAGGGCTTTCTGTTTCATATTATAAAGTATTCTGCTATGCACAGTTCATGCTATTAAAAAATTAAATTAAAATTCCAAGTTGGAATCACTCAGAGGGGACCCTGGGAAACATTACTGGGTTTTTTTGCTAACTATAGAACTTTCTTGAATAACAGGTCTGGGAGAATCAAAAGCTTTAAAAGCATCTAAGTGGAATTATTTAGTGTTATGGTCATTTGTCTTTTGTTACTTGCATGCTTGTGCTACTGTGTGGTTCTGGAACTGCTGTACCATTTTGGGGACTGGGGGGATAAAATAGCAATAATGGCTTCTGGGGGAGGATGTTTATGTTTGTTATATATTATATGTCTTGTGTTATATATTCTATTATATATTATATAATATATATTCTCTGAAATGCTCCTCTAGCACTTCGGTTGTCATGAATGAAGCAGGAGAAATATACATTTCCTCTCTTGTAGGTTTTTGGTCATAATTTAGAAGTATGTAATAATGTTAACTCTTTTCAAGTATGTTGCTAATATGTGACAGCTCTCACCTGTGCATGTCTGCATCATAAATAGGTTTGTTTGATTAACTCTTTTCCAGAAGTAAAACAGATGACAGTGATGCCACTATAGTGTTGTGATATTGTGCATTATTGAAATATTTAGGGATTATTTTATAAGGGCACTGCCTTACTGAGGTGCAAAATGCATTCCACTTTTATGGTAGCAGGAACTATGGAAAACTTTTTTTAAGAACAAGTTAACATCATGCAGCATTTTCCTTCTCTGCATTGCAGGGATAGACTAAAAAGGCAAAATGGGGCACAATGATCTTTGCTGTGGGAGTTTAAAACCTTTGCTGCCTTGATCTGGTATGTAATATCTGTTACACAGAGAAATCTTAATACTGTGACTCTTGTCTCTTGATTCTGGATATGAGTTGGTTTATGTCCTATATTCATGTGGCACACTTATCAAATATGTAGTTTGAAGAAAGACCTTTTGATGGATTCAGAAGATTCTCCATAAAAGATGGAGCATTTGTGGATATGATTGCTGAAGTCTCGCACCAAAGTATCTGGGAGAATATGTCATTAGAGTGCCATCAGTTTTATTCCTCTACCCAGATGATGATGTAAACTGGCCCAGTGCAAGGGGGGGTGGATCCTTCAAGGTACTGAGCGCTGACTCATTGCCCTGCACAAGCAAGTGCTTGGCTGTTGGCCTGTGATCTGTACCTGTGAAGCGAATAAGACAAGGCACGTACTTAGAGCTCAGTATGCACTTGGCTAGCCTGTATTAAATCTATTCTGGATCACTTGGTCTAGGGCATGACATCTTGCCAGCTGTAGCATTAAGCATAGGAGACTGGTAGGTCAGCTTTAGTATAGCCAGCTCTTGCTCGGAACAGATTAGAAGAAAATCAAACAAGTGCGTGGCTGGAAGCCCATTCCTCTGGACCTTGTAGTGCTTTGCAAATCTGATCTTGACTCTAGATGATGCTCAATCTTGTAACTCAGCAATGCTGTTTCTCAACATGTAGTAGTGTAGGACTGAGCTGTCACTGCTGTCTGAGGGATCATCTCGCAGAGAATACATATAGAAAATTGTGGATTGTGGATATTATGTTTGTATCAGGTAACACTTTGGCAGAAAAATAATCCAGTTCAATTTGTAGTGGAAAAACCTGTTCCTACATGATGGATTCCCTGCCTCAAGTGGGATTAGTGTTATTTACTTTTGTACTACTTCTACCTCCTTTCATCTGTGATGCTCATTTTAACAATACTGTAAAATGCTTGCTATTAGTATTTCCGTTTTATAAGAGACCTGTAGATTCCATCACATCAGATGAATTCTGTGAAAATCAGCAGAATTTTAATTGTTGTTGGTTTTGTTACGGCAGACTGCAGGAGATTCAGAGGAACACATTTATGACCAGCGTCATGTCTGATACAATTGAATTATGATGTATTTAAAATAATTTCCACAATGTGTCTGCTTTTACTCCACAAGCAACTTGAGCTACTGACTTACTGTACTGTCAAAACTTGTCATGATTCTTTGTTATATTTAAAAAGCTGGTCTCCATTTTGTTTGCCTGAAGTAAAATTTCACGTGGTTGCTGCTGCTTGCGTTGTAATATAATCCGATCTGGGGTTCTTTCATATATGGCAATTTACAAACAAGCCCTTAGATGCTACAGTTTTTACCACAGAGATTCTTGATCCAGTAAATAGTTAAGCTTCATGTATGTCAGGACACTGACTGTCACAGCTACTAACTGTAGGTTGATACCGAGAAGCCCCTCGTACAGAAAATCAGTACAGGAAGAAGATGTCAACCTCGGAGCTACTGTGTAATAACTACTCTGGCCAGCATTTCTTCTTGGAGAAGTACTTGTGCACACAAGACACTAACGAATGATACTGTGTGCACAAATAAAAAAACCCTAAAATATGTGAATGCCTGCTTGCAGGGTTGGGATTTGGGAATGTAACCTCTGACAGGGGCTCTGCAACCAGTTATGTTATGAACATAATTCGTTTTTTGGGCTCTTGTGGATTTTTGCAAATGCTTGCGAACCAAGCCTTGGAAGTAAAATATTTAAATTAGAAAGCATTTTTGTTAGCATGACACTGCATGGAATAACTTTCCTCACATAACCGGAGACTTATTCATTCTGCTGGTGCTGTCTATATGTCTATTTTGCCCAAAGTATGCTCGTTATATTAATGTATTTTTCACATTTGCAACTTCTTGATGGATTTCATTTCCTTGCTCTAGTTCTTAATTTTACTTTTCTGTGGACTGCCTCACTGTTACCCATGAGAAGAGGTAGATGCATTGAGAGGGTAGAATCACCTCTGACCTCTATAGCTTTGCCACTGTTAGAATTGGATAGATTCTTCACATCTTCACAGTGGTGCAGATACTGAAGTGCCTTTCTAGTGTGGCCTTCAACCTGTGCTTTCTTGAGGTAAGAAATCTTAAAGAGTGACTGATATATGCTGGTTGTGGATATTGAAGTGTGAAACAAATTGGTGACAATATACCTTCTCTTTTTATTGTTAAACCCCAAAAGACCTGATCCCAAGTCAGGGTAAAGGTTCTTGGTGTTTTCATCATTCAACTATAATCTTGAAGGTTTTTCTTCACTTCTTTCCACACAATTTATCTGTGGAACATAAAGCTGAACAGGATCTCAACAAGGTTTTTATTTTTCTTTTTCTGTGTTGTTTTTTGTGGGTTTTTGTTTGTTTGTTTTTAAGCACTGAGGATGTTAGCTCTCCTTTTCAGGAAGAGCTCATTCCTATTCAGAACTTTGTAATGACTTCTCCATCTTCCTTTTCAAAAGATGATTTTCCTGCTAGAGAACTCATCAATAGGTCCTGATTTACATCAATTTCTACAGCTTCTTTTTGGAAGGAAGCTCAGTGACTTCAGAGGGTACATGTTACAGAATGTGTTTCTTAAACGGCTGGCAGTTAGTTACATGATAGCCTATCCTACCATGATCTTATTGTCTTCAGTCTTGCTAAGAGTGGGGAGTAATTCACATCAGCTCTCAGAAGCTGGACTTCTGGGTGTCTTTTCTTATCTCCTGATGGTAGTTATTGAGTTACCTATCATTTTTTTGTTGACATTTTAGCAGCTATAGTACAGTAACTTAAGTAAAGTCAATGTGAAGAAGAATTTGGAGCTAATTAAAAGGAAGGTGATGCAGAGGAATGGGACAGGAATGATAAAGAAGACAGTAGGGAAACTTCTCTCTCTGTTTGGGAGCATGATATCTTCACCTGATCTTGCTGACTATGGTGCTCAGGTACAGAGCCAACATTTGAATAAAAGTGAATAAAAGGGTTAAAGTTCTCCATTACTACTATAGAGATGCTGCTCCAGCCTTGTACTTCAAACCACATGTGCCTAGATGTGAAGTTTCCTCTGCAGTATGAATGTGGTCTATGATCCTAAACTTCAAGCCAGACTTGTTGGCCATTATAAGAAAAGGGATTTTTGGATTCTGTGAATGAGTTACCACACTTCATCTGTTAGCAGTGATTAGAATTCCAAAGCACTTTGTAGAATTTATTGCGTGCTTATTCTAGAGGGATGACTTCTTTGTGCCTGGCCAATTTATAGCTCATGCTGCAGATTTAGCATCACTTATTTTAAAATCAGGCACTTTACTTAACAATAAATGTCTTAAGGAAATAATCATAGGGAAATGTTTGGGGGTGATAAAATATAACACCATGTTATCATTATTCTGTGGCATTTTCCTGCCAGTTTTATTTCTGTAATATAGTTTGCTCCTTTTGTAAGACTCTGGTGAACATAAATATTGTGGAATCAATAGATGTAATTCAGTATAGTCCTTCCATAACTCAGTGCGAATTTAACCAATGTTAACTTTGTTCTGTAAGTGTATGTATGCTTATGTGCCTCTAAATAGAGTGAGCAAACTATAAAAGCTAACTACTGCATCCCTTTCAAGCATCTACATTGGTCGCTTCTCACTTTCAGCAGAAAGTTGGGCATCTGTGAGTAAATGATGTGTATTTTACAAATAAGCAAGCTGGGAGAAAAAAAAAAAGGTGTAAAAATCATACTATTTAAATCTAGTAATATATAAATGCTTCTTCCCTGTAGCTTAGAATGTTTGCAAATAACTTTTACCCTTATGTTATATTATAGTTTCTCACTGATGTGTTCTTGGTGTAGAATTGGATCTTAGAACAAAAATAAAATTAGAATTCTCATAGCACAAATTTAATGGTACAGATTAATAACTGTAATGAGCAGGCAGTATTTTGAGGAAACTTGGTCTTCTAGCTATTGCAGACCTGGATTCCAGTCCTTGGACTAGCATGGCCATTGTTTGACACTCTCACTGTGTGTTACTTGGGCCCATTCTTTTCAAAACTGGGATTGAAATTGGTAACGTGACACAAATCCACAATGACCAACCACAGAGGGAATTGTTCCTGGCTGCAACACCCTGCCTAAGCTTTATTTCTGGGGGAAGAGACCATGAAAGCAGCTACACAGACATCCTTTTATAATCAGCTATTCATGAAATGTGATGATGGATATGTCTACGTGATGGCTTAGAATCATCCAGAACTTGAGAAGCCTTAAAATGCCTTGTGGCCACACAGGGAAATCCCTTGCTCTCTGCAGGTTTTATGCCACTGCTTCTGCTCTGCCTGTCTGTGAACATGAGGCTGGCACTTGAAAGTGTAAAGCTGTGCTCCACAGAGCACCCTATTGGGTGTAAAATGTAGCCAGCATGGAAGCTGTGAGTAGGAGCTTCCCTGATGCTTGCTGTGTTTGTGTGGAGATTGCTGAGGCAGAGTGCTAGTGCTGCTCTGTTCCCCATGGGCAAACACTACTCTTCACTGCTGGCCATAAGCATAGCCAGTGAAGGAGTGTGATTGAATCTCCATTTCAGCATAAAGCAGTAGAGCAATTTGGGAATCTGTTTGGATTTAATTATTCTTAAATATTCCTGTAGGGCTCCTTGTCTTAATATTACTTGTGTATACTTATGTATCTTACCTTCTTTTAACAGATAAGTCATTGTTAGCAGTTCATTGCAGAGGTATGAGAGCTAAGGAGAGTGAATCATCAATACTAGAGCATCCAGTCTCTGTCAGCTGATTGAGCTTAAGCAATGTAAAATACAAGGCTTAGAAACAAACTCATAGTGATGAATTGAGAGTTCAAGATGAGTTACTTAAAGGCACGTCCAGGTAGATGCAGTCAGTGTACTGATGTGTGGCTGCTATTTGTACTGGAGAGGGAAAGATAAACTGCAGTGAGTAGTCAGCATTTCAGCAAATCTCTTCACCTGTGAAATGTCACTGCTAAATATGCTTGCCAGTGCTCCCTTTGTAAATTTGCAAAAAAAGGACTCTTAAAGTAGAAGGGAATTCTTCTTGGCTGAAGGAGAGGAAAGGAGATGGGCTTCTGTACTCCATAACTTCCTGATCTACTCCTGGGAAAGAACACTGATACCAGGTATATTTTAAGACTTTTTTTTTTTTTAACTGTTTTTATTTGTTTGTTTGGTCTCCCCTGTTCTATTACTTCCTAGCCTGTACCCAGGAACTTTCCTCTTTGCTTTGATCAAATCAAGTTCTTGGGGGTTTTGTTCTTTATGCTTCTCTATTTGAAGTCAACTCAATGGGATTGGACAGCTTTGGGTGCTCTTGCTGTCAAAGACATAATTTTTTCAAATGGAGGTACATGTTAAAAACTCTTTGAAGTGCCTGCAATGCTGGACAGGTTTTGGGGATCAGGAGTGATGGTGCCTTTCTCATGGTGCAAGGCTGACTAGTATCATCAGGTGTTGATATCTGGGTGAGATGTTCCTTTGCTCATTAAGTTGGATCTCTGTTGAGGAGTAGATAGTAGAGAGACCCCACAACCATGCCAATTTGTTCTAGACATCAAAAAAAGAGGTAATTTTTTTCTGCCTTGAATGCTCACTACCTAGCTCAGTGGGAACTGATGTGACTTTTGGGTTTAAATTTTTTTTTTTTCCTAGCTCAGCAGTTGTGGAAAAAAATAAGTTAATAATGGAACTTCCATGCCTTAGCACCACTAACATAAAAATGATGTCTAAGACCCACTGCAAGGAAATGTACCATTAGTAGGTGCTTGCATGGATCCAAGGTGTCTCTGAAGTCAGGCCTTGCAATCTCTCCGTAAACCTCTGCCTGTGATACAGCAATATGTGGAGCTCCAGGAGGCATAATGATTTTATTATGAAAGAATAAATCAGAAAAAATGCAATTTCTCAACCTGCACCCTGAAGCTTTAGTGGGGTAAAACACCTGTTTTTATTTCTAGGAGGCCTGGCTCTTGTTGCTCTTGAAATGTGCAGGAAATAAAGCTGCCTTCCCTACATTTTTCTCAGTGCTGTCTGCTTTCAGTGTCTGTGCTACCCATTTGGGTCAGGGCAAGAGAAGACTAGGTCCTTGCCTAAATGTAAGGTGAACACTGGTTGCCAGTGCCTCCATTCCTTGTTACCATGTCAAGTCAAAGGATAGCCTCTTATTGGCCTCTTATTCTATGTACTAAAATGACAGAGAATTACGTGTATCCATTCCCTTTGCAATAAGACTGCTGAAGTGCTCTATTTACTAGAGATTTTTCATAGAAGCCTTATGTGGGGTTACCTGTGATTCTGTGGTGCTGTACTTTGTTCCTGCTATGAAATCCATTATATCCATTTCACTTTAATGCACATGGATTGCTGTGGCAATCAACCTTACACAGAACTGTATCCTTTTTTTTTTTTTTAGTTCAGAAGTCATTTATATCACTGAGTGAAAAAAATGTTTTGCACAACCTTGTCCACCGTATCTGAATAATTGTCCAGAGACTGCCGCTTTTCAAGATCTTCAGTCATTTTTGCTGTACAGGAAGATATCATTCTTGTGCTTAGCATATTTCTCTGTTGTCATGAATTTGTGTCCTATTGAAATGAGGAATCAAAACGTGGGAAATTAATTTGGGTTTAGCCTGATAGGTTCTGTAAGTTTTTGGCATCTGGGAAGTGTCTTGGGCTGCTTGGACTGCTTCACTTCATGCACTTGCTCATTTGTAAATAAATAGCTGACTTCTATGGCAAATGCATTCCAGTCTTAACTGGAAATGTTGACAGTAATATTCATAAGAAAGAGTTGGTATACTTCCCAGATGGATTTTTGTAGTTCTCACTCCTTTCCTTCCACAGAAAGACCTTATGGGACACACACACACACACACACACACACACCCCCATTACTGTTTGGAAGCTAAAAATCAAAGCAAGAACTCTCTGATTCTCACTGTGACAGTTTGTCTGCTTAGCCCAGCTCTGAGAATTCATTACCCTATTGTTATTGATTTCTTTTTCTTTTCCTCCAGTGAATGTACTTACTCAGCCTGTTTGCTGTCACTTTGAAATGTCAGAGATGCTGTTTGGACATTACTTTGCAGGAAAACAATGACAGGTCAGGAAAAAAGCAGAGATCTAGCATAGTTCAGTGTATCTCAACATCGAAGTGACATTGATAGCAAGTTAGACAGGGATATGCATTTCACAGTAACAAAGAAGAAATGGCTGACCCAGATTGTGCTTGCTGTTTGGCTATGTAACATCCCACCTATGTAAACCTTTTTTTTTTTTTTTTTTTTTTTTTTTAGTCCATATTCAGGTTGCCTATGGACAACGTCCAGTCTATTGTCCTACTTAAGGTAAATAATTGTGATACATGCGACAACATAAACGTGGAGCTCACTAATGGATTACTAACTGCAGAAGTGATCAGGAAACTAGAATTGAAGAGGGAAGGGAATAAAACCCGGTCCACCAGTAATGAGCCTAGGGGCAAAGGACAAAGGATGGGGGTGAAATCGGTTGCTCAGACCAAGTGCACCTGCACTAATGCATGTAGCATGGGCAACAAGCAAGATGAGCTGGAGGCCATAGTGCAGCAGGACAACTATGACGTAGTTGCCATCACTGAAACATGGTGAGATGACTGTGATGACTGGAATGCTGTGATGACTGGAATGCTGTGATGACTGGAATGCTGTGATGACTGGAATGCTGTGATGACTGGATATAAGCACTTCAGAAGGGATAGACAAGGAAGGAGAGGCGGGGGTGTGGCCCTATATATTAGGGAGTGTTTCGAGTGTATAGAAATTGATTACAATGGTAATAAAGTTGAGTGCTTATGGGTTAGGATGAAAAGGAAAGCAAATAAGGGTGATGTTGTGCTGGGAGTCTGCTATAGACCACCCAATCAAGATAAGAAGGCAGGTGAAATTTTTTATGAACAGCTTGCTGATATCTCCACAATTGACAGCCCTTGTTCTAGTAGGTGACTTCAACCTACCAAACATCTGCTGGAAATATAACACAGCAAAGAGTAGACAGGCTAGGAGGTTTCTTGAATGTATGGAAGATAACTT
>WUAM01000323.1:44788656-44817508 GCA_024336885.1 Actenoides hombroni | reverse complement strand
GACTTGGTGATCTAGGAGGTCCTTTCCAACCACAATTATTCTGTGATTCTGTGAAGAATAGTTCATGGTATGAATATTAGCTTTTGTCAGTAAATCTGACACACTGGGAAAGTTATTACTAAAAATGTCTGCTTCTACTTTTTTGACTAGGGTAGGCCCCCCTATCTCCAATAGGTTAATAAATATATATTAGGTGCAATTCTTACAAGGAAGGCATGGTATTTATAACTGTTCTCTGAAAATAAAGCATAGAAATATGCAAGCTTACATAGGAATAGATAATAATTTTATATTCTCTAATAATGTCCACTTTTTTCTAGCAGGCTCCAAACAGATTTAATAAGATTAATAAAATTATAGTATACAATGGTACCGAAATTCCTGCTTTGTAGCTTTGGTGCAACCTTTGAATCTGGTGCTAATTAACCACATGCAATCTGATTGTGTACTCCCTGGGATTGGAATTTCACAGGTTTTACTTATTTATTTATTTTGTGTAGAAGGATAACCTTGTCAGTGTAAATGCTGTTCAGTCTTGCAGTGGAGAAAGTAACTACATGGATCACAGGGAAATGGAGAACTGGGACTTGAAGATTTCCTTTTCCCCTGGAATTGGGAGTTTGTGTTGCTCTGTTCCCATTTGGCCTTACCTCTTTGCGAACAGAACTGAGAAACCCATGGAGATATTGCGGACACATTTCCAGCCCATCAAGCAGTGCTTGGCAGGCAGCAGAGGATTTGAGAGCGCTGCAGAGGTCTTGGCCCTGGAGGATGGGGGGGGGTTAGAGGGTTAATGCAGCTTGCTACCTCTTTCAAAAACCCTACTTGATATCCTTGTCTTAGGCACAGTTTCTTCCTATGAAGATGCTCCTGGCTGGTGCCTCTGTTGGCAGATGAGGATGGAGATTAAAGTGCTTTCTGATCTTCTAAAGATGATCCTTCCAGTTTCTCTTGGAGTTCTGGGAGTTTTATTCCTCTAGAGTTGCCACCAGCTTTGTATTGCTGATCTCTTCCACCTCTTAGATCACACTGGCTTTCTAGACAACTGGATGTGAGCAGATTTCTCTTAAAAGGCTTTTCACACCTTCAAACTGAAATCTAAAATAGGTCAGGCCAGTTACAAAACATGGTTCCAGAGTGCTTTGCTCCCCCACTGAGACCTACTGCCCAGATGACACAGGTTTGGCTTTGGCTGATGTGATGTTCATTAAAGGTAGTAAAATAATCAGTCATACTAACATCTGCTTGTGGAAGAAAACACTTGGCAAAACTTTGTTAATCTACAGAAGGAATTAAAACTGTTCAAATTATGGGTGGATTTGCAGCCTAAACACAGCAGCCTCTGGCTGCAAGTCTGTCATGAGTGACAGTGCAATGCATATTTTTAAGCAATGATGACTCATTGTCAGTGACAGTAAACTAATAATGCAATGTCAAGACTCCCTCTTCAGATATCACAGGCTATAGAAGCCCCCAATATGACAGCTTTCACTTTAGTACTATCATATGGTTCTTGGTTCATTTTCACATCTTATTTTGCAAGGGCTTACCACGTGTGTTTGAGACCATCAGTCGTGGTCTAATTTTTAGAAACATAAGTGAGCTATGCATGCAAAATGTGCGTTTTGACTGATACCCCAGTATGTGATGGCAAACTGATGAGTTTAGCCTTGAAAGAAGCATGAGAGTTTGCTGTTTGAGTTAAGGACTTTGAGTGACTCTTCAGTGTTGTTTGAGAGTGCTAAGCTAGGAGCACACTCTGGAGGAAACTGGTTTTCCAGAAGCTGATCAGCAACCTACTGAAATTCAAGGCCATCAAATGCGTTTGAAATCAGGCACTAAAGCAGCTATCTTAAAAATCTCACATGTGCTGTTTTCATTTTGAAACACAGTAAAAAATGAATATATTTTTTTTCTGCTCCCAAGCTCTGAAACTGTGTCTTCTGAAACTGTCTCTGAACAATGTGTCTTTCTTGAACTGGTTTGAAAGTGTTCTTGACCTTTTCAGATCAGGTCTCACATTCTCCAGTGTGAGAAGAGTCAACTGCTTAGGCTCAGTGTTTGAAATGTATACTACTGTTTAAGACTTCTGTTTTTGGAGTGCAAAAGAGTTCCCCTTGCTGAATGACTGTTGGCATTCACTGTGTGAGTTGTGAACCAGCATCAAAATGTGTTTTTTTTGTAAAAACTTGAGCATAAAAGCACATTTGTCCTATGTATTCACACTTACTGCAGTAATTTAATTGAAAGAAATATTAAGAATTGTGACACAAAAGAGTAAAATGTGCTTCTAAATATGGACAGGTACTCCTGTACTTGTCATGTTGCTAAGCTCTAGTGAATACCTTTGAATTTCTTTCAGTGTCTTTAAACCCTTTCCTTTTTAAAGTAAGACTAAAATAGGGAGTGAGTGCCCCTTGGAAATGAGTGTCCAGGTAGGGAGCAATTACATACATGACTTGTTTCAAGAAGTGGGTGGGTGTAACTCTCCATGCCTGTGAAGAGTTTGAAGTCTGTAGTGTTGTCTTTGTGGCTGGGTGCACAGGTCACTGTATGGCACTAAACAGTAAAAACGCAGCTGGGGATTTAAAGAAAGGATGTGTTTGCTTGCCTGGCCCTGTGGCTTCTGCTGCTTAAAAATCCCTTTAAACCTTTTATTAGCTATAGAGAAAAAAAAATAAAATGAAGTGCTTGAAAGCAGAAGAGATTTTTTTACTTGAGGGGGAGGAGGGAAAATCTGTTTGATAGCTTTTTGAAGTCCTGATATTACAGTTGGTTATGTGTAACCTTTGTCTGCAGGGGCACTGAGAAGAAAGTGAGCTGAAATTCCTGTTGCTTTTCTGAGACCTAAACAAGAAAAACTAGTGAAAGAAGAGGGAGCCAAAGGATAAGTCAAAGGCAGAAAGTGGAACTTCTGTCTGGGGAATGGGCTCTTGGCCACAACCTGACTGCTGATGGAGGGCTGACTCTTGCCAGTCTTCGTAAGACATGGCAGCAGCGGTGCTGGTCTGCCAGAGGCACTGCTCTGGGCTGCCCTTCTGATCAGAGGCTTTCCCATCCAGAGTGAGAGAGAGGCAGTCGTGGTCAGCTAATCTGTTCTGTGAAGTTTAAAAGAAGGAAATAAGGGAAGAAGCAAGGAATGAAACAAGGAAGAATTGCCCCCCTGGAGGGCTGGTAAGTCTGCACATGTATGCATCTCCTACAGCAAGTTGGGCTCCTACAGCAAGTCTGGTGGCAGCTAGTGGAGGTGGGATGGGGGATGGTTTCTGGGTCAGTCTCTGGCCTGGCTATGCTGGGATGTTTTTGACCATCTTCTGATCCCAGTCACTATAGTACACCTTTTTTTGTGAGTAATGGAGTGACAAACAGTGATTAAGAACTGCTCCTCTAATTCCTTCTGACCTGAATGATTTGGCACAGCCCTTTTTTCACCTCAAGTTTTATTTTGTTCCCCAGAAGATCTCCAAAAAGTGGGATGGGCCCAGAAGTTGCTTTTGATTAGCAATGAGGTCTAAGATCTGATTCACAAATTATAGTATCTAAATTTTCCTTCTCTAATATTTTATGTTTCCAGGGGCTATATTAATGGAGCGGTAAACCATTTGTCTGCACTAATTTAATCATCTAGTTTTCTTTATGTAACTTCTGTGGTGCTCACTTGTTACGATTATCTGTGATGCTCTAGGAAATAACTTTCGTTTTTAATGCTACAGTTGCTACATTTTATTTTTTGCAACAGTGGAATAGGTTTTGTTTAAACAGAACTGGTGATTCACCTTGTTACTCCTCACTTTCATCATTTTCTCCCTGTTGCATCTGGAGCTTAGCAACTTAATTTAGCTAAAAGTTGTCATTCAGAAAGCACACTACTTTGTGGTGCTGGGCTGAGGAGAAGGGGGTGCAGCCTGTGCTTATCCAGAGCTTCAGCACTGTGAACAAAGGTTTGGTTGGGAGTCTCAGATGAAGCTGGTCAGGGTGATTGAGGGCCTGCTAGTGCACTCAGGGCTCATGCTATGTGCATATGTGCATGTGTGTAGGAAAACGTTTTCATTAAGTCAGTTATTTGTGATTGATTTTCTGGCTGCATTTAAGAAAAGACAATTTTTTTAAAAAGAGTTAATTAGACTCTTTCTTCCTGCACAGGAGACATGCAGGTCTTGCTGGCCAACTCCCAGGTACTGCCTCATCCATCTTCCATGGGTCAGTCACTAACAGCAGCCACAGAACTCCCTGGTTTGTGCAGTATCATCAAGTTCTGGGGCTGGATAGGAAAAAGAGATTCAGCATGAAGCTGTGTGAAGGAAATAGCATTTTGACCAAAGTGAATCTCTGAAGCTAGAGATGTGGTTAGAAGAAGAAATAGTGTCTGAAGTCATGTGGAAAAAGAAGGGTGTATTCAATGCAGAAGTATTAATTTGGCCAGCAATTACAGTGGGTATATTTTGTACTGCTTCTTACTCTTTGATTTATCGTTTGCAATTACAAGCTGTGGATAACAATTCTAGGTTATTTTGCATGTGTGGTTTGAATCAGAGTAATGGGCTCGCTTTTGTGGAGTCTGATGGAATAGGTAATTATTTGGGTCATCCATATTACAAAGAACAAAGTACAGGCAAGGAAGGAACAAAGCCATTTTGGTTATCACTAGTACAATGTAATCCCTTCTACAAATAATTACTGGTTTCCACCTACTTCTCTCGGGGCTTAAGCTAATTGCTGTGTTAGCAGACTACAGGCTGAGTTCAAAAGGCTAGTGCTTATGCAGCTGGTTCTGGAGGGAAGGAGTAACAAGAAAACTCAAAGGCAATGAAAAGGCAAGAATTTTGGGGTTGTATTGTCACAAACACTTGACATGAGCTGTTTTGGTTGGTCCTCAAATGAACGGCTCTCGCAGATTATTCCCAGCTTCCTTTATTTGCTTGTCAGCCATTTTCAGCAACCAGTGAAGTGTTGCTTCTTGCTGCCTTTTTGCATAGCAACTGCTTGACAGGTTACTGCTTATTTTCAGCTCCCCAATAAATATCTGCTGAGCCTTAGTGACATTCTAAAATTTTACAAGGGCATTGCCAAGTTTTGCAGCAGGCTTTGTTGTTGAAGGGACGATGTGTGCTGCAAACGCAGGGAGCAGAGCAAATGTGCGGCAAAAGATGAGCACATAGTATAAAATAAACTAGCCTTTGCTGATGCTATTGAGAAACTCTCAGCAGCATGGCTATGCTGAGGGTTTTGGAATGTGGGGACTAACAGTTTGTACATGGGGCACTCAGATTCAGTGTCACACCCATGCTTGATATGCGGGGTAAATATTTCCCCAGAACCCAGCACTACCTCCGTTAGTCATGAAGGGCTTTGCAAATGTTAATGCACCACCAAGATGGAGCAACAGTTGTGCCATGCTATAATGCAAATTAATCTAGGAAAGGGTAGAATACTGGGCTAACATGGGAGCTATTTTAGACTCCTGGATATACACCATTAAGACTCGTGTAAATTTGTAGTAGCTATTTTGAAAAAAGTAATATATAACCAAGTTAATATATACTTCATTTTGTTGCATGCTTTATATGTATTTGATCACTCTGCACACTCTTTAGAGTGTACCTCTAATGCTTTCAAGACATCTAGATATATAGTATATTTTCAGTTTGATCTCTGACTTGGATTTAACAGACAGTGCTAATGGATTGACATAATCTAATGTGAGTAATTTTTGAGTTACAGATTGCCTAACCTGTTTCTCTTCAGTGTCAGGATAGTGATACAGGAGAGGATCTGTAGATGTTTAATCCATTGGGTTAGGGAGAGAAGTAAATATACATGGGGTAACAGATTCCTTCTTTTTAAATGTGCTATTTACTAGATGCTTGTGATACTTCCCCTTCCATACATGTTAAAAAGCCTGCGCTAATTCTGATGAATCCTTTTGATCTATTTTCCTGGAGGTACGTTTCCTAGTGGTGGTCTTTAGATTCCCCTGAGCATCAGGAGTAGTCTGTCTAATATCCAATAAATATTCTTGGCAGTATAAAACTTACTGGAGTCATCTGTCTTGCAAGACAATCTTGACAAGCCATCCATGAATATAGTTTAGTAATTACTAATTACATGTCAGAAAGAAGGGGAAAAAATGGAGAAATTCACACTTTCTATTTTGGTTTGGGTTTTTTTGTGTGTATGCCAGTGAATGGGCATAAGGGACAGCAGAATAATCCTGGTGTGTGGTGTCCTTCACCCTGTCCCATCCCTCACTATTCATCCCTTTTATCACAAAATCACAGAATGTTAAGGGTTGGAAGTGACCTCGAAAGATCATCTAGTCCAACTCCCCTGCCAGAGCAGGACCACCTAGAGCAGGTCACATAGGAATGCGTCCAGGCAGGTTTTATCTATAGAAAATAACATGTATTTTATTCTTTGAAAGAACTTTGGAAAATTTCAGTTTTGTCCTTGTTTTTTTCAAGAAGTTGCCTTGAAAATGCTGAAGAAATTTTTGTTTGACCTATGTTGTTTTTATTTAGCCTAAGTTCCTTGAGATCCCTTCACCCAGCTACTAATTTCAGAGCTCACTTGTCTTTGTCCTTCTTAGTTAGTTCCATTTGTTTATTTTTCTGCATCCATTCCTCTTTTCATTGGTTAAACTCATTTTGGGCCAACTGAGGGGACTAGAATGACAGCTGGTAGGCAGTGCCATAGGTGACTGTTCCTTTGAATGACTCTACTTTATAATAATTTATTGCTTTTCAAGTGTTGTGTGCATGAGAGGGACAAAAAGGAAATGCACTGTGGGCTGTTTCTTTGTTTGGTTTGCAAGAAAAGAAATCAGTTCAAAAGGAAAAGGTATAGTCAGCCTATAGCTAAAGCATCCAGTATTATCAGGTGATGACAGGTAAGGAATCAGCAAATGTTTATCTACCATAATTACTAGGTACTAATTTCTACCATTTTAAGCAATCGTATCTTTATTCTCTCTATGGACATGATCAGACAAATCATAGTAGACATTACTGATCCTGTTAAAGGCTGTGTCAACATCCAGTGATGAGACTTTTAAGGAACGCTGTCTTCCAGGATGCAATCATATTAAAAGTATCCATCAGAGTTGCTTCTTAACGAGCCTTGTTGTTGACACAGCAGCTGGCACTCCAGTTTCTCAGAGCACAACGCGGTGAGAGGTCGTTCTTATATGAGATGTGATGGCAGGCTTTCACAAACTGTGAAACCCTGAGCTGCCTCACACTGTGCTGAATTCTTGGAAGGTCTTTTTGATGATCAGTATGACTTCACACTCATCACTGATAATGCCTGTGTGGGGTTTGCAACCACTGTGAAGAAGACATGAGTAACAGTCTCCAAACACAGAAAAAGAGTCATGTTTAAGCCAATGTCAGTTAAACAATGTGACAAATCTCACCCTGACAACTCTTTTTGCACACAAGAAAGCAAAACAGTCACTTAACCGTGTAGCTGTCAAGTGACGTACTAAATATCTACCAAAATAGTTCTGTAGTCTTCTGAGCCTCAGCAGAGGGGATGACATGTCATGGTGTGTGCTGAAACAATTATGCACTTCACTCACTGCCATTAGGCACTGAAGCAGGAGGTGAATACATCTGATGCCCTACTCTGGGTAACAAGGAGAAAAGAGCACAGTCAATGTGGAGGCAGTCACACTACAGCTGTGGGCTGTTGGTCAGGTGCCACAGCTGTATGTCTGCTGGTGTTGATGTGGCTTCAGCTCCCTATGAACTTAAGCTTTGAGATAGACCGGGATGGTGGAATAGCATCTTTAAAATAACTTCTTTAATTTGTGCTTGAGAACATCACATCACTTGGTCATATATTCTGCATGTATTAGGACTGGTTACTTCCACTGTGCTCCTAGATCTGAGAGGTTTTTTATAAAAACTAGCCCTTCAGATTAGGAAATAAATGTAAAACAAGGCACTACCCCATTTCTAGTACTTCAGACAAGCTGAAAGGTCCAGTGTATTTTAACTCTGTGGCCCAAATAATTCTGCTAGATGTATTAGGTTTTTGATCCATGGACTTTCCAGCAGAAACACCAGGCTGAAGGACCCCCTTTACTCGATATACAGCCACATACCAGGATTAAGCTGCTACTGTCATTTTTTCTTGAATAAAATCTTCCCTTCTTTTATATTTAGTGTTAAATTGACCTGCACATAGGGCTGCCCTTTTCTGTCCTCTGTCAGTTAAACTTTCCCTGTCTTTTCCTGACAATACCCACCAAAAATCCATGTTCCCTGTGCTCTCAAACTCTCGAGTCTCTTCTAGCAACTTTTGAAGATGCAGAACTATCACATTCCCTACACTTTTGAAAAATGTTAACAGGGACCATCAAGGATATCTTCTGATCTCGAGGTGGGTACAGAGGGGTGAAAGGGATGGGTAAACCATCTCTCAGGTCAGTGAGTCTTGCTGGAGGTGTTTCCATGTGCCATTGGGTAGTTGCAGAGGAGACAATGAGTGACTGTTAGCTAGGGTTTGATATCTGATTGCAAGGCTGACAAACCCAATCTTTTAGCAAAGTAGCTCCCTGATATTAATCAGGCAGAAGTGGTTGTACTGCTGCACTCAGCTAACCCAAGCCTGCTTCCTGTCTCCTCTGAGTGAAGGGTTTTGATGTGCTGGGTGAGGAGTGGGGTGAGGCAGGACAGGAGGCCAGTGTGGGGATGGGGTGCTGGAGGAGTAGGGTGCAGCAGTGTGGGAAGGGTCTGCATTGATGTTTGGGGCATTGCTGCTGTATCAACCTAGTAGTGCTCCCCAGATCCTCTTTAGTCACATCATCCTTAGCTGAGCATGCTCTTGGCTCAAGAGGTGCTCTCTGCAGATGAGCAAGTGCAGAGATGCGGACTATTCTACTAGGGCTACAGTGGGTTTATAACCCTGTGTAGGTAAGAGAGCTCTTGGATTATGAATGCAGTTGGTAATTTCCCCCAAAATTGTGTTAGAGTGTGTTTTTCCTATTCTGGTCTTCCAGAAGTGTGGAGTTGGGAAATAAAACATTTTCAATTGGTTATTTTTAAATAGGAAAGCATGATTATTTTGCATTCTTTGTGTAACTTAACAGCAATATGTACATATATTTACTGCTTTAATAGTATCTATTATGGGGGGAGACCCAAACCTGGTTTTTATGTTATTTAATCTTATTGTTTCATATCATACTGGGTATTAGACCACAGAGCAACTTGTAAACCAGATTGAGTAGAAACAAATATGGAGATGGACATGTCCTGAATTTCAGACTTGTTCTGACTCAAACTTCATTTATAAATATCTGTGCTTCTTAATGGCATAGACATTGACAGCTCTGTATTTTTAATGATATTAATTTAGTATAGTTTATCTACATTTATAGCTGAAACTATCAAATCACAAATGGAGCTAAATGCCTGTCTTTCATGTATGAAATTTGTAATTTATTTAATTGCAAGTTTTCTTTAATATTAACCTGGGCTTCTTACTACAATTTTCTGTCCTTACATCAGCTCTGATTGGTAACTTGGCTTGTCATTTGTATAATACTGTCAATTATCTTTTCCTGAAAGAAGTCAAGCAATAAATCAAGTTTTTTTGCTTGTAGAAAAACAGATTAACTAAATGTTTCTTTAGCACAGAAAGTCTTTATTTTATGTATGTATATTGCCCCTGATATACCTCAGCCTTCACTTTATTATCCCCCCTTGAAAGCTAAGTGAAACTATTGTGAATCAGATTTTCAAAACTAAAGTATTTGAGGAAACTGGTGGGAGTAATGTGCTCAGAAATATTATAACTGGTTTTGTGTTTTAATATGTCATTAATGTGGAATAATTAGAGCATAATTCAGGTAATTTTAGAGATAGCATAGTCCAAGCCCTCAAAAGATATTTTTTTTGTGGGATGGGGTAGGGGTGGGGGATGTGTGTGATGATGAGGTACAGGGAGCAGAGGAGGGAAGCCACGCTGATGTGAATGACAGTGGGAGGCTGGCATTTGCTAAACATCTAAATGTAGGTTTTAAAATTATCTAAAGGGGTAACCTTTTGTGTATCCACTATTTATACACAAACTGTACTATACCAGTCTGTGTCCTGGTGACAGCCTGACAGAAAATGATGGCAATTTTACAGATGATGTGGAGTACACAGAACGGTATGTCATGTTTCTGTCGTTCTCCTGCAGTTTTTTGGTTTGGTTTTTTTTTTCTTCCTGTGTTCTAAAATCGTATTTCCTGATCCATGGAACCTCTGTTTTTGCAGGACTTTGCCTGGGAGGCTGAGGGAGGCTTTGAAAAAAGAGGCGCATGATCTGAATGGCAGGTGCACAGAATTGTAGCTAAATTGATGAGGCAAGGGGGAAGTCTGGCTCCTGATAGCTATGATGCACATGAGATGCAGCTTTCCTCTGGTCAAAAGCTTGGGCAGTGACAGCTGAGGGCAAAAGATGGAAGATGATGACAAAATGGTCTGGCACTATATCTGAAGCAGAAGGTAAGAAGTGGCCTGGAGAGAGGAGTTGGGACTCTCGGTCAAACACCAGGATGGATTTGGGAGCTTGAGCTGCCAGAGCTCGGGAAGAAAGAGCAGACCATATTCACCTTTTTCTGTGTTTACCTCTTAGCCTTTGGGGACTGGTGTTGAAAAGTTGTAAAACAGGCAGTGAAGGAATGGAGTTCTGGACACAGGGTATAGACTGGGAAATTTGCAGAAGTGTAGATGATAACCAGGTTTTAGTTCCAGTTAGATACTGAAGCACTGAACCAAATTCTAGATGAGCTTAAGAGGCACTAAAATTCTATGCATAGCCACCACGTTTTCCACAGGATAGTCTGAGTCTCCTGAGAAAACTTTTGAATCCAAGAGCTGTGAATCAAATATTTGGAACAAATTATAAGATGCAGTTATTTGGCTTATTTTGGAAACCTTCTTTTGTAATCTCACTGGTCTCATTGCAGTGTTTATCTCAGTTTATACAGCCTGTGATATAGACTCTCTCATGTCCTTGTGTTCTGAGTGCCAACACAGGAGATCTCTGACCTTCTCAAATGGAACTAGCTGTTTTAAGGGCACTGTGTATAGAGGTACTTGTTTCACAGAATGGTGGGGGTTGGAAGGGACCTCTAAAGATCATCTAGTACAACCCCCATCAAAAAACACAGCAGTCCTGTGAACACAAACAGCATCCCTGGTTCCAAACTATCTGCTTGGGTGGTGTCATTCTTTCTCCTGTGACTGCTGCAGGTTGCTGGGGATGCAGCATCTTCCTGCGTATACTTCTGCAAAAGGTTTTTAAACTCCAGCCCCTCTAACACAGGCTTGTGAGGATGTTAAATAAGATGACACATCTCTGTCCCAACTGGATCAATATTTGAGTTGCTTTTAGGTTTGCCTGTCACAGAAGAACAAGTAGATAAATGGTGTGACTTTTTAAGGAATATTCACAATATCATCTGCCAAGAATGTCACTTCTAAATACAGCATTTGCTTTAGTGCAATGCCTCCCTTGGAGACCTCTGAGGTGTGTGGGATGTGTGCTTAGGCTGGTGGGAGCCCCTGGTTACCAGGTGCACATTTCAAGTGAATGAGTGACACCTTCAGGACATTGAAGAGCAGCTGGAGATAAGGTTTTCTTTCATCTGGGAACCTTAGCTGCAATCTGTAAATTAAAAAGAAAATATTCTCATAGGGAAAGAAAAACAAATGCCTGCTACGGCTGTGTCTGTTTTCACTGATAATTTGGGAGATATTAGACCATTGTGGGGGCGAAGTCCTTAAAAAAAGTCTACAGTGCAGGACTATAGTGCTTCAGCTCATTTAGGTTGGTCTTCAAAAGTGATATGTGGTGGATTTTGTTTTGGTTTCTTACATTTTTTTAATCTTTTTTGTCTGTTTGCTTATTGTTTTTTGTGGGTTTTTGTTTTGTATTTTGTTGTTGGTTTTTTTGTTTATTTCTTTGGTTTTTTCCCTTTTTTCCTCACTTGATCTATTCTCTATGGAGAAGGTTTCCTGGGCTGGGAGATGGGAGACACTGGCTTGCCTAGAGCTTGCTGAGCTCAGTGGGAAGCCCCATATCCACTTCAGTATGTGTGAGGTGCTGGGCAAGGGCAAACCATGGTAGGGTGCCTGATGAGCTACGGCCATTTCTGCCTGCTGATGGGAGGGCCTCTACTCCCCAAACAAGCTGCTTATTATGTCCTTCCCGCCTCACCCCCATCCCTCTACTAAGATCCCAGAGATGTGGCTGCGGCGACTCCTCTCACCATGTAGTTATAAGGAGTGGAAACCTCTTAAAACCAGTGGCAGACCAAAGATCTGCTAGGAATAGGGGAGGGCAGGGCAGCAGGCGGGCAGACATGGGACAGGGAAACGCAGGATTCACTTGCCTGTTCATCCTTGGTAGGCTGCTGCTG
The DNA here is from genome assembly GCA_024336885.1 of Actenoides hombroni. Taxonomy (NCBI): domain Eukaryota; kingdom Metazoa; phylum Chordata; class Aves; order Coraciiformes; family Alcedinidae; genus Actenoides; species Actenoides hombroni. Next base: position 44,805,093 of record WUAM01000323.1, on the reverse strand, counting down.
TGTGAAGTTTAGATTGAGCGCATAGATTTATATGGACATCTATGCCTCAGAAGCTGCCTGACAGCCCAATTACCTTTTGTCCCCTGATGTGGCTGTGTGTCATGTTAAACCAGTGGCATTTTGCCTGGAAAATGCCCCAAACATGCAACTACATTTATATCTCCCTGCTAAGGAAATGTGAATCAATTTGAATTTGAAATCCAGGAAGACTCATTTGCATTTGCCCTGACAGGTGACATAGTGATGCTGGAAATAGACTTCATGATGAATAAAATGTGTTTGGAAAGGAGCAGATCACCATCTGGTTGAATTTTTTTTTTTTTTTGGGTCTGACACATACTCCAAGTGGAAAGTGGATTCTTGTCCTTCAGGTTTGATGCCTTGATTATATCTGTGTAGTGAGGTGAGCTCTTGACTTCTGGTCAGCTTGTGCTGAATCATTTTCCCCTTGACCTTCATCTGCACCAGCAAATGAAGGCAGGAGGAAAGAAATACTAATAGGAAAGAACTGAGCCTGGAATAGCTCTAAGGGAAGCAATTAGAAATGATGCCATGGGCACTGTGCATCTGCAGTTGGGCTTGCTACAAACCTGTTTAACTCAAATGCTGTCCCTTCGTATCCGGTGCTTCTGCAGTTTTGATGGTTGTGGTGACCTGGCTGCCTACACGTTGCCTCTCTATCAAAGAGCTAAAGGTGATTTCAGATTGAGGTTAACTCCCCCAGCTGCTGCCTGTGAGTGTGCTAGGCCTATCTGTGAAGGTTATTTTCTTTTGGCAGATTTAGGGCTGAATCCTGCTTAAGTAGAGGGAAGTCATCTCATTACTGTATCTCTACATGCAAGGAGGATGCTCTTGTATTGTAGCGAGCCACTTGCTTGGGGTGATTTTTATACTCAGTAGGCTAACTTGTCCTGCATTACTGAATAGCGGTACATAAAAGAAGGGGAAAAAAAATTTGCTGTTCTTGGTCATTAAAATATTTGTGGTGTTGCTTTTTTTTTTGTCTTTTAAGCATAAAACCAACAGTAAACTACTGACAGCCTTACCTAGAAGACTGTAGCTATTACAGTCATTCAATTTACTTGCTTTATTCTTTCTGAGCATTCATTTTGTCTTACCGGGCCATCTGTTTTGGAGTAATTTCTTGACTCTAAAGCTACTATTCCTCTCTTTCAGAAACATTCATTGCATATATCTGATATTTTCAAAGAATTTGTAATTGTTAGAAAGGCCAATAGTGTAATTTGCTCAGCATTGCATTTTTACTTGAAAATTTTTTCCTCAGTAATTAATAATTATTACACTACCTGAAGCAATTATTTAAAGGTTGCTTTCCATTCCTAGCTGGCTGACTTCTTGTGCAGCTTGGTCATTTAGCTAGAGAAATTCCACCAAACCTACCTGAGTCTCCTGCTTTCACAAACTGCCCATCCTGTTACTCCCAGGGTATAAATGGCTCACTTCTTTGTGATTGTAGCATAGGTGTAATCACTGGGGAGAGTCTCTCAGAAATGAGGGGAAAATAGGGCTCACTGCAGAGTAGAAAAATATGCTTCCTCTAAATTGCTAGAAAGCAAATTAGAGACAATCAGAACCAACTTTGAACATTTTTTTCCCCTCTAATTCCTTATAATCATTCTCTGCATGAACAGCCTCCTCAACAGTCCATATTAAGAGTTAATACCTCCTATACCCTGCATTTTTTTGTAGTAAACATTTGAGATTTATGTAATTTAGCATCATTTTAGGAGCTGGGGACATTATTCCAGCTACTTCAGGGACATGCACAAACACAAAGACTGACCCCTCTGGGATCTCTCATAGTTGCATGGGCCTTGTGGTGTGTTCAGCTGGTTCTCAGGGATAGGAAAACGAAGAGAGCCACGAGGACCTCAACCTTTTGACTCTCTGTAGACTTTCCAGGGCATCTTTCACGTATATCCTGGGCTTGATGGTTCTCAAGCTTTTGCTGAGATTTTCTTGGCTTTCTGTCTTTCAGTCACTTCTAGAGCCGTTTGCTGAGGTCCTGTCCTCCTCTGTATTATTCTTTTTTTATTTCCTTGTCCCTCACTTGTCACCACTTTGTTGCCTCACCCTTCCAAAACTTAGCTATATTGCTATTTTTGATGAGCCTCTCAGAACTTTTTATGTATGCTTATACCTTCTGCATACTAACTTTACAGTAGGTAATATTTATTACATAGTATAACATTACTATAATTGTATAGTATGTAATACTATATGTAGAAGGTATAAGCACGCATGCAAAGAAGTTCTGTGGGTCTGTTTTTTGGTTTTAGCCTGATATTGCTTTATTCAAAGCTCCTCACCCAGAGATTTGTGGATATGGACATTTTTTTCCTCTATTACCTGTTTCACTGCAGGGAAAACATGATTGAGATCCCTGTTAGGAGAAAGCTATCCATCCCAGTCTGAGTCATGCGGTAATAAAAATGAGTGTAAAATAGTGATGTGCAATAAGGTGGTCGTTGCATTATTTCGTTGTCTATTGCCTTTCCCAAACTTCTTGGTGATGTCTCACTGCCAGCTGGAGGGTGCTTGATGACTTCATGTTGGAAATATCCATGCTAGCCAGCCCAAAATGAAAGTCCTAGCCTAACAGAAACTGTAAGCAAAGCAGAAAAATAAGAATCTCTTTCATTGTTTTAGCTACCCATTTCTATGGAACAAGCTATCCTACCCGGAATTAACTATTTGGTAACTAGAAAGCAGATACAGACCTCTAAAATTTCATGACCGCTCAGACATGGTTTCAAGCTAGTTTTGAAGTGCCCATTGAAGTCTGGACGTGGCAGCATGAAGGTCTAGGTGGGCTGGTTGGATATTTATCTTGGATGGCTTCTGCAGCTCATGCTGAATCCTGTACTGTGTGGCTAGGACGCTGATTTCTTGGATGGATTTCCACTGTACTTGCAATATTTTATTTCAGTGTACAATTGCTCTTCATTAGCTTGTTTTGTTTTCCCAAATGTCCGTAACCTTGTTTTTTACATTTGATAATCTCAGGAGACACAAGTCAGAAAGTCTTGCCTTGTTTTTTTCTATTCTTGACTTGAGTCTTCTAAGAGTTGAAACTGTACACTAATCTGAAGAGTTGAGGTAACATCTGCTTCTTGTGTCCCTGCCACCACTGTCCATGACCATATACAGCTGAAAAGGCTGTGGATCTTTGCCTGAAGCTGACAGGGTTCTTATTCAAGTGGAAGTGAAACTACCATTCAAGGATGACCTGTTGCCAATGATAAATTAGTATATATAATTTTAATTTTACTGTAATTTTTTTAAGATATCTGTTCAAGGTGATATGCTCAAGCTGATTCATTTGTTGGAATAATTCTTGCATTTTGCAAGCTAAGTTTGAACATGATACTACATGATACAACATGATACTAGCTTGTCTCTTCAGTTTATATTTATTTGGTAGTCTGTCCTTTCTGAATTTTTTTGCCTACAATATACTTAATGATGAATATGGTTTTATGAAGAAACAAGTCAAATGAATTTTTCTTTTATTTTTCTTTAGGGAATTAATTCCATGGCTGCAAAATATAACCTTATAATTCATTATCCTTTAAAATCCATGAAAGGTCCTGTGTTTTACTTATCTTGTTCAGGGTTAAAGAGATTGTTGCTTCTTTAAGAATATTCCTATTCTGCTCTGGCTGAAGTAGAAATGGAGTCGAATGACTATTGTGTTTAGTAAAGATCAAGGAGGAATTTGGTCTTTGCAGATAAAACCAATTTGTCTACCATGTGCAATAATTTCCTGTTGATGTCATAACACTTATTTTCCAAATTTCATTTAAACGTAACAGGACTTGGTCCCTCTCATATAACCAATGCCTCATCTCCGGTGTGTTGGGAACTCAAATAGTCTATGCTAGCTACTGCAAAGGAGATACTGGTAATATACTACCTGTTATAGACAACTATAATATTTCAAAATGCAGCAGTTGGGGTGGGGGAGATAAGTCCCACTGAAGTAAGATACTTTCTGAGGTCAAACTGATATTTAATCATTCCACCCGTTGCAATAAAGAATAAACCCACTAAGCATATATGAAAGATATCCAGGTGGGCTTTACAGAATCTCTTGAAGAGTCTTTGCAACACATAAATGCCGAGTACTTGTTTTGTGCTGATCCTGGCTTAGGAGATTGCTTATCTGGCACATGCATCGCTTATGTGAGCTATGGAAAGTGGTAGATGTGTAGAAGAATGTGAGTCTTGCTAGGCTATTAGAGATCAGTTGGTTAATTGCTTATTAATTGTTAATTATCAAGAATGCAGCCTGGGTATTGTCTCCCAAACTAAGCCCTGTGACAAAGGACAGTTAAAGGCATCTGCAGCCAGTTTGGTAAGTGATACTGTACTGATGCAGCACTCTGCAGCACAATGATGTATTTTATTTTTTTTTCCTGTGCTTGGAGTAAAAATTGTCTTATTATCGCTTTAGCAGTGTATTCTACACTACCAGTTTATTATCCATGAGAAAAAACATGAAGCGTAATCTAGTGTAAAGACTTCAGGATACTGCTCATGGTTACTCGTCTCAAACGTCATCCAGAATTTGAAATTAGAAGTAGATTATAATATGAATCTCCTGCACAGAGAGTAGAATTGGACATATTTTGTATTGACTATCCTGAAAGAGAATACATCACATGTGTCCTCAAGGTAAAGGTTATACAAATAAGGGGAGTAGGCAGTGAAGCTTAGGCTGTCATATGGTGTTTTATTAGTAAGTGAAGAAGTGAACAACAAAAGCCACTGGGATGGTTGTTCAGATGTTGTACAGTTTCCATGAAAGACAAATGATGACCAAAGAAATTATTTTCTGTTCTGTTAATGGGAGTCTTTTAGAATAATCCATGGGTGTCTTCAAGACATTTAAAAAAATAAAAATCTTCCTGACAGTTTTCTTTGTAATTTTTTGAATGAGATTGATTTTATGATCGATCTTATCTTTCCCTAAATGACTGCTTTATTGCAGCAGAAGGAGTCGCACAGTGTTATACTGAATGTCTTTGAGTAAAAACCAGCTCTTGTTGCCATAGCAGTGAATTGTAAAGATGCACATGGAACTGCCTTTAGCTAAAGTGAGTCAAATATTTGTTGGAAGTTACTGATTCTTTTCTCTGATTCTATTTATGACAGTCATATAACAGAAGTGTGCAAAAAAACCCCCAACTTTTAGGGACGAAATAAAAATTGGCAGTTAGTTGATTTGTGTGTGACCCACAGCAGATAAGACTTGGGAACAAAGCTATTTAGTGCCTTGCACAAGACTGTCCTGTTCAGCTTGAAGGCAATGTGAGCAGTGCAGCGCTGTACTTCTGTGTCATGCTACCTGCTGCATGCAACCTTGCAGCATTTCTTGGGGAACTCCTGAGGTGATCGCACACTGTTAGTGTCAGAAGATGCCCATAGCACAGATACGGTTGCTTCTAACACTGCACCTTTGCCTAGAGGTTCTGGGAGAGGCATGGATGCTTAAAAAATGGAAAAAGGTAGCAGAGAGGTAAAGCAGTTCCTTAAGTGATTAATCAAGTTAGGCTTGTAAGGAGAGTGGGTGAGTTTCTTTGCCTTCAAGGTGAATAATGTGAATTTTGTTGTGAGTATGCAGATTTAATTAAATGGTTACTCATTTCTTCTTTGCCTTATTAGTGCTGTGAACAGGTTCTTTCCCAAGCACATAGGAGATCTGTGGGTTGTCAGTATCACAGGATCACCAATCATCTGATAAAAAAAAGTTTAATTATAGTATTAGTGTCCATGGATTTGACACACTCTTGGCTATGAAAGTGTTTTACAAAGCAAGAATTGGAGTTCCTGCTCTACTCAGCGACCAAGCAGTACTTGGTGGTCTTCACTCCTCTGGGTTTGTTTGGAGTGGTGTGTGTTGTGGTGTTGTTGTTGTTTTTGTGGTTGGTTGGTTGGTTTTGTGTGTGGTTGTTCTTTGTTTATTGTGGTTTTATTTTGGTTTTGTGGTTTTGTTTTGGTTTTTTAATAAATCTTTTCCCAAAGGATGCTCCCGTGCACATCACATGCAAAATGTAAACAAACTGTAAATTGGAGTTTTGCTACATAACCTGAAACTCTGCACCAGTGTCCTCTGGCTTTGATACGTAACGTTGCCTACTCTAAAACCTTGAACCACTCACCCAAGGCATCTAGAGAGAAGCCCTGACTGCCTCCTCTAAAACCCTGTCAGATACCTCTAATGGAAAATTGATTAACCACCACAGTTCAGGCTTTTGTATTGAAGTAATCTAATGACATCACAGGTGAATGAACAAGTTGATAAGATTTTATGACTTGTGTATTTTGAGGAGGAGCTGTTATCTCGTGGTATTTGAATTGGCTCAAAACAGCACTACTTGTCATCCTGTATTTATGGTCATCTAATTAATGTAGGAATTTATGTACAGCGTAACTGAAATATCACTTCTGTCCTTTCTGACTGTGTAGATCTACATAGGCAGCCATAGATTTGTTGTTCTTGTGGATATGACTGTATATTTCAGTGATGACAATTCTCACTATAACTGCTGGAAGCTCCTGCCGCTCTGAGCTCTCCTAAAATAGACTTGAAGTCGTCTAATTAGAGTACTTGACCACTGACACAACTAGCGCGCATTTTTTGACAAAAATGTGAAAATGTCTGCTTCATGCACTGTGCTGTAAATGTCACGCTCCGCTCAGTATGTTGCTTTTGGTACGACAATGCTTACAATGTAAACCTAGATCTCACTTAAGCTATGTAGTATCGTTTAACTAAAGGAGAACAGAATTTGGCTTCCATGTTTTAAATAAAAGTTTCTTTGAAATGTTTACTGTTTTGGAGGGAAGGAGAGAAGAAAGTTTAGAAGCCTTTCTTTCAGGAAGAAACTTTCATTGGCTGTTAATACCTGATTCTGGGGGTAAAATTGGTGAGAGAGTGTCTATGATTAAAATACCAATTCTTGCAAGGAAGTGTTGATTCCCTCTACCTTCACTTCTTTCCCTGCTTTCCTATTCCCTTTTTCTAGAAGTAACTAGAGCTGTTGACAAAGCTGAGGAGTGAATCTTCAAGAGCTCCAGTCCACCAATTTCCTCAGGGTGCAAGTCTACAGATACCCTGAAGTTAAGGAGTGATGTGTTAATTTTATAAATGGGTTGTAGCTATCAGGAGTTGTGTGGTAAAGCATTAACTTGTTCCTGCATTGTTGGTGGAGGGACTTCTGTTCAGAGGGAGGCGGCAACAATGGGAACTGACCAGAAAAAGCAGCAGCCAAAGAAAAATCTGAACCCAATTGAAAAACCTTTCCAGAATATTAAACATTGCAGTTCTGACTCTTTTTAATTAAATTGTATTTGAGTCAAAAAGTAGTTTTTCTTGGCAGTTAGCAGAAATGTCTTAATACTTAATTCTTGATTCTCTGTTTCTGCGTAATTGCTTTTGGGTGAATCTTTTTGAGTCATATCTGAGTTCAACCTATAAAATGTATGTTCGAGAGATGGGGAGAGGGGGGAAGGAGGAATGTAGAATGTGGGTTGGAATAGGAGCCCAGCCAGAATTTAAGACAGGGACTGAGGACAGCTGCTCCTGTGGACTGTTATGTGCCCTCTGAGTTAGGGCTGGGCTGGCCCCTGTGTGTTTTAGGACTATGTATTTTTGCACTTTTGAATTGGCCTGGGATTATGTAGGTTCTGTACACTTATTCCTTTGAAATGCCATCCTAGTGCCCAGAGCAAGGACCCTCTCCCCACTGCACTACGGGTTCAGCTTAATAGTTAATTTCACCTCCCTAGCACACAGACGCTCCAGAAGGATAAGGATCAAAGGACTGCATGTGATGAAGCTTGGAGGTGCTGCTAGATAAACAGGTAGGTTCTGGCAGGGCTTAGGCTCTTTGCAAGCTGGCAGCCTGCCTGGGCAAAAGAGAAGATGGATAAGACATAGTTTGCTGAGCTGCAGCTGGGGGAGGAGCAATGGTAGGGCTAGGAGCAGGTGTTCAAAGCAAACCTTAATAGCCAGTGTTACCAAACAAGACTAATCCACCTTTTGCCTGCTCCTGTTGTGTGTCTAGCATGAGGTATAGTGGGAATCTTCATTTTCACTTGAATTTGGGATTTTAGAGGTTTGGTGCCGTTAAGGATGCTAACTGCTCAATAACTTGTTTTTGCAGCTATTGCTGTTTTTTAAAATGCTGGTCTGCTGGGGAGCAACTCATCCTATCTGCACTCAGCACCTAAAGCAGCTTGTTTGGGATTTCTGGCAGGTCTGTCCTGCCTGAGATAGACTCAGTTATTTCGTATCTACCAGCACCAACCTCACTTTAAGGTGTGCTGCTTGGATTTTTCAGACTGAGATAGTTAAAACGACTCTATGTTGTGACACCATAATGTATTTGCTAAATCCCATCTAAAACTATTCTCTCATTTACAAGCCACTTCACTTTCCAATGCTGCAACTGTAAGATGAGAGTAAAAATTCATCAATTTAAAAAATTTCCATTCCTGATATCCTCCTGCTAGCAAAGGCTATGACCCATTTCCCATATGCCACCTGAGGCAGGAGCATTCAAGTAGGTTCAGAAATGCATGCTTTTGCCTTGACAGTCTGTCATCACGTCTGAAAGATTGATAGGGTATGGTGATGAATAAACATATGGCATTTATGTGGAGTCTCCTTTGAATATAAAGCATGGAAGTAACTCCTGAAATAAAACAGAAGTGTGGGAGGGGGAAGATGCAAGTGTCAAATCCTGGTGCAGAAGAGTTCTTTTCCTTTGCAAGAGGAGCCAGCCACTATGTAAATAGAGGCAAAGGCAGGTAATGAAACAGAAAATGGGCATTTAATCCAGCTCTCTTGGAGGTTTTGTGGCAAAACTCTAATTGATGTCTATGGGAGGTGGATTAGTCTATTCGACCAGCACCAAAGCCTTGTGATGCTTTGGTAATTGAGGACGTTGTCTTACTTCCATCAAGGTTTAGCTTGTGGCTCAGTGAACCAAAAACTTGATTAATAACTTTTCCACAGACAGTGAGGAATCTTTTTTTTTTTTCTCTTATCAGTTTTCCATTTAACGCTAAAACTGGCAGTAGCTACTTTGCTCTGTTCCAGTTTGGAATAGCAGTTTACATAAAATATACAGATTAATAGATGGATAAGGCTCTAAGAAGAAATCACCCCACACGGTAACACAGAGGACTGCTGAATAATCCCTTACAGGCACACAGATAAGACTTGTAAAATAACATGGGGCAACTCTCTGTGTATACATTCGAACCTCCCTATAGAAATCTGTTCTCTTTTAATTTCCCCAGAGTCTGTGGGTTTACTGCCACTTTCTGGAGATAAGCCCACAGAGTTGGTTAAGAGGAAATTGTTGGTGAAGGTAAAATGTCCTATGGTGATCTTCTCAAAATCTGCTACGTGCGACTTACTTCTTATCTTTAGAGCTGCATTCAAGCTCTGAACTTTCTGTCCAATCCTCAACTTCTCCAAGGCTCGATGATATTCACAGTTCAAAGATTTAGAGGTTTAGCTTGAGCTGTTTTCTGCTGATGCCTTTTTAAAATACACTCTTCTGGAGTCTCTCTGGGATGAGAGGGCAACAGAAAGGCAGGCATAGTGTGAAAAAAGACCTGTCCTGCAGCTTGAATGTTGCTTTTCCTTCAAAATCAAGAATAGTTTTCTCATAATGCCTTCTAGACACATTAAGGGAAGCTTCCTCTGATTCTGTTTTATTCCAGGAATATCCACTCCAGATTGCTTCCCATGAATGCTCCCAATGTTTGTTCTCAAGTAATATTCTGAAGTAATACTTCTGGCATTTGTTTTCTCTATTTGCCTCCCTCCTTTGGTGGTGGGTGGTGGTTGTTTGATTTGTGTTGGGTTTGGGGGTTTTTTTGTGTTTTTTTTTTTTTAAGTTGGTGTTTGGTTTTTTTTGACAGCTATGCTTTAGCAATATGCCTTCTCAGCTCATTAGCAATGTCCCCTCTCTGCTTTCTAGGAGTAACACCACAGGTGCCTTTGCTTTCTAGCAACATACCCAATTTATTTTTTAGGAGTATCAAGCCCCATTTGCTGTTTTGGAATATTGCCTGGTTTTGGTTTCCAGGAGCTTTTGTTTTTCCAGGAGTATACACCTTCTGCTTTCTATGAGTGTGCTTTATCTACCTTCTAGGCATATTAACCCCTCTACTTTCTAGCCATATCCCCTCTTTTGCTTTCCAAGGCTATTTTTCCCTTTTCTCTCTAGTAGCAAATCCATATGCTTTGCAGAAATAACTGTCTTGTTTTCTAGCAATATTTTCCAGTTTGGCTTTTTAGAAATCTCTCTCTAATTTCTAGGCATTGCTTTTTAGGAATATTCTTCTAGCTTCTTCCTGGGAATGCTTTCTAGAGACATCTATCTTCCCTCATTTTTGCCTCAGGGAATATCCCGTGTTTGCTTTAGGCAGATAACTCCACTTTGCTTTTTAGGACCATGTCCCCTTTTGCTCTCTAGAAATGATGGTCCTCCACTATTTTATAGAAAAGGCTCCTCTTCTCTATTGAAATAATTATTTTCATCCTTACAAGTTTATTTTCCCTTTACTTTCTAGTAATATTTTCCTTCTGCTTTCACCAGCTCTCTGTTCTCCAGGAATACACTCCATCCTCCATTTGCTTTCTAGGTATGTTGTCCCTCTGCTTTCTAGGAATACCTCCACCTTAGGGGGCGCAGGAGTAATCTACCTTTGCTTTCTGTGACAGTCTTCTCTGTTTTCAAGGAGTATTCCTCCTCCGTCCTTTTGGAAGAACTTCCAATTTACTTTCTAGCTAACGCTCAATCACTGTTTCTCAGGAGTAATGTCCTTTTGTCTTCTCCCTGTGTTCCCAGGTTGTTTACTACCACTGCTTTTTATGAATGTCCCCTTTTTCTTTCCAGTAACATCTCCTAGCTGCTTTCTAAGAACATTCACGCTTTAGATTTCTAGCAGTAACCTGTCTCAGCTGCCTGAAAATAATGTGGGTTTTTTCCACTTTCAAAGAAAATTCCTTCTGCTCTCATCTCATCTGCTTTCTAGCATTAGATCCTTTCTGTTTCCTAGGAATATTCCTCACTTTTTGTTTTTCTGGGAATATTAATCCCACCTCTTGCTTTCATGGAGTGTTCCTTTTCTTTTCTAGATATCTCTTAATCTGTTTCCAATGCTTGCATTTGTTTTCTAGGACTATCTCTTGTCCTCTGGGAGTCTGCCCACCCTCTATTTTTCTGAGAGTTTCCTGCAGCTTTCTTGTTTTGCATATGATTCCTCGTTTTTACCTCCTTATAACTGTGAAGTTCAGGCTGAATTTAAAGTCCATTTGTAGCTCCCTCTGTAGACACCTTCAAGGCTTTGCCACAGTAGCTCCTTTAGCAGCCCATCAGTTGGTGACCAAAATATTCTGGTCTTTGTTACCGTCTCTTTTCATCTGCTCAATACTGTTTCTGTGTCCCTGTGTTTATATTATTTCTTGTTACTCGTTCTTTTATACTGAATACTCCTTAATCAAATTGCTTATGAGCCACATGCTCTCATACTGCATTCCTTTGCAGCCTCCCTTGCTTTTTAGGAGCACCTCCTATGCTTTTGAGGAATATCTTCCCCTCTTTACTTACTAGGAATGTCATTATTTAAGGAACATTTCTGGGAATGCCTTCCCTTTGGTCTCTAGGAAATCCCTGTGTCTCTGTTACATATTCCCTTTCTACTTCCTAGGAATGTCCCTACCTACCTGCTGCCTGTGAATTTCTCCTCTGCTTTCCAGGAATTCCCCGTTGTTTTCTAGGACTGTGTACAATATAAGGAAGTCCCCTTTGCTTTCTAGGAGGAGTTCTTCATTTTTGTAGGAATGCCTTATTTGTGTTCTAGTGATTTGTCCTTGTCTTTCTAGGGATGGTCAGTTTTGTTTTGAGGAAATCTTTATTTGCTTTCTAGCAATTCCGTTTTGTTTCCTCAAAATTCCCTCATGGCTTTACAGGAAATTCTTCAGCTGCTTTGTAACACTTGCTTTCTAGGGAAATCCCACTGGATTTCTAGGAAAGACACTTCTTTTAGATAAATTAAGTTTTATTTCTGGGAATTCCCCCCCCTACTGTGCTTTCAAGGAAAGCCCTGATTGCTTTAAAGGAATTTTATTTTTTCATTCTAGAAGTTCCCCAGTGCTTTCTAGAAGGTCCCTGTGTGCTTTAGAGAATATATTGCTTGTTTTTCTTATAAATCCTCATTTATTTTCTATTAATTCCCATCTTTCTTTCTAGGGATTCCCTGTCTGCTTTCCAAAAGCTTTTGTGGTGCTTTCTAGAAATTCACTAATTCACTCCTTGTTTACCAAGAGTTCTTTATCTACTCAGTAGGAATTCCCTGTTTATTTTCTAGATGTTTCTCCTCTGCTGATAGTCTGATAGTTCTCTATTTGCTTTCCAGGAATTTCTTGTCAGTTTCCTAGGAATGTAAGGTCTGCTTTCTGTGAGCAGAAATTTTTTGTAAAAATTCCCTGATTTCTTTCTAGGAATGTCCCATTTGCTTTCCAGGGATTCCCATGTGCTTTTATGGAATTCCCAGTTTGTCTTTTATGAACTGTGCAGTGCTTTTTAGGATTTTTCCCTTTTCTCTCATATGACCTTTCTGCTCAGCTATGTAGGAAGTCCCTAGGTTTTTTTCCTGTGAGTTTTTTCATGTTTTAAGAAGTGCTCATCAGTTTTCATCGAAATTATGTTCTAAATACCTAGAAATCTTCCACATGTTTCTAATGAGTTCCTATGGAATCTTCCTGGGAATTTTCTGGCACTTTTTTGAGGACTTCCCCCTGGGGTTTCTAGAAAGTGAACTCATTTAGGAATTCTCTGGTGTCTTCTGTATAGGCTTTATATAGAGATTTGGGGGGGACATAGAAATGGACATCGGACCAAGAAACCAAAAATGCAAACCACCAAAATACTTAAGAGAACAAGGCAAGGCCTTTCTGTATATAGAGTGTATGCTATCATTATGGTGAGGATAAGATACCTATGTATATTCCATGTATGGCAGGAAGGGCCTGTAGAAGGTGAGGAGAGACTTTTCTGTCTGTATGTAGAGTGTATGCTCTCTATGTATACGCTACACATGCATAGAAAAGCTTTGGTGAGTAAAGTCTTTTCTGTAGACAGGCAATGTGAGTGGTCTGTACATACACCACAAGAAGCAGAAAACAAAGTCTTGTTAAGATGTTTTGCATCAATAGCTTTTGAGGCATCCTGGTTTTCAAAGTGTGTCCTTCATTATATGCCCTGTGTATTCTTGGTTTTGTTATGACTATATAGATATTGCTAGGAAGTTGTTTTTTCTACTTGTAGGCCCAAGATGAGGCAGTCTTGGTATCATGCTAGATAGTATTACTATCAATGGGCCCTCCACTTTTTTTTTCTACCCCAGAGATTGATTCAAGGCCCATGGAAACTGGTGAAAATCTTGCAGTTGTCATTATATTGCTCTAGACCAGACTTCTAATGCTCTGCAAAACATTTGCTGTAAGCTTTGGCCTGGTGGTTATGGAAACTCACTTATTGCAGCCTAGTTATTGTGATCTTATCTTTTATGCAGTTGGTTTTGAAACAGTAGAGCCTCTTTAAGTTAAAGAAGCAAATTTAAAAGTCCATAGTGAGACAACTTGTTTTAAACTTTAAAGTTCCACAGCTATTTTTTTGTAATCAAATTGCTTAGGCAAGTCCTAAACACAGTAAGCACTTGGGTCCTTAAGTGTGCTGCTGCTTCTGCTTCTGGCACACTAGAAACAAATGAACCCCAGAGGCCTTTATAAGTTGCTATTGTGCAGCTGTTGGCATGTTTTCCAATGGCAGCCACCAGTGAAAGCCAATGAATTTCATGGGAGTGGGATGACTAACCTCTCTGAGGCACATAAGACGTTGTTGCCAGTACTGTCAAAGATAGATAATCATCTTCCATGAAGTGTCCAGTAAAACATCACACCTACAAATCATTTCTATTTCTTTTTGTATTTGAAAGAGCAAAGCTGTTTCAAAGACCTTCCTGTTTTAACTTTTAACTCCCTAGCAGTCCTGCATGTGTATATGAGTTACAGTCTCCTATGTATACCTACCTGGCTGAAATATCTGTCTCAGTGGTGAACAAGATGCCCTTTCTCTATGGCTTTTGTGTGTGTGTGCTTGAAAGATGAATTACATTTGATGATAAATAACAAGGTTGCTTCTCAGATTTTTCAAAAGTGTTTACCATGATGTAAAAGTATTTAATCAGATCTGCCCATAATGTCATTCAGTACTACTTTTTTTCTTAGCTGAGAATAGCACATTATTACTTTGCATAAATGCTTTTTTTTTTTTTTTTTTATCAGTGCACAAGGCATGATATGTAGAAACTTCCTTTTAACTGTCAAGTGGGCAGTGGAGTTGAGCTTGGCAACAAACACTTGAACACTGAAGTAGGCCCAAAGCTCATTCAAAGCTTTATAAAGCATGAAGTATTAGCAAGAGAGCTTGGTCTCCAAGTCTTTGTTCTAAACTCTTGGGCTGAAAAGCTTTTTAAAAGGTGGTATTTTCTCAGACTTTTGAAGATGACCACAAAGCACTGTTCCCACTGCAGCACTGAGTAATGCTTTATCCAACTGTGTGATCATGTCATATTAATTAGTTTTTCTGGCAGAATCAGTTAAGTTATTTTTCAGAAGCATGATAACAGAAGTGTCTTCCTACACTGTTGCATAACAACATAGTAGACAATGAGCACTGAGGTGTGTTAGGGGCCAGCTCTTTTCTGGTTTGTTGAGCTGTTTATGTTCATGCAGAGATTCTTGTTCAGTGGCCCTGGCATCTCCCTGACTATATCTGTGAGGTCCACAGAAGGCAAGCAAGTCTATGGGGCCAGCATCCTTCCAGTGAGTGATTGGCACTTCCTTTAGAGACAGGAAACACCATGACTTAGACATGGCTGTTAAACTGAAGTAGTCTGACTCACGCTGAGTCTCATACCTTGCTTTCACTTTGTGTCCCCAGCTAAAGGTGATGTCCCTTTATCTCGCTTAGTCATTTTCCAAGGTTTTCAATCTCTGAACACTACTATCTTGCATACCTTGTGAAGTCAGCTCCTGCTAATTGACGGTGCTTTTAACCTCAGGTTGGTTCTTCAGTGACCTTGGATCTCCTGCCCAGGTTGCTTTTCTTGCTTCATCCCAACAGCTTCATTTTAACTCACACAGGCAGGGCAGATGATCTTCTTGATGCATTAGTTCTTTTTTCTGCCTTACTTCTCTGGTACTGCAACAGTTACATGCACAGCATTTTTGTCTAATTTATTGCAAACACCCATTAGGGCTGAGAAGCCCTTATTTCTATTCCCTCCTCTGCCCACCCTGCTGCTCAGCCTTGCACACTCCTTCCCCTCACATCTGCAACATCCCATGGCTATGTGCAGCCTGCCAGTGGGAACAAGCAGTGCATGTCTGACATCAGGGTTTTCTGCTGCTTAGTGCCAGTTAGATCTGATGGCAATGTCACATTAATGAACTAGTGACAGAAAAGTAGGGAGAAGTGTAGCAGTCAGTGCAACAGCTGGTCTTGATAATCTAGGAAGAAAAAAAAGCTAGTTTTCATCGGCATGTGACAGAGAAGGATGGGCATATCCTGCTAAGACCACAGCACAGAAATACCTTTGTGTAAATGAAGAGATGAAGCAGAGGTGGTAGCCAGAGATCTTGGGTTTTAAAGGCTAATGAAACCTGCTACCTCAGACCTAAACAACAGGAAAGGATAGGAGATGCTATGTCTGTCTAAGTGGGCAGAAAATAACAATTAAATCTAACCTCGAATGCATTGTTTCAAGCAAAGTTAGTTGCATGCTTCACAGAAAGTGGTGATGTTTATCCTGCCTTGTGGCTTCACTCAGGACTTTCAAGAAAACAACTAAATGGAGGAAACAGCCTACCTGTACTGTAATAGCCATGGAGACAGGAACCAGTCTAGGACACATTTTTTGAAATCTACTTAAGTGACACTTTGATGTAACCGACCCAATTTTTCAACCATTTGGTAGCTTTCAGAGAGGTAAAAATATGCAATATTTTTTAATAAAAAGTGGTTCAGAAAAAGTAAATATCATGATATCCTGAGTTGTGAAATATGTTGTGAATAAAGTCTCAAAGATACTTTTCAGAGAGACTGCCCGTGATTTTGACTTTAATTTTCTTATGCCAAAAAAATATTTAATTGTATTCAAAAGTATGTGTTCAATTAGTTTTGCAAGTATCTCTATCTCCAATCTCACTTGAACCTTGCCCAGAGCGTATTTTGTTGATGGTAGAGTTATGAATACAGCATTATAGAAAAAAAAAAAAAGGGGGGGGGGGGGGGGGAGAGGAAAGAGAAGGGGAAAAAAAACCAA
>WUAM01000323.1:44776061-44787927 GCA_024336885.1 Actenoides hombroni | reverse complement strand
TTGGGGAGGGAGGGGGGTTAACAGAGAGCGTCTGTTATAGGTCTAAGGGGCTGCCCTGACCCTAAACCGTGACATACAGCTACAATGCCTTTAGGGAAGAATGATGTTCCAGGGAATGTATCTTTATATCAAAGGGAAGAACATCTGTATCCATCACTCAGGAACCCTCATCAGCCTTTAGCATTAGCAAATGAGCCAGCATGTCTCAAAAAAACAAATGTAGGAGACATGGAAGTGTGAGAGCTCTTGGCCCAACAGGCATTCCCTTTCTAATTAATATCAAAGAAACAAAGAAATAGGTATTAACTGTATTTTTTGTAACAGGCAGTGGTATATTATTTATGTGCAAAGGGGAGATGAAGTTTCATTCAGCTGTTCTTCTCGTGGCCTCATGTCCTCTGAACTGCAGTTCCTGGTAGTAATGACTTCTGTCACTGATGCTGTGGGATCATACAGTGCCCTTCTTGTATGCTTCTGTAACCTTGCTTGTCTTCTGGGAGTAAAGTAACTAGAAGTTTTCAACCAATTAATTCTCTTATTATGCTTGTATCTGCTGAACAGCTGTTCAGCAGATCTGTGCCAGAGATGTGTTGGGAGCAGAAGTTGAATTTTTCTTTGGAAACACTGGATGTAACATTAGTTTGAATGGGGACAGAGAGCAACATCTCCTGAGCAACAAGGAAAATTCTGAAGGGCAATAGTGTAGGGTTTTGCATCTCAATCTTGGTTAGAGGTATTGGTTCAACCACACTCTGGAAATGTCTTGAAGAAGGTCAGAAACTCGGAAAATGTATGCGTGTGTGTGTGTGTGTGTGTATGTGATTTGACGTGGAGAGACAAACAATGTTCATACCATCAAGACCTGCTCATTGCAGGTACTGTGGGGATATGTTAAAATAATCTTCTCGTTCTTTTTCATTGGTTGCTATTTCCCAGTGTTTATGTGAAATGTAAGATATTTAGCATCTACTTATTTTGCATTTGTGGTCCTATTTTCTGGTTTTAGCTCTCCATTTGTCTGTATTTTCTCAGAAACACTCTTCCCTTGCATGCCGCTGATGGCAATGTACTCCAATGGACGAAGTATTTTATGAACACTTGGGTGCTATCTGTGCTGCATCCTTCCAGATGGCTCAAAACCCTGGACACTGGCAGAAGATATTTTCAGAGAGGAAATGATTTCACTCATTTCAGCTTTTCTGGTAATGAATTATATCTAGAGTTACAAGCTGACGATTGTCTGCCCTGAATAGTCCAAACTTTGATCTTAAGCTTTTTTAGTTCTTGTTCCTGTAGAGTGCCGCTGTTTCGCTGCCTCATGCTGATAACCTCATTCCACATAAAGAACTTCTAACCTGAATAATCAGTTTCCTAGAGATATACCAAACAAGCTTAGCCTAAAAAAATCACATTTGAAAACAGGTCAAAAAAAAAATAAATCTCACTCTGGCATGTATTTTAAATTAGGACTCATAGGGCTGTGGATATGGGGACAATGAGAATATTTTTCTAGTGCCTTGATAAATGAGCACAGGCAGGATGGCAGTGGCTTTTGGTCCTACAACCCATGAAATCTGTGTGCTTGGATATGCTGATAACACAGATGATGATAAAAATTTTCTAGGAGATAGTCTTCCATTCTGTAGAAGGGAGTTTACTAACCATAATCCAGACAATGTTAACTACTTGAAATAGGACCATGGTGTCCTCTTGTCCAGAAGTTTTCATCATATGACTGAGCTGAAATCTTTGCTCTAGATAGAGAGAGGACTAGCAGTTATTAGGTAGTTATTCCTTTATGATAGAGACACATACTAATATTGGAGGTTTAACTGAAATGCTGTATACCTAAGAGTGTATTTTTACAAGTGGATACAGCATGGCCTGAAGGATGTGCTTTTAAATGATAGAGAGATAGGAGGTACTTTCTGGCTTATGAATTGGGGACTATCAGCTGAGGCAGAATTCCCATTTCATTCATGGATGAATGGGGAATCATTTTTGTAATAGGATAGTGATGTATGAATCAAATGTTTTTCTTCTCACTGACAGGGCAATCTTTATAATTACAGATGGGCCATGCTTCAGTTGCCTTACACTTTCAGCAAATGACACTGAATATTAGTGATTCTGCCCTATCTGCAGGAAGCGGTTCAAAGCTGCAATTCTGCAGAATGACTGCGTATTCTGGAGTCTTACGCTGCTAAATTGAAGTAGTTCTGACTTGAAAATTACATCCCTAGTGCTGCAAGTGGTGCCAGAGTGATTATTTGTACCACAGCAAAATATGAATAAACTTGTGACAATGTAGTTTCTTTCACATATTATCTGTGTTTATAGACAGTAGCTATTTTAGTGTGAGATACAGCAAAGAAGTGTTTTGGGACTTTAAAAAATGCTGATATGTGACAGGAAGAGAAGGCTTAGGGCTATTAAAAGGGATACTTCCAAATACAATGATGGAGTTGTGGCAGAGGCCAGCTAGATAATGCAAATCTCTTTAAAACTGTGGTCTTCCAAAATGAGCAAGTCTTTCCAAAGGGGCTATGGGAGAAGAATGTTAATGTGGACCATCTGTGACAAAATGTGATCTGTGGTGGGCCTCAGAAGAGATGCTCCAGTGCAGGGAGCATGGTCCAGGCCCACAAGGTGGGAAAAGGAAGATGCAACGATAGGCAGTGGGAGGATGATGAGTATAAAAATTGCTTGCTGGTGACAGACACTATTGCAGCAGGAACAGCATAGGCCTAGAGCTGCACAAGTATCAGCAAGGACCTTTAACCAGAATGCTGGACATAGAGGGCTGAGCAGATGCTAACAACTTCAGTATTGATTTTGAACTGCAGCCTTAATATCTTTGTAGAGTGAAGTTTATTTTCTGTCTGTTTAAAAACAAAAAAAAAGACCTTTTATTTTACAATCCACCAACTCTGAAAAAATAGCATGTTTCCAGTTTTGTATTTTACCATAAACTGCAGAAGTACCACCCCTTCTCCTTTTTCTGAGTCTTTTCATGTTGGAGCCCTCTCCTGTGAACAAGCTCTTACCCAAAGCAGGGGACACTCCTTGTCGCTTGCTTGCTTTACCTCTGCCGTTCACTATTTTGGCCTCTTTCTCAAGCTGCTCACTGGATCTTCCAGCCACCTGCTTTCTGGTGGGTAATGTCATGACAGGAGTGATAAAGAAGTGTGTGATACAGCAAGAATATGGGTAAAATAAACAATAAATTCTGTCTTGCTCTTCACCTGATTAATTTTTGATTTTATTTTTTTTTTTTCCACTAGTGGTGTTCTGCCCAGCCTGTTGATGAGCATGGGGAGGAAGAAAGGATGTGCGAGTGACTTTCAGGTGTGCCTGCTGATTCCTGTTACAAGAGGTTGTTTTGGCTCATCAGAGCTGGAGCTCCTGGAGTTTCCCTTTCTCAGTGTGACTGGAGTCCATGGTGGTCACTGCGCACTCTTGCCTGTCAGCAATATTAGTCTGTGGAGAGATGTGCTGCTTGTCAGACTTTCTGCATGAGGACTGCTGCCATTCAAATAAAATTCGATTCTGTCTAGGAAGCCTTTATTTGAAAGGACTGCCATGTACCTGGTGGCTCCAGAAACAGATGGGAATACTGAACATGCTGTCAACCTGCTCAGAGTGAGCTGGCCGCCTACTCTGCTTTATTCAAGTCTGTTTCAAATATTGCAAAGTGTTTGTTTCAGAAAGTACTCCTTAATTACTAATATCTAAATGATTATGCACACTCTTTTATGTGATATGTTGTGGGAAGCCTCAGCTTGTCCAAGGGATTAGAATGTGAGTCAGATAAATAACCTTGAGTGAACATCTTTGTACCCTTGAGGAGGCCAGAAAGTCCTGAGAAAAGAACCACCAGTTCCCAAACAGAGAAAGCTTGCCAAAGTTAATTGTGGACAGGTAGTCTTTGCTTAGGCCAATCAGGTGTGGGCACTTGTAATCAGAAGGGTTATAAAAGGGCTTGCAGCCACCATAGGATGGAGCCTGAGAGAGAGTGTGTTGAATCTGTCTCAACAATGACATGTTGAGACTGTACAACGACACCTCTTTCTAGTTCTCATATGCGAAGCTTTAATTTAACGCATAGTAAGATCTCTTTGCACACACATGCTCAATTCTAGTAGGTTTAAGAAGCTCTGGTGGAAATTGTTGTTTCTCTTATTGCAGTGGTTTATTTATATATATTTTTTTAATCTGCTTTTGTTTCCCTCCTACCTTCCTTAATAGAAGTGGTGGTGATAGACATGAAAGTCCGCAGAGTATTTGTGCAAACCTCACTGCTGACCCTGGGTGGGGTTTGCCTGGCTACACTCCAGTATTGTTTTCTCTTCACCACTACTATTAGCTAAACCAGTTAAAAATAAGATGGGAGGTGCCAATACATTTTGAAATCAGATGTGATGATAGTGCAGTTCTTGCCCATCTCTCCCACAACACTGGGAACCTGCATTTTTCTGCTCACCCATCATGTCAGCTCCTTTGGACACAGATTTTTTTGTCTTTCACTCTCTGCCCTTCTCTGGGTGCTTGATAGATGAAATACAAGTTCTTCCCACAGACCTCTACAGAGCAGACTGATGATGACTGTGCAGGATAAGATCTTTAGGACAAGGACTATCTCTTGACTATAGATTCTTCACTGACAGCAGCTGTCTTACTTCTTGGCATATTCTTTTGTGTGATGATGAGTGAAGATGATGAACACTTTGCTCTGAGTAAGGCATAAAAGGAGAAACCAAGGAGTTTCTCATAGTTGACTGAGATGAGGTCTGAGTCCTCATGTCAGCATCTCTATGAACGTTAAAACCTCCAAGAATGCTTCTGTGGTTCATACAGCATATAATTTTCAAGCACTTTTCAGGACTTATGCGGACACTTCTGTCTTCAATAGAGCAGAACTTCTGAGATGTGAGGGTCAGGGCATTTTATTGTTGCTTATGAAATAATTCACCCTTAATGCAGCAATTGGATGTAGAGCATTTAGTTGTACACACATAGCTGAAGACATGCTACTGCTATTGGAGTAAATGGTTATGGTGCTTACATGTCTTAGAAAATGTTGTGAGTTGTTGGGATGGGAAAATAATGGAAAGGAGTTAACTCAGATAATGCTTCTCACTCCAGTTTCTCTCTGCTTCCTTGCATTGATCAATCACGTTCTGCTCACAACGGCTTCCACTTGGAAGTGAAATGAGTGGAGCCACTTCTTTATGGCACTTGCAAGTCACTTGTCTGGCTTGGAGGTCCTTAGGTTTTTATCTTTTCTATAAATGCAATCTTTGTACTTCACTTTTTCTTTACTCCTTTTCAGTATTACACTGTTTCCTTTAGGGATTGACTTTTTTTTTTTTTTTTTGTCTGAGGTGACTGTAGTTCTTAAGATACCTCAACAGGTCTTTGGAACAGTCCTAACAATTTGAAATTCAATGTTTCACTTTATGCTTCTTTTCCTTATTTTTATTTTAGAACTCTCCATCCTACTTGTGAGAGTGGTTGTGTTTTTTAGAAGATGTCTGCTTATTGCATTTGCATTCCTATTAAACTGCAGCAGCTTCTGCTGTCCTTAAACTTGGACAAGAGGAATTTCAGTTAAACACCCTCTTCTTAAGTTCTTCTTCTTTCTATAGTGGGCTTTTCCATACATAAGTGAGGCAGAATTGTACTTCTTTAGTTGTTTTACATTAGCTCAAAGCCAGGCTTCCAAATGTCAAAATCCTTTGTGTTTTTCCTTCAGTTCTTAGTGTCTCTGAGCACTGAATACTAGATAACATCTCTCTGAGGGCTCACTATCATGTATTACCATCATTGCCCGTATTGTGATGTTAGACTAGCAAAGTAAACAATATAATCCACTGGCTACTTTCATGTTGTAGACATTGCTTTATTATGTAGACACACCAGTGAATATTCATAAGCCACACATACTGCTTATCTACCTGTTTTAGCATATACTTCAAGTGTTACTTTCACATTCAAAGAAATATTTGAGCCTTAAATATTTTCTTGACTATTTTGAATATGCATCTCTAGTGCACATTTGGCTTCTTTCTGTAGTGTATTATGATAGAATGTGAACATTTTAAATATTTAATAATTAAATGTATTTAATAAGCCATCTAGTTAATTTCCCTTGCAAATCCTTAATGATGAAAACTTTTGTTTAGACCTTTTCCTTTACCTTGTGCATCATGATGCATTAATCTCTCTTTGCAGTTCTTCCCCCCCAGCCAGGTTTACACCCCTAGAAGTGCATTCTCACTCAGGCCAATTTCAGTTACTGTAAGAATTAGGTTTTGTCTGACATTTGTTTCAAATAATTTACCTAAGGAGCAGAAATAATATCTGGAGCTAATTTCACTAATTTCCCTGACATTACCCAAGGCTGCATATAAATCACTATGTACATTACATTTTCTTGACCACTAATTTTGCTGTTCTCTCTAGAAGCACTGACCAGGGCCAGAGCAACCATTATCCCAGACTTCCATGAGACACAGTCTGTTATTTTTACTTGAAGCAGGACCTATGATAAATTAATTTCATTAACTTCAAGTCAGTGCCCAACTCTTGGTTTCTAATCAGTTTTTTATTTTGCTCAGAGATCACTAGCTGCTAAAGCATAACATCAATCTTCAAACAGAAGTGAAATTGATCTCTCCTTTCAGAGCTTAGAGGCAAAGGGCCCCTTCTGAAGCTTGCTTGAAGCAGATTTAGCTCTTGTGCCCCTGCCCCTTCCATCAGAGGTTACTGCCTCCAGAGCCCTGCCAGCAAAGCATGTTGTGCAAGTGATCCCTAACCCACGGCAGGCAGAGTCCTCCAAGTTATTGCAAACAGTCTGAAGGGTTTGGGCTGATATTTTGGCATCTTTCATAATGCAGAGGAAGGTGAACTCATGTCATTCACCTCAGCAAAGGTGCACATGTGAACAGCCTCCAAACCCTTGGTGGTGATACATAGTGAAGGTGCAGTCACTGGTTGCAGGTGAACATCTTACTTGTCATTTGCATGTAATGAACAGTGAGTCCAGTTCCCTCTTAGTTGATAACACCTGCAGGGATCAAATTTTGAACTGAAAATTTTTCTCAGCACTTTATCAATCAGCAATTTATTGCAGCATGGTCATGTGAAAGAAGCCCTGAGCTATTGTGGGATGAGCTTTGCTTTGCTGAGAAGATGATCCTGTAATTGCTGTTGGCCCTCACACCTTATCACCAATAGACCTTGATGGCTCTGCCCAGCCTCATCTGGGACCCTTGGCCACCACATTCTCTGCCCATGAGCACAGGGACTTCGTTTAAGCTTAGGCTTACAGACCCAGTTCTTGCACTTCATTTTAGGCATAGCTGTTCCTAGGTCTGTTCCTGGATTGTTGCTTGGTTTTCCTGAACTGACCTTGGACATGACTTGGTCCTTTATATCTGCCTGATGATCAATGTACTGTTGACTGGACATGTTGCTATCACCACCCCACTTTGCCTGCCCAGGTCTGGTGCAGTAGTGCTGAACCCTGTCAGTGGGCTTATTGCCCAGCCTGTGTTGTGGCCACTGCTAGCCCTTGGCTCACCATCATCTTAGGGACCAGCCCTCTGACAGTTGGTTATACAGTAATAATATATAAGACTTTATGCTTTCTCCTGTGCTTTGTAAGAAGCAGCATGACTTTATCTGCTTCTGAGATTGAAAGGAGATAACCAGCTGGTGGTCATGTGAGTAGAGATGCTTATCAGGAGCAAGTACCTTTTTCTAATTTACTGAGTAACAAGTTATCTTTGATAAGCACATGAGGCTCTGTCTTATTTTTCATGGGCCTCTAGGGAAAGGTTGGGTCTGACAGGTTTTCATATCCTCATTTCCCTCTCGGTGCTTCTTCCCTTCTGGCACGGGAGAGCTGGAATGCTGCTGGGCTCTGTCATTGCCTGTTTGCTGATCTGCTGGAAGGTGACTTAAGAAATAGAGGTTGTCAGCTCTGTTACTCCAACCAAATCCAATTAGTTGAGTTTTGGTGCTGCATTCCTTGCTGCTGTAATTTAGCAGGCCTCTTGATGTAACACTGAATTTAGCTTTTTGGCCTCTGAAAATCATTCCAGTACAGGCAAAGTTTTTAGGCTGCTGAAGGCAACAGTATGGCAATTTGGTCTGCAGCCCAGTAACTAATCCTTGGACACAAAAGAATCACTGTAACTTTCAGTCCTAATAATGACTTAAAGAAGCACAGCATACAGTGGTTTTATTTAATATTGCTATGAAATCAATAGATGCGTGGAAATGGATATATTTAGTATCTTCTGGGATTCATTTGGGATTTTTCCTTAATTGACTTGTATGCTTTTTGCCCTAGGTTCCTGGAGGAGGTTTTGCTGACCTTGTAGGATGTAAAAGGCCCATGAACTCTTGTTGTGTGAAATGTGTTCTGTCTTCACTGGGAGCAGATGATACATCTGAAGGAGGTAAGCCTGAAGGAATGGCTGTGTTAGTACATACTGCATTGGACAGTGCTTGCCACCAACTCTGCTACAGAAGGTTTTAATTGATTCTAGCAGTGAAGACTGATGCTTCCAAAAGAATCTCAAGGTCTATTAACTTTTCTGAGGAGATAGGAGGTAATGCAGGCTTGATCCTCAAATTTTTGGAACAGAATCAGAGCTAGATTATCCTGGAGCAATAAGATTTGGGTTAGTTTTGCTGTTCTATGTAAATCCTCAGGGAAATGATACTGCCAGAAGTCCTAATCAAGAACAACAACAGTTGTTTCAAAAATTAGATGCCTTCTATTGACACACACTTAAAACTTGATCTTATTTTCTTCTCTCTTTACTTTTGGATGTGTTATGGGATCCTGATACCCATTACCCAGTAAAGATCTTTTAAAAAAATCACCAAACCAAACAACTTTTAAAATAAATTACACAACACAGATATTAACTCAGAAATAAATCTTGCTGAGGTGGTGGATTTTCCAGGGAGGTGGCATTGAGCTGAGGTGACAAGAAAAAGGTCCCTTGTTTTCTTGGTTGGAAGTGATGTACGTTGTCCTTGTTTTATGGTCTTGTAGTCAGGGTGCTGATGAGCAGTGAGGGATGTTGGTCTGATATCCTCACCACTGCAGCAAAAGCAGGAAAGTGCAGTGAACAAGCATCCCTTCTCATTTCAGTCTGTGGAAGCTCATTGCAGACCTCATCATTGAGTCTCTTGTGTTCAAGTAGCATGTATGTGGGAATCAGAGAAGGCTTATTTATTAAGCTTTCACACATTGTAAGGCTGTGAGCAGGTGAGATAGGGAGAGACTGTTAGGTTATCATAACTTACAGAATAGAATTATTTAGGCCATTTACTAGGAAAGAGGTTTAGATCTTATACTGCCTGGCAAGTTAAAAGGTTTCTGTATCCGATATAGCTGTAAGATCCTGTGGAGACAGATGAAGTAGACTAATCCTGTGGTGAGGGGCAAGGGATGTTTCCTTAATAGTAATTCTTTTTTTTTTTTTTCCCTGTTGGAACACTTTTAAAAAATTCGATATTTTATTTCTCCTTTAAATAATTTTATGGATTAGCAATGTAAAAAGAAAATTATGTTGTGACTATAACAGGGTCTTATAATTATCTGAAAAAGCTGGTCAGGAATAGAAAGTCTTAAAATCTGAGTGAGGCTCAGAATTACCTGGGAGACCTTGGATCACTGTTGTTCCCATCACTGATGCTAAACTTCCAGCCTTCCTACTGTCAACTGTGAATCTTTCAACTGTGATTTACCCTGGAAAGTGTGATTCACTTAGATCTAAGATTTCAACAAGCTTTTACAGCCTAATTAAAAGAGAGAGGCATATAAAGACACAGTAAGGGGATGCCAAAACAGGGAATTTCTTCAACAGTCACATCCTCTGTGAAAATTTAATGTTCAAACTTTACAGTACCTAAATCCCAGCCTCACGCTTATTGGGGTTGAGGAGGGAGTTCTGATCACTTCAGGAAAGCTTTCAGGCCTAGGACGTGAAGCTGTACTCTATCAAGCCATGCCAGTAAACAGAAATGACTATATCGTCTGGCTTCTGGAGCCAGGTCTCCTGGTCTGCTCTCCAGCTGTTACTAATTCCTTCGAATAGGAGCAACTTGTCCCAGCTCCTGGGAAAGTCCCTTATACCCTGCAGTAAGCTGAAGTATTTTCTCTTAGGGATTGTTGCTGGCTTCCCCAATCAGCATGAAGTGGCAAAGACTGTTCCTCCCTTCAGGATATAAGTGGAATTTGGGATCGCAAAGGTGGCCTTAATCCAAACCTTTACCCTGTTATATGTCACTTGCCTACAGCTGCCCTGAGTAGATGCTAAAAGTCAAGTTCGACCTGCAGTATGTTATCTGAGAGCTCCTCTTTGAGTGGAATTATCTTAATAACCCACTGAGAGCAGCAGCTTCTACCACAGAGCAGATAGGCCCACCTACCCTAGCTCATTACAGCATTGACTGTAACTTTTTTTAGCACTTCTTGTAAAAGAACCTGCTGTCTCCCAGCTTTTAAAGCTTTACATCCCAATAGATCAGGCTTCTTCAAAACAGTCACAGCCCAGTGAATATGAGTTATGTCATTCCTAGTCCAAGGCTGCAGGCTTTGAGTTGACACGATGGTGCAAGGGATTCTCTGTGTGTTCCCCAGCGAGGTCGATTGTAGCTGTGATTGCCTAGCAGTCAGGTGATCATGTCATACTTTGGCTTCATTTTAGCTTTATTTTATAGTAATAGCAAGCAACAATGTGTAAAAGATTGTGTAGCAGAGTGAAAAGGCAAGGTGATGTTGGAGGTTCCGTTTAGTTAGCAGTCACTATAGGAGAGCTGCCTTGTCATTTGATAAAGCCAGTGTAGAGGTAATAGAGAATAACAAACCCCCCAGCAGATAAACAATTGAGAAGCAAAGGAAAGAGAGATCATATAAACAGACTACGTCAAAAAAAAAAAGAAAATGACCTTTAGTGGATTTGAGGACTGAGGAGGAAGAAGGGATTGGCACTGTCAACATTGAACCTCTACAAATGAAGACCTTGGGATGCTGATGACTTGTCATCATGCTGTACCCTCACTCTGCTCAAGGAATACTGAAGCCATCAAACAGATGGACACTGGAAGGGTGAATATAATATCACAGATAAGGTGCAAATATTTATATTACTAAGGATTTTTATGTAACAATTTTATTGTGGATTATGAGTGTTAGCATTATTGCAGTTGTTCTAATAACTAATAATAAATAGTGAATTTTAAATTACTTAGGCAAGATATTAATTGAACTAACAGTAAGCTCTTAACTCTCCATATAGTATGGTCCCTTTTGGCCTGTAAACAGATTTTGAGACTACCAGTCAGAAGAGTTTCTCCCAGCCTCCCTTTGCTTGCTAATTCACCTTGTCAGAAGCTTTTAAACTTATCACCACTTTGTTGGGGTTTTTCCCCTATCCCTGTTACTTAATGTGCTTGAGGAGTATGGTTTCTTCTTAAGCGCCTGAACCCTGTGAATGATGCAGGCTTTGTTGCTGTCCCTCCAAAAATAGGAATTCTTCCATAATTAAGACTCATGGCAACTGCAGAGGTCTGCATTTCTGTAATGTATGAAAATAAACAGGAAAAAACTGTGAAAACAATGTAAGGGATATGAGTGACACAGGCCAGGGAATTCTCCTTGTCATCTCGACTGTCATTCTGTCTTCCTCAGAAGCTGCGTGATCTGACCTATCTTCTCATATTGATATAAAGTTGCAACTTTTTCCTTTATTCTCAAGCTATGCTGCAATAAGGGGGGGGGGGGGGGGGGAATAAAGACAATTTTTTTTCTTTTTTCGGAGGCAAAGGGCTGTAGTCATTC
>WUAM01000323.1:44748676-44775923 GCA_024336885.1 Actenoides hombroni | reverse complement strand
AAAAAAACCCAAACCAACAAACCAAACAAAAACCCCAAAACCAAAAAGCCACCACACTGGCAAGGAGAAATAATACTCCTCCAACACAGAGCAGCAGACTGATACTGAAACATGCCTGTGTTTTCAGCAGCTGTTATGGTTCAAAAAATCTGTTGCCTTTGTTCAAATTTCTTTTTAGTCTCTGGTGCTGTGGCTCGTGTGGTGGCATTTGGACGTGATTGCCTGTCCAATGTGTCCTTCCCACTGAGGTGAAAAGCAAATAGCAGCACCTAAAATTGCCACAGCAAGGTTCCCTAGGTGCTCATCTTCTAAGAGCCAGGCTTGTGCTAGGCACAGAAGCTCCTGAGGAGCTTCTTTGTTGTCCAGGGCTGCAAATTTTATTTCAAACCAGACTTCCAGCAGCTGAAGATGCCTTTATGACAGAGTTTCGCACGGAACAGATAATGTTGTTTTCCAAGCTGTATGTCATGGCTTCTCTTTCCATTTCATCAGTAAGCATGTAGTCACCACAATGAATATGTAGCTGTAAATACATGGGTTTGTATATTGTATTTCAGCACAGTAACATGCAAGCAGATAGCCAAAGTGTAAAGCTTCTTTCTTCTTGTGTTGCTTTGTGCATGTTGCTGTTAATGCTCTGAAGGCAAGGAGAACTGCATTGCACTGCAGGAAACTATAGCAGCACAGTTTATGATTTCATTTTCTTTTCATGTCACTTGATTTGCTGACCTTAGTTAACAGATTCTGGTTTCTGAATTATCCATGGGAACAAAAAACGTAAAAATGGCCTCTTTCCTTGCAATAGGCTTGTCTCTCATGATATGCATTATTCTTTACCTCCTGACAACAATATTTAGAAGTTGCAGGGAAATCTAATGGCATTTTTAGTCACTAGTGGGTTTTTTTTGTTTGGTTGGTTGGGTTTTGTTTTGTTTTGGGGTTTTTTTTGTGTGTCTTTTAATAAAAGAACTGTAGGAAGAGTGTACATATCATATTAGCTTCTTGGGACTTCACTGGGGTAATATGCATATTCCTTTTCTCATTAACTTGTGGATCACAGAAATTGGGGATGTTACAAAGGGCTCACAGAAGTTGGTGTTCCTTCTCCCCCTTCCCTGCTTTTGGTGGAGATGAGCTGCTGTGCATCTGTCATATTAAAACATGCCTCCTGGTAATAACACAAGCACTGTGAGCTATTTTAGGGCACCTGTGTATTGCCGTGGAGGATTTCAAATACCATTTTCGGGTGTCTTTGGAGCTTCTTTATTCATTACTGTCAACAGTGTGGGAAAACTGGTTTGAAAAACCACTCCAAACAAACATAAGCCAAGGCAGGGGATGCAGTAGGAATGAAATATAGAATATTTAAATTGCATTTTACATTAACCTGCATTATGCTAAATTATTGTGGGTTTATCACATAAGGTAGTATTTAATCTGTGGGGAAAAACATAGAACTAGTGTTCACAAAAGGGCTTTTTTTTCTATCCAGAAATATTGATGTCTGAAAAGTGGTGGGTCCTACTCTATGAAAACAAACATACTCCTTAGGTAGGTACGTAAGTTGTGCTTTACCTGAGTCAGCTGAACCATCTCTGAGGAATGTTTTCTCTGACCTGGATGTCTCCTAGTAGCAACCCATCCAATCCATACAGCTCAATATTCAACGATTCATTGTCCTGTGCTGTGACGATCACCAACCTATTTAACATGGTTAGCCCTGACGGTTTGCATAATGTCTTAATGCAGACTGGAAAACAGGTCTGGCACTCAGCTATATGGAGTTTATGGAGTAGCAGAAACTGTCATAGGATTGTCAGGGATGGTTGTTCATGTTGTTTAGTAGTTATAGAGAGATGGTAACTGTATTTGTGGGCTTACTGTAGTGATATTTTTTGAGGGTTTCCAAAGGTCATAATATGCCTGGATTTAGTTGCAGTGTATGAGGACAGATACCATTATTCCTCTTTCTTCTACATGTCAATGACTAACAGAAGATGTGGGAATCATTGTACTGAATTTATCATGAGGTCTGTTTGCTCTGGTGTCCATATCCAACAGTAATAAGCTGTACCAGGTGCTTCAGAGGAACATGTAAGGAAAGTTAATGCCCTCCCCTATAATCCTAATGTCTAATGAATACAGTTTGGTTTATGTCTTGATAAATGTGGGTTTATACACTTCCCAGCTGTGTTGTGTTTGGGGTTTTTTGTTGTTGGGTTTTTTTGGTTGGTTGTTTTTGTTGTTTTATTTTTTGGGTTTTTTTTTTTGTTTTTTTTTAATTAACTGAAATAAATAACAGAGTAACATGTAAAACCATGGCATATATGCTTAAAAATCCTGGACTCCTTTTCCTTTGAAATGGTACTAAGCATGTGTGTAACTTATGACTGTTTCAGTAGTTTTAAATATTTTTCACAAATTCTCTCTGGACAATGTAATCTTTCTGTTTATACAATCTAGATGGAACACAGGAGTGCAAGCTTTCTCCCGTTGGCCTATCATTATGCCACAAAACAGGAAAGGCCAATTTTAAATGCAAATTTTGTTTTTTGGAAGGATTGCCAAATGTGCTGAATAGTGCTGCCTGCATTCTAAGTGCTCAGAATGTGATAGATTTGGTAAAAGACTGTAATTTTCTGCTATAATAATACAGCTGTTGGGAATTATGTGGTAGCCAAATTCATATTAACTTTCCCAAGAATTAGAAACAGTACTACTCAACCCCAAAGACAAAGAGGAATCAGAAGGTAATTGCTGGATGATCATATAACAGACTGTTTTGAAATGTTACCAAGAAGGTCTGAAAAAATGTGAAGCTGAACCTGACTCCATAGTCACAGTTCTTGATTGTCAGAAGACAGCAGCAGAAAGAGCTGATAATTGATTCTGTAAGGATGACAGATCACCACTGATTTGAAGATAAGAAACTAAAAATAGTGGAATAATGCAGGGAATTATCTTCATGATGGTGGTTCTTGGTGCCATACAACCAATTCTAGGAAAATAAAAGCTCCATATTCAACTACTTTTTGTCCATATGAATAACTTTCTCTGATCATTACTTGTTTCTCCTATGTGAAAAAGATTTATTTTTTTTCCAGCATAAGTTTGAAAATAAAAATAATTTCAGCCAAATAAAAAAGGAATATTTTTTTCCTTTTATGCCTGAGAGTGAAAATGAAAGCAATTTTTTAATCTTCCCCCTAAACATTGAATTAAACTCTTTGAAATCCAGTTCTGAGAAACTCATTGAAGTTAGTAGGACCACACACCTATGCTAAGAGAAATGCCTAAATGCTTTTGCTTAATACATATTTATGATATGGATAGAAATTCTATAGCTTGAAAATTTGAAAAGACTGATGAAAGCAAAAGAATAAATGGGATGGGATTGCGATGAGTGGCAGTGAAGGTAGGCCTGAAACCTGCTATGTTAAAAGAGGAAAGCAATGAATTGGGTGAGGTCACTTTGTTAGAGTTATGAAAAAAAAATTAAAATCTTACAGAGCATCCTGTACATTAATTAGCAGTAATGAAAATAATTGTTCCCTCCAGCTTGAAACTGTGGCTAATTACAATTAAGTGTTCATTGCAAGCTAACATAATTAGACCTTCACTATGTTCCATAAATTTATGTCTTAAATTATGCAGGGAGGGAGGAAGTGTCCTTTGTAGTGATTTCCTGTCTGTCTTCTTTTCCATCTACTTCCACAGCTGTTTCTTTGCCTTCTTTCTTAGATGATCCCACTGTGTGTGCTAGACTTGATTATCAAGGCAATTTCTTGCCAAGCCTGAGACAAATTTATGCTGTTTGTCCCTTGTGTCAGGCAGGATCAGTAAGACCCAGCTTCACAGAGGATTTCAGGAATTGCAGCCTCACTAAAGTTGTGCTTTTATGTCTCGGATCCCAAATGCATAGTTTAAGTATCATGCTTTTGTAAAATGAGGGAAGAAGGCGCTAAAAAAAAAAGGAAAAAAATACAAAGATTTTCTACCTTTCTAAAAATACAATTTTCTTATAATAAAGCATCCAATACCTCGACTGGTGTAGGCTGCTATGTCTGCAGTGGTTTTGTGCTGATTTTTGTTTTCCACTGAAATGTGGAGGATAACAACACAACAGTGTATTTCACTACTTTTGGTTTGTCTAGAAGTTACAATGTTCTTTATTTCCATTTGGGGATAAAATATTGTTCACTCATTTGTCATCCTTCCTCTCTCACATCTTAATTTAGATATATGTTGCATATGAAAATTGTTCCATTTAGCCTTCTTCCTTTTCACTCTCTCTCTTCCACCTTTATTTTCATTGAGTCATGAAACTAAAAATATAGGCATTACACTAGGAAGCAATTATTAACATTTAGCTGTTCTGATGATTATCTGGCAGCTAGAGGGGATACATGTACTCTAGCACATTGCTGCCGGAAGACCTGCTGCTTGTCTCGCCAGCTCCCAGATGAGGTGGAATGTCACCTGCATCATCACGTGGCCTGTTCTGGTCATTAGCTCTGGAAGAGCTGGAGGACACAGAGATTTGAGGGTGGTTATGGCTGAGCAAGGAGTGCAATGATGCCTGCCTAGGGAGAAGGGATGGAGAATGGAGAGCTAATTGAGCATAAAAACGGTGATGGAAAAGGCAAACGGTGAGAGAAGGAAAGAGAATAAAATGGCTGGAGAAGAAAAGGCTGTTCAGCAAACTGAGCAAATAAGCAAACAAAGGAAATGCCGCAGGCAGCGATTCCACTGGACTGAGCAAAATCAGCAAAACTGAGCCTGGTTAGTAGATGGCAGGAGGTTGTGGGGATCCCAGGATTCATCAGGGCTTGCTCTTCCCCTGCACTTAGTTATCTGAGACCTTAATGATTTTGGCAAAACAGAGGTTTCTCTCTGTGAGTTCTGCCTGTTTTCAGTCTGGGCTGTTCTGTTCTGGTAGTTGTCCTAGTAGCGTGATGATATTTCATTTTCTAATGGCTTCATTACTTCATTTCTCCTCCTGTCCTCATGTCTTCTGTAGTGTTGCTGTGGACTCTTGAACTGCTGTTGCATTTTGAGATGAAGTAGCTTCTGCCACCTTAAAGTGCTTGTGGTTATTCCATAGGATGAGAAGCACAGGTCAATGCTATCTGATAAGGCTTTGCCTTTGCATAAAACCTTTCAACCTGAAAAAGGAGTGATTGCGTTACAGAATAATGATAGAATAAGGACTGGAACTGAGATCTAACTTATCAACTGCAGATTTGGGAAACACTATGTGATTCCATAGCTAAGCTTTAAGATGAAAGAAGGGAATGTCCTTTAGAGATTTATTTTTTTTTTTAAGTAGTGTATCCTGAAATTAAAAGTCATAAAGCCATTCAGGTTGAAAGGGATCTCAAGAGTTCTTTAGTCCAAAATCTACCTGAGAGCAAGGTCAGCTGGGCAGAGAAGTCAGGGTACTCAGGCCTTTATCCAGTTGTACCCTAAAAATGTGCAGTGATGGAACCTGCACAACCCTGTGCAATCTCTGTCACTGCTTGACTGTCCCAGGGTAAAAAACTTGTTCCTCATGTCCAGGTGTAAACCTTCTTGCTTCAGTTTATGCCTTTTGCTCCTCATCCTCCAGCAGTGCTGTTAAAGGCTTGGTGTCTCTGTGTTTTCTGTAACACTGTCATAGGTAGTGGAAACTGCTATTCTTTTCCCCAAATCTTCTCCAAATTGAGTAAGTCTAGCTCCCTCAGCCTCTCCTCACAGGGCAAGTGCTGCAGACACCAATCATCACAGTGACTCTCCACTGAACTTCTTCCAACTTACTGATGTCTGAGTTTTACTGGAGGCCATGTCCTAGATGTGGAGTAACATATGCTGAGAATCACTGCCTTTGGTGCACTGGCTGTGCTGCTGGTAATGCAGCCCAGGATACTCTCGGCCTTCATCACTGCCAGGATTCTTTGCTGACCCATATCAAATTTGGTGTCTACCAAGACATGATGGTTCTTTTCCACATTGCTGCAGGTTGTGTCCTTGTGAGGGGTTCCTCCTCCCCAGGTGCAGGACTTGGCTTTGGTCCTTGTTGAAATTCTCAGGATTCCCATTGGCCCATTCTTCCTGCCTCTCTGAACAGTAGAACTCCCCTTTAGTATATTAACTGTTTCCCCCTACAACGCCACCACTTTGGTGTCATGTGCAACCTTGATGAGCATCCTCCATGGCTTCCTTCCTTGAGATCATAGATGAAGATGTAAAGGAGGACAGGTACCAGGATAGGCCCCAAGAGTACTCTGCTTGCTACATCCAGGGTAGAATATGACCCATGAGTTTCTGCCTTCTGAGCCTACCCATCCTACCATTTCCCATCCATGTAGTGGTCTCTATATATAGACTGTAATATCCACATTCAGATACATGGTTGTTTTGGGAGAGAGTGTCAAAAGCTTTGAAAATGTTGAGGTAAATAAATTATCTCTGTCCGTCTTCTCTTTTCCCCAGATCCATTGTTTTCACATAGAAGGTGGTTGGGTTGGTCAGGCCTGATTTATCTTTGGTAAATGCAACAGTTCTAATTATAGCAAGCAAAGGAAAAAAAAAAAAAAGCATAATTCTGGTTTTTGTGCAAGAAACTCAGCTTTTCTTTTCATGGACCAGTTAATATTTTGTTACCTTTAATCAATTCTTTTGCTGCTAAGCCCTTTACCTTTTTGGAAATTCCGGTGAATCTAAGATGGCCAAAAAGGGGAACCTGAATTCTCTGTCCTGGGAAAAATACAACAGAACCTTTTGTTTGTTCAGACTCTGTGCTTGACAGCTCGCTAGGCTTCATGCAGGTGGCTGTTGAATATAACGCCAGATTAATATTTGTCTATCTGGTTCACTTCTCATCAGCCAAATACTCAAAGAAGATTGGCTCAAGAACAAAACCATTCCCCCAGCCTGATGCTCTTGTGTGGTTTTGTGTGGTTTGAGCCTGGCACTCTGATGATGGCTGCATCTCCAGTGCCACTTCTGAATGCACTTAAGTTCCAAGTGCCATAATTCCTTGTGGATTTAAACCAGAGCAGTGGTTAGTTTTCTTCGGGAAGCTGACCTCTAGTGTTTCAATATGACAGGCTCAAGAGAAGAGGAGCAGCAGAGGAAGGAATGCTCTACAGAGTGATGTTCAAAATATGTCCACGTTGGCTGGCGCTTTATGAGCCTGCAAGATAATTTATTTAATAATAAAGGAGGAAATATTGCTATGGTATCTTGAGGTGTATTTATACTGCTATGGCCACAGAAGGTTTCCATGATATTTTTAATCTTTTTTTTAATTACTGAGTTCAATTTTTTGAAATTGCAAGGGCCTCTTACATTTTTTGATTATGCAGTGTTCTGTGAGATTGAAATATTAATTGAAACAAGAGCTGTCACGCTCTTTCCTGAGAAGAAATAAAATAATCTCTGTAGCCTCAGCTATATGCAAGATTTGATTAAAAGTCTCATGGAGGTCACCAGAAGAGCCAATGCTGAAACACAGTTATTTTTTACACATGAAAAGCATGAGTTTAATCTTGGAAACAAGACAGAGATACCTATTATTCATGGTGGGTTTGTGTGTCTGCCTATGCAAAAATTCAAAGCACGGGCAGGTTTTCATGGCTTCAGACCCCGCAACACACCGATGGTTTGGCTGTGAGCTATTTGGCACTTCTGCATTCCCACTGACTTAGCATCCTTCCATGTCTGCTCCCAGATGATGTCTGGGATAATGGAAAAGGTATTTGTTTTGCTGATGCAAATATGTTTCTAAAGCAGGTGTTTAGAGAGTGAAATGAGAAGTGCTTAATTTCTTACTATGGTCCTTTAGGGGAAGCTGTTTGTTCCCTCATCTCATAACTTTCACATATATTTTATAACATTTAAAGCTTATTACAGAAATTTTTTTGGGGGTATGAAACTGTATAATTTCAGTTATGGACAGAGAACATAACTTTTTGAAATGAGAATGAGAGCTTCTCCAGAATTTATTTGAAAAGCAGCACAAACAATTTTGCACAGCAAAACAATCTTATCTGTTCTCGAAATTTCTGCTGTAGAGACTCCTTTTCCCCAGTCCACTTGCCAAATCTGAATGCTGGAGAAAGTGAGGAGCAAAGCCATTTGAGAAGCCACTTATTTGAGCCCTGAGTTTGTTGACATATAGCTAGAAAAAGACATGCCTTTGGGTGTTAAGGATGGTAGGTAGAGTGAAGGATCTAGAACGCTAATTCTTCTGTCCTTTAATCTCTTGAACAGATGTCATATCACCTGAGCCTGGGCTCCCATTTTGCCAGCATCAGGTTTCTTGATACCTTATCTTGAAAGTGTTTGTGAACCAGTTTTGTATACGAGAGCTAACACCTGTGAACAAATGTACTGTTGTAGTTGTGGTGTGCTGGTTTACTCTGCAAAACACTTACCCATCTAAGGTCCACAGGCAAACAAGATAATCTTAGATTACTATAAACCAGCCATCGCTGCTGTTGGGAAGTTTTAGTGGAAGTCTTCTTTCCCTTGGAGTTCATTATTCTTATCCACCAATTCAAATAGCCTGCATTTGTTGACCTTCTGGCAATGGTGTTAGACTTTTTTTTTTTAAAGGAGAAATGTTGAGAAAAATGAGTCCTACCTGAAAGGCTGTGTAGCAAGAGCACATCTCAAAATAGCTGCCTTCTTTTTGCTGAGCAGCAGTTTGGTTGCCAGTGTTTGCAGACATATTATTTTGGTTTGTTTATTCTCTTTACGCTAGTCATCAAAGTGAGAGTTAGTTTAAGAAACCTAAATGAACACACATTTTTCACATAGAGAAGTAAAATATAAGAAAGAGTAGGCAAGTGGGAGAGTTCTAGAAATGCAGAACCAAATATGTTGATGTCCCTGGAACATCTAATGCTATGGCAATAGGCTTGTGACAGAGAATTTGTAGCATGGTTGAGAAATATGTATGTTACTGTCACATTAAGGGTTTTGCAGTGTGCTTCTCACTGGGGCATGAGATCTCTGTTGTTTTTGCCTGTCTGATTTCTTTGCAAATCATTACACTTGTGATATTCCATTTGTGCTGTAGTATATATCTCTGTGAGAGGGAAAATTACATAAGCCTACTCTTCTCTTTTTCCCTTCTAATATTACTCCACTTCTGTGTTGTTAGAACTGACTGTGGCATCCTATTGCAGACTTTTTTTCCAAAAATAGCACTCTTCATGTCAGTAAATTCCATTTAACCATTCTGAAAATGAGCATGTAGAAGCAGAGGATTCTCTTTAGTTAATCACACCTCTTCTGCTAATGTTACTATTGCACTCTTCATGGTTCTAAGACAATGTTAGATATCTCTCCATCACGAAGGGAAAAGAGGAGCAATGCTTGGCTCAGAAAATTGTTAGTAGGGTTAAGAAATAGCCATCATCTCTGCCAGTAGTTTAAATCCAGGCCAGTCTGGTATGGATAGCAGCAAGATTCATGGTTTATGTAAAGAGAAATCAATTACGAGCTTTACAGATAAAATAAGGTCACGAGAGACAGGACATTTGGGTATAGAATCTAATACCCCTTCAAGATGTGTTTTTGAAGAACAGGAAAGCTACATGTTGCCCAAGCAGAAACGAAGAAATTTGCATTACTTGTGTTATTGCATCACCTGTTTTAAACAGCACCAAAATTTGCGGTATTGACAGTCACTGGCTTAGGTGCATTTCATGGAAAAATATATATGATTTTTAGGTTTAAACAGTGTTTATTAATAAGATAGAATAAGGTCCACAACTCTTAGTATGAAAGCCTGAAATTTGCTACAGATCCAGAGGAAGCATTTTGAATGTAAACTTTCTTAACTTAAAATGAGTAGCTGGTGATACTGACATGTCTGCGTTGTACTGATTTCTGACCGGTTTACAGTTCTCTAGTGTAAACTCATGCTAAGAAGTTGCGTGTAAAATGCAAAATGTTGAAAGAAAAAAACATGTAAAAAACCATGTTGATGACTTGTAGATTTCTTTAATCCCCTATAAACAAGTAGACCTTTGCATGTAGACAGCATGGAGCTATTTCCATTTTGAAGGACCCTTTGTTGAAGAACATAGGAAATGAAAAAGTTACCAGAGAAACAGATTTCTGTCTTTTTTGAAAAAGGAAACTTGAAACTACCCAGAATGGGTACTTTTGTTTCTCACGCTCTCAATTTTCTTTCAGGCTGAATGAGTAGGGTTTAGCTGACCCTGCAGACATTTGTAGGAAGGCTAGATAAACTAGACTCCTGTCATAGTCAATGAGGAGGAATGGATTTTTCAGGTGTCATTTATTTCTTCTTTAATATATACCTAAAATAGGGGAGATGAAAAAGTGGTACTTTAAGAGCACAGTTTATTTCTATTAGGGACAGAGCTCAATGAAGTTCCAGTTTATACTGATACTTAATTCTCTTATGGGCTAAAAATGACTACTTCATTGTTTGTAAATATCGTAGAAGATGCTGTGTGGATTTGGCTTAAATCTTTCCTTTTCTTTAAGACATTATTTCCTCACCCTGTACTGTGCATATATAATTTACAAGACTTCTGTAAGCCTTTGGCATGTTCTTCATGTTGTGGATGTACCTGACCTTCTTTAGCATAACCTTTTACAAGTCATATAATACTCCTGGCTCTTCTCTGTGCTTCTCTCCTTCCATGTACTTACTAGCTTTGGCAGTCAGGCTTTTCTTCATATTCCTCCACTTCTGGTTTGTGTACCTGGACCTGCCTTCTTCCTAAGCATGGTTTAACTTTTTCAGCTTCATGGTTCCATGGTTATGTAGAGACCAGTTCTAATGCTCAACAGTGCTTTTGTCTGTGAAGCTGAATAAAGAAGATGAATTTTGTCATCTCACATTTCTCAGCTACAAATAAAGCTTTATCACTGTTAATTATTTCACTGAACCAAAAGCTTGGGGCCTATATCAGAAATTAAATAGGCTCATAAAACCAGAAGGATTTTGATATTTTTTGGTTAGAGATGTCCTAACCTGCACCCCAAATTACCAAATTTGGTGCAATATATTTTGGTTTTGAGAAGAAAAATTAAGTGTGCTGCATTCGTACAAATCTACAATTAGTGGTATTATTTGTAAAGACAGTCTGGCTACTCATTTAGGAAGAGCTGAGTGCCATCAGAGATGACACTCATGGCCTGTAGACCAAATTATGAAGTGAGGAGCGGCGCACTGATGTCATACTCCTCATTGATTTGCATCTGCAATTAGATGGAGACACATGTGCATCAGTTAATGATCATAATATAACAACAAAAATGCAGAGTCAGTTCTGGATGCCTACAAAAAGGGATTCTCCAGTTGAACTCTAGACATTATAATTCTGAATGCTAGACCCTTAAAATCCCTCACTGTCTCAGTCATTTAAACATGAATGATGTTTTATGCAAGGTGAGTATTTTACAAATTGTAGACAACTAAAAAATCTCTTTACAGCATTTTAACTTTTCAGATGAGGTCTGAAGTCTTGAGCAAAAGGGAAGCTCATAACTGATTGAGGGAAAAATCACCAAGAGCTGCTGTGAGCATGGACCTCTGTCATACCCTGGATCAGACCCAGAGTAATCTCTCGTTGCACAGAGGTGATGTGGTGTTAACCTGCACTGGTCTTGAGCCAATTTTAAATCCAGCCTGCTTTCCTTGTTATTAGCTGGTGGCAGATATATTTTCTTTGCTTGCTGTCTCAAATCTCTTTCCAGTAAAAAATAGATGATGGTGATGTGTTCATGCTCCTTCTCTCTCTCTAAGCTGCTGGTTTCATCAGCTCAATTTTTGTATTCCAGGGTGTGTGTGAACAGTGTGAATGTGTGATTGCCTAATAGTACTACCATTTGCCAAGCTAATCTACCTCTAGTACTTAAAATTCAACTTCACGTAAAATCTGTAGCAGCAAAAGATCCGTGCTCAGTAGAACCTGTGATAGTAGAGAAAAGAGTATTTTGAACTCTAGGCTATAGGCAGAGCTGTAACTGCAGAGAAATTAAATCACAGAATTCACCATCATGCTATTTTAGGAGACCAAAATTAATCATAGAACATCTGTTTTTAAAAAATAAATATAGATCACAGTGACAAGATTGGAGGGCTCTTGCTAACCAGACTGTTTAACAACGAAAATTATGTAGGCTATGGCTTGAATATAGAGTGGAATATAGGAGTAGCAGTTTGTCTTAATATTGTTGACATGCTGAGAAGTTCTGGTACTTCACAGTGCAAAGGCTTTGATAAGTTTAAGTCCGTAACAGGAGGCTGAAATAATTGCCCTAGCCTAGTATTGCGTAGGATACCATGACAGATGTATATATTCTATAGCTTAAAGGCTGGGTGCATATCTCACCCTATGGCAATATTTTTTCTCTCGGAAGGAGAAAAACCTCACATCACATGGTGAGGCTGCATATGGCATTTTTGCAAAAAGCAAAACAATTGCAACAGCCCCCATATCCTGGAGATAGCTCCAGTTTTTATAAGGCTAACAGTGCAGTGGGACTGGCAGGGCCAATTGGAAGATTTTGCCATGCCCATTAGACTTAAAAGAAGAAGGAACCTAATTTTTCAGAGGTTGTTTATCCTGACTGTAGTAGCAAGAAAAAGTTATCCAAGGAACCTAGGGGCTATTAACAGCTTCAGGTGATGGTCAGGTTAGCCACCAGAAAGAACAGGGAACGGATTCCTCTTGTCTTCTCCTCTAAATACTGGATGCCTGGATGAGGTTCAGTCATCTTCTGAGACTATAAAGCTTGGGATTTTGCCATCTGACCTGTAAATCATATATTTTCTTCAGACAGAATTTTTATGGCTACTGTTGGGAGGGAGTTAGCCAGGAAGCAAATCTGCTGCAAAATAATAATTTTCCTAATTTTAAATTTTGAGCTCTACTCTCTTGCCTACGCAGACCAGGTACAGTAGTCCACTTTGCTTCAGATGTCAGTGTGTAATCTTCCTCATTTTTAACGTGGTATAACCAAAAATGAAGCAAATTGCAAATGGGAGGATCAGGCTGCCCGCCTTTGCCTTGCAACAGCCAGATAACCTCTCAGCGAGGTGGCAGTGCTGCCTGGCACTAGGCTGTTTCATTTGACGTGTCTCTGCCTCAGATAGAAATGTAATTCCCAGGGCTTAGAGTGTGCTCTGCCGGTATGATGGTAAGGAAAGGTGTAGCTCAGGAGCTTTGATTTTCATTTACTTCTGATTTTCCTCATTTTAGAAAAAAAAGCCTTGGACAAGTTGTTTTCCCACCCTGCTCAGGTGGGACTTGAATTCTTACTGAAATAAGAATGTGCTAAAATTCAGAATTTGTAGGCATGCAAATAGATCTTTTAATTGTTGTGCAATTGCATGGGGAGTAAACACATCAGTGCCTGCAATTAAAGATTTGGTAAGCAGTTGAAAATATTTTTATAAATTTTCAGGTGCATTCCCAAATGTACAGGTACGCCTATTATGGCATATTCTTATGACTCTGAGTGTACAGGGGAACCTGACTTTTACATGCATGGGTAGGTTGAATATTTTAATCCCATAGACAACAGCAAACATGCATATTTTATGTTTAGTATAAATTAGCCATGCAGGATATCAAATGAGTGCCTGAGGGGAGGTGCAGTGTGTCAAAATTGGAGTTCAAATGAAATCTGTTTAACATTAAAACAGTCAAATCCTGAGCTAGCTTCTCCACCAGTGTCAATCAGTCCAGCTCCATTAACTTCAGTGGAGCTGTGGCCCCATGTCTGCTGGGGAAAAAGCCTGCTCTCCATATTTTGAATAAACACAGCATAGCTCTGTTAATAGATGAAAGATGCTTTTGTGCAGTTTTTGGAATGTACATTTACTCTTACTGTTTATAAATTAGGCTTGACTTTGGCCTGTAAACAGTTCTGCTGGAGCACTGTCTGACATCATGAAAAGCTGCTGGAGAGGGGGTCCAGGCGTATAGAAGAGGGGAGGATCTGTATGGGGGCCAGGTAGGATTTGGTTAGATGCTGACCATCTACCCTACCAGTGGTCATGGGAACGGCACATCTTTACCAAGGGGGAAGACTTGCACTTTGAACATCCTGTGAGCTTTCCTGTCTTTCAGTGGCTGCAAATATGACTTGGCACTGAGGCTGACAGTTTCAAAATAGCTAGATGACTTAGAAGCTGGAGACGTGTTCCTTGTCAGTAGGACTCAGAGTCCTAAATATGTAAGATTCTTAATCATTGTATCTTGAAGCTCGGAGTCCTGAAGATATTTTGAAATATTTCCTTCTCTGATATGAAACTGATAGGCACTTTCAAAATATCATGGTTTAATTAGCTGACCCTAATAAAACAAAGTCAACCTGAGCATGCTTTCTGTCTGCCAGTTTTAATTACTGTAGAGAAAAAAGAGGAGCAAAGACTCAGAAACTCATTTGTCCTGTTTGAGTTTGATGATTTCTCAAAATAGAGACCATCAAGCTTCCCAGGAGGGGGCAGAAGGTATCCTCATAGCAATAGAAGACAAGCCCTCTTTAATTAGAATAGGAGGGATTTTGAATGTTTGTTCTCTTGTGACTTGAGTTAGCATTGGAATAGAACTGAAGAGCAATTGGGTTAGAAATGAGCTGAGAGAAATTTGAAAGGGAAAATAAATTTCTCTTGTGTCTAGACATAGAGAGTTCCTATGTTACAGATACAACAGCTGCAGTATTTATATCATCTCTAATATAATTTTGGCATAAAGGGCTTAATGTCTTTGCTCTTTATGTGTAAACCTCTTAAATGTGGGCTGTACTGTTTTGGTATGCCTTGGTAAGTATTGCTCAATTAAGCTTGGGGCTTTGCTAGGTTTGGCAATTAATTCTTACAGTTTTATCTTTGGATGGTTGCTTCAAATCAAGACAGGGACCTTTGTATGCCAGCACAGAAACTTTCACTAGGGTCCAGTAATCACTCATGTGATGCACTGTGTGCTCCATCACCCCCAAGCAATCGCAAAGAGCAGCACCTCCTTAATTGTTTACCTCACATTCTTGGAGCTGTAAATGCTCCTGGTTTTTTAAAGGCAGATAATGAATAAATTCTAACTGCATGGTCTCTTTTCCACCCCAAGGTTATGTTTATTTTTGAAGTGCAAAACAAAAAAAATACAATAGTAACATTTTCCACAGATATTCAGTATAGGCATGTATGTTGCCCATTAATTACATTAATTATTGATATAAGATAATCTTGACAATACTTGGGCCAAGGTTGTTAAAAAGCGGAGCCTCTGTTTAGTCCTTCTGCATGTGTCCAGTTGAGTTTTGTGTAAACCTTAGATGTGCCAGATCCCAGGGCTCTTCCTCAGCTGCTTACAGACTGTGCAGGAGAGCTCTGGGTGCCACTGCCAGATGGAACTCCTTCACAGGAGGGGAGTTACTAGCTCTCTTATACTCAAATTTCTGGGAAAGTTTAATCTCTCCTCCTAACTTGTATTCTTCTCTGGCACCTCTGTGCAATGGTACTGTCTGAGATCACTCTATTTTCCATCATTGCCTCCTATAGTAATTGCTGCGAGACAACCATTGATACTTCAGTTCACTGCTCTCGCTTTGTCTTTTATTGCTTGAGAATGAAGGGATCTGCTTTTTGCTGTAGTGAGATATATAGAGGTGAGGAACCCAAGATCATCTCCAAGTTACTGCATTAAAATAAATTGTGAGTTATGGCACTGCATGCACTATAAGATGTAGTTGCTTGCGGCTTATGAAGCTGTTATAGGAAGCAAAAATCTGTACATAAGATTATTTTCATTACATGACTGCAAACATTTTCTACAATACTAGCAAGCC
This sequence comes from Actenoides hombroni, assembly GCA_024336885.1. Classification (NCBI taxonomy): domain Eukaryota; kingdom Metazoa; phylum Chordata; class Aves; order Coraciiformes; family Alcedinidae; genus Actenoides; species Actenoides hombroni. The sequence continues at coordinate 44,760,101 of WUAM01000323.1, read as the reverse complement.
TGTTGTCTCCTGTTTATATTATAAATTCTATTCATATCAATGAGCAATAATGGGATGGTACAAGGCATAATACAAGAACCTCAAAAAAAAAAGGAAAGTACTTCAGGTCCCAGGGAAATTAACTGAGGGGGTTTGTTCTTAATAGTCTGATCTGCATGCTTTGCTCTGTGTAGGAGCTCCTGCATGGCCCATTGGCAGATGCAGAAACGTGTGGTATTTGAAACATTAGGAGAATATCTACTGGCAGAAGGGGAAATAATGTGTTATTTGATGTATTAGAATAATAAAGGATTTAAATTAACATCCTTAGCTTCATATTTGCAGATAATTAATATTGCACACATCACCAGTTGCCGCTTCTCAGATAAGGGGTGGGAACCTGCTAAGAAAGTGTAATTTGGTTTCTTGCAGTTTACTTTCTATAATAGGACAGTAGAAACATCTGGCATATCATGAACTTTATTGTGACTAGTGAATTAAAAGTAATAGGTGTCAGAGAGAGCACTCTCCAAATCTATAGTGAAATTTTGTGTTGCCAAATAGCAATGTAAGCTCCATTCTTCTTGTTGTCACTTAATTTGCTGACAGTCAGCAAATCACATTTAGATCTTTCAGCTGCAAAACCAGGTTGTAAAGTTAAAGCTACTTTGGAAGAGTGCTGCACAGTCAAAGGACTACGGAACAATGTCTAGGAGGAATTGCTAAATGATGCAGCCCAGTCAGGTGGAATTGTATACAATGATACAATAAATGTGCACCAGGCTACAAAAATGTGTACCATGTGCACTGAGTTATGCTGGGTATACCAAGGTTACTCCTCCCATTGGCCAAAAGTGTCATTAATGCCTAGGAATTCTGTTACCTGATCACTTACGCTCACATGCTCTTTAACTTGTTAATGCAAAACTCTTAGTATTTTGAATATACCCAACATCTTTGTACTGACATTAGTTTAAACATAATTTATCTTAGGTGTAACATGGAAGCCTAGATATCGTTTATCCAATTACATCATTGCAGGAACCTTCTATAAATATTCAGCACTCAGGAGAGCTCAGATCTTGCCTGTCTCTTTTCGCATCCTACTGGAGACTTGTAATTGTACACTCTGCTTCCTATAGAACGGAGGAAATATTTTGATAAAATCATGCCCAAAAGTCAGTTTTATTGTTTTTTATTTACAGATTTATTTACACAGATTTACTGTATCTGTTTTTACAGATTTATCATTCTGATCCACATGTAATATTATGTTAATATGTACTAAGAAGGAAGTGTAGCTTTGTAGAGAATCTAAATTCAACTCTCTTCAGAAAGCAAAAAGGAGTTAAATGCAGGACTTGCTTCATCTTGACATTTACTGCATTATACTACCCATAAAGAGTTTTCAGTATTTAATAAATATTCCTTGGGGTTTCTTTGGTAACTGGTATTGCCCTTAGGCAATTAAACATGTCAGTATCTTCAGGTCTTTTACAAATACAAGTCCTACAAACAAAGCTAAAAATTCTCATATTGAGAATTTTTTTTCTCCTCCTGTCTTTGTGGATTCTAAAAGCTGTAAGGATGTAACATAAATCAGTGTAACAGTAATTCTCTCACAAATGCAGGATAATTTTTTTATGACAATGCTTTAGAGATTATTCTTTTAAAAAAAGCTGAACAAAAAGATGTAGAGAGGCTTCTTGTTTTGGAGAGATTACAGTCAAGACTGATAAATTATATCATTAAGCTGGGGATTCTGACCCAGTGGAGCTTCCTCCCTTATTGAGTTTGGGAGCCTGTGCATTAGATTTGGTGGTTGATTTTTTTGTTTCTTTGTTCGGGGTTTTTGTTTGTTTGTTGTTGGTTTGTTGTTGTTGTTGGTTTGGTGCGTTTTTTTCATTGGTTGGGGTTTTTTTAATCATTCCTGAACTTGAGCAAGATGAGAATGGGCTTTCAGAATGAACAGACACTGCCACTGCAAGAGCTGGGGCTCTGCTTTCCAGTTACTATAGAATAAATGGTGCCCCAAGTTCCTCAGCTTTCCATGTTTGGGAGCTCCAATCTTGTGGCTCCCTGAGGCTTACAGTTCTCCTTTTCATGGATATATGTTAAAAGAAGCAAAAAGACACAGGGCAATAGATCAAAATCACATCAGTCTTCACATAGGTAACCCAGAAAATACATTCTGTATCCCTCCATAGACATGCAAATATGTAAATATATGCAGAGGGATGTGTGTGTATATCTATGACTATTTGAGGATATACTTCACTTCCCCATATTGGGATGTTCTTCTGGAATCAGGTTGTTGTTCAGGTGCTCTGGTTTAATACCAGTTGTTTTAAATGACTCTTGTCTCTTGTGTTTCTGAGGAAATGCTATTCCTTCCGTCTGGAAGAAAACCTTGTGCCAGCCAAACTGTTGTCTAAAAATCATCCCTTTTGGAATGGGTATGTACAAAGATTTACTCATTATCCGATGTCCATAATCTGATATAGCCTTTATTGGTAATGAATAATATATTCACAGAAGAATTTGGTAACGGTGACATTTAATTAAATCAACTAGAAACCAGTTGTTTATGTAGTCAGGTTTCCCAAATAATGACAAAGGCTAGAAATGACTGAAATTGGTACCTTGTTAAAATGCAGGAAGTACAGTTGGCATGTTTTTCATGTGGAGTTGAGGTTATTGCTGCTTTGTGAGGTTGAGATCTCATCAACATAATCAATTAGGCAATTCTAGGTAATACAGGTGCACCAGTTCACACTTTTTGTGAAAACAATCAAGCTGCCTGTCTAATTTAATTTTACGTGTAGCCAGTCTTTTATTAGATGGATTATATTTAGCACCCTTTCAGGCTGCAGGCTGGTGTAGGGCTTAAAGGTTATGCCAAGAAAAACATTAAATAGCAGAGTTAATATCCTATACCTGCTTCTTTCATACTCTGCCCCACCTCAGCTGTCCTCCAAAGCTGGAATCGGAAGAGCCTGTCATAAATCTCTAAACTCAATATTTTATTAAAATATCATATTAAAAAGTTTACAACTCTTGTGGATTTACAAAATAGCTTTGTTTTTAAAATATCTGCTCAATATCAGGCAGCAAAACTGAGATCTTTTCTCTCATGGGAATAATAATTTTAATTTAATGAGATATTGTGACCATCTTTTTCTTCTTGACAGAACCACAAATAGTTCAGGATCCTCTGCTTGTTGGAAGTGGGTTTTGGTTTTCTTAAATTATTTGTGAGACTGTGTAATCTTAGACAAATGCTGAGAAGGTAAGAAAGTAGAATGTAACTAGTCCTCTGTAGGTGCCTCGCAAATGAAAGACGGAAATAGGACCTGATGTTTACAATAAACAGCACTTCAGTGATAAAGCCTCAGTGCCCAGAAAGGCACATAGCCTCTGGAAAGCAGGGCTTAGGTGGGCAGCCCCAGGCTGAGGCTTGTGGAATTGCGGGGAATTTATGGTGCCATAAAGAAAAGGAATACAATTGAAAATAATTAGTACAAAATCTGTGGTGCAGAAACCTTGGCTATATAAAAGCAAGATAGTGAGGACATCCTTCTGAGGAAAATAAAACCAATTTCAGTGTTACATTTGAGAACCTAATGCAGTCAGGTAATACTAGTATTCCACAGCCATTTTCTTCTCCGCTCTAATTCTTCTTTATCATTACTATTTTCTGTCTTGTTAGAGAACTGTCTATATAGGATGCTTCTAGCTGCCACTTTAATGTGAGTATTTTTATTGTGAATTACTGGCTCTTTTTATTCCTCTTATTGCTTGGAGGAATTTGTAGGTGAAGTATCTTTCATGGTGTGAGGTTCAGTGCAGACTTGCTCTCGTATCACAGCTGGGAATCAGGAGGCGGATTCCTGTTCCTGAGCAACACAGAACTCTTTTGCTTTGCTCCATGGAGGGATATTGCAGGCTCTGGAGAAGCAGACAGGCAACCACAGGCATAAAGAAAGGAAAAGGGAGAGAGGGGCCGTTGTAAATGCAATGTTATTGAATGATAGAAGAATATTCTGGGAACAATGTAGTTCTAATGTAACAATAAGGCTGGTAGAAAAAGACTCAGATGTTGGTTATTTTAAGATCTTGAAACCAAAAAGGCTTGAGGCAATTTTACTTTAATTTTCTCTCGTGTGTGTGTAGATACATACATACACACAGAGCAGTAATAAAGCCAGAGTAACCTTTGTTTCAGTGTGTCATTTAATCTAGTTCCTGGATGTCAAGGGAACACAGAATAAAATAATTTTTTTTGGCTTCCAGAACAAAGACAGCACAGTTCTGTGCTATCAGCAAAAACCTGCTATAAATGACAACCCCCTTAAGGCCATTCTTCAGGGCTAAAAGGAAACCCAGAAAATACCCTTTTTTTTTCTTGTAGGTAGTAATTAGTGCACTTGGTCCCTTTTCAGTTGGTTCCAGGTTAGGGGGATGGAGGCTCCTTAGTTCTTTGTCAGCTCTTGGTGCTCCAGCTTTGCCTCACTGAAAAGGAGGAGTTCATTTCTTCTCTTCTGGAAATTCTGGCTGAATAATAGCTGGATTATTTTATAGCCATCTTTCCAGGCATCTCAAATAGTTTTCCTAAAGGACTGGAAAGTAGAGTTACTCCTCAAATATCACACATCTAATATAGAAGTATTTAGAAGCATTTTTAATTTCATTTTTGTTTCATTTAGAAAAATCTTTCTGTATTGATAAGAGATCATTATCTCTGTGGGTGTTCTGGCAGTGACCTGATACTGGAGAGGCTGAGTTCATGTATGTCTGGCATTTTTTCTCTTCGTATTTAACTGGTGGTGGTTGTAAATGTTCAATTTTTCACTAAAAATGGGGTGGGGGTTTTTTGTATCCTAGGGAGGGGATGTTGTGCTAAGCTGAAAATTTGTTTCTTTTCAGAGGTCTTGATCTATAAGCCCTCTGAATCTAGTGGAAAACATAATCAGCTTTGTGCTTTCCCCAGATTTGTTCAAACATGTTTGGGTTTCATTGTGTTGTGTGTTGTTTGTTTTTGTTTGAGTGTTTGGGGTTTTTTTTGTTTGTTTGGGTTTTTTGTTTGTTTGGTTTTTTTGTTTATTTGTTTGGTTTGGTTTGGGGTTTTTTTTGGTACTGACGCTTTCTAGGATTTTGTACTGTAGTATGAGTGAGGCTGGGCTCTAGTGCTACAGGCTAAGTGTAGGCTGAAGGGAAGTGAGTTTGCAGAGTTGTGTCTTCTGTACTTGTGGCAGTGTGTGAGCTGCTGTCAGCTCCAGATGTAGCGTGGCATTCTGTGTAGATTAGTTATGCTTGCTGGGTATGATTGAAGTGCTTCTAGGATCACAGAATGGCAGATGTTGGAAGGGACATCTGAGGATAGCCTAGTCCAACCCTCCTGCTAAAGCATTTTCACCTAGAGCAGGTTGCACAGGGTCATGTCCAGGTGGGTTTTGAAAGTCTCCAGAGGAGACTCCACACCCTCTCTGGGCAGCCAGTTCCAGTTCTGTCACCCTCAAAGTAAAGAAGTTTTTACTTACATTTAGGTGGAACTTCCTGTGTTTCAGTTTGTGTCCGTTGCCCCTTGTCTGATCACTGGGCCCCACTGAAAAGAGACTGGCCCCATCCTCTTGATCCCCACCCTTTAGATATTTATAAACATTGATAAGATCCTCTCTCAGCCTTCTCTAGCCTAAACAGCCCCAGGTCACTCAGCCTTTCCTTGTCAGAGATGTTCCAGTCCCCCTCATCATCTTTGTAGCCCTCTGCTGGACTCTCTTCAGCTTGAGCTGGGAAGCTCAGAACTGGCCACTGTCTCCAGATGTGGCCTCACCAGGACAGAGTAGAGAGGGAAGAGAACTTAGAATCACAGAATCATAGAATAGTTTTGGCTGGAAGAGACCTTCAAGATCATCAAGTCCAACCTTATTCCCAGCCCTATCAAAAACCACTAAACCATGTTCCTAAACACAACATCTACCTGTCTCTTAAACACCTCCAGGGATGGTGACTCCACCACCTACCCGGGCAGGCCATTCCAATGCCTGAAAACCACTTCTGTGAAGAAATGCTTCCTAATATCCAGCCTGAACCTCCCCTGGTTCAACTTCAGGCCATTTTCCTCTTGTTCTGTCACTTGTCACCATGGAGAACAGACCAACTCCTTCCTCACTACAGCTTCCCTTCAGGTAGTTGTAGAGGGCAATAAGATCTCCCCTCAGCCTTCATTTCTCCAGGCTAAACAGCCCCGGATCCTTCAGCCTTTCCTCATAAGGGACATGCTCCAAACACTTTACTAGCTTTGTAGCCTGCCTCTGTACCCTCTCCAGCACCTCACTTCTCTTGATCTGCTGGTCACACTCTTCTTAATGCACCTGAGTATATAGTGATCCCTAGTATTCTCTCTAGATACAAAGATTAAGGAAGTATTTTTGGCTGAAAATTTAATTCAATAATAGAAAGATTGTACTAACTTAAATGGTGGGAATGACATGATGTGATAACATAGCTTTTGAGTAATTTCTTACTGCAAATTGGTACTCAGATAAATTAATGAGAATAGTGAGATATGCAAATTTGCCACGGAAGGAGAGATATCATGGACCAGTGCAGTGAGGAGGGAGAGATTTGTTGAAAACAGTTGGAAATGGTTTAGGTAAATTTAAAAATAAAAATGTGGAGGTAAGAAACTGGAGGAAAACCAAACCAGTCCTTGCACTGTGTTCCTGTTAGGGTTTGGGGGATCTGTGAAGCTTCTGAGCAGTCAAACCAAGGGTTTCCTGAACCAGTAACTTGATTATTCCCACTAAGCTGATACTATGCAAAATACATGAGAGATACTATGCAAAAAACCAAACCCAAACCAAAACCCAAACAAAAACTAAAAAAGGCAGAAAGCGTTGGACACTCAATAAAAATGGACACGTGTATGGTATTCTTCAACATTTTCAAGTACTTTCTCCTGGTCAAACAATTATGCAAATATAATGGGCAAATTAAAGCTAACTGACTAAAAATATTTTTCTCGTCCTTCTGTAGTCAGGCAGTGGGATAGTAACAACCTAGTTTTCAGGGTTGGTGCGTGCCCAGAGCACATTGGCAGAGGTGTCTAGTTATCTTCATTTCTGAATGTAAGACTATGTCTGTTCAGATACATTTGAAAACACAAAAACTTTACAGAGTATTCAGAGAATTAAAGAGCTACTATTCATGTGCAGAGTGAGAAATCACTTTAACAGAAATATAGAACTTAAGTGAGGGGGAACAGTTCTGTCTTCAGGTGAAAATCTGCATATGCCACCTCTCTGTGCTCCTAAGCCCACAATGGCACATAAGTAACAATATAAATCAAGGCATTACAGTTTGATACTGTTTATGGAACATATTTCAAGTAATACATTTTTTAGGAGAGGCTCCTATTGTGGTCAGAGTGAGTTGTACTTCTGTAGAAACTACCTGTCCCTTCTGGCAGATTGCAAGTGAACCATAAACACTGTCAAGGATGAACTTGTTAGAGATCTCTGACTAAAAGCCTATCTTTTTTTGTTGTTAAATGTACGATCAGGTTAGAGGCCTTAGACTTAGTTCAGAAAACAGTGTGGGGTTGTTTTGTTTTTTTTCAGAATTGGGCAAATGATCTTAATATAAGCTAGTAACCTTATTAATAAGTTAAGACTGTCAGAATTTGAATTTATTTTGGAATATACTGAGTTTAACTTTTTTTAGAAGACCAAGCTTTAATTGTGATGTAGATTCAGTAAGCCTAAACCACTATCCTGGGTTAACAACCCAGAGACTAATGCATATACGGCTTGCAAAGGCTCATAAACTCTTTAGCTAATTTAGTAGGAGGCTCTATCCTTCAACCTTATTAACATTAAAGTATTTTAAATAAACTCCAAGAAAATGATTGCAGGGCTTCTCTTGCTAATCCTTATGGCTATTGTCACACTGCGACTATTAAAGTAATGGCATTTTAATGGTAATATGTATGTATTCACGTAACAGTCAGATGCTGCATTGTACAAGCACAATTACATGTGTCTTTCAGTATGGAGGTCACAATTACTAAGGCAACATTTGCCAGCTGTTATACATTTTCCCAATGACAAAAACCATCTAAACCCCAAAAATACAGGTGTTTGTATGTAAGGTGAATGTATCCATTGTTATCACAAACAGTAGTGTTGCTGCAGTGGAAGTGTCTACTCCAGGTAGCGTATGACCCACGAATCTCTGCCCTCTGAGCCTGCCCATCCTACCATTTTCCATCCATGTAGTTGTCTGTGTATATAGACCGTAATGTCCACATTTGGATACATGTCTGCTTTGGGAGAGAGCTTTGAAAAAGTTGAGGCAAAATATCCCTGTTGCTCTTCGCTTTTCCCCAGATCCATTCATTTTCACCTAGAAGGTGATCAGGTTGGTTAGGTGTAACTTACTCTTGGTAAATCTGTGATGGTTGTTTTCAGTATCTTCTTCACGTGCCCAGAAATGTGTTCCAAGAGGACCTGCTCCACCAACCCTCTGCATTTGTATACACTTCAGTTTAGTTAGGCTAGGTACAGGTTTTTTCTAAATCTATAGGCATTGAACTTTGTGTGTATACTTAGACAATCCAGAGTTCTTCATGTTCTTCATCAGTCACTGGAACTGCATGCAGTCCTTCAGAAAACTGAAAGCTAAATTGTTGAATGCCAGTAACTCATGTGGATTTGGCTTAGCAGCTGATGATGCTTTTATTTTCAAATTCCATTGAATAGTTAAAGTGATTTTTTTTTTCATGGAGTTTGCTTGTAAATCAGGCAGATCTGCTTAGCAACAGAAATCGTTACTTTTAAAGTTTCAGTTTTGATCAATACCATGTTCCTTAGGGTGCTGTTTTATTTGACATTTCACACTGTCGTTGTGCATAGCAAAGAAAAACTACATCTACTACTTAAGAAAAAATAAGTGTGCTGTGGGTTTTCCATAACCTGTGGTGTTCACTTGTACATTTTTATTATGCATTGCATATCCTGTATTCAGCAGTAAACTCATCTGAAGTCCTAACGTTTTCCTATGAATAAATCAGATGCTCTCTGCTCTGTGTAGTATCATCTTAGTGTGGTACATTAACCCAAATCACAAGAAAGAGAAGTCCTGCCTCCAGATTTCTATTAAGTTATTTTTGTGGATTTTAGAGATTTCAGATTGTAATTTGGATGTGTCCTGCATTTTCTGTAGCCTGCGGACCAAAGTTCTTACAGTAGAGCAGTAGAAGTAATGCAGCAGACTGCTACTTGGCAAATCTGCACTTAGAGATTCTTTAGGTCCCCAACTTCTCCCCCAGCCAGTCTTCTTAATGGGGGAAAACCCAGGTACCTTACTTCTAGACATGGCTACCCCATCATCAGAAGCTGCAGTTTCTCACTTGATGCTCTTCATTACCAGCAAGTTGTTGGAAGCTTCGAACCATCAAGCAACTGTTCATAGGTATTTGAGGACTGGGGAAATTGGAGCCTAGCGCTTTAGTGAAATTTAGATATATATTTCAGGCAAGAAAGAGAGAACTCCTAAATTGCTTCACTGCTTGTATTATTGTGCAGTTACAGGGAGAGGGTGAAGTAGTGTTGGGTAGCTGCTTCCAGCTACCATCACTAGACAGACCACGAGCACAAATTCTTTACATATGTGTCATTTAATACTCACTTAATTTTTGACTGGTTATTTTGTCTGGGGTAAATTCAGGACATACATGTCCTTGATGTGATTGGACAAGTAAGTGATAATAACATGTGCCTGATGAGGCAGATAGGAAGTGAATCTCTGTTATCACAGCCATTATCACAGGATGGCCATACTGCACATTTTCGGTATGGTGCAGAGACTCAGATGGAAGCTGCTGAGTCTCAGTCATGCTCTTTGTGGTTGTACAGAAAACAGATTTGTCTTTTCTTCTGTAGCACTTAATCCAATATCTGTGTCAATTTAAGATACCCATTGGCAAAAAGTCATCAAGTAGTTGTTGTGTGATTTGCATAAAGGTTTTTATCTGCTTGCTTAGTCCAAAGACTCAGTAAAGGGTTGATACATTTCATATGGATTCTTCAGTGCTGCATCTGCTAGGATGCAACTGAAAAGTTGAAAAAACAAAGAAAAATACCAGAAAAAAAATGTTGGGAATTATTTCCTTGGAACATTGGAAGGAATAATGCATGAATATAAGGTGGAAAATCCCTGGTCCAACAGGATTTTATCTCTGATTTAAACTTATCCTCATAAATTTTGTCTCTTTTTATAAATCTCTTTCTCAGCAAAGTAGGCTCTTCTCTTGGTTAAAAGGCTATTCTGCCATAGTCATGGACATTTTGTTTAAAAGCTACAATTTAGAATTGTGTAAAGTCTTGGGTGATTTGTTGGAGCCAGGTGATGACTTTTACTGAAAAATGCTGAAAACATAATGATAGATCAGTGACTGTCATTGTTGATTGTTATTTGATTGCTATTATTGATGATTACACGTTTTTTACTTACATTTTAAACCTTTTTCAATGTAGTGTGTGACAGCTAGAAGTCAAAAGGGTTTCTGCAGATCTCCGTGGTGTCACCTGGAACTATAGACAAGGTGCTACTAGTACGGCACTGTAAGGAATTCAGTAATAAATGTAAGGACATCTGTGATATCCACAGTCCAAGCTTAACATGATCGAAGACTGAATCCTTTAAGCAGGAAAAGCACACAAGTTTGAGCATATACATTTTAGAATTATTAGGGTCAAAACCTGAAACTGAGTAAATACAAAGATTTTCTGGCTGAATCTAGAGACATGCTTAAACAAGCAAATATACAGCTCAGAAAATGGATCTCTGCTTTTATGATCCTGTATCTTGATGAATAAAGTTCAATTTTAATTTCAATTTTGATACTGATTTGAAGCATATCAGTGATTTTATCTGTGGAATCAAATATAGCTTGAGTGAGCAGTCTATAGGTAGTAACATTTTCAACAGTAAAGATTTTTTTTATTTATTCTTTTTAATATAATTCTTGATTTCTAAAACTGTGCCACTGCTGCTCTTGGCAAGACTACTCAAAAAAAAAAAAAAATTAAGGAGAAATTCATAAAACATCAAAAGACCTTTAACTGTTGCTTATGTTCCTCTCCTGTGTGTTTACTTTCTGTGTCAGCATGTGTATATTTCAAATGTATTCCTTTTTGAACCAGTCACTGTCACTCTTGAGTAATCTGTCTTTGACATTTCATAATGCTGGATGCCTAACTCCTTCACTTCAGTCATACATCTGAATTTGCTAAATACTCAGTTTTCTGGTGGTGATTTCCACATATTTTTAAAAATGTATTTTGAAAGAGGCAATGATAGAGCTCCTCTCCTGCTTCTACTTTTATTTTCTGGTATGTAAAATACTTGTCTTTTTAAAATAATTATTTTAATTTATTGGTTA
>WUAM01000323.1:44719035-44748652 GCA_024336885.1 Actenoides hombroni | reverse complement strand
ATTATTTTTATATTACTATTATTTTAGTTTATATTATTTTTTATTTATTTTTATTTATGCTTATCCCTGAAAAATCAGTCGTAGCATGAGAGTCTGGTAGTTTTGCATCTGATGCTTTCTGCCCGTCTTTAATTCTTTAATAATGTATAACTTCAGTCCAGTCACCTCTCCATAGCATGGCTCTCCTTACTAGTAGAAGACAGTGTCTTGCTCCTTGAACCTTTGAGCGCTCTGGGTATAAATAACATAAAAGCATCCATAGTTTGCGAAATACATAAGAACCCCTCTAGTTTGGAAATCCACCTGTACTCAAGAGATGGAAAGGTACTGAAGACAGCATGTAATTGGAGTACCCCACATTTGGCCAAATAAGAGATAAAGGAAAGGGGTTTATTCCTCTTTGTAAAGTCAAGACCAGAGAAGAACTCACAGGCCATTGTGAGGGAAGATTAGAAAATGGAGATCTTCATTGCTTTTCATTATTTTACATAATTTTAAAATATCTCATCATTTCTGTCTTGCACAAACAAAAAGAAGTGGATAAGGGAATCTCTCAGGGTTAGTTGCACTATACATGAGTGGCTTAATATTCAGGTGTGGAAATGTATACATTTACAGAGGGTGTTTAATATTAAAAGCACACGTATCTGGAAATAGTTTGGTTTAAATATATGTAAAAGCTGATTCATTGCAGCATAATTCTAGTTTCTAAGTCAGTTGATTTCAACGTATTTTGGGACTGAAGTAACGCAAGAGTGAATCAGTTCCATAATTATTTTGGGAAAAAAATATTATGCTAGGAGTTCTGGAGAATTTTTGTTGTATGAATCATTACTGTTTAGGGAGGGAAACAATACCTTCCTTCATATGTCTAAATGAATTCTGTCTTGCATATGCAAAAAAGTTTCTTTTTAGGCTTCATTAGGGAATGATTTTTTTTTCCTCTGTAAATAGCAGATGTCTCAAACAAGTAAGAGAATTCTGGCATGCTATTATGAGACATAATCCTAAAAAATACATTTATTGTAATAAAGAGGGACTGAAGGTTTCAAAAACTTACTTAATAGCATCTCTAAAATTAACCTATTAATAAAATAAAGATATTTTCCCCTGCCTTTGACAACTGCAACTAATAATTAAAAAGAAAGAATCATGTTCTTAGTGTTTTCTCAGTGACAAAGAAGAGAGGGCAGCACTTTGGGTGTAAGCTAATCAAATGTATGAGGAAGAAATTTGAGTAGCTATATTAATTGCTATAGAAACATTGACCTTAATGCAGCTTGTTAGAGGTATTTAAGGTTGTAAGTTCCAAAAAAATTTTTTTTTGTCAGTTTTCATTAAGGTTTATTAATTGCATTAATAGATATGCTATGTGTAGTTCCTTGATTAGCTAAAAAAAGCACATTGATAAGTATGAAGTAACAGCTGTCACAAATCTTAAAGGTCTGAAATACTATTTAGGGTTTTTGTTTAAATTGTCTGAGGTAGAAAAGCATTATCAAAACTGAAAAGCAGAGAAAAAGAATGTTGTAAATATATTCATGTAGCACAGAGAAATATTGAAACACCAATGAGCTGTGACTTCTGTAGCTCTTGTCAGCTAAATATTCTTACTGAGTATCCATGCAGAAATGTAAAATCTTCCTCTGTGTTTATTAAAACCATAACTTAGTGTGAAAATACGGATGTTTCAGGAAGAATGGGAAAGCTACATGACTAATTGTGACTAGAATATATTTGTAGTTAAACGTAAATCTACCACGTACCAAAGGGCTGCAACCTGTTTGCCAGAGTTTCAAAGGTGTCTCTCTGCTTGCAAGAAGCACTCAGTTGTGGTCAGACTCCGTGTTCATGTCTGACATGTTGCTGTCCAGATTTCAGCACATCAGGTAAAAAAATTATGCTGGCATTGTCTGGTTCACAGAGAGAGAAAGAACATCCTTCAGTCTGTAAAGGCACGAGAAATGATGTGATTGGTGTATGCGAAAGAAAGATGAACCACTCTCACACAATGCTGTCGGCATTTACTGAAAAGGTTTTTTTACAGAGTAATGAAAAAGATTATTAAAATCTGACCTTGTTAGTCTGTGCTTATGCAAAGATTTATTCATCAAATGCAGAATGATGAGATTGCTTGATTTAGTAGTTGCTAAATACGGGGTTTAATATTGATTAAGAACCTAGAGAGAAGCAAGGAAAAAACCAACCACCACCAAGCTCAAAACAACAACAACAAAACCCTGAAAACATATAACAGTAATAAGATGCTGATAGTTATACCTCTGTTGACTTTTAATCCTTTGGCATGCACATTGTGTCAGAAAATATTAGGGTACGTTCGTGACTGAAGCATGAACAATTACTGTAATTGGATTGGAAAAGTACAGCCTGTTTCTTCTTCCTGATAGCAATGTCAGATTACATGCAGGAGGGAGATGCTGGTAGTTGAACCTTAGCTTCTATCATTTGATCATTTTTGCATCAATAGTCATTCCTGCAGAGGTCAGATAAGCTGCAAGTGAGAAATAAAATGCTTCTTCTGACGGTAGGAAAGTGAAAGCCTTTCTTTGGTTATGAAGCCTCCTCTGGTTGAAGGACATCTAGAAGATTCAGAAGGTTATATTGTGGCTAATTTTCTGCTTTTTGGTTTTCTGTGAAAGCTGTGACACATTGTGATATTTCATTGCATCTTGCTATGGCAATATCTCAAACCCCATGTTTATGGCAATGTATTCTTTTCAGATCTCATTACATGCAGTTGCCACCTATCTTCCTAATAATGATTCTAATTTCAGGTTTTCTAGTTGACAAATTTATTTCAGTTGTTTCTTCTTGGATTCTACGTTTGTTATTTATTAATACCTTGCAATTCATTGATGAGTGTAGATGACTGTGATGCACTAACCTGTGGCATTTAACTTTTTAATTTTGCTTCCTTTAAAGCATACATTTAGGTTTACATATACATATGTAAAGTGCTGAAAATAACACTTGAAAACGAAAGTGAGCTGGTTACCCCAAAATACTAATTTTGTGTGATGACTTCTGAAAGATACTATGTTTTGCTTTTGGATTATACTACTTATATATATGAGATGAAGATGTAACTGAGGGACATAAGCACTGATAATGACCGTATGGTGAGCGTGGCTCATTCAAGCCTTTCTTCTAGCTAGTATTTAAATAATGTGCCTAATATTGAGAATGCACTTAAGTATTTCCCTTCTGGGTGTTTGAATCTTCGCTTGCTTTTATGAAAACTAATGATCTGTTCTGCCTTTAGACCCTGAATTGGAAATTGCATTAAGGTCTGCTCGTACAGCTCTGTCTTGACAGCATTGGAGCTAGATCATAAAGAAGCTACAGTTAAACAGCCATTTGTGGGAAAAGATTTAGTGATAAACATGGAAATGGTCCTAATCCAGTAAAAAAGATTCATGTATTTTCTGCATGCATTGTCCTTGGCTTGAAAGTAGTATTATCTGCTGTAAGAGCTAGCATTTTACTTGTGCTTTGGGCAGAAAAGAGAATTGGAAAGCAGAAGAAAGAACATGGAATAATTGCATAAAGTTGTTCAGATTCACGGTCAATCTAACTGGGTGATATGCAGTATCTTATGTAAAGTCTGCTCAGCAGAAGAGGTTGTGGGAAAAGACAGAGGAAATCATTGCACTCCTGTGCAGCTCTGTGGTGGGTACATGACTTCGGTGCCATTCTGGTGTCCACACCTCAAGCAGGACAGGGAGAAGAGATGGTTTGAGAAAAGGCAACCAAACAGGTGTTGGGGTTGTATGAGGAGGCACTAGGAAGACTGGTTTGACATGCCTGTTTTAAACAGCATGAGGCTGAGAAGGGGTAGAATTGCAATTTACAGACTCTAGGAGGTGGTGAATAGAGCAAATGTAAAAACTTCAGTTCTAGAGGTATTTCTTAAAATGATTGCTTGAAGCCATTAAAAGAAGTACTTCCTTACCCAGGGTTTAGCGAGCATCTGGAATTTGATACCAGAGGAGGACATAGGGCAGGCTGTATCATCAGGATCAGAGAGGTATTATGCACATTGATGAACAACAGGTTCATCATCAGGAACAGGAAGGGATGTGTCCTCTTTCATCCTGATGGTAACAGCTGTGGATGCTGGGGGAGCATGAGAGGAACCAACAGTGGAGTGCCCAGGCATCCCCTGACCAGAGTCCCCTGCTACCACACACAGTTCTGGGCTGGAAGGTTGGCCTGTCCGCTGCAATGTGGCATTTCTTACACACTTAGTTTTAGCTTTAATTGGATTTAAGTCTAGCTAGGATGGATACCTGTAATAATCTGTCCATAGAAGAACATATCTATGCCTGGGATAATTTATTTCACTGTTTAGACAGCTGTTACACCCCAGCGTGATGGCCTTGACCCACTTTTGTATAGCCTCCTATGTCTTTTTACTGTGGGTCAATGAAATGTTAAACTGTAGCAACAACTTTACCAGATGACTGTAGGAAAATTGTAGGGGAGTATTTTTGTCATGGACACCAATTTTGAGGTTACTCTAACATTTGTTTGCTTTACATGACTATGAATTATTCTTTCTGTGTAGTCAAAAGTACAGAAAAGGGACAGTTATTTACGGAAGGTTGAATAGCTCATTGATTCTCAACAAAACAGAAAGAAGTTTGCAAAGCATATATTTATTTTTTTTCTCCTCAGTACCTGCAGCCTCCTGCTCCTTGGATATTGCCTTATGTGAATGAGGGATTAACCTTCTTCTGATTCTTTAGAGACATATTCTACCCCTTTGCCAGAGCAGCCAAGCTGTGGTACAGGGACCACTTACTGCCTTAATTTCTAGATTTCCATGATTTTGCATATTTACAGAGAATAAGAATTATTATTGAGATAAAATTAATACAAAGAGAGAAGAATGTAAAGCAAATGCTAGGCTTTATGGCTAGGTAGAAGAAAGAAGAACATCAAGTCCTAAATAGCTTTGTACCAGCACTCAAATGAAAATAGAGTAAGCAGTGATGACAGGTTTGACTTTTGGGTAGCGGGTGAATCTTGAATAAATCCAAGATTTATTAATGCCAAGACAACAGTATCACTAAGGTTCCTTATGGACTTACACCTATTCATCCTTAGCCTCTGCATAATTTATTTGCACTATTTAAATGTACATTTTATAGATTTTAAGTTTGGGCTTTAGAAAACTAAATTATGGATATACCCTTTGAGGAGAAAAAGGAATTACAAGATTTACATATAGTGAAAAAGCAAATAATTGAAGACCTTCCTCTTCTCTGCACTCTTGTGTCCCTGTGGTGCCAACCACCTAAATTCAAGGCATTATACTTTCTGTCTCATCTGCCCTCAAAGGTACTGTTATTTCACCAGGCAGTGCAAGTTGATTCCAATCCCCTTTAAGTCACCAGGCATCATTCTGTTAACTCTTGTCTGCCTGAATTGGTCCAGACTTTCCTGGACCCCTGACACATGAGATCCCTACCTAGATCAGAGCCTCAAAACACTGAATTTATACTGAGACTGCATTTCAAAAAGTACCTCTGAAAGTACTACAAACTGTGACAAATAGCAGCAGAACTACAATACTAAGGTCTTGTTGCTGTGGGAAATTAAATAAAGAAAATCTGTAAGCACACCTGGTATTTAAGTGCAGTAAATCAGTTTGGTGTATACACTAAGCTCTTTTAAAAGAAATATGTTTGTAGGTTGTTTTTTTTTATTCTAATATATTCTCATTCTCAGATTTCTCTTTCTGCTTGAATCTCAGGCCTTGTGGTATGTTCTCCTATGGATTTAACAGCTACTACTTCCCATAAAAGATGCATGTAAAATAAATATCTTTTGTCTGGCGGAGGATCAGAGGCAGTGCCACCTGGGAGAAGAGGCAGCCTATCCTGCAGAGACCAGCACGGCTCTGATGTGCTATTCTTGCTCTTTTTCACAGCAGTGAAAGTGGTGGCTGCTACCAGGTTTGCTTTCAGGCTGTTGAGACAAGTAGCTGTCTCTGCTCCTGTTTCGTGTGTTGCAGCACTGATACACAGTACTGTATATAAGTTGAAATGAGGTTGAACAGAGACTGTTGCATGCTGAAATAAAGCAAACAGGAGAACAGAGAAAGCGGAGTGTGAAATCCAGTCACTGGGTGTGATATTCTGATGCTGACAGTTCAAGTCACTATGCAAATAATCCTGGAAAGAATTTTCTTTCAGGAGACCTCTGCCATCTAGAACTCGATTTCTTCCTGTTTTGCTTATGCTTTATTTATGCAAGGCACTACTCTGTTTCTTTCTTCCCCAGATCTTGAAAGCAGAGTTTGTTTTAGGAGAATGGACTGTATTCTGTATGTTTTTCTTCTTTCTGTCTGGTAATTTTTCAGAACATGACCAGAAAGAGGTCACCAGTGTAGAACTTCAGAGTGGTCTTCCCCTCTCCAAACCTACCTGTGTTTATGAGCACTGCAATAGACATGATCATGGCCAGTAAAATATCATCACTGCCTTCTGAGATCATGCACATGGAAATGATTGAGATGTCATACTGGTGAGAGCTCTGGTTGTAAGTCCATTGCAAAATCAGACAGGTGTCACTGTTTCACTCGTGTTCTGTGTTTTCAAGGTTTTCTTGCATTTTCTGCTTCTAAAAGTAAAAAAAAAAAGAACCCAACAACAGATGCACTGGGGAAGCAGCCTGAGCTTTTCCAAATGTTTTCCTGGTTAGTCTTTCCCCTGTGTTACCTGTAATGGCCCTAACACTGGTCTGAAAAATGTTGCCAGGTGGTTGCCAGCTTCTCTTAGATGTCTACTTCTGAGCTGATCAGATCTTAGAAGGTTATTTCTCTAAAGGTGCATGCATATTAACCTTTCATAGGTGATGAGATTTCACTCTTTCCCTCTTTCTGTTCCTGCAGTTTGAGCGCTTATGAGCTTTTTTTCTTTTGCCCTTGTGATGCCATTATAGGAAGGGGTGGGAACCGGAATGGAGAGTCTGCGTGTACATTGAATCTCCAAAGGGCAGACCTGTCTGACTTACCTTGAAACTAGTATGATCTCCTTCAATTTGTAGTGTAGTGCAAAAGCCACATGGTGCATGCATCCCCACTCAAGTGAGCCACTCCTGAGCTCCCTATCATGTCAGCTAAAGGGCTACAGTGCCCAGTTGAAAACCGGTCTGGTATTGACCTGCAGTTGATCTTTGGGTTAAGTTGCATTGCACTAAGTCCCATGTGTCTTACCCAAGGTCACACAAGTGATCATCCATGTCAGATGTAGCTGAAGCCAGCTGCCTCAAGTCCTAGTCTTGGGCTCTGACCACTGTACCATTACACTGTCTCATAAGACACACTTTTGAAAAGCCAGTTGTGTCTATCCAGATATTTCATGCTGATACTCATTTTCAGAGAAGGTATGTCCATTTTGGCAGATCTGTCTTTCCTTGTAGGTCAGTTTCTCTAACTCCCCTTTTTCAGCTTTTGCCTTTCTGTCAATGAAAATGACAGACCCCTTCTGAAATTGATGGGTCTAGGAGAAAAGCTCTTTGAAGTAACAAGTACAGCTTGTTAAATTACAGTGACAATATTTGCAACATCCAAGTCTAAAGCGGGAAAGGAATAGTTGAGGCACAGTACATCGTGAATTATTTTTACAATTAATTTTATTTTCTAAAGTATAAGCGAACATTAAGTAAATCTCTGTCTCTACCTTAATTTACCTGTGTGATGGATTGCTTCAAGGACTTATCATTCACTAGTTACACATTAATTCATAATCAGTTGCTGTTGTCATAAATCTATTAAATTAATTTCCTGTGCAATAGCTCTTATCCTTTTCTTCTGTGTTTTCAGTTTTACATTGTTGATAGTTATGTGAACTGTGTTTAAGTTCTAAACAAGCATTTAATTAAAGACAGTGAGAAAAGTGGTTGAGATGTTATGGACTGGTCTTTTAAAAAGTGTGCATAGTTAAAACTTGCATATTCATGCTTGTGTGCACAGATGAATAGCATCTAGAAGCTTAATCTAATTATTATGTGAACAAATACCAATTTCTATTTACACTGTGAATACAAAAAGGCTTAGCTGCAAAAAAAAAAAAAAAAAGCATCTCCGACTTATAGCCTAAGGTTGGATATTTGGTCCTTTGTGCAAATCACAGATATTAGAAGATGTATCCCCTTTTAGCTGCAGCTATTACATTTTTAATGTGATATACATACTGGTGGGCTGTTAAGACAGACTTAGAGGACTGCTAGAGGCAGTAAGAATGACAAAACTATTGCAGCTGAGTACAAAAGTTCTTTGTATAAAAAAAGAGAAAAAAGGAAAACTCACACTGGTGAAAGCATATCTAGACTATTTATTTCACTGTATTAACAATGGGAGTCTTCAGAAAGTGAGACTGATTTGGTCTTTTGGTTATTTCAGAGGTTTAAGCACATTTTAAGTACGTTGTAGAATTGGAACCTGATACAAGTGATTTTTCACACTACAGTGAAAAGTGCAGTCATGAATTGATTTCAAGAGAGATTTGAACTAATCTTGTGTCTCGAAATATAAATGGTACCCTACAGAAAGGCTCATAATTCCCATTGAATGACCAAACATGTTTAACTGAGTCAGAAAAACTATTAAGGTGATAGTGATGTGACCCAAACATTGCTTTATATGAGTTATGCAGCCTAAGAAAGTTAGGTGTCTCCAAGAAAATGTTTTGAAAATACGCTTCCGTGTAAAATTAAACTTGGGGGGAAAAAAAAATCACAGTGATGTCATTGTTAAAAGAAAAGAAAGAAAATCACCTAACATACTATATTAAAAGAGAAAAATGCCTTTACTATGTCAGTTGCTCTAAATTTTCTAGTAATCATCATGCAATTTTACTTTAATTGCTGTATAATTATGTTCCCATATATGGTTTCAATCCAAATTTCCTTTTTATATTTGACACATTAGTTTTTTCATCAAGTGCTAAAACAGTGATTCAAAGTGAAATCTATAAGAAATTATTATAAAATGATTAAATTATAATTACAGGGATATTATTTGACATAATCAGATTATGGTATCAGAAGGAGCGAGATGTGTATTTGTTACAAGTTTTATATGCAGTTACTATATCTGTGATTTTCTTGACTCTGTGACAGAGTAGGTGCTTCTTGCAGAAGAAAGTAGAGGAATAAGTCTTACACACAGAGCAGACAAATTCCACTAAAAATCTGACTTTAGAAAGAAGAAAATATTTCTTGTCCTGTGTGCCACTGTACTTGACTTCTAACCTCATTATTCTGGTCAGAATAGTTCTTTTGGAATTACTTCAAAGCTACTGAGGTTGACTCTTAATTCATGAACTTCAGTTCTTACCTGAGTGTAATAAGACAGAATGATGTTTTGTTGCATTTCATATTTTACATGGTGTGAAAAAAACCCCTAGGAAATCATAGAAAATAAACCAGCTGCTCTTTGCAACAAAAATTTCACAATCTGTTTTTTTAAGTGGGATGTTTGGCTGGGTGCAGATAAGTGTAAGTGAGATGGGAGTGGGAAGGAAAGGAAAGGAATATATTCTAATTGGAGTGGCACATGTGGCCCACCATCCAGCAAGCTATACCTAGGAATTTTAAATATATGCTTGTATATGAAGATTGTAGCCTGCCTTATGAAGATCATTTTGTGTGAAACCCTTGGGTGGCTGCTAATACATGTCTGTCTTTTTTGGATTACCTAGATAAAATTCTGTAGGCAACACATATGTTAACTGTATGTGAAAAAGCAAATATTGCTGATCCTTATGGAAACAAATCAGGAATGTTATTTCCATATATGTGTATATATATAAAAATATAAAGTTATCATGTTGTCTACTGCCTGTCTTCCAGGTAAAAATTGAAAAATGAAGCCATCATTCATGTGGTCATATGTTTTGATTTTGATGTTTTTTGCCTTTCTTATATCATTAATGCTTCACAAATGGCTGTGATACTACCTGAGTTTACAAAAGTTATTTTTCCAATAATAAATGCTGCAAGAGCTGTATGTAACCTCATAACCTTGTTCTTGAAAATTAGAGCTGAATTAGTAATCCAAGGGATGAGTTTATAGGTTTAATAAAGTGCTTTGGCAGCAAATAATCTATTTAGAGGATGTTTTTAATTTAAAAGCATTGTGCCAGTCATTTTGAAATTGCATGTCAGCAGGACTAAAAATATTGGATGTGAAAGCAGAAACTGCAGTGACAGAATTGTTAGGGAAAATACTTCTGTTTTTTAAAGAAACACAAAAATGTTTGTGTTCATCATATGAAGTGCTCTAAAGAACAGAAGCAGAAATGGATTACTGAGATAATACAGGTTCCAATGGATGCTAGGGGTAAATGGTGAGTTCTCTACTAATGTATTAAATGAAAAGTCACAGTGCTAGCAGCTTGCACTTACAGGAAATCACAAGCAAATATACTAAGAAGAAAGAAAGGGGTTAAAAAGATGTGGAGGTCTGTTTGTGTGCAATGAAACCCTCTGTCACCAGTTAGTCTGTAGATGAGAAAAAGCTCTTTACTCAGGATGGAGTTGTCATTCAGGCTGTGTAGCCTGTGCTTGCACAGGTGAGAATTGGGTGAGGAAAGTCCTTTGGCCTCACAGCGTGGGCTCAGAGGAGATGCTCTGAAGGTGATGGGCGAGGTGACATACTCTGAGCCTTTTAATGCACTGTCCATCACTATAACTTTGTGTTTAAGTTATCCTTTGTATCTGGGTGTCCTTCCTAGTCTCCATAGGTGTGCCACTGTGGCAACGTCTTTGTTGTGCCTGTTAACTTCCCAGGAGAGTGAAGACAGGAGATTAAGTGTTTTCTGAATACATAGTTGAAAATTATTTCAGACTAGCTTATGAACAGTGTTGTCATGTGGCCTGAAAACTGGGATATCTATTGATAGATACATAGGAGAAATACCTAGTTGAGCAACTTTCAGATTTCAGTAAATATCTTTGTTATTGTTCTGGAAAAGAAATAAAAAAAAGGAAATTCCCAGAGGCAACTAAATCAGGAAAAGTGGTGAATGCTTGTGAGGATGGAAAAGTTTACTTTTACACAGGCACTTAGAAGCTGAAGAAAGGGGCAGAAAATATATGAAAAAAATTAAACTTCAGGGAAGTGAACTTAATATATATGGAAAATAATTTAGCTATTCAGTGGGAGGGAAAAATCAGCAAGACATCAAGGAATGAAACTGAACAGCAATTTTCATTTTATTATGCAGATGAAAATCTGGAAGAACTCCAGTGATTCCTAAGAGTAGCAAATTATACCTTCCTGACACATGAATGTAATTCCTATTGATACATCTGCATGCAAATCCCTTTTATATCTGAGAACAGGCTTGTTGTTGCAGAAGTACAGGTGGTCTGAAATCAGGGTATGGCTGTGCACCAGTTTGCAAGCTTAACTGAAACTCTATCCAGCCAAGGTCTTAATTACGTGTTTAACTTTAAGCTGGCTGAAGTCCATGATCTTAAATTTAGCTTTCCAGATGAGAGTTTTTGTGTGTGCTGTTCACTGTAGAAGAAAAGCATGGTATATTACCTTGATCAGATCTCTCAGCAAAGTAGTTACCGTACCCACAGCCCATGGGAAAAAATATAAATTTCCTACCTTAACTGGAGTAATCCCAAGGAAAGTGCATAGGTTAATTTTGCCATCAGACTTCGTCTCTGACCTCGGGCAAGTCATTTTAACGTCTGCATCTCCATTCTTAGCATGTGTTTTTATAAAGCTTACACCTCTTCCATTTATCTCCGTTTATGTTTATTTTGGCTGGAAACTCAACTGGGTCCTGTTACATCTTTACATGGTGTAAGTGCGGTAGACTATGGACACTGGTGTAATATAAATAAGAATAATAGCAGATTGAAAAAGACATACAAACAAATGTGAGAAAGAAAAGCAATGTTTTGGGTGTGTGCTGAACTGTCACTTAAACAGAAGAGCTTTCATTATTTGTCCTGGAGAGTGAGGCAGTCAGCAGTGTCTGTTTCTGCGGTGTCATTTTGTTTGCTGAGGTGCATGCCACACAGTGGCAGCAAATTGTAGCACTGGACTCTGCCTCTCTGAAATGCCAAGGGGCAGGTTTGTGTGTATCATTACAGTACGGGATCACTGGCAGTGTACCATCTTTTAACTGAGCTGCTGATTAAATAGTATCCTCATTATAATATGCTTAAATTGATTTAATTTTGCTTCAGCTTTCTTTATGTGGATACTTTAAATTTTGGGGCTGCTCAATATAGTCTGTTGATTTTTGTCAAGACAGAGGCAAACACCATTCAGTGTTCACTGTTAACCTCAGTCTGAAATAAAAAAAAAGTAACTGCCTGCATTCTCAGCCACTGTCTCCAACCTATGATCTAAAATTCCAGAATGTCTTTTCACCAACTTCCATAATTTTTCTTTCCCATCTCTGTGATGGAGTGCAACACACAGATGCCTTCACTCATTACAGCTTCATAAATCCATGGATATTTGTGGCTTAGGGAATGCACAGTATGTCACCTAATGAGAGATGATAAACTTGACCAACCCCAGCAGCTCCCTCAACGTGGGGTGAGGAAGAAAGGTTATACTGATTTGTGAGCAGATAGATTGGGTAGATAGGGGTTCAGAAAGTTCTTGAGAGCCTCCTGAGTTTCACCAGGTGTGAGTACAGTCCTCTTGTCTTTATGTGCATAGAACAAGCCACCATCTTGTTGGGAGTGGACGAAAATGCCATCAGTTATTGATGCTAGTGTCTGACAGTGGCCTTTGGCAGGCTCTTGGTGTCCTGACTTTATAATTTCTTGCTGATTCAATAGGAATATTGGTCTGGAGCTTATGAGATGCTCCCATGCTGATTTCTCAGCATGTGCTTTTCTCTCTTCAGCTTGTGGTTTTCTGGTCTTCTCACAGGAATCTTCGTGATAGAGTGAGCTTCTCTGGTTAAACACACATAGTATGCGACTGCTGTCTCCCTCTCTTTGTTTAGAAATGTACTACCTCTGGAGCGCTTCCTGGTTTGTGCTTTAGTAGTAGTGGATCAATATAAGCCATTGTTGGCCCATCTGCACCACACTTCTTTTTGTATGGCTTGTGTCAGTCTAAGTTTTGAAAGTGCTGGCCCTATGGTAGAGTGATAAAATAGAGAGAGGTCTGGCCACTGGGATAGGTGGCAGATAGGGGAAGAGCACTTGATGCTCTTTTACAGAAATGAACGCTTTCTGTGAGGGCTGGGATTTTCCAGTTGGGAAAGGAGCTGTCAGCAACAAGGGTGATGAGCCTCAGAAACTCTTAGCAGGATTGCCTAAAAGAGTGTCTAAAAGGAAATCAAAGCTACTTACTCTTTGGATTGCCTGAGCTGGAACATTTTCCCTGTGCCTTACTACCATACCATCTGTGGCTTGATATATAGATATCTTTCCAACCTGATACTTTCTTGGGACTATTTGGGTTTTTTGATAGGCATATCCCTTTCAGATATTTATTTCTAACTGCTTTTTAAATACTAAGGTGTATTAACTACCATTTTAATTATGTTGCATTTTCACTAGGACATAAAGGAACTAACAAATCTGAAAAAAAACTTTTGACCGGGCATATATGCGTACCCAGTGCTTTGCTTTTTATTCAAATCAAATGGAAACCATAGTTCTGGGGACTTTTTGGTTTGTGGTGGTGTTTTGGTTGCTTTTTTATTTGTTTTTTTGTTTGTTTTTAAGCTTTCCTCAGTCTAGACACCCTTAGCAGTTGAAGTTATCTCTCTTTTTTGGCTTTTCCTTTCTTGAACACATGCTCCCATGCCTGTGTGGTCTCCTCAAAGTGAGTTCAGCTCACTGCAGTATTCATTTTCATGTTCAATGTCTCCTTTACCAGGTTTTCCATGCCTGTTGCCACTGGACATACATCCTACATTCTCCTGCTGAAACTGCTTCTTGAGCATGTTTCCCGAAGGAGATTTTTGACCTTGGCTATTTATAGACTAAAAACTAAAGTTAATACAGTTGCTTTAAAAAATCTAAACAAGCCTACTGCATTATCTCTCATTCGTATGTATTAGTTTCCCAAGTGACCACATAATCATATTGTCCTTCTGCCTTGCCCTTTCTTCTCCTTTACTTTTAACTTAGTTTATTAGCTCTTTTGTATTAGTGGATTAATCTTTACAGACATTCCTGAAGTCCAAGTGCTATTCTGTTTATATTGCTACTAAAAATTGGCTAGGTATGTGAGAATTCCTTTGAGTGCTCCCTAACTACCCATCATTGTTGCAACCTTGAACACCAGCTTTTCTTTGTGTTTTAACTTAGAGCCTTGCTGACTAAGCAAGTGGGAATCATGCCCTTCACATGTTTGCTGGTATTGGAAGGGAAACGATTAGGCAATAGTTGGAGGTGAAACCAATAAATAAGATAGAAGAGCGATTTGGTCCTGCTCTCACTTTTGCAGCTTTTTGTTATCTGAGTCTTCTTCCCTCAGATACTTCTGCTCTCATTTTGTTGTCACCGTCATTCTCCACTGAAGTCTAAAATTGTTCATGGCTGATCATAATCAACATTTGTCACTGTGGTGTTTAGTTATAGAGCTTCACAATCTTTCTCACCCAAAAGAACAAGAGCATTTTGCCTGCCTTTTGCCCTTTGTGAAGGTTTGGGCTGGTTGCTGGGTGCTAAGGGTCATCCAAGGTGACATCCAACAAAGAAATCTGAAACTTTGTACTTTTAATGTAAACTTTTTGTTTTACATTCCCAGGCTGCTACAGGATACCCTTGAGGCTTGCATTTCAAAGCTCAAAGTCCTTGCTCCCTCAGAGTTAAGAAAGGATGAAAAAGCAAACCAAGGTGGAGAGGTAACAGGGATTAGCTCAGGGTCACCCAGCAGGTCAATGGTTGAGCCAGAACTGTAGTCAAAATCTGCTGCATTCTAGATCAGTGTCTTTGCTTCATCTCGCTCCTGTGCTTTAGCCATGTGGTCAGTATGGAGACACCCAGCTGTCTGGGCAACATGCACATTTTGTTGTGTGGCTTTAAATTTCACAGTAACACAGAAGGACTGGTTGTCAGGCACCTTCTGTATTCCTTGAAGTGAGGGGCACTGCCTCTTGCCTATGTATTTTTGATCGTGATTCTGAAAATGTGAAATATGCCAATCACCAAGTGCTGGAGGCAAGTGCTGCAAGATGGTGTCAAGATGTCTGTTTTCCAGACAGAGCCACAGCTAAGCAGACTGTGCCCCATCCTGTTCCACCAGCCACATAATCCTGCTGCTCCTTGTTTTCCCCTACTCAATTCACAAAATACCTTTCACACGTGCACGTCACTTCCACATCAGCAGTGACAGTTGTACTTTCTGAGGGGTGTGTCTAGAACGAGCTCTCTGTTTTGTTGAAGACTTTGTTTTGCTCAGAAAAATCCTGCCTCTGGACACAATAGGGTAACACATGGTTTCTTAGGGTAGTTCATTGTCTGTCATGTATTCATTGTGACTTTTTCATTCTTAGTGCAGTTTGGTGGAACACAGCATATTTTTGTCCTGTCTGTATGGCAAACAGAGAAATCACTTTCAAGATGGAAAGCATGATAATTCTTTTCTCCATTATAATTAAAGTAGGACCTTTAAAATAGGACAAGTGTAAGTATTTTTTCAAAAACTGTTTGGAAATACCACCATTGTTATGTTTGGTGGACAATATTGTGTGTCTGCAAACACAGGTGAAAAGTATGTTAGAGAAATAGCTTCTTGTGGTTGGATTTCTGGGTCAGGAAGTTAGTGGATGCATCTGCCACTATCTGCCCTTCTGACATTACCATTTTCCTTTCTGAAAACAGAAGGCCAAAGCTGTTTGCACACATTTCATGACAAACTGCTTAAATATTGAGAACTTTAAGGGTGGGTAAGATGCTGTCATACTTATGGACAGAAAGGATGATATTACCAGGAAAGTGTAAGTCTGTGTGCCAACAGTGTTAAACAGCAGTCAACAGATTAAAGAAGTGAACTTTATCTTTAGAGATTCAGGATTTTCCCTCCACCAACTGCTGTCCCACTGGAAGTCTGGGCTGGATGCTGTTTAGTTCTGGCCACTTCAACTCAATATTTTAGTGTCATGGACATGTCCAATATGGCAAAACCTTAGAGTTCATCTGATCTGTGATCCATCAGTACAGAAATGCACCTGAAGAGTGGTTCAGGTGTGTGCTTTTTAAAAATTATCCTTTGACACAGATGCATCATCTCAGCTACAGTATACATCATCCCAACTACAGTATGAGGAATACCTCTGGGACAGTAATTACCTTGTAATCCTCTGTGGTGACACATATTGCAAATGCATAATTCACTGTTGCCAAACAGAAGTGAACACTTCATATTAATTTGGAACTTGTTGTGGATGGGCTTTCTTCTTCTGGAAAGTATCACAAGGGAACAGATCAAGGATAGCCTGAACCTCAGAGAATTTCTGACTATTAAGAAAACAATTGAGTTCTTCTTTTATTTATGCATTATGAAACCTAATTTTCAGTTCCTGGACTTGGAGCTCCTTGCCAGACAGCATTTTTCTTTCCTTACTTGGCTTATTGCCAAAATATAGTATAAACAAATTAGCACTTTCTTTTTCAAAAGCTTTAATCTCATTGCTTTTGCCATACAAAATAACAAAGAATAGACAAACCAGAGGCATGAAATCTTCTTAAGTTTAAAGCTTAAATTAATTTAGTCTCCTTGATATTTTTAGCCTTAAAGCAAGTAGATAGCTTTTGAAATATTACATTACACATTTATTTCTGACAATGTTATCTTTTTTTCCACTTTATTTTCTAATGGGAGTGCAGGGCATTTAGCAAAGTGTGATGTTGATTGTATACTTATTGTAAGGAGGTGTATGTATACATATATTTAAAATGTGTGCATAATCTCCAGAGGCTCTTTAAGGGGGAAGATCTGGAGTCATTACTGAATTTTATCTTTGCTTTGAAAAAGCCTCTTTATTATCATCTGTAATGCAGTGTCATCTAGTTCATTGCTTTACACATTCCAAATGAAGTGCAATTATTGTTCAGATTCTTATGTCAGAAACTCAACAAATTATTGAATGTATGTATTATTTTTTCCATTAGCAAGCTCTCCCTTTGAGAATGTGCACTATTTGGTCAGGATAATTTTTTAATTAAAAAAGACAACTCTCACAAATCAGTAATGGGATGTAGACTGGTTTTATCCATTGTGGCTGTTGATATGGAATTAAATCCAGCTCAAGCTCAGAAGCTAGTGCTAAACCACTGAACTTTGAGGAATGTAAGTCATTATGAACAGCAATTCTAAATTCCTGTTTTCTTTTGTTTAAGTAAATTAAGCCTGTCTGTATCCTAATCATAGACTTTTCATATGCAAGTATTTACAGTTTCAATAGAACTTTTGCGCACATTTACAGCAGTTTGCATCATAAAGATCTTGCATTTTCTACTGCATACAGAAAAATTTACACTTTTGAAATCAAGGCATAGTTTTGAGTATATTCAGTTTTGCTCTGCCCAAAAGATAGAGAAAATTTGCATTTAATATTTATCTTGTTTGAAATTAGGTGTAACTGTTGAATTAATGTTGAGAGTTGCTGATTATAGCAATGTTAAATCAAAATTAATAACCCCTCCACATTTTTTTTTAATTTTAATTTTTTTAATGAATTGAAGGCAGAAGTTTGATCACCATCCTGAGGCTTATCAGTATGATTCAGTGCCTATATATAAACTGTATTTGTCTGAATGTTAACACTTGGAACAAACTCTTGGAAAGTTGGAAGGAAGTCCAAGTCCCAGCTCTCACATACTCTTTATAAAAGAATTAACTGGCATGTTTTGCTGTTCCATTAGAATGATAGGAGACGAACTCCATAATTAGCTTGTTTAGAAAATGTCAAATTAGAAAATTAATGTGAAAGCCTTTATCAGTGAACATGGCTTTGTGCTTTTTAGGCAGATCATAAATGGTGTCCATAATACAACTATTTGCCAGAAAACCCAGGGAATGGGCTTTGTGTTCCCTGGAAAAAGTTAATAATTAGCTTCTCCAAGGCATGAGGATTTGGTTGGATCTTCAAAGACAGTGTAGAACTTTCTTTGCATGGAAACATGCAACACTGCTCTAACACCAGTCTAAAAGGGACCTCGATGCTTGTCTGTGTGTATCTGAGTGAAGAATTTGTTCTTTCAGCTTGACATAGGACAGAAGATCAATGTGGACCTTTAACTTGTATTCTGAAGCTCCCTTGGAACGATGTGCATTGGGAAGGGTGTATCAGGAAAAATAAGATGAGCAAGAAAGTACTTAAAATATCTGGTGTCTGTGTTAATTTCCCTGGCTGCAATTTCCCTAGCAGATAAATATTCAGATTGTTTTGTATCTTTAGCTTTATGTGGCATAAGTAATGAAATAAAGGATACTGGAAACACGGAGAATCTGCATGGCTTCCACCAGACCTCCTCTTTTCTCCTTTCACCGAGGGCTGCAGGGCTGAACTTTTCATTTTTTATGTGGTGCTTGAAACTACCACATCTAGATATTATTGAATGTGTTGCACTCCAGAATTTTATCAGTGTGGATTCTGATGTTCAGGAAGGCTGGTGCTGTGGGAAATACGGGATTTTATGTGTAGGAGTGAGGTGGGAATGACATACTTCTGCAATAGGTCTTAAGTCTTTGTGTCACTGCCCTGGTGCAGGTACAGCAATTGTAACACACTGTGCCTAATACCTTCACGCAGGCAAACTGGTAGTGATAGTCTATATGGATTCTGCTTGCACCCAGAGTAAGGTAGTCCACATTATGCAGTTCACTTTCCAAGTACAGAAAAACCTGAAAACCAAATGCATGTCATACTTAACTCCTGGGACAAAAAAGTGCCTGGGTATAGCAGCCATCAGGCTTCCAGTGACTCACTCAGTAGTACAGGTTCAGGCCTACAAGCAGGTGTAACACCCATGGGAACAACTCTTTTGTGCTTGTTTTGATTGATTCCAGGAACCACATTTAATCCCAAGTCTAATTCTCTGTTTTTTAATAGTTACACTAATTGCAGCAATCAGGCTAAATTTAAATCTAAATTAAATCAATTGTCAAAACCTGACAGCAGGATTTCCTGCTGATTAATGCAGGGGTGGGTATTACTGCCATGATCCTATTTGCTTTTTCTTCCAAACCTTGATTTCAGGTGTGTTCTCCTTAAAATGCTCTTTCCTTCTCCATTTTTACAGGTTATCTGGAGAAAGTTAAAGAATGAAACACCCCCTGCAAGCATAACTGCAAGAATGGAAGACAGAGGCCCTAGCATAAGCTATATTCAAGGACTTCACTCTTGTGATGGACTCTGTTCCAGTCTCAGAAAGCTACTTGATCAGTTGGTCAAGGGTAAGTTTAATAGCACAGGCATATTCCAAGTATTATTATTTTAGGTTATTTTCTGAAGGAAAAGCTTAGTTTGCTGTCTGCTGGGGGATTTACTCCATTCCCTGCATTTCACCCCTGGCCAGCAAAATCTCTAGAAACTGATGGCAAGTTTTAACCACTTCAGACAATGTTGACCATCTGAAAGATAATTACATTTCTACAAGTTTCATGAAAATCAGTGAAATTGTAGAAGCAAGAGACCCTGACTGTTGTATCCTCAGTGGAAAAATAGCCAGGTAGGATGTTTGTTCTGTTCTGTTCACCATTCAACACATACACGTTGTTTAGCTGGTTAGCATAGCTGCATAGTTTCAAAACACCTAAAGCAATGCAACCTCATTCCTGCTTGCCACTAGGGAAAGGAAGCATGGGGTATGAAGGGAAGGTGCTGAGGGACTGAGAAGAAGCATGGGTTATGCTGGAGCTGTTGCTGTAATGGCCAGGGAATAGGACTAATGGGTACCAAGGTGAGAGAGCAGAGTGGTTATGAAGGGGAACTGACATGGTATTTTTGCTGCCAGAGCGTGGAGCTTAACGCACAAATGCATGGGGAAAGGTGTCATCATTCATTCTACTTGTCTTGGAAGAACTTTTTTATTACCTTTGAAAGTTTAGTACCTTTTTCTTTCACAACTGAACTGAGCATCCAAGCTGGCCTGGCCATTACAATCTTCATTATCCTGCCTAAAAAGTTTGCAACCTGGAGAATTCTTCTTTTTCTGTCCTAGTTCCAGTTTTGTCTTCTTTGATGTGGAAGAGTAGAGTTTTCCTGACAGATCTGATAGGGTTTTTATAGTTAGCAAGAATAAGCTCATTGTAGGCAAACTTCATTTTGAAAGAGAAGCACATGAAGTTTTAGCACCGGTGAACTAGTAAGTGGAGAAAGACACCACATACATTTTTCACATTCGTGTCATGCACAAGGAACTATCCTAAAAAGACAATGGTGACTCCACAGTCTCTGTGGCTTGAATTGTGAAGCAATTGCACCACTTCTAACATCTCTGTAATCTTCTCCAAACTCTGTAGATGCTTGACATGGGTCCTTATATGCCATTAGCTAGGGAAGAGAGAGATTAATTTTAGATGTGATATGTGCCTTGAGGAATGGAACTTCCCTGCAAAATATTTGGATGTTTCTGGAATTGTTGGATATTCTGTAATGGAAGCATTGTCTGGCATCTGCTGTGATTCCCTGTCCTCTGGGAACAACTGAGGGGTCACAAAGTTGTCCAAATATCTCTGAAAAAAAACATAGTAAACATTGATTAAAGTATATTTGTGTGGCTAATAGAAAAAGTACAGAGAAGAAATGCCAGTTTTGTCCCAGAGTAAGAAATTAAAAAAAAAAAACCCAACAAAACTCTGCTAGCTAAAATTAAAATTGTCTAAGAGGTAAATAAAAATACTGAATTTACTTAGGGGTCTTCTGCTGTTTTATTTTTTTTCAAGAGACTGTTTAATCTTCTCTCCTGACTACAGTAGTTTTCCCTCTCTTGCCTCATCTTTCTCCAATATAAATAATATATTGGGCACATGGAGGTATAAGCGTATCAAAAATTTTTCATTTCATGTGGGCAGCAGTGAAGCTTGTTGGCATTTCAATTGAGCCATTTAAAAACTGTATGAACACACTTCTGCTACACGGGACTAAAACAGTTTTCTTTTGCTTTTTGTAATTTCACACAAGGAAACAATAAGCAACCACAGTTTGTGTCCAGTCTATTGAGTTCCAATCATGCCTAAAAACCAATAATAATCCTAATGGTAAAAAGTCCTACTACCAGATACCTAAATCATCCAAAAATGAGTCTCTTCCTTCATTGCACTTGATTTAAGGCCAGCAAGAGAGTGATTGAGGGAGCTTGAGCAAGTCATGCTTTATGTTAGCCAGTCTAGATTACATTTCTAAGAAGTCTCATGAGCAACTCTGGTTTAAATTAATGGTTAATTTCATTTGATCTTTTCAAAACACAAACATCATAAGAAACTGCCTTAAATATCTTGCATAAATTGCTTGATTTAATAAATGTAGTTTTCTTCCTTTTATTTATTTGAATGCTTTTTGTGTGTTTTCAGAGTTTTCTCCAGTCACTTCCCTAATGTAATAGAATTGAAATGGATGTCAGATAACTGTCAAATGGGTAGGCAGCTCTGAAGATAATGAAAACGAGTAGACTTTGGTATTATTTAACTGTTGTTAAATAGATGCCTTCCCACTGTTTCATGACGTTTTCACAGAGATGATGTTACAGATCTCATTCCTTCCTATTGCAGAGGCCTTTTGGCCTCTTCCTTGTGAAAACATACTCTCCCTTTGCAACAAACAGTTAAATGGAGAATCAGATTTAGTAGTATAATTAATTATTTTCTAACAGTTTTTACATGAGAATTAAACATTTATATACTGATTTTAATTGTAACTGCAGCCTCAGCAGCCCTACTTTCTACTTCCCTCAACCCAGCACAGTGGCCACCACCTCCTTAATGCTGACCTGGTTGATAATTATATATACTTTAATCCTGACCCTCACGATTCAGTAGAGAGAAATCAAAACGCAAACGCTGGAAGCATTATGTATATTAAAGCAACACGTTCCCTCCCTGCATTCATCTGAAGGGCTGGCCTGGCCCCTGTGGGGGTGATGCTGCAGAACCAGCTGGAACTATCCTTGTCTGGATTGGGGCAGCTCCAGCCTCTTGTCAGGGAGGAACCCCAGCAGCCAATGCTCACCCAGGGCAGGGAGGGAAACAAAGCTGCAGGAGCCTTGGGCTGCAGAGATGCCACCTGCCTGTCCCCATCTGGGATCCCAGCGTCATTGTCCCTGCCTCCCATAAGACATCGATACAGCTCTGTGGCCATGGTGTAAGGCAAGCAAGTAATATCCAGAATTTTCCAAAGCACTTCAGATACACAGATAATACTTTTATGCAGGCAAGCTATTCCCAAGAAAAACTCTGAGAAGAGCTGTGGTTAGAAATGGCATCCGAGGCCTCCAGAGCTCCTCAGGATTTTTCCATTAGTTCTAGCCTACATAGAATCATAGAATGGTTTGTTTTGGAAGGGACGTTAAAGATCACCTAATTTCAACCTCCCTGCCATGAGCAGGGACACCTCCCACTAGACCAGGTTGCTCAAAGCCCCATTCAACCTGGTCTTAGAATCATAGAATCATCTATGTTGGAAAAGACCTTTAAGATCATTAAGGCCAACCATTAACCCTACTCTACCCAGTCTACCACTAAGCCATATCCCCAACCACCACATCTATATGGCTTTTAAATACAGTCAGGGATGACAACTCAACCACCGCTCTGGGAAGCATGTTCCAATACCTGACAACCCTTTCAGTAAAAAACTTTTTCCTAATGTCCAGTTTAAACCTCCCCTGGTGAGCCCATGCCTCCAAGGGAGACTGTCTTGAACATACTCAGTGATGAAGCATTCAGAGCTTCCCTGGATAACCTGTTCCAGTGTCTCACTACCCTCAGAGTGAAGAATTTCCTTCTTATTTCCAATCTAAATCTACCCTTTTTCAGTTTCAAACCATGACCTCTCATCCTATCACTATAGGCCTTTGTAAAAAGTCCCTCCCCAGCTCTCTTGCAGACCCCCTTCAGGTACTGGGAGACTGCAATAAAGTTTCCCTGGAGCCTTCTCGTCTCCAGGCTGAACAACTCCAACTCTCTCAGCCTGCCCTTGTAGGAGAGGTGTTCCAGCCCTCTGATCATCTTCATGATCTTCCTCTGGACCCGCTCCAACAGGTCTGTGTCCTTCTTGTGTTGAGGGCTCCAGTCTTTTCCCTCAGGACTGCTCTCAATCCATAGTCCGCCCAGCCTGTACTTCTGATTGGGATTGCCCTGACCCAGGTGCAGGATACATGTGTATCTCCACCTCCTCCACAAAATGAACGATATAACTCTTTAGCAGAAGTATTTTTTTGCAGAATTACTATGTCAGTTAACTACAGTGACAGGTAAAAGTGTCAGGTATGTAATTTTGAATAAGTCTCGCTGTAGTCAGCATCTGTGAGGAGATGAGTGGATATGAGGTGAGGTCAGCAAGTCAAATGTTGCTCAGAGGTATCACACCAAGGGGTGAAAAAAGCAGTATTAGCCTGCAAGAAGGACACTTTTTTATTTAAAAGACATTAGAAAGTGGCTGAAAGGAAAAAGTTTGAAGATGAAATCCCTGGACTCAGCATGGAGGCACATAAAGAGTACCTTATTAGCACCACAGAAGGGACAGTGTGCGCACCCCAGGATATAAAAGGAAAAAATGGAGGAAGGGAAGAGCCCCCCTAATGTGTTCAAGAGATAAGGTACAATAGTTTATTGAAACTAAAATCTATCCTGTAGAAACAGATTTGGAGTCTAAATAATTCTAATGAAATGAAAGGGACTTTGGCAGATCAGAGAAGCAAAGGAGAAGTTTGAAGAACTACTATTCAAAGATAGAAATGCATGGAATAAGTGATTTAAGGTGATCAGAAGTAACCTGCCTGTGGGGAAAAACATTGAATCTGTTAGACCAGTAGAGTAACAAGAAGGTAGCCGAAAACCTGGCAACCTGCAGAGCAGTGTAAGAGTGGCTCTTTACAAGGCTGAGAGTCCTGCCTTCCTTGAGCCCAGAAGAGGTTAAATGACACTTCACAGGGACACTGACAAGTACCATTACAGAGTGCAAGATGTGGATTCTTCCTAGGGAAGAAATTCTTAAGCCTAATAGGCTTTATTTTGGGGTTGCCATCTTTGGGATAGCAACTTATAAAATCTCAGTATCATTTTCATTCACACTAAATAATCTCTCAACATTTTGCCATTTTGCCTTAAGCTTCCTTATACACCTGTTTTATAGATATAACTGCCTTTAAAGTTGGACAGAATTGTAGGATTGATTATGTTTGATTTAATTCAGTGAGATTTTGTCATTAATTTTGATTAAAAATGGATCATACCCTAAATCTGTTCAGGAAAAAGATAATTCTGCTGGTTGGTATTAAGTAGTTTTAAAGTTACCTGAATTAACTACGTCTCTATTCACGCTTCCTTCATAGCTCTGCTTCATCAGTTTTATTACTTGTGTTCAGTTACCAGAAAGATATTACCAGAAAGATATTTAGCATATCTATCTCTTAGCTTTGCCACAGCTTTCATAGCTTTCTCCAATGGGAAACGAAAGAAATATGGAAGGTTTTCTTGTAGCATTGGTGGGACATGAGTTGTGTAAAAGTGAACCTTTACATCATATACAGAGCAAAACTCATCTGCCCAGCTGCTTCCAGTGATATGAATAGCTGTCTAGCCATTTACAGTTTTTATTTTTTATTTAAAATAACCATTAAGATACCTCTGTCATTTCTTTGTGCCTATATGTGGGTTTTGGTAATAATATTACAATTTCTTGGCTCTCAGGAACAATGATAATAGTAACAGCTGATAATAGGACTTGGTTCTATACAGCTGACTAAATTGCTTTATTCATCCAGCTGGCTTTTACGATTAAGGAGATTTTGCAGGTTCATCAGAGATGAATTATCTGTCTGTCTTTATTATAGGTGCAGAAGAAACAGGCTATTAACAAGCTCAAGCTTATAGTGTGCTCATGTATAGTTCTGCTGTAAGCAGTTAAATACTTTCTGGTTTTATTTTATTGATGTTGACAGACTGACTTATTTAATTTTCATCATCTCACCAAAATGCTGGTGATAATGCTCATTAATTGCAGAAGACATAAGTCCAAAGCTGTCATGTTAGCACCTTTTATTAATTTCTTTTTTTCCCTTCTCTTCACAAAATAATCTATTTACTTTTTTAGTCTTCCTCAAGTTCTGACTACCTCATCAAAACAGCACTTAACAGCCCTGGTTAATCAGCATCTGACAACTTTGTAGATATAACTGCAGAATGATAAAGGTCGATTGAACTGAAGTCAATTTACATTTGGCTTTTACCTTCTAATTATTTAGCAGCTGAGCATCAAAACCTCTTTACTACAACATGCCTACAGGGTCCTTGGTAGACAGTACATAGCTCTAGTAGAGTTTAGCTACCTCAAAAGAAGTATTACAGCACAAGAGATTTTGAAATATTTGGAAGCTGAGAGACTTTGCTGCTTATGAGAGTATAATGAAAATTATCAATTAGAATAAAAATGTACTAATTAATGTATTGAAAAATTGAAACTCCAATAAGCATATAACAAAGTTAACAGCAGACTTGCTGACATGCAAAATAAATTGTATTCTGAATACTGAGGTAGTACAAGCAATAAACACTATCACAAAATAGAAAGCTTATGACATGGTAATTGGTAAAAGGAAGGCAGTTTTAAGCTCATGATTTGTTTGGTTTTTTTTCCTAAAATATTGATTGAAGCTCATCCTCATTGCATGGAGCAGAGCATTGAAAATGTTTTGGCAGGAACCGGTGTCTTAATGCATATATACGAATAGTTTAGATTGATTAATTTAATGTAGTTGTCCTGACAGTCAACCTAAAATGCATAAGCGGAGGAAACTATCAAATTAAGTCTATTGATGTCTTGCTGCCTAGCAGAATCCACAAATCAGCAAAATTTACCAGGTTCAGTGCATGTCCTCTGTTGTTTAGCTAGCACGCAAAATTTCCAAAGACTGTCCCACCCTTACAGTGAGTCATTTACATTTGGGATTGTGTCACAGCACATTCCTGTTGATTCCTACCAGAGGACTTGGGCACGTGGTTGCATAAAGTCAGAAGGTATGGACAGCTGTGTTTTGACTTAACTGAAATGGTAAGTGTAGTGGATCTTGGGATGTACATAATCTGTCTGATTGGATATTTTGTCATTGTTGTCAATGATATATATGAAGGAGGACTGTGGAGGTTTAAAGAATAATTTATGAGGAAAAAAAGGTGGTTTTAGACATTAGTAAATAGTGTTCTTGTTCATTAGGGCTTGATAGGATATAGATGGAAAGGATATAGAAAGGAAACATGTCATTGTAAGAGAAAAATGTGGTAGGTATAACTTGAGATGGATGAGGATTGCATTTTCTTGCAAATTAATGATGGAAATATTTCTATGTGGCTTTTTGGCTTCAAACATGATTTGTTAGGATTAAGAAAAAGACACACTAATTTAAAAATCCATTGAGACTCCAGGGAAAATCTCTCTGAAGTGATATCAGCAGTTTTTTAGGTGGTGATCCTTTATTCTGAAGTAGGTAAGAATACCCCTTCCTTTATTCTCCCTGTATGTGCCCATAAGAAGATGTCTGTATGCATACACACCCATTGACCCAAATTTTCACTTCATTTGCTAGAAGAAATTAAATACAAGAGGTGCCATCTTTCAGATGTGATGTAAAGTTCAAATGCCAGTGATTTATTTTCTTTAAAACTCCCTGCTATTTTCTGAAGGAATTAATCATAATTTTCAGAGCAAGTTCTAGTTTGGGTAATTACATTCTGCCTACCTGAAACTCTTCCTGTAGCTTCAGTTAATTAAATATTCCTCACTGTTTGTCTTGAATCACTGTATGGCATATCTATCTGCAGGTATAAAAAAGGAACTTCAATTAATTTTTAACTTCAACCTTAGGAAAGGGCTGGGATGCTTGAAACCAAGAAAACTTCTGTTTTACCAAAATAATATATAGTAAACTTATGAATTTATATAAGCTAAAGAATATTTCAGACCTTTTTTAGTAGAAAGATTTTCATACAATATTACTATATGGGATGTAAATTATATACTTGATGTCTTTATCAATAAATTATCATTGAGTTAGATCCACAAAGAGAGTTAAGACATTACTATTTTGTGTTTGCTAACATCTGGACGTCTCTGAAGAAGCTAATTTCCTTGAGCCATGTGGTGAATAAAGTACTTCAGAAGTGTTATGGAGACCATTGCTAATAAAAATCAAAGTTATATGAAATGTTCATATTAATTTTTAAATATGCAGAATACAGACAAATAAGGCTGAAAGCCCACATCTGTCAAAAGGAAATTTTTTTGTAGTAGTACACAGTGGAGTTTAATGCTAATTTTGGGGCTTCCATATTTTCGCCTGATTGGTATACCTGTAAAATTATTCTGGCAACTTAATTTCCAGCACTGTTTCTCCCTTTGTTTTTTTTCATGTTAGTAAACTTACTGTGCTGAAACATGCTGATGGTGCTATTGAGATTCATACCCCAAGTATCTCAAGATAAATAGGCTCAGTGTATGACAGCAGGCTAAGACAGAATGAATTTCTATAAATACAGAGGCCATAGAAGGTATCAGGGAGGAAAGCAGGTTGAGAGATGTTCTCAAGCACAATGGGGAACCTAGAAAAAACTTAATCCACCCCTCCCATATCAAGATTTTTGGTGGGGCAGTGGTTCATGACACTGCCATCTGAGAACCAAGTAACAGACAGGCAGATATAGAATGACTGCTAAGAGACACAGTGTAGCTTAAAGGAGCTGTAAGTTTGGATATTAAATGCTCTTCTTCCTTCATATGAGTGTAAAACCTACCAAAATCCCAGAGTTAACCAGGGAAAAGAGTCAAGGTTTTCCTACCTCTAGAGACATCTCAGTGGATACCCCTACACAAGAGAGAACAAATAAGCTTTTCTCAGCGATGGTATTGAGGACAGGGCTCATTCTCTCTTGTCTGTGCTTATTTCACAAACCTCATCAGAATGAAAAGTAGCAGCTGTGTGTCCCTTTTGTCATTCAAATCTACAATCCTGACATAAGCCTGATGAGTAAGAAAATACAATTTTTACTTCTTAGGAGGTTCTCTTCCTGAATGTTGACATGATTTTTAATGTTTGCTATTAGAAAAAGCAACTTATATTCCGAACCCACTGCCTTCCTGTCTGCTTAACATATCTGGAGAAATATTATATGGAAATCTAAACACAGGCTGTATGTTGTTCTGGTAGGAGAAGTCCATCCACCTGCTCCACATGCTGGCAGTTTGCGCAATTAATATCCTGCAGCACGAATGTTCTGCCATTTCAGTTTAGCAAGCTTAAAGGGACCCCACATAAAAGATACTCTGAGATCTTTATTTCATTTTAAGGAGAAAGAAAAAGGTAGAACTTACGTTTAGTTAGATGAACACCAAGGTGAGATATGTGTGTGAGAGTACGTAACTTTTTCTTTTTCTTCTTTTGAAAAGGAATCTTTATAATAACCCATCTGTTGTAACAGCTTTCCACATATCTTCTGACATCAGGGAATCTATATTTCTGGGTCTTGTTGGTCTTTGACAGTATAAGGCATACTTGAATTGTAGTTAATTTTTGAGTATTTTTTTCCTCTAAGTAAGAGAAACTTAAGTCTGAAGAGGTTTATTTTGATATTTCTGGTTGAGCAACCAAGCAGCAGATAGGCATTTCTAACTTTTTGGGTAAGTCTTTTAAAATACATGAGGAAATGCTCACTGCAGTTCAGTTGTTTAGGAACAGACTCTCCTTCCGAGGAATTCTAATTTCTTTTTCTAAGTCTTAATGTGGAAACAGCTTGCCTGTCAACTGTGATTTCTGTTTCTGAAGGTATTGGCAAAGGCAGACACATTAGCCTTGTGGTGGCATTTGTCATCTTTTTAAGTAAAGCAATCCAGCACTGGAGACTTATGTCTTAAAAAATGAGATTTCTTTCTACAATAACCTTTGAAATCACACAGAAGAGATGGTAATTGCTGCTCTTCTCCTATCAGAATGCAGGAATTCAGCCTGACATCCCTCATGGAGTCCCTCACATCCAATGATGCCACTTGGTCTTTAGACGGCTTTTCAGAGTGGTCCCTTTGCTGCAGCTGGGAATGGAGTCCATTGCCTGGCTTCCTATTTTGGAGTGAGAAAAGTGTTAGGACTGTTTGGCCTAAAAAAAATTTCATATGTGATGGAGTGATGCATTCTAGGATCTTTTCAGAAGAACGGAGGTCAAACATGTCATGTAGTATATGAAGGCTGTCACAGCAGTCGCGCTGCAGGGACATTCTGTGGGGTGTGCATATAGCTATATGTGGTGCCTATGAGGAATCTTATATGCAGTTATATCTTTAGCCATAGGAAGAGGAAAAAAACAGAGCTGTTTGAAGAAAGTGTGCTTACCATACAAACCCCCGCCCCCCCCACCTGCCCCCCGACCCACCACCCTCCC
>WUAM01000323.1:44693452-44718935 GCA_024336885.1 Actenoides hombroni | reverse complement strand
TGGCCATAGAGAAAGTTTTTTATATATTTTTTTTTTTGCTATAGGAATAGTAAAAAAAAAATGCTGTGTGCAAGAATGGTGCTTACCATATAAAACTCCCCCCCCCCCCCCCGCCTCAGTGCAATTTTGAGATGAGAAACAGGGTAAAACATACTGGAATCACTAAAAATGGAGCTTTTATTTACAGTACATATTTGTCTGACACTGTTGTGAAATGCTTAAACATCCAGATGGTCCTTATTTTTAAAACCAGGAGGCAGAATGCTCCAATGGCATAAACAGGAAAGAACTTTCCCTTTCTCCCTTTAGCAAACAGTATTGATCTATTTGTCTTTTTGAACATCCATTACTATTGCAACTTAATACATCCAAAGAGCTTTTGTCCTCTGGCTGCATGTGTTTAATTTCCAGTAATACCAGTAAATATTTAAGGGGAAACATGTCTTCATGAGGCTTTAGAAACTCATGAACTGTGAGTTTTGTCTAGTTTCTTTCCAATGTGAGCCTTTGTTTTAGCTGTTTGAGGCAGGTTTGCTATAGCTCTGAGGGTTCATGTAGTAGAGAAAAGTTAGTTAGGCCAGACAGTTCCATATCACTCAACAAACTTCTTGGCTTATGGACTTCTTCATTAATTACATACTCTCTTATCACATGGTAGTTACTGATAAAAGTCCGTCTTCAATAATATATAGCTGCCCTATGTTTTAATATTACTTAAATAATACCGTATCTTTTTGGTTTGCTTTGTTTTTTGGCATAGTGATGTTGCAGCTAAATTCTAGATGGAAACCCACAAAAGAATAAAGGCAGTTATAACTTAAATGTGTATCTGTCCTATGGAAATTAAGCTCTTATCGTCTTAGTGCCTTATTCAAAAAAGCCTATATTTGTAGCACTATTTATCTTCCCAAAGGGAATTATATGAGACCCTGGAGAGGAGTAATGGCTTTTCTTAATCAGCCTTTTGAAATGCTGTTGTCTTGTCTGTCTTTGTTAGAACATCAGCACAGTGGTGGGTGTTTTGTAGCATAATATTAAACAAGGTGCTTGCTGCTAAGAGCTTGTAATTTAAACAAAGAAGCAGCAATCAGAAAAGGGGCTGGCATACACTGGCACTTGAAACTCAAGGGCTGAATGCTTTCTGCACTGAGGGTAAGAATGAGAGAAAGAGTGAACAAACACCAGACAAACAGAGTCCTCTTGTGCGTGCCAGTGTAATCTGCCAGGTCCTACTTAGCAGGCTATGTTGACATTGATCTGTACATTCTAAGTTTATGCAGCTTTTCCTTGCCTGCTTGTTTTGCTGTTATATTTTCTGTGATCACTACCTCTGTATTGTATAAAGATTCAACCTACTTTTGCTTTACTATGCTCAGTCTCCATTTTTGTTGCTTTTCCTGCTCTAAATAAATAGTATTTCTCAAAAGTTGAAATAATCCCAAAATAAAATGAAAGCACAAAATTTTATGACACTTAACTCCCATCATATTTAGTGCATTTTCAGTAGATGATAAAAATCTTAAATTTTTCAGTTTAGGACTTTAGGTACGGCAAAAAGGAACAACCATAGGTCACCAGACCATGTTTTAGACATGCACAGGCAAGTGTACCTTCTTTATCCCAAACTGACCTTTTTCTTAATGGTTTCCATTTAAGGAGCTGCCACAATAGCCCTACTCATCCACTTTCAATGTTGCACCATTCTGATGATTCAAATCATCGTAATCTCTAACCACACTCCAAATAAGCTGCATCTTTCCTTCCTGTCATAGGAAACCTTTGTTTGCTATCAACCCCTTTGACCTTTTCTTGTAGTTCTTTATTCTGTCAACTTGGTCTGCTTGTTATTTTAAGCACGCCGTACAAAACTGGTTGCTTACTGAGGCCTCACCTGGTTGAGGAAGAAATGACTCTTAGGGGGGGTGTGATACGGCATTAAAGCACTTAGACTTGAGGCTTGCTGTTTTGTCTGCACTGTCATGTGGCCCATGTGTAACCTCTGTGTTAGAAATTTAGGTCTCATCTTTTCTGCTGTGTGACTGTGTTAAGCTGTTGCTTCCCTTATTTTGTGTAGCACTTTGAGCTTTTCTTTATTGAACTGGATCTTGTTGATTTAAAAGTCTCTTTACAATTTATCAAGTTCATTTGGGATTCTAAGCCTGTCCCTCAGCCTGCTTGCACCCCTTCTCCTCATGCTGATTTTACATGTATACACTCTAGTCCATCATCCAAGACATTAATGAAACATCAAGTAGAATTTGGTGGTCATAGGATGATGAGCAGAGATGAGTAGGGTGTTCAAAACCCTCAGATGTGGATATGATTTTCTAACTAAAGTAGGAAAACATTACTTTGCTAGTTTGATGTTTCTTCTTTCCCAGAGAACTGGAGACAGTGGACTTGTTAGTAGTGAGGCAAAACTGCAAGACAGATTTCATGCAGACTTTCCATCCCAAGCTGTTTTAAACTGCTGTAAACACCTTTACCTCCATTTTGTAGAGGGCAAAGTCAGGCAGACGGCCAGTGGCAAAGCTTGTTGTGGCAATGCAACTCCCTCAGTAGCACCAGGGTTACTCTCCACTGGTCTGCCTTACTTCTCATGGTGACTGCCTTTCCTGTGTTTCCATTTGTTCTGCGGTAACGTTGGAGCAGTAAAATCAACTATTTCCATCAAATAGGTGTGTTTCCCACCTTGGTTAGTATACATAAAATGCCCATTAATTGATTACTGATACTGCTAACAGCAGAAAGAGAGGGGGGAAAAAAAGGAAAATGATCTAGAATTGTCTCAGTATCACGTAAAACCCCTTAAATTGTTCTCTTGTCACTCCCCAGCTGTAAATGAGTGATGCTTAGCAACCCTGTGGATGCAAGTTGTGTCCCCACCTCATCTCTGCTATTTATTACACATAGGTGAGAGCTTGCTGCTGCTGATTTCAGGACTATTGATTCAAGATAAGCGAATATGTCACAGCGCATGGATTTATCTGTTGTCCTTCAGCTCTTCCACCCATTGCAGCAGGAAATATGTTTTGGGGTTGAGTGCAATGATGAGTGCCAGAATTTGAAGGCGGTGTGTGGGATTGCTTTACTTTCAAAACAAGTGATAGTAAAGACTTTGGTGCTTTCTTTCTATCTTATTTGTTTGTGAAGTTATGCTGCTCTAGTCTTGTATAAGAAAGAAAAAAGAGGAAAAAAAAAAAGCCTTACATAACTACTCTGTCTGCTTTTGGGTAAAATTGACACTCTTCTTACCTGAATGACACTACTTTGAACTTCAAAATTAAATGCATTTCAGGAGGGAGTTTGCTGTTAAGTAAGAGGGGATGTTATTATTTTAAAATCAGACTTAGAATAGATTGAAAAAGACTTGACCTGAGTGTTTGCATGTACAAACATATATTGCAACAGGTGTTATGATGCTTCATAACTCTTAAAGTCCACTGAGACAAAAATGGGCTTAGCATCAAGAAAAAAAAACAGTGACCTGATTGATAGAAGTCTTCGAAGATTTCTTCTCTCTTAGGCTATGAGGAATAA
Organism: Actenoides hombroni; assembly: GCA_024336885.1. Lineage (NCBI taxonomy): Eukaryota > Metazoa > Chordata > Aves > Coraciiformes > Alcedinidae > Actenoides > Actenoides hombroni. Next base: position 44,715,395 of record WUAM01000323.1, on the reverse strand, counting down.
AGATTTAACCCTGATCCTAAAACTAATCCCAGGTATTAAAATCGGTGACAGAGTTTGCATTCATCAATGCAAGGGAAATCTCCATAATCCCTCAAAAAAGGTTAGAGCAGTGAGGACCTGCTTAGAAGTTAAGAAAAAAGAATAAGTTGCCTTTCATGCAACTTCACTACAGTAGTCTGCAGCTGCTGAATTACAACTCTTAACATTTTTCAGCCAAAGTAGTTTCAGTGCAGAGCAGTAGTTCTTGGTGTCATCAGCCAGAGAGTCCATGGATGGATGAAGTTCAGGAGTTTCTTTCTGTGATGGAGCCAAGTGGAGTTAGTATATAGCTCTGATTTGCAATTTTAAGATTGCCTTTTATTGCTGAGTGCACAGAACACTGTGGAAAATCACAACAGGACAGCTAAAAGGCTGGTCCTCTCTTCTGTTTCATTGTGAGATATTTACTGGAAGACTGCTGGGAGTTTCTCTAGCTATGGGAGAGGAGACTGCTGCCAGAGCTGACCTTAACAGATACATGAACCTGCTTTTCAAAGAGCTCTGTGCATGTGTGGCTGCCAGTAAATTCAACAGTGATTTATACATTTTCAGGTGTATTCTGAACTGCAAAATTAAGGTCAGTGATGACCTTTCTTACCATTGAGTGCTTACTATAGGGAGATGGATGCAATATCCTTACTCCCATTTTGCTAGGATCTTCATAATTATTACAGCCATTTACTCTGGGGAACAAGGAGGTACAAAACACCTAGTTCGTTTTCCGAAGATTATTTCCCCTTAAAATGTACTTCTGTTCTGCGAAATGTGAGAATCATGTGGGGCTTCAGGTGGCTGTAAATTGTTTCTATTATCAGAAAATAACTGCTAAATTATTTTAGCCTAAAACTTGCTTATTTATTTTAACTTAGTTCTGTGACTCTAAGGCCAAACCACCAAATTCTTCCTACCTGCTTTGTGAACAGCCTGGTATGCAACAGTCAATCTGATTCCTGACTTGCAGATCATAGACCGTAGAAGAGGCTTGGCAAGATAGATGTAGTCCCAAGCTGAGTCTGTCATTTCACTCCTTCAGTTCTACCTGAAATGCTACTGAGGGATAAGGGACAACAGAGGATGCTGCTGCTGAGGAAGCAGGGGCAGATGTAGTCTTCTGTTTGCTCCCCAGCTGGCAGCAGTTGATACAGTCCTGAATTCCAGGTGGGAAAACGTCACTGTTTCATTGGTGCTTCTCAGAGCTTACCAATGCAGGGTTTTTAAACAATGTAAAGAAAATCTTCCACCTCACTCTCCCTCACCCTCTAGATTTCACACATCCTTTCATTTTGTTATTTCATCAACTTAATTGCAACTTTCTCCTCTCAAAGAAAAAGAAAAATAAAGCTGTTTTTTTTCACGCTTCCCACTGCTGCTGTCTCTCACTACCAGGGAGGCTGGTTTATTCAGCACCTTTGAGGGTAGACAGTGGCCAATCTCATCTTCTTGATGTGGTTTTGGCCCTTTTTATTCCTGAACAGGGCCATGCCTGCCCTAAAACTTGAGTGTTTTGTGTATCCACATTGAATGAAAAACAACAATATTCATAGAATTACCCATGCTACATTGTCTTCCTTCTGTTGGTTTTCTTCTTTGTTTGTTGGTTGTTTTTGTTTTAGCTTTGGTTTGGGTATCACTCTCACTGTGAAGTAGTACTGCCAGGTTTTTTGATAAGAAATTTGCTAGGGTGAGTATCTCAGCATTCACTGCTACTCTGCCAAGCTGAATTTGTACTTAGATTTTGTGTGCTCCACATTGTGGGACACCAACCTGGAAAGCAAAGGACTTCTGGAGCTTGAGTGAAACAAAATAATCCCTCTGACACTTGGTCATCTCTTCTGTTTTGGAGAGCCAGTACTATTTTCAAAGCAGTGTCCAGCATTAAAGAGGAAATAACTGTCCTAAGTTTGTCATAATGTTGACATTGCTAGCAGATTATGTGAATTCCCCTTCACGATGTCTGAATATGATTTTCTAGGGGGTTACCACTGCTTGACTTTTCCTGGTTAACACTCTGTGGTATAAGGATATGAAGGGTGTGATGCTGTTTGGGGCTGTAGGAAGTAGAACCCTCATAATGTCATAAGCCTTGGTAATATGTTGACGGTAACTATAGGATTCCACCATTATGTGTTTTGCACATAAGGTCTGAAGGCAGACAGAGAAGAATGTATCTCCTTTACAACTCTGTTTGCTAAGCAGTTCATATTTGGCTTTAAAATGGTTGCCTGAATGTAGGTTAATACATTAACAGTGCTGAAGGTGGCTGTATTAGGCTGTTCAGGTGAATTAGGATACAGACTGATGCCTTGCCTCCAAGTATTTTGAAAAGCTGATCAAGTGTGCAAGTTTTAACTGTCCTTTGTGCAAATGTCCCTTGCCCATTTTGTAGCAATATGTCTTGCTAGCCGCAACTGCATTACAAGGGTCATTCAGGGAGTTCAGAGAGATGAACTGCTTTTAGACTTTTTCTTCAGCCCATTAGGCATAGGCTCTCTGTCTTCAGTGTCAAATGTGACTCTCTTTCTGTTTGTTTGGGGTTTTTTTTCCTGAAAACACACATTTTGTGGGCACTGCAAGGAAAATTACAGTCCCTGCTAATGTTTAAAACCTGTCTGATGGCAGCACAAAGCCATGATTGAGTACAGTATGTTGTTCAGTACTGGCAGTATGTCTTTTTCTTTGGAAAGGCCCCTCTTCAAGGAAACTCAAATGATAAAGGCAAGCTGGTGGAGTTTATTACTCTCCTTCATCAGAAGTTTTCCCTTTGTGCAGAGGTAGATTAATTTTACTCTTGCTGGTGAAGATTCAGTATGGCACAAACAGGTTTTTCATCTAAGCACACAGGTCTACCTTTTTTTGTTTGACAAACCTGTTCTGTGGAGTTCATGAAATGACACTGATCATTCTACATGGTCTCTGTTTAAACTTCTTTCTCTTTAATCTCTGTAATGACTGAAGGAGATGATCAGAACCCTATAGCTGTGGCTACAAAATTCTTTCCATTCTAATTCCAGGTCTTCCATTGCCTATTAATATTTCCATGATGTTCAGTTTCCACAATGACATAATCTTTCACCTTCAGGTAGATTCTGAAGGAACATGGCTGTAATTTGAAATTCCCTTTTGTGACGTGGAATTCTGTTTTGAAGTTTAATTCCTTCCACCATAGCTATTGACTATGGTTGCTTGACACCACTTATTATGTTCACATGGTGAGGCTGGCATGGTCACTCACTTCCCAAGTTATTGCTCTGCAATCTGATCTTAATCCAGTTCTCCCTACTAAGAAGGATTTTAAAAATAATTAAATGCAGGAGCTACTAAAAGTCATTAGAGCCAGATTCCTTAAATTCCAGCACTGTTCATTCTCACTTTTGATAATTCCCTAAGTAGAAGATTACTTACATAAGAGGGAATGACAATAAATCTCTTTATATAAAAGAATTAACAAGTAAAAAAAAAAAATTCTTTCTCAGAGGTTGAGGATAGTGTGGAAGCATCAATTCTTGCTTCTTTGCTCTATTACCAGTTCGGAGTTTTGTCTTTGTGCTTTTCTGTGAGAACAGTGTCTTTTATTCAGGCAGTTCTCCTTGTTCTGACTGACACTGATTTAAAACTCTGGGAAATATAAAGATCTGTATGCTATCCAGCTCTCTTATTTCTTCCAGAAGTGATAATATCCACTTCTGAAATACAGTGTGCTCTGTCTCGTGGCTGATCTCATTCACCAGAACTCATCTGTATCCATGCTATTGTGCTTCACCAAAACCTTAGAGAGGTGAGTTTCTTCGCAGCTGAATGCCTCTGAGGGGAGAGATTTCACTTCATTATGATATTTTTAGACATGGTGCTTCAAAGAAGTGCCCACCCTCTGATGCCTGATGGGTTTGAGTGGGGTGGAACATATGGTTTCCAGTGGCAGACATGAGGTTTTCCTGACCTAAGAGCAACCCAGATTGCTATTCCCATAAATAATAAATTCACATGTATTCCATAAATAAGCCTGCAAGTGCTAAGTCAAAATCTACTAATGAGTTAATCCTGGTTAGTGCGTATAATTGAAAGAAAACCTACATCAGTCTAAATGTACCTTTCCATCTCAATACTCTGCTTTTTTGTACAACTGTATATAAACACTCACTATAATTTTTCCCTCCTCTTTCCCTCTCCCAATATAATTTGCAGTTATGTCCCATAGTGCGTGACACGTCTGTAGCTCTTAACCAGCTTTGATGCGTATATGCTAAAGGTATTTTGCAAATTAATGAATTAAAGCACTTTTATAGCTAGGAGTCAGATTTAGCAAACAAGTCACTTAAGTATCTTGTAACTGATGACACAAAAATGACTACAAAGTCATGACTACAAAGATGTAGTGAGGCTATGCAGGGAGAAAATTAGGAATTCCAAAGCCCAGCTAGAAATTAATCTGTTTTTTGCTGTAAAAAAAAACAAGTAATCTTTCTATAAATATATTAGCAGTAAAAGAAGGTCCAGGGAGAGCCTCCATCCTCTATTAGATGCAGGAGGAAATTCCCTCAGGGTAACTAGGGATGAGGAAAAAGCTGAGATGCTTAAAGCTGCCTTTGCCCCAGTATTTAGTAATAGGACCAGTTGTAATTGGGGAATCCGGTTACCTGAGCTAGAAGACTGGGAGCAGAATCCCCCTGCAAACCAGGAAGAGATGGTCCACGATTTGCTACATCACTTACACGTACACAAGTCTATGGGAGCAGATGGAATTCACCCGGGAGTTCTGAGAGAGCTGGCAGTGGTGCTCACTAAACCACTTTCCATCATTTTTCAGCAGTTGTGGCTGACCGGAGAGGTCCCAGCAGACTGGAAAGTAGTCAATTTAACACCCATCTATAAGAAGGGTCAGGGAAACTACAGGCCTGTCAGTCTGACTTTGGTGCCAGGGAAGCTGATGGAGCAGATCATTCTAAGTACCATCACGCAGTACATGCAGGACAAGCAGATGATCAGGCCCCGTCAGTATGGGTTTATGAAGGGCAGGTCCTGCTTTACTAATCTGATCTCCTTCTACAACATGGTCATCTGCTTAGTGGATGAGGGAAAGGCTGTTACTGTTGTCTATCTGGACTTTACTAAAGGCTTTGACACAGTCTCCCACAGCATTCTCCTGGAGAAAATGTCTGCTTATGTCTTGGATGGGCATATGCTTTGCTGGATAAAGAACTCACTGGATAGCTGGGCCCAAAGAGTGGTAGTAAATGGAGTTAAATCCAGTTGGCAGCTGGTCATGAATGGTGTCCCCCAGGGCTTAGTACTGGGGGCAGTTCTGTTTAATACCTTTATTGATGACCTGGATGATGGGATAAAGTGCACCCTCAGTAATTTTGCAGACAACACCAAGCTGGGTAGAAGTGTTGATCTGCTTGAGAGTAGGAATGCTCTTCAGAGGGATTTGGACAGCCTGGATTGATGGGCTGAGGCCAATCATATGGGCTTCAACAAGGCCAAGTGCCGAGTCTTGCACTTGGGCCACAACAACCCCATACAATGTTACAGGCTTGGGGAGGAGTGGCTGGAAATCTGCTTGGCAGAGAGAGACCTGGGGGTGTGGATTGATAGCCAGCTGAAGAAAAGAGAGCAGTGTGCCCAGGTGACCAAGAAGGCCAGCAGCATCCTGCCCTGCATCAGGAATAGTGTGGCCAGTAGGACCAGGGAAGTGATTCTACCCCTGTACTCAGCAGTGGTGAGGCCGCATCTCGAGTGCTGTGTTCAGTTCTGAGCCCCTCATTACAAGAAGGACACTGAGGCACTAGAGCGTGACCAAAGAAGGGCAACAAAGCTGGTGAAGAGCCTAGAGCACAAGTCTTAAGAGGAGCAGCTGAGAGAGTTGGGGTTGTTTAGCTTGGAGAAAAGGAGGCTGAGGGGACACCTCATCACTCTCTACAGCTACGTGAAAGGAAGTTATAGAGAGGTGGGGCCCAGTCTGTTCTCCTAAGTAGCAAATGATAGAACAAGAGGAAATGGCCTTAAGTTGCACCAAGGGAAGTTTAGATTATATATGAGGAAGAATTTGTTTACTAAACAGGTTATCAGGCACTGGAACGGCTTGCCCAGGGAAGTGGTTGAGTCTCCATCCCTGGCCGTATTTAGAAGTTGTGTAGACATAGTGCTGAGGGATAGGGTTTAGTCGTGGTCTTCTCAGTGTTAGGTTAATGATTGGACTGAAAGATCTTAAAGGTCTTTTCTAATATAGGAAATTCTGTGATTCTGTGAATGGCAGCATAGCTGCTATGATAGATTCTCCAAAGCTAGGCAACAGTTGGCCTCTATGACAATCACATCTTTTTCACTTAATTACAGTAATACTTTATGGATCCAAGGGCAGTTCTTTCCAGCAATAAAATATTTATCGACTCTCAAATTCAGGTGCACATGTACATTTTTGGTGATAATCTATTGGTATAAGGAGAAATCCAGGCAACAGTGCTACATGCTGAGCTGTGTGGAGGATGGAAGTTCTGAACTAAAATGTTGTTTTCCTTCTGCATCTGATTGAACACAGAGCATTTTTTAAATAGAGTACAAAGAAAACAAGGCCTTCATTATTTTATTTTAATGACAGTGGGGATTTTTGATAAAAGAATGTGTTTACTTTTGCTTTGAACAAGTTTTATAGCACTGATGATAACACAGTAAAAAACCCCAACAACTTTCAAATATAAAATAGTATTGAAATGAGACATTCAAATGTTTTGATGTAAAAACAGCCCATTAGGGGATATTTTGCAGACCAAAGTCCTGTTTTTGGAGGATACTGAGGTTGGATTTATCTCAGCATCCTGATATAAAAAGAAAACACAATTCTTTTGAAAAGTCTCTAGCCAATGACTACTCAGCATCCTGAAACAGAAGCATATGTTCCTTTTATTCAGAGTTTGATACTGAAAGGTACATTTTAACTAGGAAGACATGCAATGGGATGTATTAGGCTTTCACACATCAGGTAACTTATTTTAAATCTGACCCTAATTGTAGGTGTTAAGTGCCTCAAATTATGTCTCTGAGCTAAGCTCCTTTCAGGTTGTAATTCTCACTTCCTCTGTAGTCGCTTCATATAGTAACACCTGCTTCTTTTTGGTAAACTTTCATTTAACTTTCCTTCCTTTTAGAAGTGGAATTTGATAAAGTTCTCCAGATTTTTGCATCATTATAATTTCTTTTTGGTTTTATAACAATAAACCATTTAACTTCTGAAAAATTCTATATATAAGAAGACTTCATAACATTGAAATAGTGCAGAAACATAATTAAAATTCCTCACTTAGGTTGGTTAATTATTCTTGAAAGTGCTTCTTTCCTCCAGAATATTCCCAGACATGTTACTCCGAAATCCTCATTACTCTCCAGGTAAGCTTTTGTTATTGAAGCATGTTTTAGGAGTTGTGTGCATGTTGTTTCAATTTCAAAACAATGAGTCTCATCTGAAGACAGGAGTCAGTAGGAGCTTTTCTATTCTGTTTAATGGCCTGTGGATGCAGCTTAGTATCTTTATCCTGTGTTATAGTAGATTCTGCTTCATGTGACCAGCTCTCAAAATGACTGCACTTCCTCTGTGGCATTTAATTCTTAAATGTAAAGACAGCTAAACCTATTAATTCCTGGTTCTCAGTGCCAGAGATGTTTAGCCTGCATTTTATGGATTGTGGTGATCTCTGCATCTGGCTGTGCAGATAGTCTAATGGGAAACTCCCAGACAGAACTTTGCTGATGCAGGGATGTTTTTAGTGATTTAGAAGAGGGTTGTGCTTCTCTCTAAAGCTACGGTAAGGTATTGAGGGATACCATGCATCCAAAGGAATGTCTTTTAGGTAAGGTGGAAAGCCTGTGTGCAGACCACATTTTAGCATTTTGATTTAGGTTCCAGTTATGAACCCAAACCTCTGTAGGATGGAGAGCACAGAAGACTGCTTAGCCCCAAAACAGCCTGAATTGGATAGATGCGTTTTCTGGGGACACAATATATTAAGCCAAAAAGCTTGAGATTTCATGGTAACAAATACTGCAAAACCTTTGCAAGGCAAAAACACTAAGTGGGAATTAGTCCAGAAATGGGTACTTAATGTGAAAAAACACTACTTTTTTCCTTAAAAAATGTAAATGAGAACAGGTGGCACTTAAGTAAATTGAAGCTGACCCATTTCTGTTATATTAAGCAACTATGATACCTCTTATGCAAATACTAATGTCAAGTATTGATTAAAACAGGTAATTTTATATTTCATTTCTGGAATACAAATATGAAACCTTTTTTCAGGCAAAGGAATAACTTTGACACTCATCTCTAGATGAATATCCTTCTCTGACTTGGAGGGATAAAGTTCCTAGGATTTGAAGAAGCCTGCTAAGGACTTGAAGGGAATCAATAGTTTGGTCTTGGTGTGTTACCATTAGAGGTAGTGTTTCCAGACTACAGCTGGAAACACACAGGCTGCTTGAAATTTGCACTTAGAGAGCCCTTGTGGTGCATTAGTATTTTTTATTTACTGTGAAACCTCAACAACCAAAATCCTGTTATTTATAGATAATAAAACATATTCATTGAGAGGAGAAAACAACTTTTACTCCTTAATCCTGCCATAGCCTAATCATTCTCCTGCCTTAGTCTCTGGAGAAACATGTACTGCTTTTTGGAGATTTGAGCTGGAATAATTTTTTTCTCAGAGACTGTCTTTGCACCTGTTGCCTGAATAAATTCCCACTGAATTATAAAGGCTGTAGTATATCTGCCAGGAGATATAATTTTCTGGCAGGACTTTCTGCCTGCCTGCTAACTCTGTGATAATGTGTTTTGATACTTGTCAAAAATCTATGGTTGATCATAGTTTAGGGGCAACATTGAAAGACTACTTCAGTCAGGAAAAGACGTAGTTCACTGTGAGGGGATTTTCATAAACATATTGCTCCAGGCCATATAAGCATCCTGCCTCTCTTCCTGTGGCCCCCCAGTCTCTCCCTTAGCAACTATTAAAATATACAGGCCAACAGCCTTACGTATCTGGACATGTTCAAGGGAACAAATCTCAGCATAAAAGGGGTAAAGATATAAAAGTTTCCATGGCAATACATTTAGAAAGCATGGATCAGAAGCAAAGATTGGTCTTATTGTTACTGTCACATCAAGTGCTGTCAGGTCACATTCAGTGTTCTATATAGTAATCGAAAAAGTCAATTAATCAAAAGGAAAACTTCACGTGGCCAAGGCTAATCAAAAGGTTGCTATTTAAGGCATCACTTATGAATGGTTGCATCATGGACCTGTTATTGGCTGCTCTTATTTAATATCTGCAGGATTTTTCAAGAATTCCTTGGAAGAAGAAAGTGTTTAATCACTGCTATATTTAATTTTCTCATAAAAGAAAATTATATTCCATCACAGATCCTAGCAATCACACAATCATAGAATGGTTAGGATTGAAGGGTCCTTAAAGATTGTCAAGTTCCAACCCCCCCTGCCATGGGCAGGGACACGTCCCACTAGGCTAGGTTTCTTAAAGCCCAATCCAACCTGGCCTTGAACACATCCAGGGACAGGACATCCACAGCTTCTCGGGGCAATGTGTCCCAGTGTCTCAACACCTACACAGTAAAGAATTTCTTCCTAATATCTAATCTAAATCTACCCTCTTTCAATTTCAAACCATTACCCCTTCACCTATCACTACAAGCCTTTGTAAAAAGCCCCTCCTCAGCTTTCTTGTAGTCCCCTTTAGGTGCTGGACAGCTCCTCCCGTAAGGTCTCCTTGGAGCCTTCTCTTCTCCAGGCTGAACGAACTCAACTCTGTCAGCTTGTCTTCATAGGAGAGGTGTTCCAGCTCTCTGACCATCTTCATGGCTCTCCTCTGGACTCGTTCCAACAGGTCCATGTCCTTCTTGTGTTGGGAGCCCCAGCACTGAATAAGTACACTGGAGACCTTCAGCATATTTCAGTATTTAGAATGAAAGGAGTTTCTTTTCTGCAATTTAGGTAAAGCGAAAAAAAAATTAGGTGGAAAAGAAACTTTGATTAGTATGAGGGCTTTTGCTTGTTTTAGATTTTCTTGAAAAGTATGATTCAGGGACAGTCCAGGAGCTATTTTCTACTACAGTGTCTTTTCTTTACTCGTAGCTAGTATTGGATGCTTATGGCAATAATACAGGAACTGACAAGTGCAGAGTTGTACTTTTTCCTACTTTGCATTCTCACTTTGAAGTGCAGGAACTTCAGGAATTTATATATTCATTTTTTAATAGCCCTTGATGGACTTCCATTAATTTACCTGATCAATTTTGAGCTTATATATTTCTTATGTAAATCCATTCTTTTTAATTTATCCCTTTGTACTTCCAACATCATGTGGCACTGAATTTCACAATATAATTTTGTCTTTTCTGAAAAAAATATTACCCGATTAATTAAGGGTACAGTGTTGTCTCAAAAGTACATGGGTGTAAACTGGCTTGAATGTATTTAAGGTTAGAAATTAGAAGAACAGTGCCAGCAATTCCAGTCAGGCTATTAGGGGCAATCTGAAGAAGGAAAAGGAGAAGTTTATCAGAACAATTATAAAATGTATTGAGACGTGACTGAAATTAATGACGCGGGCACTTTTCTACAATAAGTTCCCTTTTTTTCTCTAACTTTTAAATCACTGATGGTATGTCTTTCTCTCTACAAAGCATGAAAAATTAGGAGCACAGCTCCTGTCAACATTAATTACAGCTGTTATGAAGTCAAAACACTGTTAGGAAAAAGGCTCTTAAAAGCATTTGTAACTTGTAAAACAAGGACTGATCTATTGTTGCCATTAAGAGCCTCATATTTCAGAATGGACTATAAATCTTATGAGTTGCAGAGGCCTATTATGTATAAACCATCATTTTGGCACCTTGGAAAATTGTCAATTGAGTTTTAGTACATTCCTTTCAGTCTTTGGTTGTGGGCACAAGAACAGACTCATAAATTACCTTATGGCGTTTTTACTTCCTGCCTTATCAGGATGACTCCTCTGCTGAGTTTAACCTTTCAATTGCCTAATTCATAAACACTTCTCATGAACTCTGTAATTAGTTGGCAGGCGAGACTACACACTGGCTGGAAGTAATTGAAGATTACTCTTAATTGTAAGAGCGCATTTTTGGTGGATCATTTAAAATATATATATACAGATGAGAGGCAAATCTAAACAATAATTAATATGTGAATGCAAACAATAACATCGGTTTGAAAGGTGTGCTGTCAGAGTTCATCTGCTCTTCCAAACCTCAATGCTCCCTGGCTGTCTCTAGGCTTGAGTACGGCACCATGGCCACTGCACGAGAGCAAAGGCTCTGAGGAGGTGGTGACACAATTTTGCTTAATAATGAGGTAACCCACAAGCCGAATTCCTCACCTGACAGATACCCAGCCAAATTCCACCTCTCACAGACACACTCCGTCTTCTCTGATTGACAACTGAAATAAAACAAATGCTAAAGTGAGTCAGCAGAGCTAAGTTAACATTTCTTTGTAGGATTGCAGCAACTGTTGAGCAGTCTGGGCCTGCAAAGGCCCTTAGCCTTCTTGTCAGGGTGATAGATTATTACGCAGATTGAAGTTCTGAATTAAAGCAGTTTAAGCCAAATTAGAATTGCCCCTTCTCAAGTTGGCTGGTTGAAACTGTTGCTTTTTATGTTCTATGACTTTATGTGTTTTCCTGCAGCATCTCCTGCACCATCATGGGTAGGTAATTATATGAAACTAGAAACTGAAGGATATTTACATTATCTTAGCCAAGCAGGCAGACCTGACTACACAGTTGGGAAATGTACATCTGACATGCTGTTGCTAGTCAAACAATTTGCTACAGAAAAGGATAATTTCCCTGTACAAGTATGAATATTGCACAGGTACCTTTTGAAATAGGTTTCAATACCTGAGTCCTGCTAGAGCCATTATTATTTTAGCAGGCTGCACATGCTTATGCTGAAGCAGTCCGATTTTTTGATGTCCATTCAGACCGTTTATTTATTAGTTTATGGAGTGGTCTACATCCTCAAAAAATTGTTTTGATTAAAAATCCTAGATAACTTCTTTCTATTTCATGTTCTTAGTAATGTGAAAAATGATTGATGCTGCACATTAAATTTGGTATTTCTGCAAGCATGGACATGTAGTGCTGTAGTAAGTTCCATGTTTTTCCAAGCTTGATTCCCTCTGAAATTGCTTACAGAAATGATTGAAACTTTACCTAAATAATTGTCTTGTAAATATTTAAATGATACCTGCTTGAATTGCATCATTCAGTCAAATAGCTTGAAAGATATTTCTGTGCAAGCTCAGCAAAAATAAGTACTGTGTATGATATTCTGGTTATTGTGTGTGATATTTGGCTGAGGCAAATGGGTAGATTTTGGATGAGTTACTTCTTTAAAATTCCTTATGTTTTCTTGGAAATGCACATTCAGATGTTAACCTTGTGTTCAAGTCAAAACTTAGTTATTTTTAATGATTTATCTGTTGAGAATGCAAACCAAGATCAAAGTTATGGAAAAAGTATGTAAGAGTATATTACACATTGGGTAAATTTCCATGGCTTGCTCTATGAAAGTTTGTCTAAGTTTTATTTTAGAAGCATAGAATCGTAGAGTTGTTTTGGTTGGAAAAGACCTTTAAGATCATTGAGTTCAACCATTAACCTGACACTGCCAAGCCCACAAGTAAGCCATGTCCCTAAGCAGCTCATCTACCTGCCTTTTAAATACCTTCAGGGATGGTGACTCCACCATCTCCCTGGGCAGCCTGTTTCAATGCTTGACAACCGTTTCAGTGAAGAAGTTTTTCCTAATGTCCAACCTAAACCTCCCCTGGTGCAACTTGAGGCCATTTCCTCTTGTCTTATCACTTCTTACCTGGGAGAAGAGACTGATACCCACCTCGCTACAGCCGCCTTTCAGGTAGTTGTGTAGAGTGATAAGGTCTCCCCTGAGCCCTCTTTTCTCCATAAAACTCCAAGTTTTGGTCTTTTTTATATAATAGATTCTATATAAGAACTTATTTTCAAGATTTGCAGTTTTTATATTCTGGTTTAAGAGAAAAGATAAATTATTAATTACTTATGCAGCTTATTGAACAAAAAGCATGCATTCTGACTGAAAATGAAAACAGGACACAAAAGTAAAAATAGGGACCTATGCCGATGCTATGTATAATGTGACTTGATAAGTTTTGCAAAATGAATATCCTTTGAAGAGTTTCTGAAGTAACTTTCTCTCCACTATCAATGCTAAAATGAATTCTTGTTTGAAAGAAGGGAAGGTGAAAATATTGTAGCTTTTCTCTTTTAGTTCCAAGAAAATTTAAAAAGTGACCAGAATTATTTGGACCCTTGTAACTGTGAGTAGCATGTTTATTAGGGTTGTAGAATTTGAAAATATGTCTTAGTTTTTTTCCACCTATTTTTTCCCCTTACTGCTAATTTACTATGAAAATGTTATTGACAGGCAGAAGTCATGCATTTATGTAACAGTGTACATCCACATCGAAAACATGAACTGTAGTTAAATAACAACATTTTAACAATTTTGGTATAATAGTTGCTTGCTCATTGAACTGGAAAACATCTTAGAATATGAATAATGTGTGGTTTAACCTTGTCTCCAAATATCATGTTACTGTGGAGTCTTAATCACAAAGTGAATTTTTAGATTTGTATTCAATTTCAGGGCACTGTTATTAGATTACAAAAAAAAAATAATATTCACTGCTTTAAAATCTTGGATTACCTTTGACAAGGTGTCCAGTAAAAACTGTTTTGTTAAGAAATTTTATAATAAAACATCTGAAAATCTGTAGTGGTGTATAGATGGACAAGATCAAGATTGAAAGATAAATTGCCTGCATTTCTCAGTGGGCTAAATGTAATAACTATTTATTAATTGGCTCTTGCCCTGTCTTTTGCTCTGATGTAAAAAGCATGATTCTAATCACATTTTTGCCAGTTATAGTATAATTTTACTGCACCTGTCAACTTGAAGACTCTAGTAAAATATATTTTACCCAAACACAGATCCTCTCTGGCTTGGCTGTGAAATACTGACTCTTTCAGTATTTGCTACCTGGAATGCAAAATCCAGGTTAAATTGTATGAATCAACAGATTTCAGTTCTCTGATTTTTTTTGCCACATTTCTTTATATACTGTAGTGTAGGAAAGAGGAAAGAAATCTGCATTGTAATGATTTATGTGTCAAACATTGCACCTGTCCTGTTCTAAGTGCTTTATCTGAGGTATCCACTTCACTTTGTTTTACAAGAAAGTGTCATGGCTGAGGTGTTTTACAGGTTATGCTCCCTGGCTGCACATAGGGAGAGCATTGCTTTTTCAACACAGGACATGGCACAGTTCACTGGAGACAGTTTAACCAGGAGTCCTATTTATCTCTGGATAGATTTGCTTTCTAAATGTGGAAATAACATGTAGCTACATGCATTGGTTTGGGTTGAAATAAGACTCGGTAACTAGTAATATTAGTGGATAAGAACACTTCTGCAGGTTTGCTAAGCTGGAAGTATTGGGCATTATCATGCAAGTCATGATGCCTGGGCATCCTATTTGCAGTTCTGTCACTCACTGGCATTGGGGAATAAAGAATATTACTTATTGCAAATTTTTCAGTATATATATTTTTTTCCCCTTTTTGTCATTATTTTCCTATCCAGCCATAGAACTGCTGTATATTACATTTAGACAATATCATTTTAGCTGTCTTTGTTCTTAAGTTTTCTGGCATCTTACCCCCTCAGATGTAAGGTACAAATTATCATCCTTGATTTCTGTTGCTGATACTTTAACATTTATAAATAGATTCCTTTATGTTGTTTCATTTTTGGTTTTGATTTTAGAAGGCATAATACAACCTATCAGGTTTACTTTGAGAATTGTTCCTAAACAAGATGAGACACAGTAAAACTTTGGGTTCAAAACCTCCTTGTGAGCAGTAAGTGAACAACCACCCTTAGCTTACTCTCAGGCCATTTGTTTTCAATGAGAAATTAATCAATCAGTGAAGTTGGCACAAGTACTGTCCCAGTTTCAAAACAGAGTTCAAACACTCTTTTATTATTAAAAAGAAAAGAAAAACAAACAAACAAAAACACACAACCCCCCCCCAACAAACAAACAAATGAAAAAAAAACCCAAACCAAAAAAAACCCCAAACCAGTCTGATTCCTACTGCACAGACATATAATATACCAGGCTCAGCTCAGAGAAGCTTGAAATAGATAATGTTTTTTTTTCTTCTCTCTCTCCTTTTTTTTTATTTTACTGAGGTGGGGTTTTTTTTGTCTTTTATAAATGACAATAAAGCAATATTGCTTCCCACAAGGTTATAAATTATTTCAAAAATTCATGGTTTCTTGTAGTGTTAGGAGAGGAGAATTTTATCTCATGATCTAACTTCAAAATTTCTGTTTTTCTCTGAGGTGGCACTAGTATTGTTAATATTTTCAGTATGAACAGTCCCAGGAACAAATGAACATATTTTTTACAGCTTTAGAGCCTCTTATAAGCAATTCTTTTGTGGACTGCCCAACAAACCATGATCTACACACCATAGATGTCAGTCTTATTCTACTTCTCATTTGAAAGTCAGCAGCAAAACTGATGGCATGCAAATTGCGGACAGTGTGAGAATGTTCCCATATAAATAGCTTCCCCGGTCAATGCCCATATAAAATGAAAACCAGAAAATATATGAGCATAATTCAGAGGATTACATGACTTTCATGGAATAATTTATTATATGGATTTCATTCTCTGTTTCATGTTTTTTCCCTCTGAGCAGAAGCTGCAGTTTTTTCTTAGACTTACTTGCAGTTCAAAATACTGGGATGATTGTTTTTCTTTCATTTTAAAGAAAGAATCACCAGGGAGGACTGGTTGAAGTGAAGTGAATGGAAATTATGGGTCATATCCAAGTATTCAGGAAAAATGAAGTACATTTCCTTCTCCAAGTGGTAGAAGAACCAACGAGAAAAGGTGCTATGCAGGAACTTGTCCTCACCAAGTAGGGGCTGGTGAGTAATGTGATGCTTGGGGTCAGCCTTGGCTGCAGTGACTACAGAATGGTAGAATTCAAGATCTTTAAGGCAACCAGGAGGGTGCGTAGCAAGCTCACTACCCTGGACTTCAGAGCAGACTTTGACCTCTTCAGGGATCTGCTTGGTAGAGTACCCTGGGATAAATCCCTAGAGGGGAGAGGAGCCCAAGAAAGCTTGTCAATATTCAAGGACCACCTCTCCAAGCCCAGGAGTAATACATCCCAAAAAAGAGGAAGGCGGGTAAGAATACCAGGAGGCCTAAATGGATGAACAGGGAGCTCCTGGACACACTTAAAGGCAAAAGGAGAGTCTACAGAGAGTAGAAGCAAGGACAGGTAGCCTGGGAAGACTACAAAGTTGTCCAAGCAGCCAGGGATCAGATTAGGAAAGCTGAAGCCCAGGTAGAATTAAATCTGAACATCAAGGGCAACAAGAAAAACTTCTACAGGTATGTTAGTGATAAAAGGAAGGCTAGGGAAGATGTGGGCCCTCTTCATAAGGATGAAGGAGACTTGATCATGAGACATATGGAGAAGACTGAGGTAGGTATTCAGTGACTTCCTTGCCTCAGTCTTTACTGGCAAGGGCTCCAGCCGCACTGCCCAAGTTGCAGAAGGCAAAGGCAGGGACTGGGAGAAAGAAGATCCACCCACTCTAAGTGAAGATTTGTTTCGAGACCATCTAAAGAACCTGAAAGTGTACAAGTGCATGGGATGGGACAAGATCTATCCGTGTGTCCTGAGGGAGCTGCTAAGCCGTTTTCCATCACGTTTGAAGAGTTATGGCAGTCTGGTGAAGTTCTCACTGACTGGAAAAGGAAAATGTAACCCCCCTATTCAAAAAGGGAAGACCCAGGCAACTACATGCCAGACAGTCTCACCTTTGTGCCTGGTAAGATCATGGAACAGATCTTCCTGAAGGCTCTGCTGAGGCACATGGAAAATGAGGAGGTGATTAGTGGCAACCAACATGGCTTCACCAAGGCCAATTCATGCCTGACAAATCTGGTGGCCTTTACAATGGAGTTACAGCATCAGTGGATAAGGAAAATACTTGTGCAAAGAGTTTGACACTGCCCCACAAGGCATCCTCGTCTCTGGATTGGAGAAATGTGGATTTGATGGATGGACTACTCAGTTGATAAGGAATTGGCTGGGTGGTTGCACTCAAAGAGTTGCAGTCAATGGCTTGATGTCCAAGTGGAGACCAGTGATGAGTGGCATTCCTTGGAGATCGCCACTGAGATCAATGCTGTTTAACATCTTTGTCGGTGGCATGAACAGTGGGATCAAGTGCACCCCCAGCAAGTTCGCAGATGACACCAAGTTGTGTCGTGCGGTCGACGTGCTGGAGGGAAGGGACACCATCCAGAGGGACCTTCACAGGCTTGAGATGTGCGCTCATGCCAGCCTCATGAAGTTCAACAAGGCCAAATGCAAGGTCCTGCACCTGGGTCGGGGCAATCCCAAGCACAAATACACCCTGGGCGGAGTATGGATTAAGAGCAGTCCTGAAGGGAAAGACTTGGGGGTGCTGGTTGATGAAAAGCTCAACATGAGCCAACAATGTGCAAGTACAGCCCAGAAAGCCCCAACTGTATCAGGGGCTGCATTAAAAGAAGCATGGCCAGTGGGTCTAAGGAGGTGATGCTCCCCCTCTGCTCTTGTGAGACCGGCCTGGAGTACGGCATCCAGCTCTTGAGTCCCCAACGCAAGGACGTGGACCTGTTGGAGCGGATCCAGTGGGTGTACATGAAGATGATCAGAAGGCTGAAGCACCTCTCCTACAGGGATGGAGTTGGTCTTGTTCATGTGGGAGAAGAGAAAGCTCCAGGGAAACTTTATTGCAGCCTCCTGAAGGGGGCCTGCAAGAAAGCTGAGGAGGGACCTTTTACAAAGGCCTATATTCACAGGGTGAGGGGTAATGATTTGAAACTGGAAGAGGGTAGATTTAGATTGGAAATAAGAAGGAAATTCTTCATTCTGAGCATGGTGAGACACTGGAACAGGTTGCTCAGGGAAGTTGTGGATGTTCCATCACTGAATATAATCAAGACCAGGTTGGATGGGGCCTTGAGCAACCTGGTCTAGTGGGAGGTGTCCCTGCTTATGGCAGGGGTGTTGGAATTAGATGATCTTTAAGGTCCCTTCTAACCCAAACCATACAGTGATCCTATGATTCTATAAACACAGGGTAATGTATGTGTGCTGTTTGATGTTACTGTGGTGCCTTAATCTGCCTGATCAAACCAGCCTGTTCCCGGATCAAGCAAGCAGATGTTTAGTTACAGCTATTTACCTATGCCAACTTGAATTAAAAGTTTATTGAATAATGGGAGAAACAAAACAAAACAATGTGGCCTAAGCAATTAATTATCATTTGGATGACAAACATTTTTTCAGTATGGGCTCTATTCAGTGCTTCTGAAGTATAGCACACTTAATTTTTTTTTTTATTTTTTTTTTTCAGGACAATCCTGATTTATGTCCCATTGGAAATATTCAGACCTTAGTTTCCCAGACAGTAGATTGTCAGCTGTAGATAGTGCTGCAGCTCTAAGGAGACATTTTACTTTTATCCCATTTCCATTTCTAATAGCTCTTAACCATGCAACACACATCTTTAAGCTGTGAGAACTAAGGGATTCAGGTGTATGCCTGTGTATGATGTTGTATTTCTTATGCTGTCTTGGGATGATCTGTTACCTTGTAGATACTCTGCAGACAGTACGGGAATCATTGGTGGGATTTTTGCTCTACTACTTTCATTGGCCTCTGCAAAAGTTACATTACTGTGCTAAGTGTTTGCATCATTGTCAGATGTAGTGTGGACAAACTGCTCAAACCTCTCATTTTTTGTGTCTAAAACCTCATCATTACAGGAGTTTTTAAGTCCAAAATTAACTGACTGTACTCTTAATCTCTGTGGTGACATTCACCATTCCTGTACAGGAAATTTCATCTGAGGTAAATTTTGGAAATCTAATTTGAACAATAGTGATATCACCCTTTCTTAGTTGGTTGACCTTATCAGGGCTATTAATTTAATGAAAACCAAGATTAATTTTAATCTGCATAGGCCCATCCTCACACGTAATACACCAGTCCCATTCCTGAGCACCACATAGTCTACAGCTAACCTTAATGAGAACAAACTTAAAGAGTTGCATACAGGGCAGCAACCAGTGGGATCTCTTTTGACTTGAAGTTTTCCATTCCTCATGGTCTGGTGTTGCATTCAGATATCCAGACTTCCTTCTTTCTGTTGGGTTCTGGGAGTGAATGAAACCAGGTGTGCAACATCAAGTATTGACTGATAAACCAAGAACATTGTAGTATAAAATAAGTGGCCTGTAATTTTTGGAATTCCAGTTATTGCTCACTTTCCTTCTCCTTCCTTTGTGTTTTGGGTTTGATTTTGGTGGGTTTCTTTTTTCAGTTGTCTTTTTCTTTGCTTGGCATTTTTGTTTATTTTTTATTCTTTAAAGAGGCTAAAAGAAGATGCTGTTCATATTGTCATCCCAAATCCATGTAAACCAGAAAAGGTCTTCCAGTCAGGCTCTCAATTACATCCCTAAATAGCTGCAGGTGAAATTTGACTAAGATTGTTTCACATAAAATGTATGTCAAATCCTGCCCTGGTTGAGCTTAGTAGCAGAACTGCCCAGTTCAGTAGGGCCAGGCTCTCAACACAAATTCATATTGTATTTAACCTCTTCCTTCTCTTCTCCCTTTAAACACCTTACTGTGTTAAGATTTTTTTTTTTAAATGTTAAGTTATAATAAACTGATAAATGTGTTGTTTGCTTTCCTTCATAGGAGAGGGACAGAATTCAGTTCTTGACCACTAATTCCAGATTTCTAAGGAAACTCAAGATTTTCCTTGATTTATTTGCCAAACGATATTTTTTTGTACCTGTAAGAGCCATACCTGGCATAAAAATATCCCTGAGGAGCTTCTGTTATTCAGGAACCTACCTATTCTACAATGGACAAATTTATAGCTGATAATGAAGTTCAAAAAACAGGTCATCTGTAGATTTCTCTGCGTAGTAGTAATGAAATTCAGTTGATGTCCATGTTGACTTGAAGCCATCTGCCCTGTATCTTGAATCTCCAAATGTATCTTCCCACACAGATGTTCTGGTATTGAGCAGTATGTTCAGTACTGAGATTTCCTGAAAAATTGCCCCTCCCAGCACATTATAAAATAGTTGAAGGATAAAACATTTAAAATCCTGCCTATGACTACCAGTTTACTGTTATGTTCTCATTTTATTCTTAATGTCTTGATTTTGTATGTGTCTGTTTCTACAGTATGATGCTCTCCTTTAGATATTGTTTTGTCATTTTTATATCTTCATATTTTTACCTCCTCCTTGAGTTTTTATAGAAGGAAAGAAAGAAAAGTGCAAAGATTGCAATTGGGCAGAATTTTTGAAGCTTCCTCCTTTTCTAATGACATTACAGCCATATAATAATTGTCTGCTACTCACTTATCCTGATGCAGAATGTGAAGGTTTTCCTCACAATCCTCTCTTTTAAATTGCTGATTTTAGAAAACTATTTAATCTTCTAATCTTTCTATTTTAATTGATGTGGATAATAATTTTGACCTTTCTTTTCAGTCTGTTTCACTGTCTTTTGCTAACTATGTCTAGTTAGAAGAATGTTTCATCACTAGCTGAACAACTTTAGTATTTGTTTGAAGCTAAGAAGTGTTAGTTTTCCTCACCAAGTGACATAGTTGGAAATAGAAGCTTGAAAGACAGCATAGATGCTTCTGGGAAAGACTTATGGATGTACCTTTTTCATTTCACTTGGCATTCACTGTAGATAACACTGAAATTAAGTGTTATGTGGTAGTGATACTGCTGACTTAAATTATGAATGGATATGATAAACTATGTAACTTGAACTGTAGCTGTAGATGTCAGTAAAAATACGATAGGTGGAAGATACAGCAAAAGTAAAGGCTTTACCATAAACAGGAAGAGGGATATGAGATAGGATTTAAAAACAGTGACACAGGACGGCAAAACGAACCTTTCTGTCTGAGTTCTCCTTAAAATGAATGCAAGGCACAATTCTATCTGTGATGTACACTGGCAGTGAGGAATTAATCATACTGGGCCAAGAAGCTGTGCTGGTGGAGGAGAGCATATAGCTAATTATTTATATCCATGGAAACTGATCTTAGACACCACAGATCTTCTGACAGCTGCTGAAGAGTCTTTCTGTTAACAAGAAAAAAAGAAGAGACAAGAAAAAAGAAAAAAACGGTCTTCTACTGAATGTTGCTGTTAAATACAAAAATTCAGGCACCAACATTCGTTTTTAAATTAGCTCTTGAATAGGCTAGTAGTTAGTATGAAGCAATTGTATTAGTGATGTGAATGAGAAGTCTCTGGCAGTTTGGAATTGCACATTTAGGGTAATTTGTCTGTTATATTTTGTTTTTGGTTTTTTTTAACATAGTGCTCAAGATGGGAAAAAGAAATCAAGTGAGGGGGAAGGAAGACTGCAAGAACTACATTGGGCAAATTCACTACTTGTAGCTAATTAAAAGTTATGAACAAAATTTGTGATATTTCCCTTTCAGGCTTTAGATTAAGAGCTTGTATTAGCTAATATCTGGATATGTAATTAATCTTCAATTTTATCTTTTAAACTGTGAGAAACCAGGTCAGATTTTGAAGTGTTATGTGTGCCCTATATGCCCTCCCTGCAAAATGCGACTTAATTTTGTAAAAAGTGTTCCCATGGAGCTGGATAGCTCATTTCCAGAATGTTTTGTAGGAATTACAGTTCTT
>WUAM01000323.1:44660056-44683990 GCA_024336885.1 Actenoides hombroni | reverse complement strand
AAATTAAAATAATAATAATAAAAATTGAATATATACAAATATATACAGAACCAGTATTGAACCCAATCCCCTCTGATGGCAATTATGTCACCATCACCACTGATGCTGTGGAGCAGGCACCAGAGGAGTCCCATACTGGGCCCTGCAGCAGATGGGAACTGTGTTCAGGAGCTGGATTCTGGTACTGGATTCATGAACACACAGATCAGGATCAAAGGCAGAACAGAGTCATCCTCAGATGCCATAAGAAGAAACCCGAAGAGGACCCAAACCAAACCAAGCAGAGCTGGGCAAAGCCCTGTGGGACGCTCATTATACTTCAGCATTGTACTAAATATCAAGTAAATATGAGATGGAATGCTTCATTGATCAGTTGGTCACTTGTCCTGGCTGCTCCTCCCTGCAGGTGCAGCCTTTTATTCTCTGCACCTCCCAGTGTGGTACACAAGATCCAGCAGTGAGCTTGGTCTGCACACCTATCCTTGGTAGTAACTCAGTATAACTTGGTAGTAACATGAGGTGTTATCACTGCTAGAAGCAGACACTGACTATGAAAATATGCTGCTAACTTCAGAAAGTGCAGTTAGTTAGAAGAACTAAGCTGAAAAGTAAAACCACTGAAAAGAATTAGTTCTGCTCTCACTCAAACCAGGACAATTTCCTACAAGATATACTCAGCCACTTGCACCATTGACACCAATACTTAAATCTTTCCAACTCAGCAATAGGCACTATTTTGCTCATAGTAGTACGTCTCCCCCATGTGCTCTAATTTTACCTTGACGTTAAAATTATGTCACTATAGTAAGCCCTAGATTTCTTTCTATTTATCCATGGCTTTACTTTTAAAAACAGTATTTTATTTTGGCAAAATTAACTTGTTCTAGATGCCTTTCACCATAATTTTCTTCTTCAAAGAAGTCCATTGCTAGAAAGAAAAATCACCTGAGCACTGTCATTCTCTTTGTAAGACTGACTTCCTTAGCATTGAAGAGGACAGTCTTGGTTTCTGGTGATTATCATAGAGCACTCCAAGTGCAGATTTACCTTGACGTTGAGATCCAAATGTTTTCTTGCCTTGGATCTCCTGGATCCACAGGCTTCCAGCAATACACATCCCACACAAAGTCTGGGCTGACTCATGAGATGACTGAGAAATTCAAAGGCTTGTCTCTGACTCTTCCAGTAGTCTCTCCTTGAGCTTTTTGTGCCTGATCACAGAGCAAATCATTAGAGGGATGTGAACTCAGTTAGCTTCTCCCAAACTGGGGTCAGGCTGCTTAAGCCAATCAAAACCCCTGCTCTAATTTCTGAACTCAAGTGCAAACAAAAATTTTTTACAGGCTGTGCTTCATTGCTCAGACTCTGCTAATGATCCCATAGTTCTGGTGGCTTTGACTAGTCAAATTAAGTTTCCATTCATTGGGTTTGCCAGGACATAAGATTGTGAGAAAAAGCAACTTTCAGATCATCTTTCTTTTCTGTGGTATCCCCTTCTTACAGATGCAAGGAGAAATGCTGTCTATCTCTTTCAAGAGAAAGGTGGCTTTGATGAAGATTTTAGCTATTTTATCCTTCTGTTTGCTTGGGGTTTCAGGGGGTGCTTTTGTATTTTTTTGGTTTGATTTTTTTTCTTCAATCTACTGACTTCCAGTTCAGTCAAGGATTGTTCTCAAGAAAGGTTAGTGGAGAGGAGCCTCTTTACTTAGCTTCCAGACTCTTATGTGTAATTGTGTGTATGCTTGTGTGGCAACATGACTTCCAGATGCCTGGTTATCTACCAAACTGAAACACTCAAGAATGCAAATTCCACTACCACATTTGTATTACAGAATCCAAGTCTTTTACACTACTTGAGCCAAAATATGCTCCTACCCAAAGAAAAGCATAAATCATGACTATTTGATCAATTTTCTTATTTCTGTAGGACTCTGACATGCATATATGGCTTCAGTCTGAGAATCGAAGTAGGTACAAGGCTGCAGCAAAGCTCCCTATCTCTATAAAATCCTCACTGAACAAGTCATTTTCTAATGACTAAATAAAATTCTTTAAAGCTGACTTTCAAGGCAAATAAGATTTTCATAGTTTATTATGACTGCAGTTACAGGATTTGTAAAAATTTTAAGTGAGCTTCTTCACCTGAGTGGCCTTTAAGCTTTAGTTTAGTGAACTAAAGAGGTTGAATTTGGTGATTTAGTACTGTACTACTAGTTTGATCAGTTGAACTGGATTTTTTTGAGACTGTGTTTTGGTTAAAATATAAGAAACAAGCCAGTTCAAATAAAATTAAGACTGACTTCAAACCATGCTGTTTGAGTCAATAAGGAGATCACCATATTGCCAGTTTTCCAAGCGTGTTCTACATCTGACAGAAAACAGAGATCTGCCTACAAGGCCGTACCCAAGCACGTTAGTCAAAAGTAAAATTAAGGCTCAGTAAATACTCTCACACAATAAAATGTTTGGTTCACAAATGTAAATGCAATATTACAATGTTTTTCTTTAATCCTTTTACCATAAATAGAAAGACTCATTTTCCCAAGAACCTTTATAAATCTTCATGTATTAGGTGAAAATGAAGATCTTATTTAACCCCATCTTTTAATTTTACTCACCAATCTGTGAATTAATCTTATATCTGACATTTCAAATGCGTTAGTAAAATTTATCACTCAAAGCCTTTTGCAAGGACCAAATTAGACTAATGAATTGAGTATGAATTTGAAACCTAACATGAGGCCAAATATTTTCTGGCTTCATTCTTCTATCTCAGCTAACTGCTTAATTTTCTCCCTACTTATCCATTACTACTAAATTGTCTTGCTATTATTGTAGAAAATTGCAGCAAACACCGGCTCGCCCTTAGGCCTATACTGAATGAAGCAGAAATCAAGATGCCTGCAGTAAGAGTGGCAAGGTATGAACTCATCCTACACTAATTTTGCTGAACAGAAAGAGCAAGTGGAAGATAACATTCAGTGGCTCTTTATCAATTTTACCAAACTGTGAATTATTCCTATAGTTGGCATTTCAAATGTCTTAATAGATTTTCTCACTTACAGTCTTATACAAAGCTAAACTAGATTGATGAAACAAGTATATATCTACTGATATGTTAGAGGAAGCCAAATATATTTCATCTTAAAATTTAAAATTTGTTTTGTTGGGAGGGGACTGTTGGTGCAATTTTTTTGTTTGTTTTTTTGGTGGGACTTTTTTTTTTGTGGGAAGAAAAAATTTAAGTCCACACACAGCTTAATTTTATTTTCACTCAAGCATGATTCTAATGCCTGACAGCAATGCTATGGTTAAAGGCTTGTATTTTCTCGATTGAACAGGGGGCAGGATGCTTTTATCTAGAGATGTTAAAAATGTATTAAGAACTGCTATTCAAGATCTCAAGTAATTTTTGAAACGTTCTTCAAAAAAGAAGTTTGCACACTTTACATTGTTAGCTTGTCCATTCAGAAATCAAAGATGATGATAGATTAGATAGACAGATATATGGATAGATACATACATACATATATACATACATACATAGTTATATAGGTACATAGATAGATACATAGATACATAGATATCTTGGGTCCAAAGTCAAAGCTCTTGTTTAGCCCTTCAAAATTCCAAAACACAGGCAGCATATACCTTAAACTTGGGAAAATAATCCAGCACACAAAAATATTACATTTACTAAGTTCTCCATATAAGTAATTCTATTAATACCATGACTTTATGTCAGTGCTTACCTTCACTCATTCAGTTGTTGTTTGTAATTGTCCCCTCCAGAATCACAGCTATATATGACACAACTACTATCTTCCACAATTTTTGGCCACAAGACTAACCAGAATCTGGACTGAGGCTTTAAAACTGAGTATCAGGCAGATATATATCTGAGAATATCTACTTTTCCTGACAAATAGTTTATAAAAGGATTAAATGCAACCTCTAGAAGGGAATTCAGTTTTGAAATAGAAGACTTTACTACATCAAAAATCACTCATTAAAGAAGTCCAGGCAACCATTTTCCCCAGGTAGGTACAATTCATACATTTATGAATTCTAAAAGGCATCACTCATGTTCTGTATCTCAAATATTTAGATCATCTTATTAATTTCCTTTCCATTCTTTTCTTACTAGCATTTGAGGCCTATGACTTCTATCTCTATCTCTTGACAAATGGTCATAACAGTCATTGAAATCAGTGTGTGAACTGGACCCATAATAGAATCACAGAATCATTAAGGTTGGAAAAGACCTCCAAGATCATCAAGTCCAACCATCTACCTAATATTATCAGGACCACTAAACCATGTCCTGAAGTCCCACGTCTATATGTTTTCTGAACACCTCCAGGGATAGTGACTCCACCACCTCCCTGGGCAGCCTGTTCCAATGCCTCACCACTCTTTCAGTATAGAATTTTTTGCTAATACCCAATCTAAACCTCCCCTGGTGCAGCTTAAGGCCTTTTCCACTCATGTTATTACTAGTTACCTGGGAGAAGACACCAACACCCACCTCACTACAACCTCCTTTATGATAACTGTAGAGACCAATAACGTCCCCCCTCAGCCTTCTTTTCTCCAGACTGAACAATCGCAGGTCCTTCAGCCGCTTCTCATAAGACACATTCTCTAGACCCCTCACCAGCTTCATTGCTCTTCTCTGGACCCACTCCAGCACCAAAATGTCTTTCTTATACTACAGTGCCCAAAAATGAACACAATACTTAGCTATGGCCATGTTAGATGCCATCACCTATTTATATAAAAACATTTAATTTTACTTTGCATGTATACAGAGAGGCCCTTAATATTACTGACGTCATACAAAAACAGACAAATGTGGATTCTGTCATGAAGAATATTGGATTGATGAAGGTTACTTAAAAAACCCAACTTTTTTACTGTTTTACTATTTGTTATAAATAATGTTATATTATTGCATTGGCTTTGCACATACATTGAGGATCATAAGTAGTATCTCAGAGAGGCAATCACACCTTACTGAGGTGACTCTTTCTTTGTTGTTTTTTAAAATGAGGAATTTAAAACAACATATTACTGAACCAGTCACAGATAATGAACAAACAGTTCTGTAGTCACATCTACCATTTATTATGACATGCCTTTCCAAAATGGGCACAAAATGCTGCTAACTCAGACGAGGAACCATTCACACACATTTTGTACATTTTTTACTCCAATAAAATGACTCTGCACATGCCTACTCTACAGTAACTGCTAGAAATAAAATGCTCTGAAACTACTCTTTAAAATAATGCTTCTAGATCAAGAATCAACCATTGTCAGGTATCCCTGAGTGCCTGCAAATCACAGGCAACTCATTCCAAGTTGTAGGTCTAAACTAGTGAAAAAGCAGAGAGTGATTGCCGTGGCATAATTATTTATGTTTTAAGAATACATGACATGGTATTAAACAACTTGTCCTTCACCAGTTTACAAATACAGAATGTAGTGGTTTTATACTCAGTCAAGTAGGACAATTGCTGTAGGCACAGAGCACTGCTATAGTGAATCACAATACATAGCATTAGATCAAAGTAATGGATATATTTAAATCTGAAACAGATTGCAAGTGGAAAAATCAACAATGAACTCTTCTGCAGTTTTGTCTGTTTGTCATATCTTTAAAAAAAATTTAAATAGCACTCAGTGATGCACAATGTCATTCTAGCCATTCATGCCACTTAGGCCCTGCTTGTACCATCAGAAGTTCTTGGAGATGGTAATGGATAAATATTAACTTCATGAAAGACAATACTTCTTTTTAACACAATATCAAAACTAGCAATAAATAGAATCTCATGGTACCAGCACACATCTACTGAAGTATCAAACATTGTCTTGCTTCAGGCAGTTTTCAGAACGGCCTTCCTTTCAGCATGTGTCAGAGAAACATCTTGGATTTTTTACTACAGCTGTACATGGTAGTTCAGAAGAAGCAAGTTGCAGGCTCAGAGAAAGCAAAGTGACTGTACTAACAAGACCAGAGCCAGAATGTCAATAGAAGTGACTATTCCCCTCTCCCTAGCATTTGTGAGCACTCTGTTCAGTTTTGGGCTCCCCAGCAAAAGACAGGCACTGACATTATTAACAAAGCACAATTGACAAGGAGATTAGGTTGAAACTAGAGAAGAGCTTCAGAGAGTGTTGTTTTATTCAGCTCTGGGAAGAGAAGGCTCAGAAGGCATTTAACTGTTATCTGCAACTACCTAATCAGAGCACAATGAGATATTAATAGAAGGTATATAGTCACAAAATAAAAACTAGTATCCAGAAGTAAGAAAAGACTATATTTTCATACAAGCAAAATTTTTGCATCACGAGAATAGCACTATACACCCAAAGAAGTTGTAGAATTTCCATCCTTGGAGATAGCCTTTTGAACAAAACCATGAGCAACCTGTTCTAACTGGACCTACCTCAAGCAGAAGGTTGGATTAGATGATGCCTAAAGTTCCCATCTAGCCTAAATTATTTTGTAATGGTGTCAAATGACTGCAAAAGAGAAAACTTTGAGTCAATTCACTGGCTTATAACTTAGATTCAGCATTCCTAAAAAGCTGAAATAACTACCAACAGTACCATTATACCAGTCACGTAGTGCAGTTATTTGACAAGTGCTCAGTACAATTTAGGTAGCTGGGTTTATTTTTTTAAAAAACCCTTTGAACACTTTTGTTTTTATTCAATTTTTTGAAGCATTATTTACATCATTCCTTAAGGAGAACCTCTCACGTCTCCTTTCAATTTATCTCCTGAATAACCCTATTTATATTTTGATGCAATTTACTATGCCAGAATAATCTGGTAAAACTACAAACTCTTTCCTTTTTTCATTAGACTCTCGTGAACTAGCTTCTAGGAGAATTTAGAGAATAATTCAGTAAGCTCCCTAAAACTTTCCTATGATGAGACCCACTGGCAAGCTGTCAGCTAGCAAGCACAGATCCTAGAGTAATTGCTTCTGTAGTCTTTCAGATTAAAAAAATTTTGTATCTCACAGCCTTCATTTACTGAAGTATGCACCGATACAGTATCCCTCACAATTTGGTGTCATTCATCAGAAGAACATTTTTTTGAGGCCTTCTAGGACAACATTGTCACTGCTCAGTGTTTTAACAAAACTCAGTGTGTGCTACAACTTGCTGTAATTTGTGAAAAGTTATCACACTTCTCAGATGACTGCATTAGGGAAATCATAAGACACTGATAGCCACACAAGCCTAAAAAAGGATATTACTGGACTTGCAGCTCACACAAAGCAACCTGATGTTGATTGAGAAAAATCAGAAGTTCTGCAAATTCGCTCATAAATTGTGTACCCTGTGATCTCTTATGGGCAGATACTTCTATCTTCGTAGATAGATGTGTGCTTAAGACATAGGAAGTAAGGTTCTCTGCCACACTTGAAATGTAAATATCCTACAGCCTAAATAAAACACATGGCCTGGACTTGATTTGCAGATAGCTTCCTTTCATTCTCCATATCAGTATTGAATGCAAACAAAACAGGACATAAAACATGTTATGAAGAGCACAAAATAGGTTGATTTTGAATGAACTATTATATTTAAGTGTGTTAGCCATTTTCTTGCGCTCTGTACATCCTCTAGGTGTTTGGTGTAGAATCATAGAATCATAGAATTGTCAGGTTTGGAAGGGACCTTAAAGATTATCTAGTTCCAACCCCCCTTGCCATGGGCAGGGACACCTCCCACTAGAGCAGGTTGCTCAGAGCCCAATCCAGCCTGGTCTTAAAAACTTCCAAGGAGGGGGCTTCCACCACCTCCCTGGGCAATCTGTTCCAGTGTCTCACCACTCTCATGGTGAAGAAATTCTTCCTAATGTCTAACCTAATTCTTTGTGGTCTTTGCCTCTGTTGCAAAGGCACCAGTGGGAAACTCAGGCAGGCTGGAAGCAGTCTTGCCAGTTCTCCTCCTGTCTTGCCTCAAATTCCACCCATCCAGAATGTTTACAGCATCAGGACTATATTCAGATCACATCTGCTCTCAAAGAGGGTTTTCATTTTGGTAAGTGAGGAAACTTGGCATGGTCCATGCAAGACATTTCTGTTTGTGGTGAAAACAGAGATGAAGAGGAAAATGGCAAAGTTCTCATTCTTACTTTGATGGCTTAGTTCTGATGATGTATCATATTTACAGATGGATGGCTTATATTGTCATGAGTGTGGTACCCCTCCGCAACATTGTTTTCTTCTAATTATATTCATTCAAGATGGCAAGATCAGGAAACATGCGTTATTAGGGAAGGAAATCCTCTTCTTGGATATGATAGATTAAAAAAAGCAAAGCAATTATTCAACTATTTGTTGTCTCTGTGCTTCTGAGGCTACGATTAACTCTCCAGGAGTCTCAGAATGTGATTTTTACAAGGCTTGAGATAATATTCAGTTCCTTGTCAGAAACTTCCACTTTTCCTTTATAGATTTCTATAACAGCCTGATTTTTCCCCACTCTGTCCTGGTGCTAATGCAGAAGTGAGAGAGCTCTGCCTGGCCCAAGGAGAAGCTGTGGCCTTTGATGGACTTTTCAGCTATGAAATTTTCATTTGTTGGTCCCCAAAGTGATGCCCTGAAAGGAATCTTTATTACTTACATGAATTCCAAGGAGAGAGCATTTATATGAAGGAATGAGCTTGAAGGTTTAAGGTGAAGAACTTTGGTTCAGATGTGATAACCTTACAATAGACAAGTAGACCCTGACAAGCTTGTTACAACAACTTAAGAAACTAGACCCAGAGGGAGCATAAATTGTGTTACTTAAACACACCCTTTGTTGCAGAACTGCCCCTGGGGCATGACATAAAAACATCTGGGTGGCTAATGAGAATATTTTCAGCCTCTCAGGGCAGCATGTATTTTCATTTGCTAAAGTTTTAGATCCACAAAAAGACGAAGCAGCAACTAGATAAACACTCTTACAAGTCAGTGACATAGGAAATCACACGTTGTGTATTTCTCCAGATGTTGTCACAAGTGGCTATCCAGTTCTTGCATCTAAGTGTTAAGATATCACAAAAAATTGAGATTTACAGTTGTTCAGCTAGACATAGGGGCTGTACTTGTACATTAGCTACAGATGGTTTCAGAATTACCTACGTTTTTGCAGACAGAGGTATGGGGGTTTGGTAGCTTTTCATCAGTGTGTATTGAGATTCTTCTATGAGGTAGAATTTGGTATGTTATATAGCTAAAGACAAGGAGTTTGATTTTGCAGCTACATTCTGGCTTTCTGCAGCACGTGCCTGGAGGAGAATCATCTCTGCTGGGAAAATTTCTTGCTTCACTAGAGCCTTCCTGGTAGAGAGATGTGCAAAGACGAATACAGGTTATGTTTGCATGTATGGCTGTCCTGCAGGTATGAAAATCCTTAATGACCTCAAAGGAATGGCTGAAGTTAAAGCTGTCTGGCAGCAGAATTTATGTGTGCACAGAACATATCTGGAATTGAGTCAAGAAGGAGAAATGATTTTCTGATTTGTCTTCCTCTATTTCCCTGTCCTGTAGTTACAGCAAGCTGAGGTCTCACAACAGCCTTAGTCTGAAGAAATCTCTGAAAACACACTGCAAGTTGTGAGTTCATTATGCTATGAAGGGTCAACTTTACTTTTAGCATTCCCAATGACCTGTTTGGTGTCAGCTCTTCCTTATGAAATTCATAGCCTTTAGTGACTTTTTACAATGATTATCACTAAGAGCATGAGGAAAGAAGGCTTCTTGTTTCATTCTTGGCAGTATTAGGCACTGGATGCTCTTAAAGATTCCTTTTGCCTTTTGAAAACATTCACAAATTTGATTTCTCTCCCCCACAACTACCTCTGAGACATGCACGGAAAAGAAAGAATCAGGCTTTTGAAATCTCTGGCCTGCTTCTTCACCTTCTAACTCAGCCACTTAATGCCTGCAGTAACACATTGACTATTACACCAGACTCTCAGCTGATCTAAATCAGCAAAGCTGCAGTGGCTTTAATGGAGATAGGATGTTTTGTTAGCAGATGGAGATGGGACTCAGAAGTACTGAAAGTATGCTATGTGCAAGGTGTCTGAGCTAATGGTGAAGTAATCATAAACTTGAATTTCCTGATTTTTGAGTGCTTGATTTCTCAATTGCGATGTTGCTTTAATGTTTTTCGATACTACCAGTCTCATCTAGCTGTTTTATGGCTCCCACTCCCAGTATCTCAGAACTGTATCCTGCTTTGTGCCATTGCTGGACTTTGCTTGCTCTAGAAGAGATTAAGACTCCCGTAGGACGCCAGATTTTCATTTTGAGAAACACTGAGCTATGCTGATTTAGACAGCACAATTCTAGGCGCTTTCCTCATGCACTTTGTCATAGAAAGCTTATGCCAGAGGTTCTCAAAGAGAAAGCCCTTGAGTAAAGCTATAATCCTAGCTCGGAGCAAGAGGCAATAGACCTGTCAGTAATACAGTGGCACGGGAAATGCTGCTGTAATTAAAGTTCACTCAGCTTTTCCTTTATAAATCTCTATAATAGAAGCTTTGTATGCTAGTGCAGCCGTTTTAATTTATGTTGTTTTGAAACTAGGTAATCAGATTGTCAACTTTATTGTGATCATTTCTCCATAAACGTATTTTGCAAAAGTATGCTTAAAACCATCAAAATGAATTCTTCTGTGTGGTGCTGTAAAAATAACAAGAATGATTTTTAAACCTGCCAGCCCAAGTTGTTTGCAAAGCCTGTAAGCTCAGGTGCAAAAGTGTGGAGACTTTACATAATAGTAAAAAATGGGTAATAGATAATTTCCTTTATGGGAGCAAAATTTTGCCTAAAGTTTTGGAGACCATTTGTTTGATAGCTCTTATGTTTTTTTAAAAAATACATTTATTGCTTATTATTTTCCAAAATGCACTAAATGACCTTGTTTTGGAGGTTATAAACATTACTGGATTTTTTTATATTTAAAAATATTCTGTAAATACTGGGTTTTAAATAGCTGTTGGTACATGGACTGGCTTAAGATCTCACTGAAGTCAGAGACTGTGTGTAATTAAACATAAAGCTTTTAAAGTTTTTAATCTCAGTATTATTATTCACTTTTTTCAAGGTTACGGGAAAAAACCCAAAGCATCTGTACCATGCCTTCATGTGAATGTTTGTTTGCTTGAATGATTTCTATAATAAAAACCCATAGAGAAATGAAAATCTGTTCAGTTTGCAGCAGGAGAAATGGCAAAATTTGTCACACATGTCATTAAAAATAAGTAGTTCTTCTGGCTGTGGGGCTGACCTACTGAATTACAGTATAAAGACTTCATAGCCTCTCAGAATTTTGCCTGTGGGAAGAAGTAGAGGAAATATTACTACTTTTTTTCCTCTCTCTCTCTCTTCCCCCCCCCCTCCTTCCCCCACCCCTGCTTAATACAGTCTGAGATTGTCCTACCTATTTTTAGGTAACATTGGTTAACTCATTGTGAATTATTTTCAAGTTCATATTTATATCCAGAAACAGCTGCAGTTTAAAAATAATGGGAAGCACACAGTGCTATTTTAGAAGTTGAAATGGTTTCTTGAGAATGAAATGTATGTTAGGTAGTTTGATACAAACTCCTTAGATCAGACTTACAGTAAAAGCTGGTTATACTGGTACAGCTTTCCTGGAAAGTCCTCCTCATGCAGGTGGAGATACAGGGAGTTTTTTTGATAATAGATGCCCAGATGAAGTGACCTATTTTGGAAAAAAGGTATTAAAAAATATTTGCATAACTACAACTATACTAACTTTTGCCAACTAGACCTGTGATCTGCTATATTGTCTGGCTCAATGAGTTACATACAAGTCAGACTGGAAATGAGCCCATTTATTTCCAAGTCAGGTAACCCTTCTAACTTCCTTCCCACACTCTATCCTCAGATTTCAGCCTCTAATTCAATTTTTAATTGAAGGTCATTTTTCAAAGGAAAAATAGAAACATGTAAAGTTACAAATCTGAGTGTTCCCCGTTGTATTTTACCAAAGGTATTGGTTTGATTTGATTACTGTGAAGAGATGGCCACTCTCAAAATTAGTCTTTGGTGAATGCATGGTTGGGCTAAACACAGTTCAGGTTTAGTTGCAAACACCTTCCAGGTGTAACTTTTAATTATAGAGCTCTGCAGTTATTTCAGACTTCAGGCAAGAACGATCTGATTAACTTGTATGGCCATCAAGACAGCAGAGACCAGATTCTTGACTTAGGTTATTTCATTTCAGTGAAAAAGGATGGTTTGAATTGTAAAGCATTTTCAGCAAAGTTTACAACTTGGACATTGCAGCATAGTGCCCATACAGAACAAGGAGACAACCAGGAAGTGTGTATGACCCTGCAGCATACGCTTTGGGGAGTATTATTAAGACCTGGTATCTGTAAAATAATTTCTAGTTAATTGGTCCTTATTCAAGTCTGCAGGAAGTAGGAACAGGTAAAAATTCCCATTCCTCCTTAATCAAATTTTGATTCCAGAGATAATGAAATGGGAAACAGATATTTTTCTGATACTTTCTGCTGGAACCAAGGGATAGGAGTGGATGGAAGTCAAAAGAAAGCTACCTATCAGACAGGTAGAAGGGAAACTATGCACTTTATATCCTTCTTTCAGTTCCTCCCTTGTAAGTATAACCACTGCTCTTCTGAAGGTCACTATAACTACCAACCAGTAGGCAGCACTGCTTGTCAAAATGAGACAAGAATTCTTCCTTTACCTGTAAAATTAACTTTGATGTTAGAGGATTAGCAAGAGCTCACCTCAGTACCTCCTCTGGTGGGTCTGAGCATGGGGTATTCTTGCTCAGGCTGACAATGTGGGTGAAACACTGTCAAAATTATTTTTACTGCTCAACTTTACTCCTGTGCCAGTGTGTAGGGACCTCAAGGGAGGATCAGTTTTCCATGCCACTTCATCCTCTGATTCCTTCCTTCTTCAGTGTGGCTTTGTGTAGAGTGAACTGGTGGTTTAAATTTTGGTGCGTTGACCACAGTAATCTTATGTTGGACTGGTATATATGACATAACTCGCATCAGATAAAATTCTGGTGTACAAGAGATGTTGAATCTTTCACATGTCAAGATCCGCAAGACAGTCTAGAAATTCAATGCCCCATTGGGCTTGTTAAATAGCATCACGTTACTAGAACTTCAGCTACACAGGTAAGGTCATATTTTTCCCCTATCAGTCAAGACTTTTTGTTATGGTAGTAACATAAGCAGAATTTGTTGTTTTTAACAACAAATATGTAGTCTAGAAGTGCCTTTATCTTCTTCTGTGTTCTGTCATAACATATTATTGCTGAAACCATATGAAGTGTTCTGAAATAAGCAGTAATGTTGTATGTTTTCTCTTTGCAAGTTTTCCTGAGTTTCACTGGCTTTATTAAGAATATGTAGTCCACAGATGACCTTGTAGTTGAACAATATGATTCTATGAACAATACTACTGCTAGTTTCTGCTACTACTATATATTAGTTTTTCCTTCAACAGTTGATATAAATCAATCAATTAACTCTAACAGGCTAAGTAAATAAGAGGTTTGTTTATTGCCATTAACTCAATAAAAGCTCTCACTGAATTTTATGATCACCTTGGTACTTGTTAAGTCTAGTTGTTCAAACATAGATATGAAAATAAATTCCTTAATAATGATAGATTTTAATCACATAAAGACTCTTCATAAACACTTGAGTTGCTTTTAATTTTAAAGAAATTAAAGCATCATCTTTTTGAGGTTCTGTATCACATTGCTCTTCCATCACTTAAGATTCAACACATATTAATAGAAGGTATGGTTAAAAGCTACTTACTGCTTCTTTGAAATGGTCAAAATACTGCAATTAAACTATAATTGGCCAGAATTTAGGTGAGGGAAATAATTATCCTTTAATCAAGGGAGAACTTGCAACGTGTGACCTGCTGCATATTCACAGAAAGAGTAGCAAGGAAATGGTTTGCTCTTGCTACAAAAACTGAGAAGTCTGATTGAGACCATGGTTGAGATCTTTCCCCAGTGCCATGTTAAATGATTGATCGTGTCCACTCCAACTGCCGGTGAAAGATTTAGTTCTATTGTAGTGATGGTAGCAATCATAAAGCAACAGCTACACTGATGTTTAAGAATGATTGAACATTCTGTGGCTTAAAGAAGAGCTGATGCAAAAGTTCACAGGTAGCTGGATGGTTTGAAGAGCTAGTAATGGATCAATCGAGAGTTGGTCCTCAGCTGAGCTGTAGAATCTGCATGCTGCTCTGAGTCAACACCAGGCACAGAAATGACAGGAATAAGACAGGGAAAGAAGGGGAATCATCAGAGGTTTTTGAAGCTCTGAAAGGTTCCGAATTCACCTGAAGAAAGAGACTTTTCACAACTGAAGGGATGAACCTGAGGTTTTAGAAAATATATTATAAAATAAATTACATATGTTTCATTTATTGATAGTGTCTATACTATTATGAAATAACTATATGTGAATTTTCTGTAGTCTATTGATAAAATTGACTAAAACAAGGTGCTAAAAATGAACTCTTTGGGATAGCTATGAAAGAAGAAGTTGCACTTTTTTTCTGACTGAGGGAAAAGGCTGTGCGCAAAGCTGATCCAATGGAGGTTTTACATTGCATTTTGTTTCAAGTAGGGATGTTCCACAGCATGGTGCTGATATTTACTGTGTAAGTCCTTTATTTTACTACAGCAAGTGTATTATTCTATCACTCCTCGTATTTTCTGTCATAAAGGTCAATATTTTCCCCATTGGAAAACCACATACCACCTCTGTGATTGTTGTAGCTTTTATGAAAGTGCAATGTTAAAGTAATATCTGCACTGTTAGAGACTGTCTTGGCAGCTTTGGGACAGTCTGTAAGGAAAAAAACATACTCCATTGTCTCCATGTGACTGTTCCAATTCCCTTTGACATCAGTGGTAATTTTTACCCTTTTCCAGTGTCCGAGAGAAAAAACAAACAGTTGCCACTGGAAATACAACAGCATGTGAAACTGCTAATTTTGAAATCCTGCAGTCTGCTCATTAAAAAGCACAATTTTAAAGGAAGAAAAAACAATAATTATTTTGCTTGAATGGTCTTAGACTTCTCAGTCTGAACATTTTCTTTAATGATTCTTTGAAATTTTAGTCAGAAAAGAGATGAAGCAATTAGAGGGAATATTACTTGAAAATGCATTTGTGTCAAACCATATTAGCAGAATTTCAATGAAACAAATTTAAGTTTGATGGTGTATCCTGTGGTGCTCTTCAAAAAATATTAACCACCTTTACACTATATAAGTGCAAATTATTATTCCAGAGTATATTATTATACTGCTCTGTTCCACTATAACAGTACTTAGTGTACTGTAAATTATTGGGAAAATACTTCTCTACACAATAAGAATCACACTATGGTTTTAATTAAGTGATCCATTTCAGTAGAATATGGATTTCAACTGGATAATAGTCCCTATCAGCAAGATAAATGCTAATTCATAGGTGGGAAATTATAGAAAATAAGCATGCAGGCAAAGTAGTAAACCATTACCTAGTCACAGTGTTCAGTGTCACTGACATTATTGCTATTGTATCTAACAATTCATGTAGAAATAAGAACGTAATAAGTAAGAGACGACAGCAGCAGGTGGACCCCTTGGAGTAGAGGACTTGTAATAGCTTCAAGAGTATAAAAAGCTCCTTTTTGATTTGGCCTTGAATCATACACCTTTTAGTCCTGAGGCAGCCTGAAACCGCTCTCTTGTACAATTCCACCAAATTCCGCTAGTCCTGATACTAGAAAAACACCTGAGATCTGTAGAAATGTCCAACAAGACACCAGCTTGGGTAAAGACAGGCTGGGTGGGGACAAAAAGAAATGTTCTAGAATCATGTTCTAGAAGCAAGAAAGAAAAATTGAGTCATACACATCGTGAACATGTTGGCATCATGGGAGGCTATTTGACCGTGGAGGGGTGTTAATGAAGTCTAGCTACAAAGTGTTGGGGTTTTGGGAGTTCTTTTGTTTTCCTGGGGAATTTTTCCATACTTGTTAGTAGGTGACAAACCGCTGTACTTGAGGGTACTTAAGAGAGACAGAGGACCTGGCCACAGGGGAGGGGTTCGAATGAATGGGGGGGTTGGGTGGAGCCCCTAGCTCTCATTTTTTTACTCCTGTTTGGGGGGAGAGCGAAGCTGCCTTTGTGGTGGAGAGAGATCGTCCCTACTGCGTCGCCTGCTTTCTCCTGCTACCCCTGCTGCCTCCAGAGGATCCTGCTGGGCACCGGGATCAGCTTGGAGAGAAGTCGTCCCCACTGCGTCTCCTGTTTCTCCTTCTACACCTGCTGTCTCCCGAGCATCCTGGGCACGGGGATCGGCTGCCCCGGGGGGTTTGTGAAGAGAGCTTTTCGTCGGCCACGTGAGGACTCAGCTCGCTCCGGAGCGCCCCTGCAGGCGCGGGGAGATCGTCGCGCACTCCCTGCTCGCTGGGAGCCGCCAGCCCCTGCCGGCTGTGAGTGAACTGCACCGAAAGGGAAAGTGCTTGCGGCCGAGGGAGGTTGGCACTGTGTTCCTGGTTCTGTTTGTTGTTACTGCCACAGTTATTCTCGTTCATTTGTCTTGTTTTATATATATATAAAATTGGTAAAGAACGGTTATTCCTATTCCTCATCTTTGCCTGAAAGCCCCTTAATTTCAAAATTATAAGCATTCGGAGGGTAGGGGGTTGCATTTTCCATTCTAAAGGGGGGCTCCTGTCTTCCTTGGCAGACACCTGTCTTTCAAACCAAGACACAGTTACACTTAATGTAATGAAATGAAAGACAAATCTTCTGATTAAGGACCATAGCACTTCAAATTATTTGTTTCCTCCAGCATAAATCTGTAAATTTTTTTCCACATATTTTTGCAGAACTTGTTGTTGGTGATAATCACAGAAGAAAATATCCTAAAAAGATTTGCAGAATGACCATTTATCTTCTTCTTGAGGGATTAAATAAATAGAGTAAGTGTACCCAGAAGTGTGAGTATCTTTAAAAATAAATGAGTTTCTAGCAGAAATTAACAAGTTGTATGGTTACAAAAGTACTTATTTCAGAAATGCAGAATTAGACATTGTAGTTCTAATTGTTTGTGTAAGGGCATATACATCTATGCTTCCTCATTTCTTTGATATACTGTCTACTTTCCATGTTAGTTTAACAGGTTCTGTAACACTTTTATTATCATTTATGCTTTGTACTTATGCTCCATAGTCTTTCTTTACATTCAACATGAAGACACAATTTGCATAAGTGTCTCCTCTCCTTGTTCTCTTGCTTTACTATGAATTTTTTACTTCTCCTGAGAAAAATATTGACCAACTGAAAAGACAACTCTATCCCTCAAAAACAATTTCCAAACTATGCTCCACAGCTAGTGTAAACAACTATAAAACATCCATTTATTTTTTTCTAACAGACAGTGGAAGTGAATGATATAGTTTGAAGTTTGACAATGGACTTTGCCCTAAGGCTTTGGGAATCATTGGCCTAGAAACTGGGATTTCTGGGGTTCTAAACAATATAGCATTTACAGAAAGGATAGTCAGATTAAGAATATACAGTCCTTTGGGCAACTTCATGTTAGTGCCCAGGCAGCCATTATAATTGAGGAGTAAATTAATTTGCATCTTTGAATTCATTTTGACATGCAATGAAGATCAAGCAAAGGAAGTAGAGCACAGATTAGTCAGTCATAATTGAAGTGAAAAGAGAGTATCTCCATTTGGTATATACTGGTTTCCATTAATGTGCATCAATTGATCAATTGAAGATATGAGTGTTTAAATTTCAACTGGAGTCAATCTGACAATGTCAAAGTGCCAAATAACATAAAGAGATTTATTGCTCTTTAAATATAAAAATACTAGGGGGTCTCCAAGTAATACCTGAAAATAGAACATCGTCACCATTGTGAGAACTAGTGCTATTTACAGTTACTGTAAGACAGTAAAGAGGACATTGGTATTCTTTAATTCATGTTATGAATATTTGAAAATTAAGTATCATATTGATCAGTGAAGAGGTCTGGGAAATATTAGTTGTGTATGTTCTATTTTATTTGGTCAAAACCAATAATAAAAAAATTACACACTTGGTCATAGTTGATGGAATAATTATGAAAGCTTATTCACTTTCATGGTTTTATCCATTTCTGAACACAATGAGCAAAATGTGTTACAAGGCAGTTTAAGGTCATCCCAAGTACTTAGCTGAGATTTTCACAGCAGACTACTTTGGGTAATAATAAAGGCTCTTGATTTGAGCTCTTGCTTCTATTTTATACTTTTACAAATGTATGAATAGAAATGTTTTTCTGTGCTGTCCAGGAATGATGGATGTTCATTTAGTCACAAGGTATTGTTGCCCTTCCATTCACAAGACAGGTGGTATATGAATCAGCTTGACTCGTCCTGACTACAAGTATCATTCTAGTAACATACCACCAGTATTATTAGACAGTTAACATACTGCAGACATAAAACATTTATTCAAAGGACTAGGAGGGAAAGCATCATCTCTTAAATGCCTTTAATGTTTCCCAGTGGCAATCAATGCAGGAACCAGATTTTTTTTTCTCTAAGCTGGACATTGGAAATTATAGCCTACAGCTTCACAGCAGCAAGATAGACTCAGCCAAAAATTACTCTCCTTTCTTTCTTCTTTTCTACATTCAATAGCAAAGTGTTTCTCTTTGAGCAATTAAACTGTGTATTCAATGCAGAAACCAAAATAGAATAATGACTGCATAATTTGACTAGGAATCATGCCATGGGAGGAAAAGTTATTGTGATACCCCTGGAACTAAATGTGCTAGAAAAATAATTTTTCTTTTATGCAGGAACATTTTCTTGGGTCTGCTGAGTTGGTGAGTGCCCTCATTTCTGATTGAAGTTAATAGGAGATAGAGGTGCTCAGTATCTCCCATGTGGTGCTTACTTTTATACGTTATGAAAGCTTTGAATAGAAAGGATGATCTTGCACTTTGTAGTGAAAGTTCTCATCAAAAAATTTGGAGCTTCTTTATAAACAGCATTAGTGTTGGAAGGCTGAAGCCTGATGAGAGGAACAGGTTTTATTCAGTTGATTATAAATGGCTGAAGAACTAAATATGTAGTGCTGAAGAATGAAGACCTGTTTTAAGAGACCAGACGTACATAAAAAATGACATACATTCCATTTTAAACAATTTTTTTTTTAAACACTTTGCCTCCAGTTTACCTGTGAGGAGCTGGACTCATATGCAAAAACTTAGACAGCTTTTCTTTAGCTTCTCTGTACATATCTTCATTATTTCATGAGAATAAATTTTTCTCTGATTGTTGGTTACCTGAAGGTTGCTTCTGCATTGCACCGTGTTGCTTGTGCTGGGAGTTTCCTATGAACCAGATTGTATAATTAAATGTCACAGTAGAAAAATGCTGCATGAGGTTTTGAAAGTAAGTGTTATACATTAATTGTCTGCCACTTCTGTCTGAACTGGACTCCTCACCATCGGGGCAGTGCTGATAGGTGCCAAAGTACCTATTCCTTATAATGAGCATTCTTCAAAGTATAATCATATTAACTGGGCTGTGCCAAACCCAAGAAGAGAATGAAATGTTACTGAGAAGTAATTTGGACAACCCAAGCCTAGAATGACATGCAGTGGAAAGGAGGTACCTGTCGCTCTTCTTCCCCTAAGAACATCAAATCTAAGATGAGAAGATGAAGCAGGACAAAATCCTACCTGAACTGTATTTCAGTAATTCACCCTTCATTCTTGTGTGGATAACTGTGAACTTCATATGGAAATATTTTTTAATCATTTCTTTACATTTAAATAGTTCCACCAAGGCAGTGGCTTAGGTAAATATTTTACCTGAGTAGCTGGAATTTAGTAAAAGTTCATGTAACCAAAATAAAGATTGTCAAGCCTTCAATTTATGCAATTTCAACATTTAATTACTTTACATCTCTGAAGAAACACAGTGCGGGTAACATACACTACTACTGTGACATAACCATATTTCATATTCCTACCTCAGAAGCCAAAGGAAATGACTACTGCGCTATTCAGTATGCTTCATTTTTAGGTTTTTTCTCTCCTTCTTTAAAGTACCTTCAGTGTCTCATGAATCTTGCCCTCTTCACTTTAATGGCAACTTGGATAGTTATCTTGTTTTTATTTTATTTTATTTTATTTTATTTTATTTTATTTTATTTTATTTTTCTGTGTGTGTATGTGACAGAACAGTATGAAATTGTCTTCCTGGATTTCAAATTGCTTAATACAGTCTTTAGCTACACTTTTTGGTATTATATTATCTAAGTGATGTTAAACTTGGAAGGAAATTTACTTTACATTTGATTGTGTGTAATAGAAAAGCAAGATAATTTGTTGCATAGAATTTCAGCACATTGCTTAATGAGTAATTCTGAGAGAGCAAGCTTCTATTTATACTAAAATAAATGGATACCATTATATATCCCACTTACTCCAGTGTGTTGTGATCATAATTATTAGCTGAAGAGAAGAGACAGAAGCTGGGCAGGGAAGATGGAAAAACAAGCATACTGAACATATGGACAAACTGCCTCAGCCCTGAGGTGTATACTTTCTAGGTGTGTATTTTCTGTAGTATGTTTTACAGTCAAGTAAAGCCCAATAGATGGTGCTCTGGAGACAATTTACAGTCATTGCACCAATGTGTAAGGTGTACATTATTGTACTCATACACATCTGTATGAAGCATGAAATAAGCTCACACAAATAATTAATTTTACCCTTCTCTTTCTTTTATTTCTTATCTTACATACTTTATAGACTTTCATACTTAATTCTAAGTCAAACAATAAAAATCATGTACAATTCTATTGAAAAATATGTACTGAGTGCGTGTATGTAGATTTTTTTTTATTGATGGATAGAAGCTGCTCAGTATTTTATGTTGGGTCAGCATCTTTTCTGTCACCGTACTCACCATAATATACATCTGTTTGAATTGTTAGGTGAAATTCTAGTATCCCTCTGTGTATTTTATACAGGTATGTCTTAGTGCACGGAGCTTTAGCCAGTTGATGACTGGCTGCATAGGAGTGAGAGGCAACAGCTTTGCTGTGTCTATTCCCTGCCTCTGGTCACTGCTGCCCTTGCTGTGGGAAGGGTGATTGATTTCTACAAGAAAAAATTATTTTTCATCAATGCTATGGTGGGACCACTACTGGGGATCAATACAGTAGAGAGCTATGACAGTCAGACTGTTATCTGTTCGGGACCGTGAAACTTCTGTATCTCAGGATAGATCTGCACTTCATATGGTGCTCAGATCCTACTTCCATGGGTACCTAGTTTCTATGCAGGTTCTAAGACCTTTGGTGAGATTTACCTCACCAGATTTTAAACACCTACCTTACAGATGTCTGTATGAGATGATACTTTCTTGCATATGAGCTACACTACAATCAACATAGACAAAATGCTTAGGCATAATATTTTCACAGATGAGATGTGTCTTGCCATAGGAATGCCTTTTTGTCCTCAATAACTACAAAGACAGAACACGGCAATTAGCCTTCATAAAAACATCTGCAATGAATTTCGTCCTTGCAGCCCAGAGAAACACAACTGAACATTGCCTTCTGGGAGAGGACATGTAGACAATAGGAAGGAATTTACAAACATTGTGTCCATAAGAGTATGGAGTAAGCTGAGTTATATCATCTCAGCTGCATCCTTTAAATTCAGATCCAGTTTGACAGATAAACTATGCATCTCTTGATTTTCTATGCATCACATGATCTATGGAATCTATGCAGGATTGCTCCCTTCTGCAACATCTACATAACTGGAAGTAAGGATTAGTAAGGACTTGGGCAGGCAGCTATGGTTTGTGCCTCCTGGGCTCATAACCTAAACATGGTCTGATAGTGAAGGGGTACCACTTGTACCAGTAAGAAAATTTAGCCCCGTCAGATCTTGAAATGGGATAAGCAGCTAAGAGAGATATGATATGAGAATAACTTCATTTCATGGCACCATTTTTCATCTGAACATTTTTAGGAGGCAGCAGAATATGATGTGAATAATATTTGGACCTGTACTGTCTCATTCTACACAATCTCTATGGAGTCTAGTGGAGTTTCTGGATTGTCTTCCTTAGGGTCTGTAAGGACAATCACTATTACTCAGACATC
The DNA here is from genome assembly GCA_024336885.1 of Actenoides hombroni. NCBI lineage: Eukaryota > Metazoa > Chordata > Aves > Coraciiformes > Alcedinidae > Actenoides > Actenoides hombroni. The sequence continues at coordinate 44,661,741 of WUAM01000323.1, read as the reverse complement.
AGGGGTAGTACAGAGAAAAATATTGAAATAACTATTTAATATTGATGAAATTAATTCATTGTTCAAAATCGGTTCCTTAATGTTTTTCTACAGAAAGTCCAGTTCATTCCAGATCAGTCTTCAGTATCTACATTTTGTAGATACTCTGTTGCACTCTTATATTCACTAAATTTCTGAAAATTCCTGACTATGTATACAATAACTAGAATGGTCATGCATACAAAAGGAGAAGATGGAGTCCATGTAAATACATTTTTAATATCAGAATGAGAGAGATAATGAGAATGTGTTTCTAATAGTCATCCAACTTTACTCATGATGCTTCTCTAGGGGGGAGAAATATTTGAAGCAGCTGTTCAGAAAATTTGAAGTAGAGCTTAAAAGGCTGTTTGGAATACCACTGAAGTTATACATGTTGTTGCTGTAGAAGAATGGTAATAAATAAGTATTCTCACAAAACAAAGGATATTTAGTGCAGTAGAATAGTCTGTGTTTGTGTAAACTAGAAAGCACTGTTAATGTCTTGTGAAAGCTAATCCCAGTTTTGTGCAGTACAACTTCATGGAAAAAAAGACTTGGAAGCATGGCAAAAATCACCTGAATATGACAATCCAAAAGATTTATCAATAACTGCCTTCTGGAGCTTGATTGATATCTGTCGGAAAATATAATGTAATTCTGGCATTTTCACTGAGATTTTACACTTTTTACTGCTACCCAAATACTTTTCCTAAATACTTAATATAGTATTTAATGACTTGCTAGGAATCTTTTTTTTTTTTCCCTTTCTTAGATAATTTTGTGGGTGGAAATAATTCTCTGTGTGATTGTATCATTTGTGCAAGTGACTGTCAAGATTTTCAAGAATTAGTAGGTTTATTATGCATGTTAAAATTTGTGAATAATTTCCCAAAACTAAAGAGATTGCTTGAACTGTGGAAAAATCCAATTTTCTAATCACTGAGATCCTGTGACTGTTAGATCATTTTCTTTCCTTGTAGTGACTTTTGTAAAAATTTTATGTCTATAGAGACCTTTCCTTCTGCTAAAATATTTGTATTTGTCATCATTTAGTTTTAATGTTAAATCACTTCATAATGTAGGAATTATTTCATCTGTCACCCTAGAAAAGAATTCCTCTGCACTAGCTGCTTTCATACCTCACACATGAATACAGAACATTTTTCATACTTTGTCTCCTAAACAACAGTTTCCAAAACAGTCAATATCAGACATATAAAATGCTAAATTTGAAAGTGTTTTAAAAAAACTAACTAATAATGACACTTTCATGTCTTGTTTCTTTCTGAGAAACTTCTGAGGTTTGATGACTCATGAAATACCTGTATTTAATTTAGAGCTAATAGATCTTTTACAAATAAATTTCTGCATGATTAGTCTCAATAGGTTAGTGTTAGTGAAAAGAAATGGTCCATGTAGAGTAAAAAGGTATATATAACACTATTTTCATTTAATAAACAAAAAGGATGTTACAAAGAATGTATGGTTAGATTATTCTTGGCCTTTGAAGAAATTCTCCAGGAGAGGAATGGGGTAGAAATCCTCCTAATGGAGCACAGCCTGTTGTTTTCCAGTTCATTCTATGGCTGTGTCACGGTTTAGGGTCAGGGCAGCCCCTTAGACCTATAACAGATGCTCTCTGTTAACCCCCCTCCCTCCCCAAA
>WUAM01000323.1:44632387-44653142 GCA_024336885.1 Actenoides hombroni | reverse complement strand
ACGAAGGGGTGGGTTGGGCTTGGGCGGGGTGTTTTTTTTCATAATTTATGTTTTTTTTTTTTTTTTTTTTTTTTTTTTGGGGGGGGCGGGAAGGTGTTGAAGTATTTTTCTCTGTGCAGCATAATGGGATGGAAAAGTAGTTTTCGGGCTTTCTCTATTAGGTGAAAATAACCACAGGATGTCTGACTGAATTGATTAAAAGAAGTGAAAAAATTTATAGTGCAAAAGAAGCAAGGAAATTGTTTTTCAATGTTATTATAATACTGAGTGAAACATTTTGCTTACAGTAGTCACTAAGGTATTTTAAATCATAATGATTTTACTTTGTTTTCTGTTTACAAAAAGTGTTTAATCTTGTTTAATGGAAAAACATTCTATATATTTAAGATGCCACGATCTGTTTCATTTCAATTTGATTTGGTAATTAAAACTAGTAGAGAGAAATAGGCAATGTATTAGAATATGAATATTGTTACTTGATTAAAATTGTGGTAAAGTCTGTAACAGATGTTGTCAGAGTCCAATATTCTCAGACAGGCTCTTTTAGATATTCCATGAATGGAAAGTGTAATGTTTAATTCCAAACTTACTTATTTTAAGATATTTGATGTAACGTAGGATTTTTGATTTAGCAGAGTGATACAAAATATACTGAAAACACAATTCAAATGCAAGTGACACTTAGAAAAATATAACAATTGCAATAAACAGTTCACTCACAATACCAGCGTGATTCACAGTCTCAACAATACACTCAATATCAAGATGCTGGGCGTCCTCAATTACCAGGAAGGAATACCTGGCTTGAAGCCAGCTCAAGCCTGTCGCTTTATTTGGAAGTCTTTTGTTAGCTATTTTTTATGCTCTGGTTGAGCCATATATTCACTCTCTTCATCCTGGTCTAGCTCAGGGAGACATTAACATCACCAGATGATCCACTCAACTGTTGGTAGCTGTTAGTCAAAGGCCACTCTCTGATCCCCTTTGCGTTGAGATAAAGTCAACTCCTTTGTGTTGTTCTCTGAGCTTCCTGGGCACATCCCTCTTTCAATGAGTGCAACTGAGCGTTGCATTGTAGGGATTCATTCAGTGGCTCCACCCTCAGGGGTTTAGTCAGTCACAAGTGTATGCAGGGATTTGAACTCAATAGCCCATGGCATTTTGATTAAAAATAATATTTCCATGGCTTATGCTAAATGGAATAAAGCAGGCTAATGAATCTCAAAATGTATTTGTAAACAGAGAATAATTTTTTACACATCTGAAACTCCAGTGGAGTGTCTAGAGGGACTACTTTTTAACCCTAAGCTATTTTACAATTTTGTTTTAATCTGCATGCAAAAATGCAAAATAATCACAAATTTAAGTTTGCAGACTTTCGGAGAAGTAGTTTCGGAGAAGTAGTTTCAGAGAAGTAGTTCAATGGCAAAGAGAATGGGCTGACTCCTCTGAGTAATGCCAAATCACTTGGTAAGCTGGGCACAAAGAGATAGAGTTCAGTATGGCCAAGGGTAAAATTATACTTGTAGCAAGGAGCACTGAACACATTTAAGGTATGGGAATTTCTGTCCTGTAGAAAAACTTCAGGGTACAGAGCAGCTGAAAAAGACTTAAGAATATGACAGTGAAGGCTTATATAACAGTTGGATTTAAGAGCGGATGAGTACAGGACTGAAGTGGAGAAAGACACAGTGCTCGTCATGCTGCAGTCAGGGAAATGAAATGCGGGGCCAACTTGTCCCCCGGTGTGTTTTCCCATTGCCAGAAATTTTTGTCAAGAGTGGCTGTTTCTCTAAAAAAAATACCTAGTTCAGATTAATTTGGGAAAATGTGTTTTTACACACCAGCTGAGCCACTGTGCCTCTCGTCAGTCAGACCTGCTGCATGAAAGTGGTGGGCAAGGTAACCCTTACAGTGTGGTTGAATAGCTATTTTTGCTTACCAGGGCACTACAGAACAAATGGAGTGCCCCAGTATGTCTCCTGAGGATGTGACTTTGCTATCAAAATTTATATGATATGTCAAATTAACTCCATGTGTACAGTAGGGAGATTAGATTAGGTTTTGCACATTATCATAGGGAAATCTTGGTGGTTGCGCTGTTTCTCAGGTGGATCCTCTTTCCAGTGTAGACTTCTTTTGCTCTTAGATGGTACACGGAAATAGCTTCTTTTACCTAAAGAGATGTGTCTTACCTATCACAGCCATCTGATATTCTGCTTTCCCTTCTTTTTCTGTCCTTCAAACTGCCTCCAACTAGTTGTCATCATTAAATTATGTTCAACCGAAATAACGCTTTTATTTGCTACAAGTTCAGTTTGTTTTCAGTTCCTTGTTTGCCAACTTATCTGGCCAAATCTCTAGTGTTATATGAAAACCAATGCCTCCTATTGATAGTATTTATAGCTTTAATATGAAGTGCTGCAAACATTTTAGGAATTTAAGATGATTACCTTTGAACCTGCTCTGGTCAGATAATGGGTGAACGCTGAAGGTATTTTAACAGGCTTTAAAATCTGCTAGGTTTTTCACGTACAAAATTAATGAGAATCTTTTTGTCACTGCTACAGTTATGTTCAGAATGAGTGTGTATATGTATATATGAATGCAGGTTGGTAATGCTTGAATAATTTCTAGGTGGGGATTTATATTTATATAATTATGGAAGTATCCGCGCATAAATATGCATCTGTGAGAATGGAATTGGTTGAATAAAGCATGCAGCAATCTATAGCTATAGAGAGACAGCACTGCTATCTGATGAGGCTAATGGCTTCAGCGCTGTGTTTTCTTAGCATCTTGTGATTCCTTTCTGAGCTTCTTAAGAAAGAGAAGGCAAGCATCTGATTTCATTTTTTTTTTTTCATGTGAGGAGTGTATTGATTTCTTTTTCCTTAAACCCTTTCTTTTCACAGTTTTTGAGCCATTGATCAAAATACTAGTGAGAGCAGAATCTTTCAGCTTTTCTATGTGTCTCTTGGCACCTTATGCTAACCAAATCAACTGAGAAATTGGACATCAGGAGTAAATGCTTGTATATTACTGTACATTTTATATATATATAAAACTTTACTAACTTTTTATGACTGTCATAAGTGACCAAGAAAATAAAGGTAATAACCTTTTTATTCATTGGTCTTGCCAGGTGAGATTGTGTGGAAAGTTTATCTGCATGTGTGTTATCAAGAATTACTGAATCATCATCTTTCAAATTTCCATTAAGATATATATTAAAATCTTATTATGGTAAAGGCAATCATTGGTAAAGCTATAATTGACAGAAGTCTACATTTAGAAATATGTTTCTGTTTTCTGATCAGTGACGAAAAGAAAGTTAAGATAGGATTTGTCTGTGTTTAAATTTACACTAGTTCACTACTTTGGTTAAAGCAAAACAATTTAAATAATTGTGGACAGATTTTGTTAAGAAAGGCTGTTCCTAATTGAATTGAGCTGTACTGAAAGTCTGGCTTTAATGGAAATAAGAGGTTCCATGTACTTGTTTGCAGCCGTTTAGATTATGTAGTTTAAAATTTAACAGAAGCAAATTATAGTGTAGATGTCCTTTTATAGATTTGAACTATAAACATGGGAGTAGACTCTCAGCTGGTGATATACGCCTGCTGAAGTTCTCACCGTGTTCATAGTAGTATCTGCAAACTCTGCCTCCTTTCCCAGGTATTTTGTGCTGCTTTTATTGAATGCACACAGAGGGGATAGATGAATTCCCTGTGAACCCAAGGTTTGACTTGGTACTAGGGAGACATAATGGCCGTTCTAAAGCTGTGTTGCAAATGTTTCAGTATTATACCTATTATACCTCCTCCTGATGAGGACAGACTGCAAATCCTGTCCCTTCACACCTGTGCCCATTGTTCCTGGAACACCCCGTTGTGGTTCTGCACTATGGTTTCATATATTTAAATGATGGGCACCAGTATATTGCCTGGTGGATTGGGAACTCTTACATAAGAACACTTTTTTTGATAGTAGCATTGGCAGTTACTTGCATCTGCTCATATGAATAGGCAACCATGAAATTGTTTTGTTTAATTAAAAACAACTCCCAGTCCGCCAAAACAATCAGCCTTTTACAAATGCAGAAAGTCTTTAACAGAAAGGCAGATGCATACATTTGTCAGATTTCCTTAACTCTGCAAGCCTTTTAAAACTATGAGGGAGAGTTTATGTGAGTGTATTTACTGAGGTGCTAAGAAACTTAACTGCATGACTGTTGCTACTTTCCACAACAGCTGTAAGAGTGATAGAAATTCATGTGTGCGCACTGAAATACTGATGCTGGTAACTTCAGGCATGTGAAAGACATCCCGTGATGTCAACAGAAGGTTCTGGTGATACAGAAGACTGCCGGAGCAAAGCAGAATATCAGGGTTAGTAGTTATTAGTGTGCACATGTAAATGTGGAGAAATATAGCATATAATGCTTGTTTGGTTAATTTTTAATGCATAGAGAACACAGAACATTAAAGTAGTTTCGGACAGTGCTCGAATATGCATAATATAAATTTTAAATAATAAAATAATACAAAGTCAGCAGCATCATATACTATATTTCTATATAGCCTTACATGGGCTCAGAATGACTTTTGAGGGTGCCCACAACACTGTACCTCCACAGAGAGGAAGGAGATGCCATGAAAGGAGCAGTTTAGGCATCCACTCAAATGTTTCAATCAGTTACTCAGTTAAGATTACAGCTGTCCGTTGTACAGTTTAAAAGTACATGACTGAAGCTGTAATGCCCTCCTTGTTTTTAATCATTTTCACCCAAGCAAATCCCACTCCAGAGGTTTGCCTGCTCTAACAATGCATTTGATACAAACTTCCCTGAGGCACAAGGCAAGATGGGCATCCAATTTGGAAATTATAATAATCCAGTCAAGGTTAAGATTGCATGGTTCTGCTGGGATGTTATAAAATTTGAACCATGTACATACATCTAAAATAAATTAGCTGTGGGTGGTTGCTGGAGTTTTATCACTCTAGGGAACTCTTTCTTTAAATTTGAAATATATTGGACTCCTATTATCTGGTAATGCATTAATTTCAGTGACATATATTTTTAGATTAATGTTGGCTCCAAAATTATTTGAGTATTTGGGATAAAATGGGGTCATAAGAAGACAGTTTGAAAGGCAAATAATATAATTATTATTTTAGAGTCCATGACCACTGGCAATGAGATACTTGCATCTCCCCTCTGCTTAAAGTATCTGATATGCTGTGAGGGAGGTTACAAAAAAGCATCACTTAGGTGACCGATGCTGATGGTCTCTACTTGCCATTTCTAAGCAGTTTTAAATATATGGAACACATTATAATTGATATATATTTTTTTTTTTGCTTTAAAATATATATTTAAAGCCCTGTATTTCCTAAGCTGGTATATGTAGTCTCGGCTAAGGATCAGTGTGGGGATGCAGAAAAGCCCACAAAATACACACTGGAGCAAGTTCAGGGCCTGAATCAGGCAGATCGGCCACAGCAAGGGAGCAAACAACAGTCTGAAGGACTTGACAGCCAGGTGTGATATTTTATGAATGTTCTTTTTATTGTCTCAGTTTGTGTTGTTTGTACATACGTAGAGGTATGCCTGAAGGATTGTTTAATGTCATAGTGGTTCTATTAATGCAAAAGAAAGATGAAAGCTTTGATATACACTCAGGCTGCATCTAAACCTACCTGCAGGTATGCACATTGGTGTGACCCAGGCTCATGTTCTCCTGATCAACTACTGGTTCCCATCCATTCCCCAGGAAAGGAAGAAGTAATGTCAGTTCACATCTGTCGTAAATTCAGGATATAGCTAGGGCATATCTAGCTTAGATACCAACTCTGGGACTATTACTAGTCCTGCGACCTGCAAAGACCTCTAGAAGAGAAGGACATGAAAGTGAACTTGGTGTTCATTCTTGGACAGTACTGACCCCTTTCTGTGTTTTATCAGACATCTGTTGGATTGTAGGAGGATTTTAGTCTATTTCAGTATGTTACAAGATCCAGACAGTGAATTAGACAGAGATTATTAGTGACACAATTAAAAGGAAACAAAGGAGAAAGCTGGAGGGACATAGATCTAGACAGCAAAATAAATGGCCTTTTTGGGGTAAAATGGAAGGGAGTAGGATGATGATTAGGGAAGCAAGACTCAGTTACTGTTGTCTTTTTGTCAGTTTGGTTTTGTTAACGTTGCACAGACCAAGCTATGGTTGAATATAGTGACAAAGAACATTTAAAGGTGGGAGTGGGAAAAATAAAGAGAGGAAGTCAGTGCAAACATGGAGAAAAGGCTGCATCTATCTATGAAAACTGATGTCAAAATAGAAAATTAAACCTCAAATGGAAGCAAAAGCATTGCTGGGTATTTGTTTGCATTTGAGGCAACTAATGACTTGCTGTGGAGCATGAGAAGGAGCTGATGACGGAGAGGGATGAAGTGTAGGCAGGAGTCAGTTGGGCTAATGACCTAAGAAACTGCAGAGAGAGGAAACAAAAGGTATTTAGGAGTAGAAAAGACAGGATGAGATATGAGATGGGAAACACTGAAACAAGCTGGTACAGGCATGGAGCTTCCAGGAAGGGCTCAGCAGCTGTGTGAGGAATGGAAGGCAATGGCAGCTGATGAGAAATGAAGTACAGCTTAGGTCCTAGGTGTGTGTTTGGGCTATATGTGATAAATTGCCTTCATTTGTTCAACCATCCTGTCTCACAGAGGGCAGCACAGTCATTTTCTCTTGCTGTTAACACTCACTGGAGAGTCTCAGAGGAAGTGAGTCACTGTGGCTTCTGCAAGATCTCCAAACAACCAACCAATCAAATGTAAACAACGTAATCCCCTTCCTGCTAAAAATTGTAACAGGTAATTTGTGACATGTTTTCAAGTAGCCCCATTTTTGAAGCAGAAGTTTTCACAGAATGTAATGAGGATATTTTTTGCATATTTACTATAGATACACTTTTTTTTTTCTTGGTGTTTTTTGATCTCTACAATGGGGTCATTTTAGGTATACAATATCTTGCCTGTAAATATCTTCCCAGATTATCTAAGCTTTTATGCATAATATGATTTCTGACAGTTCTTGAGGGAGTGTTATATTTTCTTGTTAATGATCTTAGTCTGCATATGAAGTTACTGCAATTAAACAAACAAACCTGGTCCAGATTGCTGGTTATCAGAAAGGTTCGTGCATCCTGAAATTAATGTGTGTTTAAATTTTATGTTTCTTACCTGGCTACATACACTAATATGAGGTGAGCCTCAGGCATTTAGAGCAAAGTATATATACTATTTTTGTTTCCCCATATGCTTACTGAAGAGTCTGTGTAACTCTGAGAAGCATCTCTCCACGAAGGTGCCTTTAATATAAAGTCTCAGTGCACTGTGTTTGAATAAAGGCTTGCCCTTGGTGTGCATATCAGACTGATGAGAGCACTCCATAATGTGCAGTCACTGTAGCAATATGGTCAGATGGAAAACAACATAAAAGCCATAAAAAGCCAGTTAGTAAAGTAAGTTATTTAATATTAACCTTAAAGTATTTTTTATGTTGAAATATATTAAAGTGACTAGAGCTTTTATGTCCATTTGTGCAGAGAAGTTCCTTCCCAAGGGCCACCAAATTAATTGGCTTCTAGGCAAGATTGTGAGTGTATGCTGCAGCAAAGAGGAATAGAAGGGAAGCATTTGGACTTCTGAGCCTGATATTCCTTATTACCCCTTGCGAGATTAAGAGATTTAGTTCTCATCCCATAGGAAGTGGCACAGTGCAGCAGTATTTACACAATATGATCAGTATTCAATATATTGTAAGACAAATTTAATTCCACTTCATACAGCTCTCTGTGTTGCTGTAATCAATAGGAATAGTACATAATAGTAAATATTATGTAGAAGTAGTTTTACATCTCTGTCAAGTGATGAGGGGTGTCCTGAATCTTGCTGATTCACTTCCTATTGCAAATATTGTAAGTTTTAAATATGTTTATAAACTAAAATCTCAGATTCTTGGAGGGAGTTAAGCTGCCCAGTCAGCAGTTCCCATGTATCAGTTTCAACCCAAGCATCTCATCATTTGCTAGAGAGCAAAATCAGCTCTGCTCCAAGACCAAGCTCAGGCTCCTCTCTCACCTTCTGTGTACAGAGCTTTCATTCTGAATTAACACATCTCTGCAGACTTGAGTTACCAAAGTGGACTAACATGGTTCTCCAAGATTAAATAGGTGTTTTCAAGCTAAAGACTGAGTAATAGTGATACCTATACACTTTGTTGGTTTTTTTAAGAAGCATTTTAAAACCATCAGCTGTCTGTAGGTTAAAAAAATGGCCTGGTCTTTCATGATAAAAGGGAAACCAATAAAAACAATTGTATTTGGGGTGGTTATGAGCATTAGGAGGAATCTGCTTGGAGACTATCACTTTTTTTTTTACTGTGGAGAGTTACACTGACACAATTTGATGTAGAATAAACTTTGAGTGTGGTTTAATCCCTGTTTATCCCACAGCAATAAATTTATTATGAGAGTCAAAGCAGTTCTCTAGAAGGAGAATGTACACCAATTGTATTATAGAAATACTCTACATGAACAGAAACTGAAGAGATTCTGTTTAGTTGAGAAAAGAGGTGAGGTAGAGGGACAACGGAGAAGATAATGAGAATGGCTAGATGTTCAGAGTAGTTAAGGTAAATCAGCTGCCCTTCTTCATAATGCAGAACTAAGATCAAAAAGTCTCAAAACTGTGGTCTGCATAAGACCTCCAGTTTTAAAGAATGGGTTGGATGTTTTTATACTTTAGGAGCTGATCTCTTCTTGTCTTCCAAGGAGATGTTGGTATAAAAATGCCATTTAAACTTGAAGCTCTAGCTTATACCTCATTAATTTGCTGCTGATTTCAATGACAGCTGCGTGAGATTGGTAGGGCTCTTCCTTTTCCCAGAAATGTTGAGCACCAATCACTTCAAATGACATCAATTAAAATGATCAAGGACTGGTTTCCTTGAGAAGCTAATCGTTAATTTCTTTTGTAAAACACGGCTCTATACTCTGGAGCACAATTAATAAGTAAGAGAGTGGACCATTTAATTGATTTACCAAAAGGACTCTGATCATAAATTGTGATTCTCGATAAATTTGATGGAACTGGAGTATGGGCACAGCTTGCTACCTGTTCAAAATGTCTTCATTTTGAATATTGTGGTGTAGGCATACCCTTGTGATAGTGCATGGGATAACCCTAGCGATTTCTCATCTTTCATAGCTTGGGTAAAAAGGTATTTCTGGATGTTTGTTTTGGTATAGGTGCTGAGTATTTGAATTTTTCAGATTCTGGAATTTTGGACAAGATGTATCCCACTATATTTTTATGACATTTATATGTAATTGTTATTTATTTTTTTGACAGATAAGATTAAGAAAAGTGTTAAGGTAAAGGCGGAGGTTTAATGTTGCATTGCTAATGGCATAATTATTGAACATAATTTAACATGATTTAAAATTGAACATAATTTTTTTGTGCTTAGTTATTTCAAAAGCATCAGTCTTGCTGGTGTGTTGTACAGCAGGGTTTCCTAGACTTTCTTTTTTCACCCATAGGTGTTGGTATGGACAGCAGTGCCAAGTTTTGTGCCAGGAGATCTGTTTTGAAGAAGGTTGCATAGATCTGGTTGGCAGTGTTTTGGAGAAAGCAGTACAGAAGCTCAGACTGATTCCTGGGAAGTGGCTGCTCTTGATGGTGATGGAAAGGAGGGTGTGCAAAGGCAGTGCTTGTTCATCTAGTGCAGAAGGCAGGATCTGTCTCTCAATGCAGCCAGCCTCTGAGAGGCTTGAATTTAGTCCTTGGTGGTGGTGAGCAGCCTTCAACAAAAGCATGTGTGTGCTTCCAAAAGGATGTTACTTCCTAGGCAAACTCTTCGAATGCCCTGTGCACCTCACTGCAAGAATATGGTTGCAGCAGCAGCTCCTAGCCTTGTGCTGGGAGGTTGCAAGTCGTAGCCCTTAAAGTGAACAAAACTATCAGTACTTAGAATTAGAAGAGCCATGTGTGGTGATTTCCTGAGTTGGATAAAAGTGTTGTCAAAACCCAGCCTTTAACTGAATAGTTGCATTTCTTTTTAATGACACTCAGAAAAAAGGGAAGAAAGAGGAAGAGGTAATATGGGGAAGATCATACTTTCCTTCCCCATTTCAGCTACTAGATGGAGCTGGAATCTTATTTTAATCTGTGGTAGGGAATTTGCAGTAGGGATAGTCTTTTTATAAAAGCCGCAAGTAGCTCAATGTTTTCTTCATGTTTTGGAGTGCTCTTAATGCAGTGGAGCACACTGGCCATGTTTGTGCTTCACAGCACTGTGCTCTGGCAACTGCTGTTCAGTGGTGCCTGTGTAGCTCTGTATCGCTTCTGAACCCACTGTCTGCAAGTACCCCCCCCATCTTATGTTACTGTTCTGTTCTTGAGTTATGACATCATGGTAGCAAGCTGAAACACAGGAAGTTCCACCTCAACATGAGGAAAACTAACTTCACTGTGAGAGTGACAGCCCTGGAACAGGCTGCCAAGAGAGGTTGTGGAGTCTCCTTCTCTAGAGACTTTCAAGACCCACCTGGATCTGTTCCTGTGCTGGTAGAGGGGTTGGACTCGATGATCTCCAGAGTTCCCTTCCAACACCGACCGTTCTATGATTCTATGATTATGCCTTTTAAGTGACCTACTGGTATATAAAATCTCTGTCTCTTTACCCTTGTAAATCTTAAGGGCTCATGTCTGTTTTGGAAATCTTGTTTTTACTGTGGAGACTGAGTGTCTTTCTTTGGGGATAATATTTGCATTTTATTCCTGCTGCAGTCTATGAGAAAGAAGCCCGTAACAGCAATGTAGCTGTAGCCAATATTCTTCACAGTCTGGCTCGTTTATCATTCAAAAGCTGTGGTATTTTTTACTTATTTATATGCACTTGTAGATGTTAAAAATAAATAAATAAAAAGGAAAATATTTGGCCTTATGTTATGCTGTTACTTAAGACAGAGAGGTCTTGAAATCCTCTCAAATACATGTAGAATATTTTTATCCAGCACATTTGCAGAATATTCTTTCATCTCACTATTCAGGACAATGGGTTGAGGTCTGAAAACAAAGCAAACAGCTCCCACACTTTGTAAACCTTCCAGAAAACTGGTACTAGAGAAAGATAAGTATGCTTAAGGATTTCTGTTGCACTTTGTTTTGTGCTTAGTCACACCATTCTGGCATGTCACAGTACATCATGTCTTATTTGATACAGCACACCCATATGTAACCAAAGGAAAACAATATCATGTGGTACAAAACCCTTCCAGTCTGAAAGGTGAGGATTTTTTATGTTATTTACTTATTCTAATTTTTTTAAAAAACAAAGACTTTTTTTTTTTAAATCTTTTCAACAAACATGGGGGGTTATACAACAGACCAGAGTAGATATTCCCTACCTCTGTTATCAGAGAAAGTCTTGCAGTATCTTCCAGACTCTTATTGGCTTCATTTTGAACATAGCTTGTGACAGCACTTTTGAGGCTTTGTACCAGCTGGAACATAGTGGCTAGCACAAGGGGCTCTGCAGACAGAGCAAGCACCTAAATGACAGAAGAAAACCCCAAACAAACAACACTAAAAAGAACAAACCTTCAGCAATTCTCTCCTCTCTTTCCTGAGAGTCCTAGTATTTTCTTATTGTTGTTGCTGGAAAGGGGCTGCTGCACTTCTGGGCATTAAGTCTGTACAGTGGAGCAGTGCATCATCCATCCTTTGACATGTTTATATAGTTCTTGGAAAGTAGAGCCAGACACAAGCTGCAGCTCAAGGATGCACTTAGGACTATGTCTTGGACATGCACTTTGAAAAAACAGATTTGCATAATCTTATCTGCATTCCCCCCCTCCTTCCTTTCTGGTTTATGCTTCAGGTTTAAAACCTGTGGAGCAGATGAACTCAATTCGTAAAGGGCTTTATCACTACCTAACTGGTGTTGTCCTCAGTGCAGCAGTACTTGCACTGGTGGAAGCTGGATCTTACTGATGGAAGCATGTTTTCTTATAATTAGAAAATAAGTGCTTTATTCTGGACATTTTTTAGTTACCTTTAAGCTTTGTAAACATATGAGGTGGAGGGAAAGTTGTTTTGTTGTTGGTTTTTTTTTCAAGTTAATTATTGTTTGACGGGTGTATTCTAAAACCTTGTGAATGGAAGAAATTAAGTGAATTCATGATGTCAAAATAGATAACAGAAAAAAATGTGAAAAATATTATGTCCCATAATCACTGTTGAAGTGATTTAAATTCACTTTGAGGGGCTTAAGTGATAAGTTGGTCTGTTTCTTTTTCATGCTATCTGGCATGCACAGTAACTGGTTATTATTTCTATTGTAGCTGTCACCCAGCAGCAACTAGAATGTTATTAGGTTAGACACTGTATCTATACATTCTGAGGGGTTTCTGGACATGAAGAGTTTATATTCTAAAATAACATGACAAGAAAGAAGATTTTTGAAGACTCTTGTTTGCGAGAAAAGGAAGTGATGCTTAGATTTTCCAAGATGTCATTGTAATAGTGCTGTCAGAGCTGGGAACTGTGCCCAGATACCTCCAATTAGAGTGCGACTGCCTCAGATACAAAGCTGTCTTCCTCTCTAATGGAAAGGGGTTTTTTTTGTTGTTGTTGTTACAAAATTATTTATAGTATCGTTTCAGATAGGCACAGTTTAAAAGGAGTTTTATGCTTAGCTCTTGTTATTACTTTGAGCATATTCCTGATTTTAAGAAGAGCTGTAGCACTTCTAGGGCAGCTTCAGACATTGTCTTGGACTGACCATCTTTATTATTGAGGGAAACAAATGGAATTTGTGTCATAACAGATTGACAGTATAAAAGGAACACATTCTCCAAGCATTTTTTCATAAAGGAATGCAGAATTGATCTCTGACAATTGTCTGACCAATGCATTTGAGGCTCTAGGGAGATGTGCTTCATTTTATTCCCCACAATTTTTTGGCCTATATCTGATTTTCAACACATACTTATTACATATGTATTGAATGACATATGTGTTGAAAATACATTTTGACATATTTAAACATATTGTTTAGAAAGTATTTCTCCTGCCCTGCTTCTCTGTATTTAAATAAATATCCAAGCACCCAGATACTAGGCAATGTTTACCAGTGGCACTATTTTACTTCTTGGCAGAAACTACAGTCATGTGATGGCTTCTAGAGCTGCTTTTGGAGTGTGTCACACAGTAGATAAAATTATTAGCTTGTTGGGCTGTCTTGTCCACATGAACAAACTTTGGCTTTGTTTTGTCATTAATTCTGTAGGAATTAATTCTGTAGGAATAAATTCTATAGGAACAGGACTGGCTGCTGTGCCATTCCTGTTCAGTAAGGGGTTATCACAGATGACTGTTATCAAAAGAAAGCGGTATTTTTCTCATGGCCGTATGTCCTTTCGGATTCCTCTCTGCAACTCTCCAGAAACCTCTTTGCTGCCCTCAGAGATGGTGTCTATAGAAGCTGAGCATTGGAATTCAAAAAGGGATTGAAAAACTAATAAAAGTGTGCCAAAAGAAGTACTTATTCTGAAGGAAAAAGGACTTGCATATTGATAACCTTGAAATGAAATAATAAAATATTCATGATGGTTTATTGTGGACTAAATGCATGTCTTTGTGTCTAAACCAAATATGAAACCAGAGCTTAGGATATTCTGTTAACAATAGAAGTAGTTTTCTCCATTTGTTTTTCTGGTAACAGGGACTTAATTAAATGTTTTTGCAGCACTTGAAATTATTTTAATGTTATATTATGAATATTTTATTATGAAAATGCTCAAATTAATAAAAAAAACCCACATAATGATAGTAAACAGTGTAAAAGAGAAAAATAATTTGTGATTGCAGTGTGAAGGTCAATGTAAGCGACAAGATCTTCTCTGCTAGGTATGAATCCTTGCTTTTATTCCTTTATGTATGAGGAAGTATTGAAATTTAGCCAACAGATAAAATGGCTGACATTATGTAGTTGAGTGTTTTGAGCAATAGATCAGAAAGATAGATTGAACAGTTTTTGCTGCCTAAAGCTTATCTGGCTACATTAGGGTTCAGAATCATGTATAGTGGAGATGCAGACTTCTAGGGATATACCTGTAATTTTCACAGTTAATTGGCAAGCATACTTTCCACGGCCAAAAGGGACAGACCACACAGGTCTGTCAGAAGTAACTCATAGTTCATTCCAGTTTGACCATTACTCCTCTTTTCTCTTTCTTTTTAATTTCAAAGGGAGTTCCAGTGAAGTTCTGGCACTGACCTTGAGTGGTATATGCTTCCTCGGAGAGGAAGAGTTGATGGAAATGGATGTCAAACTCAGAGCAACTGGTCAGAAAATGTAAGAATTTGATGGTTTCCAACAGAAAGTTTTGGCACATCCCGATTTTTCTTTCCCCTGTGTTTGTGGCAGAGAAGAATGCAGAATTTGGTCATGTTCTTTAGAAGGCTTGAAGCAAGTACATGCTCTGGGGCTCATGAGGCATCCCATTGATGGACTGGAACAGTGGCATCCTAGGACATCCTAGTGAAATACACTGAATTATAACACATTTCACTTAGATTATGATCCTGTTGGCTGAGGCCTGCAGGCTGGCAAAACACCTGGACACACAATAAAATATGCATTCAAGGAATTCAGAATTAATTAAAAAATACCAAACAACCCAGGAACATTTAGCAAGATACTTCACGCATGCCAGTGTGCTCTGCTGAAAATTCCAGTTATATTTCATCATGTGCAGGCATTTTATGAATTTGAGATTTTGGCTCGCTGTGTAATTCATTCACTGAAAGTAGTCACTTTTATCATTTAACAGTTCATGGGCAGCTTAGAGCAAGCTGAAGAGTATCTCACCTAAGGGAATTGCAAAAGGAATTTAGGGAGGCAGGAGGCAATTACCTGAACTGGAATTTGGCCAGGATATAGGAACTAACATTGCAGTTCTTATTAAACCCCGTGAGTAATGAAGAGCTATCTTTTTACTGCCATATATAGTAATGGATGCTGTTGAACGACTTGGATGACATCTTGGAAAGACTCAATATGATTCACTTTTTCTGGCAAGAGGTGAATGACATTGTTAATAACTATCAAGTACTCACTGGATAAAACATTTCTTTTGTCTAGTGGGCTTCTCTCTGGCAAACTCATTTTCCTCTGTAAAAGCCATGGTTAGAGTACCAAGAAGCCTGTAAAGAGCATTCTGCTTGATTTGCTAGGTGAGCAGCCTGATTCTATGCCGCCAAGAACTTGGGCATTGTGAAATATTTCTGAAAATTGGCAAGAAGGAAGTAAATGGAGTTTGCAGGTTTTAATTTTCTTTTCCAGGATAATTCAAATGATCATACTGAATCTTTGTTTGTATATCATGATACAGTATATTTATCAAAAGTTATTCCACAGTTTCTATAAATATCCTATTACTATTCTTGTATTATATATTTTCTTTTCAATGTGAAATCAGGATACACATGTATAATAGATTTTTAAATATTTAATCAAAATTCTGAGCCCTGCATTTGAGCAAATGTATTTAACTTACAGGTTTACATGATTTTTTCAGTTCATCTCCCTCTTTTATTTCAAAATTCTTTTAAAAAATTGAAAAACTCTTGCCTAAGGCATAATATAGCGCTACTGGTTTTTTGTTTGTTTTTAACTAGAGATGAAATAGAATTATTTCAAAGGCTTACTTCTCAGAGGAACATCAGGACCCAGCTGATTTCAAGGAATTCATTAGGAGACTTTGAGAAATCAAAATTAGCATTTTCTGTATGTTGTGCCTCCCCATAAACTGTTATAATAACTAGGAAAGTTTGCCTGGGGAGGCAGTATGGTTTTGTTGATAACCTAAAGTTCAGGTTTCTACTCCAGTTCTATTTCCCTTTCTGTATCTCTTTTCTCTCTCATATTTTGCTGCTTTTGTTTAATCAGATTGCCAGACCTTGGGTCAGAGACTGTTTTACTGTTTTTATACACTGTGTAGTGTAATTATATGTAAGATTCTCAGCACTATATAGAATAACTGTCAAGTACTTCAAAACAATTTGAAATTACTGATTTCACCAAGACTCATTCAGCAGAGCACTTGACTGTGTGGTTCACTTTAAAGTAAAAATTCCACTCATGATTATTATTAAGACCATTTTAAAGGCTTGAATTTAAACACCTGCTGAAGTCCTTTGTAGTGAAATATATGCTAAAGCAAAGCTGCTCAAAAATGCGTTTGTAAATATAGTTAAATTCATTCTATCACTGTCCCTTTTCTGTGAGACTGACATTTTTTTGAGGAGGAGCTCAAAGCTCTGCTGCAAATCAGACTTGAGAAATCTAGATAAAAATGAATGAAGTTTTTTTGTTTGTTTGTTTTTTGCCTTGAAAATGGATGTTTTTTCTTTATATAAATGTATGGCTACGAGATGTGTTTAGTTGCTGTGAATTTCACTAGTCCAGAGAAAGACCTCAAAGAGATGTAGTAAAGAAGTGTCCCCATGTTTTAGTCTACTAGACCATCAACTGCACCCAGTGTTTGAATGTTGGGGCTATCATGTAGGCTGACATTTAAAATCAAGGGTTTGGTGATTTTTAATTTTTTTTTTAATTATTTTTATGTGTAGATGGAAGAGCTAGTTAGTAAGTGAAGCAAGAAAATAAATGTGAAACCTGGAACATAGTGTTGTTTGTCAGCTCTGTTATGACTGGCGTCTGGATATATATAAAGAAGGCACCTTGAAGCAAAAACCCCTTGAGAATTTCAGTGAAACAAAATAGGCAGGTCTTGCTTTTAATGTGAAGAACGCTTCTGTTGGTGGGTGTACTCCACGCCTGCACAGCTGCTGGATGAGCAGGGAGTAGTGCAGGCAGTGTGTATGACTTACTGTAAACTCCAAAACAAATAGCCTCCTTAGCATTTATGTATTTCCTTTCACTCAAGGACTCTGTCATAATTTGCAGACTGCAGGTAGATGTGGAAGGCCCCCTTGGAAGCCCTGAAGACAGCAATAGCAAGAAAGATGGGAGATGGGCCAGCTTTTCTTATTGGCAAATCACAGAGCTGGGAGCAGAGTGCGGAGCTCTGGCATTTTAAGTGTTTTGAGCTTGATCTAAAAACTATTAAAGCCAATGCTGTAGTTTCATTCTCCTACTGCTTTTAATAGTATTTGGCTGGTTAATTGAAGTGAATGGGAAAGCATGAGCTGAATCTGAATCCTCTGGATTTAACCAGTCTCACTTTCCCTTCAACACTGCTTATAGACTGCCAGTCTTTGACCACTTTCCCTGATCAATCAGTCAGCTATGGCTTAAGGTCTTTTCAATTTAAATGCTTTTTTTTTATTCTTTTTTTTTTTTTCCTGCTACCAATTTTGTCTTTATGTTGAGGTTCTTGATTTACCTGGAATGTAGCTCCATTCCTCACAACTTTCTTTAGATGCAGAAATGCTATCAGGAAGATGTGTTCAATTTTATTGGAGCATTTCATAAATGGATGGTGCTTATTCAAGAAAACCCATTTCAGCCAGCTAAGTGAAAATAAATAGAAAGATATGCATTATTTACGGGACATAATGTGGGTAAGTAGGCTGCATGCACAAATAGCAGATGAAAAACCAGCAGATCTTGCTAGGAAAATGGCTATTAGGGAAATAAGCTTGTCTTCAGGCACACATGCTGTATATATATACTTTGTTAAAAAACAGAGGTAGATCAGTTTTTCACAATAATTGTCACCCCCAGACTTCACTCTGAGAAACTGGAGGCACTGACATTCGCATCCTTCAGCAATAAGATTACATCTTGATTGCCATCTTCTTTCTTTTCATAAATGGGAGAAAGAAATCAACCTATTTAATTAGGAGATCACTTTCCATGCTGTCTAAGGCTTTTGCTTGATTTTCCTAGCTGGTATTTCTGCCCCAGAAAATGATCAGCAGCCTGCATGCTGTGCGTAATTCTGGCAAGTAGGATTCAGCCAGGGAAACTCTTCCTCACACTCGCGCTTTATACACCTCAAATAACGTACGATTTTCTTCCCTGTTGTAGGGTTAATTCTGATCAAAGTGACATTTTTTTTCACTTCATGTGGAGATAATGACTACCACAAATCTTCCCAATTTTGTCTGCCTTGCTAGACATAACCTGTCTTCTGGGATGTGGAGTGTGTTATGTCATTTTCAGATGTCTCAAGTTAATTAGGATGGATAAGGTAGGGCATGAGAAGCTACCAACATTACTGAGAAGTCAAAGAACAAGAGTCAGGGAGCAAAAGGACAGACCTATACTGCAATGAGAAAGCAAGACAGAGGCAAGGATGACAACTCTGCATGCAGGAAAAGGCTTCTTCCAGCTCTTTTCATAGCAGTCATCCCAAGTCACATACCATGCCATAACAGAACAGCCTTGAGGGCAGTCTTCAAGTATTCAGGTTTTCTGAAGCTTTTTTGACCTTACCAGAACTTTCTCAATCAGTAGGAAGTGGACAAGAACCTTACAGACATGCATCAGAAGACAAGGGATGCAATGCTCATGACTCCTGCACTGTCCAAGGTGAAAGATTTTGCATTATTAGCTGGTTTAGGCTTTCTGTGAGGGATTACAGTACTCGAAATTAAGAAGATGGAATAAAAATATTAAAAGTATTGAATAAAAGATTGGGCTGATTTTTATTCTACCAAGAACCATTTTGCCCATGATCTGACAATAAGACAGATTTGTTTATATCTGTACCCTGTGGGCCTGACCCGAAGTCAAAAGATGCCATTGATCCTGCATTGTTCCAGAGGGCTCAGAGAAGAGAGAAATCTGCCTACACTTGTGAAGAAAAGGGAGCAGAATAGATCACATTTTTCTGCATATATATCTAAATAAACTCAAGGTTTCAGTTGATATATACATTGTAGCTGCTGTAAGGAACATTTTTAATATGCCATAAATATAAATTAGTTCTGTGAGGAAGAGACATTATCTTGGAATTTGAATCGTGAATGCATTTTTTTCATACACAGGGGAAGGCTATGTAATTATGTCTTAGTTAATTCATAATCCTTACAGTCTCCCTCCCTGAGCAAGCTACTAAAGAAGCTAGGACCTCAGGAAACCTTGCTTTACCTGATAAATTGGCTTCATGTGACAAGAACGAGAACTGTTAACGCAGTTTGCTGTTTACATTGTGGGACAGTAGGATGATAGTTCATTAACAAAAGCAGGCATACAGTAGTCTCAGAGTTTATGCAGGCTTTATGATGATTAAGATATGAGCTAGTGATAGTTGCATGTTTTTCTTAGTAAGTGATGATTTGTGAATGGACTTCTACTTTTTGATAGGAAAGTTAAGAACAAGTACCTCAAACTCTGCAGCTTTATAAACACTGAACATTTCATATAGAGATGATTTGTTTTTAACAGTATTGCAAAACAAAACACTCTGCAAAGAGAGACAACAATTTAATTCAAGCATTTTTAGGTTAGTTTGTCAGGCCTATCTCTTATGCTACAGTGTATTATATATTGACTTGCCTCCTCTTTTGACATTGAAAACAAAGTGTCAGAGATTCCTCAGAGAATGAAATTCTGTACTCTAGATAACTCTAAATGGATCTGCATCCCTTCCTGTACTGGCTTGATTTCTTAATTTTTAATGCAATTATTCTTGATTTGTACTGCTAAATGAGAAGGTGTTTTTTAAACCAACAAACATGAGCCACCTGGGTTTTCTTAATTGCAAAATGAGTTGTTCACATATGCCTGCTTTATATGTGATGGAATTATTGTATTTAATGCCCAGGTTTCCATTCAAGAGGCGGAGGAGTTCACATTCACAGTTCTAGTGCCAGACGAAGTGATTTATCAGTGTACTGCTGTGCAGTGTTGTGTGGATTTTCTAATTCTGCTAATTTTACTGGCATCTTTAAAAGCCAGCATCTTTGTATCTTCCCTTCCTGTGTTTCTGAACTGACTGGAATGGGTGCCCCAGCACTCCCAATGTAGTTATGTTATGGATAATTCTATGTTACTTGTGTCCTTGAACTACTCTTTAAATTTTAGGTTTGGGACAGATGCGAGAGATCCTGCCACAGTGAAGGCACAGTGGATGGAGGAAACCCCTTGAATGTTTTCCATTGCAAGGTCCAAGATGTTTGTGTTAATCTAGTGTGTCTGGGAGACGAGAGAATACAAACAAGATGTTTTAAGAGAAAACTTATTTTAATTTGTGTATGTTTCAAAGAATATTGCACAAAGATTTGGAGTTGCTCTGTTTGGAAGATGAGAAGTAAATCTGAGTCCTATAAGGACAATCTGTATGTTCATAACTATTTAATCCTTACTAAAAGAGGGTCTAATTAAAATAATATTTTAGGCTTCTCTTGAGGACAGCTCTTCTACTCAGCTAGGTGGAAGGCTGGTTGTTGTGAAAGCAGCAACGTAGAAGGTTACAAATGCTGGCAAAATAAGAAATCTAAATCCTCTTTAAAACCATAAAAATTCAATCTGTCTTCTCATACACACATGAGCACTATTGCTGCTGAAGAACAGGTTTTCCTCAGTCTGTTATTTCTCTTAGTTGACTGTCACTTTCAGCTTTTGCTTTTTGTCACGGTTTAGGGTCAGGGCAGCCCCTTAGACCGATAACAGACGCTCTCTGTTAACCCCCCTCCCTCCCCAAA
>WUAM01000323.1:44601840-44632287 GCA_024336885.1 Actenoides hombroni | reverse complement strand
ACTGCTAGCAGCAGACACTGTCTGTGAAAACAGGCTGCTACCTTCAGAAAGTGCAGTTAATTAGAAGAACTGAGCTGGAAAGTAAAATCACTGAACAGAATTAGTTCTGTTCTCACTCAAACCAGGACACTTTTGTTGGCCATAAGTCATAAATACTGCCTCTTCTTTCAGATGTAGTTATATTTCTGTGCTTGAAAAAGGAGGGGGCAGCGTTGGTTTTAGATTACGGGCCCTTACACTTGGCTTTGTCTCATGGAATGGGCCATCCCATTTTGCCATGACCTTGCCTTTAGCTAAGTGGCTAGATGACATCTAGGCCAAACCTCATGGCAACCTGTGCTTCATGAGACAAGGGTTTCTTCTTTTTGCTGCCTGTGATTCAGTTGTATATCTCATCTGTTATCCCACGTGCCTTCCTCCTTTCAGGTAAGAGCACTCTGACAAGAAAATTTACTTCAAAATAGTTTTTGTGATATTCTGTTGTGCATTACACACATCACTCGTGCAGCTGTGGTGCCTAGAGCATCCCAGCATGGTGCCTCTTTCAAAGGAAACTTTGTGAAGCATTGTCTTTGCCTTCCCAATTCCTTGCCTTTCCCGTCTTTAACACTAGGCTTCTTTCCCTGTTATTGCAATGATGACATTGACTACTCAGGAAATAGTAGAGATATATTATTACTTTTCCTCTTCTTTTTGTATATAACTTGTCTGTTGGAACTTTCTACTCGTATTGGATATATCAATGAATAGCAATTTCTGACAAATTAAATGTTAATAAGTTCTTGTTATAGCTGCCAAGAAAAGTAACACTAATTTAATAATACACGATGGTTCACTGATAAAAATTACTGATCCAGTCCATAAAGCCTAAAAATGTAATGTAAATGTAAATTCAGGTGCTTGCTCAGGACAAATTAACATGGATTCCTTGTTACAAAAACAGCCAGGCAGGTTTGTGAGCTGCTGCTTTAGTAGCTTGAAGAATGTCTTGGTGCAGATTCTCTCTCATTTCCCTTTAGAGATTACTTTCTTTTAAAAAGAAATACCTATTTTAAAAAGTGTTATCTATTAAATTTAGTTTAGCTATTAAATTCCGATGAAATCAAGGGAGAATATCCCCATTAGCTTTAATGGAATGAGAAAGGGAGTGTTATAAGTGTGAAGAATTCTCAGTATAGATAGATGTAGCAAAATGTTTGTACACTGTTTTTACCAGCACTTGTCTGCGGCAAATGCTATTTTCAAAAAAAACTACAGCTGCAATAGCATAGCTTATCATCTGTCTTTATTACCTTCTCCTGCAGGACTCTGTGATTTGTGACTGCATAATGGTTAGAGCTTGCAACAATATCTTATCAGCTCAATAAAAAAATATCTTTTGTGAGCACGGTGACTGAGGAGTGGATGAAAGAGTATGACAAACCGGAGTCCTAGAAAAAATCAGGATGTGAAACAGAAGTGTTCCATGATACCTTCATTAATGAAGAGTTTTGTCTTCATTAACCAATCCTTTCTCCCTAGCTTAAGATTGGTTTCGTTTTCTTTATCATGTTTAAGTCTAAGAAGCTATTCTTTTCCTCATACTGTTGGTTCAGAGATAACTGCATGGTCTGAGAATGAGTCTCCTCTCAAGTAGTATGCTGATATACTACCAATGAAGAGAGAAAGTGCCTGTCATATTTATATCTTGATAAAGGTATTTTATGAATCTGAGGGGAGAAGCATGCAGAGTATTTTTTATTAGTTTGCATATATGTGACAAATAGCACAGTTTTGGAAAGCCACTTAGCATGCCTTGTAAAATGTTATTTTATTAGCTCTGCTTACAGTATCAATACCATCCTGAATTTTTTGCAAATTTCTTACTGTAAAACATTTTTAGTGTATGAATTGCTAGTTTACATACATTTTCTTACCTCTGCTGGGATTTTTGGAACACCTTCTTTATACCATGTTACACACTGTGTGATAGATTTAACTGGATAACTTTGCTGCTCATCCCTACAAAATAGCTATGGAAAGGTCAGAAAGATAAGCCCGGACAGCCCTCCAAATAATTCCACAGTTTATCTTAGTTTCTATCAAAAGAAGTGTGGTGTATTTGGAATATGGACATGAAATCAATGCATCTTTTACGTATCGTCTCTCAAATCTGTTGCGAATCCTTAAACAGAATAATATAGCTCCACAGTTTAGCTTTGTAGGCAGACTTCTGTCCGGGTTTGGCCTACGAATTTTCTGGTACTTCTTTTTATCACAGTCTACTGAAATGATTTCACTGCACATTACATTCTTTGCCTGCAGCACTAGTGATGTAAAATGTCATGCTTGGGATATAAATTGTCATTAGAGGTGAGGACAGTTGCAGTCGTCCATGTTGGCCTGGTAACATACTCCACGGCACGGGTGGCCTGCTGAGGTGGCTCTATGCTCCCGTTAATGATAGGACAGCCAGTTGGGACTCATGAAAATATCTTTGTGGCAAATTCTGCCTATACAGGTTTAGGTGTCTTAACTGCAGAGGGAAGCATGTTTTTTTCCCAGATTTCTGCCTAAGCTAAGCAGGCCATTAACATAGAGAAGGCTTTACAAAATCTGCTTTGGTGTGTTTTTCCATCCCTCTCATCATACTCTTTGTGCTTCCTTTCAGAGAAAGACCTCTGCATACCCTAATTCCCCTTTTTGGCTTTTCTGTCAAACACTAAGGTCATAATGAGGTCAGTGTGAATTTAAGCTGCAAAATACATTATTTATCAACTATCTCTCTAGATAAACAACTTTTTTCTCTTTTTTAGTAACATACACGTGACTCTGATCACACTGGAAGTTAGTTTGACAGCAATGTAATGACAGGTTTCAAGCTAACATAACTAAATAGTGAGTACAGTGATTTTTGGATCCCTTTTTTTTTTGGCAACTTTATTGTTCTGCAGATGTAGGAAGAGTATAATAGAATTTTTCCATGGAGGTTATAAAGCTTAACCCAAGTTTATTTGTCCATTTAATTTGTGTTAGAAATACAGAAGCTGGCCGTGACAACTATGTCTCCTGAGACGACTTTACTTTGTTTGTCTTAAAGGCAGGAGAGAAGGACAGTGTCTGCTAAGGCCACTGAGCAGTATAATATATGCAAACACCCATGGCCGAAATTACATGCCAAAAGGTAATAAACGTACTTAAAAATTGGTGCATTTTGTCAGAGTGGGAAATGGGAGCAAATCTGGTGAGAAGGTAATCAAAATACCTTATGCTTTATTGTCTAGCTAAGTAGCTTGTATATATATATGTGTATTCTATATGTATCTATTCAGATTTCTTTAATCAGATAAAATAAATACCCAAATTTGCCAATATCTAGAAATCTACTCCTTTCTAGCAAAAAATTGTAATTTGAGAGAAATGTGGATTCAGAATGAAAGGTCTTAATTTATCTGTTTTCATCAGGGTGAGTACAGAATAAGGAAGGGTAGAGATGAATAATTTTTCCTCTCTTTGTCTCTTGGAATTTTACTTCTGTAAAATGATATCTAAGGGGATACCAAGATAAAGAGCTCAGTTCACGGCTGAATAGTCAGGGGCTGAAACCTGTGGGAATTCAGCATACAAAAGCACTGGCAAACAGTCAGCATCCCTCTGTGAGTACCCAATGTCTTCATGGACGGTCATCTGGAATCCAGCAGATCAATTATGTTTAAAATTATGACATAAATATATTGACCTTAATCCTTGAGTGCAGTTACTGAAGTGGTGTCTGAATAATATTTTCTGTACTGAACATAGAAGAAATTGCCTAACAAAAGAAAGAAAAGGAAGTTTGTGATAAAGGAGAACTTCCCTCCTTCCAGTGTCTCTCTTGAAGACCTAGAATGGATCCATACATCTGGTACACACATGGTTACTTGGTTTTCAGGACCTGTCAGCAGGACATCATTATGCACGTCTTCCCTGAAGACAGTGAACAAAAAGGTCTTTTTTTCTGGACTCCTGTTCATGATGCTGATGATAATTTGTTGTAATTGTGTGATAAGGAACATGTTAAATTAAATCTATAGTTAAAAACAGTCAGGTTGACAACATATTTATTCTGAATGCACATACAAATGTTCACAATGAAGAAAGATAAACTCCATATGTTGAATAGAAAGCTCTAAATGGCCTGGAGATTTTCTGTTTTTCTGTTAGTAAGTGCTTGATGGATGACTGCTTAGCTCTTATTGATAAGGGTTTTTTTGCAGATTGGATGAAAGTGTATTTTTCCCCACATTGAATCCTTTATGCTAGTGGTGGCTTCCTTTCCCACATACGTCACATTCATTTTTGTCTTATTGCCCCATTTTTTTCTCCCATGTTCCACTTCTCTGTTCTGTACCTTCCAGCCTATAAAGAAGTCCTGTTGCTGTTTATGTGCTCTTGGCAGAGTATAGTGCTTGCATAGTGCCAAGTTATTTATTTGTAGCCTTTACCATCCTCTACTGGTCTTGGATGTGTCTCTTTATGTTTTCTTCCCCTTCTTCTACTCTTGATAAAATGAAGCACCTCAACTGCAGTGATGTATTTTGGAGCTTGTCTGAGCATCCAGATATTCCATGCATCTTTGATATGTCAGTACATTAGTGTGGACTTCTCAGTTATCTGAAAGTAATGGAGTGAAGTCATTCAAACATTTATCCTGAAATTGTTGAGTCTTCATAGAGAATAGAGCTGGATCAAAATATCTCTGTAGAACACAAGAATTTTCCATAGTAAAAAATATCAAATTATGGCAACCAAACATAAATATATATTTTTTTTTATTTATTTATTTTTTACGAAGGCTGGGAAAAACACTTTTTTTTGTGATAAATGTAATTATAGTGGAACATCTATAGCATGAAACTCTTAGGCAACTTGCATGAAGCTGGAGAAAAGCATGAAAGAATCTCCAGATACAATTTCATGCAATATTATTGTCAACTGTCTTATTAAATGAAAGTATGCTCAGTAATCCTGTGTTTCACTGGTTTATGTGTCATAAATATAGATGCTGGGGGGTTTATACCAAGAAGAAGCAAAACCTAGAAGCAGCAATGAAAATTTCATGTGATTTGGAAAATAAGAATTTTCCTAAGCATTGTTTCCACATCAATTTTTATACATTCAACTCTATTAAAATAAGAATAATATTGCAAATGTGCCAACTTTCTCAAGCGATTTCTGATAGCTGTCACCATAAGGAATACTTTCACCTGTGAATAGGTTAAGACAGCATCTGGAGAACCCTGCCGTGATTTTGTAGGTCTGTTGATCTTGCTTGCTGTCACATCACTTTTCAGTAATCTGCAAACAAAAGGCTATATTGACATTGTTTCGTCTTGGCTCTTTTGGCAATCTCTGTTCTGATCCTCTCCCACATCTTTTGAAAGATAGGATTCCTGGTACTACTTTAGCAATAATTTCCTTGTTGTTTTTCCATCTGTAACGTGCTTGTGTGAATGCTTTTTTGCATAGTATCTTTCCATTGCTTTTTGAATTATACACCCCATAAGG
The DNA here is from genome assembly GCA_024336885.1 of Actenoides hombroni. Taxonomy (NCBI): domain Eukaryota; kingdom Metazoa; phylum Chordata; class Aves; order Coraciiformes; family Alcedinidae; genus Actenoides; species Actenoides hombroni. The sequence goes on along the minus strand of WUAM01000323.1, from coordinate 44,626,761 downwards.
GTAGTTTGTTAGCTTTTTCTTGGTACAGAAAAAAAGATCCTATTTGTGGCAAGCAGGGCAAGGCTTGGCAGGGAATGGTTGAGAAGTAGCACTGATTTACTACCATGCTTGCTGCATTTTGGTTTTTGCTTGCTTGAGAAAATGTTGGTAGGTAATTCAGGGATCTATTTACAATGATCTCCAAACCTCAGGCCACTAGTCTGTAATTTTTATTCCTGTGCATTGATAGAGGGACTCAGCAACAAGCCCCTTGCAAAGTTAAGACCAACCTCTTGTAGTGGGGTGCATAGAAGGGCAGACCGAAAAAAAGTCTAGGTAAAATCTTTAATTTGGTAAGGTGCTGATGCTGAAACATGGGAAAACAAGTTAAAAAAAAATGCTTTCAGTTAAGTGTTTTACTGTTCTATTGTCACCCAGCACTGGTTGGGAAACTACTGGAAATCACATCCTGTTGCACAGCCTTGAAGAAGAGAAACAGCTAGTAACTCCAGACTATCAAATTCTGACCTTCCTGATGAAAGGGTCACTTTTCTGAATGTCTGGTATGTGTCCTGAGTCTCTGAATGAGTCTGGACTACTCAGAGAGTACTATGCTAAAAGTCAAACTTCTGGTAAACTAGATGAAATTGTCCTTATGGGCTGTTTTACCCTTCATAAATGTCCATGTTATGCTCATAGTTAGAGCTGACCTGCTGACCAGAGTGGCTATTTTCCTCCCAGTGAAAAAAAAATTATGCATTTTTGAAGTATTTCTTTCATTAAGAGTAAAGCAAAAAAAAATAATTCAAAAATTCTAGGTGTATGTGAATGGCAGGGGACAGGCTGCTGACAAACAGGACTTACTTGGGAAGCAAAATCAGAACCAGTAAACAAAAAAAATCAGTGTTAATTTGACTTGTAAGAAATTTAGACTGAAACCAAAGATGGTACAAATAAGCTCTGAGTTATCTTGCTGCCTTTCAGTCAAACTGCTCAGTGGTATTGATATATTCCCATGAAAAATACGGTTGCCCTGAATCAGCGTTATCTAAGACAAGCATTATGTTACCAGTGGACCATTTCTGAATTTTCTTTCCCCACAAGACCCATGATCATTTCACACTGCAGAAATTAATATTGCTTAGGAAATGCACACTTGCTCAATGTTCTGTTCTATCATGGAAAATCTCACATACTGAACTCTACTCTGACACTACTTTGGATGCAGAATGAATAACCTCTGTCTCTTTTTCTTAGAGGAGATTCTCTCTGATTAAAGAAAAAATACAGGAAGTCAGGATTCTATTTCAAGAGAGATCAGACTTGCAAGAACTCTAGGCAGTTATGGGGACTTTGTGCCAAGGTATGTTTTCCTGTAGTGAAGTAGTGCAAAGGCTGTTCTCTCTTAGATGGACATAATGAGCTGTCCTGGGGTACATCAACATTTTCAAAGTCTTTGCCGAATGCTTAGTTTCCCTTCCATCAGTGCCTTTAAACTGATTTTTTTTTTTTCCCTTTTTTTCCCCTCTGAATTGCACAGTGTTTTATAATTGGTAAAATACGTAAATGGGTACAACAAGGCCCACAAAGGGTACTTTAAAATGCACTTCTTTAAGATTGTTATTTAAATACCACGGGACTGGAATCAATTGAAAATACAGTCTGGACTTCCTCAGTGCACAAGCCAATGGAAATCTATAATAACCTCTGGGGAGAGAAAATCAAAGTTTGTGGGTTCAGTGATCTTGGGAAGACTCATCAGCCCCAAAGCGGAGTAGGCACGGTGTTGAAGCAGTTTTGTACTAAACAAAAGTATACTTTTTGAAATAATTTCCTGTGGTTTATTTTTGCAGTAACTGTACTCACTAATCCTTATTGAACTGCAGAAAGGAAAACAATGCATTTCTGCCTGTAAATTAATATCAAAGAGTAAATAGCACCTGTAGGAGTATAATAAAGTATCACTAATGGATAACTGCAGTGTTAGGGAAAAATGCAGAAAAATGTAATGAAGTGGCCAGATAGTAATACCTGGTGGTTACTCTCTAGAATTTAACTAAGGAAAGGAGTGGCAGAGATTAAGGGAATTGAGATTTATATCCAAGGAAAGGAAAACATAAGACTATTAGGGACACTGCCTTGAAATAGTTTTATACCTAATTCTTTTATCTCATCATGTTTAACTTCAGTCAAAGAATCAAACTGATTGAAATTAGAGGATTGAAACAAACATGATTACATTAAAAAGGGAAATTCAGAGCTGATAAAAGGAAATACTTTTCTGTGCAACTTCTAATTAAACTGTAGAACTTTCAAGAACAGGAAGCTATTGAGGTCACAAATGTAAGAAGAGAAGACTGAGAGGGAATTTTATTAATATTTACAAATATCTGAAGGGTGGGTGTCAAGTAGAAGGGGCCAGTCTCTTTTCACTTTTGCCCTGTGATAGGACAAGAGGTAATGGTAGCAAAGTGAAATACAGGAAGTTCCACCTCAGTGTGAGGAAAAACTTCCTCACTGTGAGAGTGACAGAGCACTGGAACAGGCTGCCCAGAGAGGTTATGGAGTCTCCTTCTCTAGCGACTTCCAAGACTCACCTGGATCTGTTCCTTTGTGGCCTGCCCTAGGTGTTCCTGCACTGGCAGGGGGATTGAATTCAATGATCTTCAGCGGTCCCTTCCAATCCCTACCATTCTATGATTCTATAATATTTGTGAGATGATAAAGTAGGTGTTTATATTGGATATCCATAGCTGCTCTAATTAATGACAAATACTTTTGGAAGGGTTTAAAACATTTTGCTCCAAGGCTTAAGCACATAATGGTTGGAGATGAGGTTTGGGAGCACTTTATTCTGCACCTTCTACCTTGTTCTGGAAGAAGAGATCCATTGAATTAACATGTTATTGCACTGAAGAAGGCTGACTGCACACCAGCTAGTATGTAGTCAGCAGAATGAGCGCAGAGATTATTCCCCCTCATCCAGCACATGTGAAAACATACTGGGAGCACTACATCCAGTTCTGGTCTCATCAATACAAGAGAAACATGGACATAGTAGAATAAGTCCAGTGGAGAACACCAGGATGATCTAGGGAATGAAGAAGGTGTGTGAGGAGAGGCTGAGAGTGCTGGTTTGCTCGAGCTGAGGGAGACAAAGGGCAGGTCTTACTGCTGTTTAAAGACACCTGATGTGGAAGACTAGAGAATATGGAGCCAAACATACGCAGTGGTGGAACTGGAATCAGCAGACACAAGTTGGAATGTGGGAAATGCTTTTTTGCATAAGTTTGGTTATTTATTTACTTATGAGTGTGGTCAAATGCCACCTGACATGTGATGGTGGAATAGCTTGTTTGGAGAGGCTGTGAGATCTCCATTCTTAGAAGTACTGAAAATGTGGTGGAAGACAGCTCTGAGCAAACTAGTGTAAGCTGACTATTTGTAGTTAAACGAGAATCATAAAAAATACTTGGGAAAATATTTTGTTGTCAGAAATGAAACAATTTTTGACATTTATCTTCACACTTAGCATCTGTTGCTTATGAATAACTGAGCAAGTGTCAACTGTTTCCAGTAGTCCCATGAGTTTTCAAGGGAGTTTATATGTGGCAAGGTGTTGTGGAGCTGTGGGGTTTTTTTTTGGTTTTTTTTTTTTTTTGGTTTGGTTTGGTTTGGTTTTTTTTGTTTTGTTTTGTTTTTTGTGTGGTTGTTTGCTTTTATTTTTGATGTTGTGTGTTCCTCGACAACTCAGGACAAAGAAATGGGGTGAGTCCTGGCTGATATATTTGCAATATGCATATGTCTAAAGCTCAATGCCAACTTACTTGAAAAGGCTTGTATGTGCTCTTTTTGGGATGAACTTTGCTAAAGTACTTCAAAGATTATATAGTTATGTCAATGTTGCTCTTGTGTGTTATACTGTAATTTCTTAAATAATCTCTCTTAGAACTTACACTCATGCAGTAACTAGTTGCAAGATGTCTATATTAAGCACTGCCAAAGTAGATATTTTATAATTTTGAAATTGTGTGCAGATTATATTATATTCAGCTTTATAACACCTTCAGCTAATTTTTAAATGTAATCTTTCAATAATTCTGTCACTCAGTTGTCTAACAAATTGCTCACAGCATAATGAAGTTTATTCTTACACAGTGAAAGACAGAACAGCCACCTCCACTGGGCTTATACCTGCTTTTTTTGAGAATAATTTTTGTTAGGAAAGAATGTACCTGAGGGTTCCCTTGGGAAGTTGATTCTGGAAGAAATATTCTGGAAACACAGTAGAGGGGTATATGAGATAGAATTAAGAATAATGGGATGCTGTGGTAAGGAAGATGAGGAACAATCAGTGCTACTACTGAGCTAGTTAGCAGAGGGAAAGGAGTTGTTTTGGCAACACTGGAAAGATTAAGCTAAAGCATTAGTGAACCTATGGATTTGATGCAAATGAAGAGGTAAAAAACAAAGATCATAAAATCACAGAATATTTTGGGTTGGAAGGGACCTTTAAAGGTCATCTAGTCCAACCCCCTTGCAGCAAGCAGGGATGTTTAACTCAGTCAGGTTGCTCAGAACCCCATCCAACCTGCCCTTGAATTTTTCCAGGAATGGGGCATCTATCACCTCTCTGAGCAACCTGTTCCAGTGTTTCACCACCTTCATCATAGAAAAAATATTTCCTTATACCTAGTCTAAATCTACCCTCTTTCAGTTTAAAACCATTACACATTGTTCGATTGCTATAGGCCTTATGAAAAAGTCCATTCCTATCTTTCTTATAGACCCCCTCTAAGTACTAAGAGATTGAGATAGGAGTTTGAAGGGAGATGTGTTAAACTGAGTGTGACTATAAGAATCATTCCAAGGGAGAGGGGAATTTGACCTATTCATAGAATCATAGAATCATTTAGGTTGGAAAATACCCTTAAGATATTCAAGGAGATGAGGTTGGACATCTTGTATCTGACTATCCTATGTTACAGTAAAAACACCTTAAATAAAGCCGTAAGCCCTGGTTCACATCAAGGCAAAGAAAGGATGAATAACCGTTAGATATTTAAAAAGATATAAAGAAATGCCACATCAATAGCAGGGAGTGTCAGTAGTAAGAGCATGACAGAAGAACAGTCAGAAACAAGTATAGAAACAGACTGAGATTTAGGAGTATAAGGAAAGAAGTGTGATTCTTCCTTGTATTACTGACACATAGCCTTTGCATTCATTTTGTAATTAGTATCACAGTGAGAAACACTGAGAAAACATGCAAAAAAATAAATAGGCAGGCTATTCAGTATAACAGGCTCTTACATGCAAAACAGCTTCCAGACTTTGTAACCTTTAAGATACGTGTATTCAAATGGCTGAATTGAAGCAGCTCTGCAGCAGTACTGAAATGAAAGTGAGCAATCAGCAAAATATGAAGTCTTTTTTAGTGCAATTAATTCAATTGTGACCTAAACTGTTATGAAAACTCAATTCAGCTGTGTACAGAAATGGGAAACACTTGAAGCAGCGTGCAACTTGTAAACACCAAATATTTTCCCTAAGCCTGTTTGCATTTCTAGCACATTTTTATCTGCTTGTTCTACTTTCATTTGCTAGGAATACCAAATGAGGCATTACTGTAGTTGCAACTATATGAAATGCACTGTGTTCATTTGTCATGCTGCATTAAACTGTAAAGGCATTAATGGCCGATACAGGGAATGATGTCATTAAACAGAGGCTTAAATAGACAGAGCTGAGATCATTAGTGAAGCCAGTAGATAGGAGATACAAACTTTGGGGACAAATTAGCATCATGCCCAATTTATTACTGTATAAAAGTCCACAAGATGTGGAAATAGTGTTGAAAGTCAGTAGGGATGTAGCGCTCATCTTGTTTGAAGTTAAGAAGCATTCGTTAAACAGAATAGCTCTGGTACAGGTTTTAGGCATCGATTGCTACTGGGAGTCCCATGGGAACTGGGCCATATGCAGCTTAACCCCTTAAAACGAAGTGCTGGCTTTTCACGCTCTGTGATCTCATGATACCTGTTTACGTAGCTGTGCTGAAGCTACTGTATAGATGGACTGTCTCAGAGGATAACCGTGTGCTATACAACCAGTGTATAGTCTCTTTTACAGTAGAGCAGTTTATATTCTGTATAATCTCTTACTTAGCTTATCACAAATGCACAGTCCTATAGGAAAGTGTGTTGGAAGGCTTTATGAGAAGCCATGGGTGATATTTTTCAAAACACTTCAGCTCTGCTTCCAAGAAGGTGCTAGCAGCACTACGCATTGCACAACTACATCTTGGGTGGTAGGTTTTGGGAAGGCCAAACTGAGTTTGGTATATTTTTGCCAAACAGGTTTTACAGAGTGAATGGGGGGGAGAGCATTGCCTGCTTAGGATGACATTTATAGTAAGTCCATGGCAAATGAGGAGAGGAAGGAGGGGAGAGTGGTGAGAAGGCACCAATCCTAAACCTGCAGAGACTGAGGTGAATCTGAAATTTAGTTTCTTTCACAAACTTAGGTGACTTCCTGGCCCTCAGTCAGGACCTTCTTGAGAGGTGGGATGACTCCATTGCCACCATCACTGTAGATAAGAATGGTTAGTGGCTCTGATCCATGTCTTATGAGGTATCACCATAGGTGGCAGAGCCACTACCTGATTTTTCAGTAAATGCTGAACAGCAAATGCAGTCCCACAGAAAGTAGGGAACCTCAGATACGAGTCCTTCCTTGGTGTGAAAGGGATAAAACATGCATCTTCCCAGACAATAACCCCCTCACCTGCCTAGGAGTGAGGCTAAGGTGTCATGCTCGTTCCTCCCACTGCATCTGCATTTCCTTCTGAGCTGAAGTCCATGGGCAGCTGTGGCACAAGTTCATGGAGCCAGGCAGCAGGAAGCCAAAGGAGGAGGGATTAGGTCCGTGTATTTCAGTCATGAAGGTAGCAGGTCTCCCCTCTCTTGGCTGTTTGTGTAATTTAAGGAGCAGAGCCACTGCAAAAGCAGAGTGATGTGCCCTGAACACCACTGTGGGAAAGGGGTGGAGAGTCAGCTTTCAGGTCTATACCAGCTGCTGCTGCTTCTGCTTTCTACTCCATCTTATTTTCATGTGACCACAGACAAAGTGATGGTGGCCTCCTCACTACTTCTGTTGTGAGCAACACACAGAGGAACCTGGGAGGGATGGGTGTTGTCCGTGTGGAAGCTGCCAACTGCATATCCTTGAAAGAGTGCTTGAGTAAAATGCATGAGCAAAGCTAGTGCCAAATAAGTTAGTCTGAGGGCCAGAAATAACACAACATGTTAGCACTGCTTGGGTCACAGTGCAAGTGGCCTGAGCGCTTTTGACTGGCAATAAAAAATGTCACCATAAGACATGGAGGAATGTCTCCCCCTGTCTTGTGCAATCTGGACGTGCCCCTTGATAATTCACTGCCCTTTGAATGTTGCTATTCAAGCAATGAGCCAGGGGTTTTTTTTCTGAATCCTGCATTGGAATGTGTAACTCCAAATTCCTCCCAAGGCACATTTTAAGACGTTCATTTTTATCTTATAATACTTGTGTTGCCTGGGCATGTAAATACATCTCAAACTCAGACCAGAATAAGACTCAGAAGGCAGGCTCTGGAGTTGTGGGATAGTCAAGGTCCAATTAACTGTAAATAATAAGGGAATAAGGAGTTTTAGAAAGGGCTAAGAGCCAGCCCTGTGAGTAGAAAGAGTGGTGGGGCTGGAGGGGCCATGAGGCTTTAGAAAATGCTACTCCAGGGGACCAGGCTATTTAGCAGATCTTAGGCAGTATATCAAGAGGTATATGCTCCATCATGTGCTGGATGCTGAAGAGGACCTGTTTTGGAAATGTGAGGTAGATACCACCTACTTACCAATGTAGCTGTACGTACTGTTATATTTCAGCCTGCAATTTCAGTCACACTTCCAGTGTCTGTGTAATCCTTCAGTGTGGCTGGAGCCAAATGCACTTGGCAAGGGAGCAGAGGAGACTTGCAACAGTGGCTTGTGATAACCCCAAAATTAAGAGACTGGAAAGGGATTGGCCTCAGGCCAGCCCACTTTATGGGTACAGAGCACCCTGCTGTTACCTGGGAGCAGGGTTTTTAAATCCGGGGTTGAGACACTTAAAGGCCAGAGGTCGACTTGAGCAGTTTAACTGCCGAACAGGCTAGATCCTGACCTTGGTAGAGCAAACACTGGGAACAAACTAGTATTGAAGCAGATTTATATCATTTAAAGGTTGGACTAGATGGTCTTTGAGGTCCCTTCCAACCTGGTATTCTATGATTCTGTGATTTAGATGTACCTTGAATGCTTAATTCCAGTGCTCTGGAAACTGAAACTGAATGGAAAGTGTACACATGTGTTGTGGAGAGTAAGGTGAAAACTTCCTTTTTATTTTCTGAGTCATGTTCGCTTGTGTGTAAATGTTCATGGTTCTTGTAATGATCCTTCCGGAAGGCAGGTGAAGTAAAATTAATACTACTTTCTCTTCACAATGACTGCTTCTTCAGTTACCTCTTCATGTGCTGTCTGTTGGCATGGAAACATGATGCAGAAGCTTTGAGAGCTCATCCACAAAGGCTAGTGTTTCCAGCAAGACCCCCACCTCTCCTGACTGTCTCCAACTGATCTGTCATCTGCAGCTAAATCCTAATTGGAAACTGAACACAAATTAGGGCAGTGTTCAGGTTTGAAGAGAAGGAAGAGTTTGAGCTTCTTAATAATGAATACAGCAGGTTGGAAGTAAAGAGCAGGGGGTAGTGGAAGAAACAGGAATCTGAAATGTGGAATACTATCTGATTTTCTCAATTAAACTTACCTGTCTCTGTTAGTGGCAGATTCTGCCCACTTTCCATACTTGTATGGAAGTAGTACACATTGAGCAAGGTTCGCTTTTGGTTTGCTCATGTGACTGTGGTTAGAATAATGACCGGACTAAGAATTAATGTCTGCCTTTTTGACGAGAGTACATTGGCATATTTATACTTTTTAAGACAAATGAGGTAGAAGTTATTAAGACTTACGTTGCCATGCTCTTACTCTATTTATTAGGTCAATATCTTTGACTAAATATCACTTCTCACTGTAGAAATCTTCATGAATGCTAGTCTCTGCTACTAATAAAACTACCCCCATACTTATGCGTAAGATAAAGACGTTTGTAGGTACCTACTGTCCCTAAGCCCAGGAAAAGGAAATGATATGAAATTGGTTGAGAACATGTTAAAGATTTCTCTTCACTGTAATGCTTTCACTTAGTTCCTCTTTGACCTACTGCATTACAATTTTTTTCCTGTGAAATAATAGCAAAGACCTGCTGGATAAAATAATTTTGCTCTGCTTTGCCCAGTGCCTTTTTCAATTGTGTGATTAATATGAGATCTTTAGTATACTTGTGTGAAATTGTTGCCCGTATATTTTCAGTATGTCTTTGTTGAAGTATTTTGTCACAAGGGTTCACTTAATGGGAAAACTCAAAGGGGATATCACTCATATCTTTTAATGCACTGCACATTTGACACAAATCCACAAAATTGATGGTCATAACTTCAAAGCGTCCCACCGTGGCACAAATAGACTCTCATTCTGGTGGAATATTGTTTTAACATGTCAAAGTGTATTTGAGAAATAATATGATTACCCACGGATAATGCTCTTGGCCTCATTGTGGTGATTAAATAGATGCTCGGTTTGCAGCGCGTTCTACAGCCCTCTGTTAAGCCTGACCTTTTCTCCTGGCTGCAGTGCACCGTGGAGCATTAGCATGTGCTGTGCTCATTACAGTGAGAGGCAATTGCCATCCTGAAAAATGTCAGATATCCCAGTTAGTACACGATCCGCTTTTCTTTTCCGTTGGCCCTAACCCACTGTCACTGAATATCCTGAACAAATGCTGAAGACAATTGACATTGTGTAGATAAAGCTGATCTCAGTGTCTGATGCAATGCTTTTGGCACAAGCTATCACTTTAGGAGTTAGCGTTGTGCCTCTCTTTGTCCCTTTGTCTTGCATAAATGGTTTTGTCATTACTTCTGAACCTTTCATATAGGTGGAGGAACATAATACTAAGGTGCCATGCTGAGGTTCAAAATCAGCTTGGCATCTAAAGCAGTAATAAAAGGACCATGTGTATTCAGAAAAAGGGTCTAAGAGACCAATTCTTGCTTTACAGCTTGAAGCACATTTCTTGAATATTCTAGCAAGCCTTTTTGGTGCTCTTGCTCTTTGGTGGCATGGGGGTTGGTCATGACAGGAAATTGGTATGACCACACCACAAGTAATGATGGAGACTGAATCCTGATCTTTTTAAATAAGAATTAATTTCATTGGTCACAGTGGAGATGTTTCAAACCAACACTAATATAATGAAATCAGAATCTCATTATAGAGAGATGTGGTGTTCATCAACTTAGAAGGACAATATTGTTGATACAACTGAGACAGCAAGATAGGTCTGTGCTACCTCAGCCCTTCCTGGTTTTGATGATGCTCAGCATGCAATCTCATCCCATCCTTACAGAGCTATTCCTGGTGTTACTACACATTGCAAAGTTTTGGGTCTGGTATCTCATTCTGCATTCCCTTAGGTGAGAAACTGGAAACTGCTGTAAATGCAAAAGAAGAGCTGGTACATGATAACAAGTGATATGTCTCTTAAGAAGGGAAAAGTGTGCAAAAGGTGGTTTTATGAGACCCAAAGCAGATTTCTTAAGTAGTGTTTCACCTTCGATTCCTACTACAGAAGCTTTTCTAGAAATGCCACTGAAGTGTGACCAATATATTAGTGAGGCATTAGTTTGTCTCCTGTGCAAATGCTGGTTGTCTGAGCTACTGTAGTAATTGGCCAGCTCATGATTGAAATCCTGATGCTTTCAGGTGCTGTGGAAGCTTTTTGTGGAGGACTATGGGTGCAGTGCCATTGACTTTGACTGTTGAACTTCTCTGCAGTGTTCCATGCTGCTCTGTATTGTTAAGCATCCTTAGCAAAGCCTACCTTAAAGAAGAATATTTCAACTCTGCTTTTATTTTCTCCTTATTTGAAGTAAAAAATTGAGTTCACTGTCTATAAGGTGGGGTCCAATTCTGAATTTACACCAGCATTAAATTCATCAAAAACTTTAACTAAGTTATTTAAAATTTTAATTCAGGTGGTTGATTTAAAAGAACCTTCTAGTAATGTGATAAACATGTAACTAGGGAAGGACTGGAATTATACATTAGAAAGAGCATGTTTTTTAAGTTGATCTTACATTGCTGCAAAGCTCCTTCCATCTGTCTATGTAAATAATTCCACTGACTTCAGTGTAAGATCAGAAATAGTTGGCTAATTTGACCTTTTGAATCTGTTCTAATTGGCTTCCTGCTGCTAAGCAAACTATCTCTCAGACAATGTGTTCTTTCATTTGGAGAGGCTTGTGTTACTTCACTGAAAATAGAGGTCATATCCTCAGTTTGTATGTATTATCCAGGCGCACTATTATATTTATGTGAACAGTTATGTCTGTTTTCTGACCTGGGAGGTATTCCCTGTTGTCTGATAAACATGTTTCATATGTGGAAATAGATAAAAACAGCTACATCGGAAGAGATAGTTTCAATATGTAATGAGGTGATGTGCTCGGTTTCTGTTAAAATCTTCAGCATGATCTCTAACACCACATTATTCACTCCAGTGTTTGTTCTCAAGCACCAGGGCTCCTGCGTTAGTGATGTGTTAATGCTTGATCAAGCCTTGAAGCTTAAAGGTTTTAAATGTAATAGTGAAAACAACTTCAGCTAAGAGGTGAATCAGAAACTTTGATACGCCAGTCTATCATCTATGCAGAAGAGAGAATCTTTCAAGATGCAATGTGCATGCCAATGCTCCTTATAATCCCAGCAAGCTGGGAGAAATTGGCATTCCTTGATATTAAATTAATCTTTTCTTAAAAAAAAAATAAAAAATTGGGTGAATACAGAACTCAGAGATAAAAAGACAATTATGGTATTTTGCTGCAGTGCAGCTCTGAAGAATGAGCTGTGTACTGAAGCAATGGATACTTGAGAACAGTTATATTAATATTACCTCCTCTAGTTAATCTCACCTTTGAGCTGCATGTCCTTCAATGTATTTTCTATATTTTATTGTTTGAATAACATGCCTTTGCAACAAATGGCTGAAAAAAACCTGATAAATGAAAGCACTCTGAGAACTGATGTTTTCCCTAGTCCTGTAATAACCCCATTAGTTATTGTCTGGACAACTAATCCTATATTTTTTTACATAATGATGTTCCTCCCTTCTGCCTACATGAGCATCTCAAAGTAGGACTTTCAAAAGTATGTGTGGAAATAAAGTTCTGGCTTGTTTTCAATTCGGTTATCAATGCGTCTTTCCTTTAAATTCTTTTAAAATTCTTTGGAAGGAAGGGAAGAAAAAGAATATGCTTTCTCTGAAAGGTAATGTGTCCTCTGTTTTGAGTTTTGATCTGCATTTAGTGGTTTTAACCCTTAGGGCTTTTAGCTGTCCATTTAGCTTGAAAGAGGAAATGCTGGCTTAGGTTTGTGTGCCACATCTCTGTCAAGTGCATTTGCTGTTCCTACTGCAAAGCTATTAGGTCTTTCTCTGCAGTTTAATTTTGGACTTTTTGGTATTAGTTGGGCATTGATCAGACAATATGGTGATGCTTGCTGTTCATTTTTTTCTGTGATATTTACTTTAGGATGACAGATCCTTCTGCTGCCCCAACTAATTTCCAGTCATAAGAAAATCTGTTGTGATGACTAAGAGGAGTAGAGAAATCTGACTCCTGGCCCAGTTGTATGATTTGTGAACTAGTTTATTTCTGCAGCTGAAACTCTTTCATTTGTTTGCATCACCTTATCAAGATCAGGGCTGTAAAGAGGAGTGTTGTTGAAAGCTTCTAGTGAGCTTTTGGACTAGTGGTTTGCCATGTGCCAAACTGCAGACTGAGAGTCAAATCAAGGCTGGTTTTTGTGTCCCTGAGGAAGGCCCTGAACCTCTCCTTGCTTCAACTGATGAGGAATAATTCATATGTGTTTCAAAAATACTTTGAGATTGTCATCTGGATGGAGGCATAACACTGCAAAGTGTAAACAGTGTACTACAGTCTATGGCTTAGCAACCTAAAGAAGCACTGAGGAATATATACGACTGAATGCTATCCAGACATTGATAAATCATCTTGTCCCATGGGACTGTAGTGCTGAAGTGCAAGCATGATTGTTTTGTTTTTTCTTTGAAATACATTGAAAAAATGAATAAATTGTTTTAATTGTGAGATGTCTGTCTCTTCATACCCACATTTGAGATGTTCCAAATGAAATGTACTGTTTTATCCTCCACATATGACTTCTCACATTTTTTTGGAAATACAGTAAAAAAAAACCCTGTGCTTAACATATTTTTTCTTAAGTAAGTTTCCACCTACTTGGTTAAAATTCTGAGAGTTCAGAAATTCTTGCTTGAATAGGAAAATATACAAATGTATATCATTCCTTCTCATACCTCTTGCTGTGCTTGTGTGAATAGCACAGATTTGTTGATTCCTGGTTGGTTTAAAAAAGTGTCACTCCAAATGTCTAAGTTTTCCTTAATGTCCCCCCTTGGCAGATCCATTATTGTCCTCTAACTAGGCTCTTTTTTCTCTTGATCTGAAAAGAATTGTTAAATCTGGAACATTTCTGTTATTTACAGCAAGCTTTAAATTACTTAAATATATAGTTGGAAAGGAATGAATAGTTTGCAAAGAAAAGCATTTAAAATAATGTTCCTTTTAGCATTAGCAGTATATTTGTCAACAGACTGTGGTTTCCTCAGGTTTTTGAGTTTTTTCAACAAATGTTTTTGAATGTTTATTCTATTGATTGACAGTGAATATTCTGTGTTTGAGCTCTGTGCCTACAAGCTCTGTGCCTACAGGCTATTGATCAAAACCATTTTATAATGGTTTTTCAGCTCCTTGATTAGACAAACATGCAAACACTCTGGCACAAATAATTGTGTGGGTGAAGCTGAGGCTTGACTGCCAGGAACACTCTTGGGTTTTAAAATTTTCTCCAAAGCCCTTGGTCAGAAAAACAAGGTGACTTAAACTTTTTCAGGGAACCAACCCAAAGGGCTCAAGAAGGACTGAAAAATTACTTTAAATGTTCAGTTGAATAGTTGTGGATATATTTCTTGTAGTATTTTCCTTGTATTTAGAACAGAGAAGGTCACAGAGTGTGTAGATCTAAATGATCACATCTGTAAATAGCAATAGAATTGAAGATTAAAGCCTGATCTGGGAGAAGCGGTTCTGTTGACCCTTATCCTTGAGGTGTGATCTACAGAAACCCCATTGGGTTTGACCCCTCCGATACCAGTGGGGATATGTATGGCACTGCCTCCTCCATGACTGAGCCCTTAGCTCACTGATGTCTGGAGGCTCCAGGCAGCAAGCTAAGATACATCTGTAAAAAGAAGGATATTGTCTTAGTTTCCAACAGTAACACTGGGATCCCTGTCGTGCTGAGGGCTTAGAATAAGGAATACAGGAAAACTATTAACTAAGGTCTCCTTAGAGAAAGAAATGCTGCACTATTCCATATAGTCTGTGAAAGCCCCTAGTAAAAAGTAAAGAACATTAGAGCTACTGAGAAAAACACAGTTCAAACTCTGATCTGGGTCCTTTGAACTTGTCAGTTTTATCTCATAAGCTCACATTGGTTCATTCAGGGGGTCATGGAGAAGAGAAAGAATTGTGCTCTTCAGCCATCAAGCCACTGGGAAATGTCAAGCTGTCAGACTGTGATAGTGGGAGCCAGTGGAGCTGCTGAAGTCACATAGCACGAGGTGGCATCTCTTCTCTGTGGCACTGTTCTAAATATGACCTCAGCTGCACAGGTAAGCTGAGGCTGAAGACTCAGAGACAGTATGAGAAGAGAAGTGTGGATGACAATAAAATATATCAATAGTGTGACAGTGTTTGAGAGTTGAAGCAAAGGTCAGTCCACTTCACCCTAGCCCAGATTTTATCTGCTAACTGCATCTGAGCACCAGCTCTATCTCTACCAGGGTTCATAAAGAAGTATGTACTGGGAGTAATGCAAACTGAATTATTTATTTCACTTAATGCAAATGTTCATAAATTGTTTTGGAACTGCGAGAGCATTGGTTCATACTTATTGCCAAAGGTTGAGGTTTGCAGAACACATGATACTCTTCAAGGTCCTCTCATTTACAACGAAGCAAAAGCAAGGATCTGGTGAAACTACATGAGAATTTTGCCCTTTAAATTGGTAGGCCTAGGACTCTTGATGTATAGGTTAATTACTCTAATTGGGCTACTGAAAAATTTTAAACAAGCAAATCACAAATTAATAAATTGAAAACAACACAGTTTTCTCACATGAGATCTTTATATATCCTTTTTTTTCAGGTGTACTGAGCAGTCTTCTATTGTTTTGTTTCCCCCACCTTTCAATAGTGGTTAGTCCATCTATAGTGTGTTCCTGTGTTGGAAGGGAGCATAATTTTGAGACAATTTTGAAAGTGTCTATAAATATGGGCTCTGCTAAAAAATATAGGTGAATAGTATACTGTCAGTCCCCTGTTGTGAACAGAGAGCAAGAAGGCTGATGTATCAAGATAAACTGAGCTGCCTTGAAGAATAACAAGCATATGTGAGTAGATTCCTTTTGCTATACATGACTCACTGCTACAGTGGTTTCGCTTTCATTTATTTAGCTATATTTGCTCTCAAGCACATCTGTGCTGTAGCCATTTTTCACCTCTGTTTATTTGCCAATATAAGGCATATATATGATATTCCTCTTGCTCAAACTGAAAGTAGCACTGAAAATCTTTCTTTCATGTAGTAGAATATACGGAGTGCTTTGAAGGTCCTTCAGTGAGACAGCTGTAGTGATCTAAGACTTCAAGGCACATAGAGCACTCACGGACACAGGTTGAAATTCTGGTCTTGGCCTTGAGCTTTCTTTTACATGTTCTTGCTGGATGTTTTTTTGCTGCCTTCCAGTTTTGAAGTTGCTGATATAAGATGATCACACTTCCTACAGTCTCTCTCTGTAGTGGCAAAAATTGCCAGAATTGCCATAGAGAAAGAAGCGCAGGCTAAACTAAAAAGACCAAAAAGACCCCAACCGACAAACCAAACAAAGCCACCAAACTTTGAGATTCTGATGTTTCCTATAATGGCAGTTGTGGAGCTGGGTCAGGCTTTAAAAAGATCTTTTGGGACCCTTCCAGTTTCACGCAGTGGTCCCTGTGGATCATTGCAGAAGCCAGAGCCGTGGTTGCACATGTTTGCTTTGATCATGGTGTATGTTTATTTTGTCTGCGTTGTTCACGCTCCAGTTCGGCTGGGTATTGCTTCTGCCCTGTGCAGCTGTGCAGTCATGACCAGTTTTGGTTTACTGGGAAGAAAACATGGCTTCTGCTAGCCTCTGGGGCCTCTCCGCTAGCCCACCTGGGAGAAGGGTCACAAGTGGAGGTGAATCCACTGTGAAATTTGAATTATTAAAATCTGGCAGCTGCATGCATCAACATAAAGCAAATGGGAGGTTTAGAAAAGGCTCTTATGTGAACATAAGTGTGATTATTTTTTTCCTTTGGCTTGTAAATAAGCCTGCACATTGCTCTGACTTACAAGACAGCTATTTCTGGTTCTTACTTTTTACATCTCACTATATCTTGTACTTTATTTTACATTTTTTTGAACCTTTAACTTTTTCAAGAATGTAATTAATGTGCAATTTGTATGTCATTATTGATATATTTCAAAGTAAGCTCATTTCTCATCTTCTCATTGCTTCTTTGAATCTTCCTTTTTTTTTTTTTTTTTTTTTTATGGAAAGAGAACATTAGGCCCAGTTCCTAAAGGATGTAACCTAGATACTGAGGACACACATTTATCTGCTGTTTCTCTATTCAAAACTCTAATCCTAAATATAAGCACTCATCTGTTAGTGATTTGCATGCATGAAAGATGGTGGATACATCTGCACAAAGCTCTCTATTTCCCCCCCCTCTTTTTTTCTTTCTCCGCTTGTGTGGGGGAAGAGCTCTGCGATACCAAGTTACCATGGACTGGAAAAGGAATAAAATAATCTGCACTTTTTGTCAGAAAGAACAGTAACAGCTGGATAAAGCTAGATTCATTTATAACAATGACACACTGATTTTATATGCTGATTATAGTACTGAGTTATACTGCTTTATTTCTTCACTTTGGGATTGTTTTTTTGTCGTGGAGAGTAGGTGTTTTTGTGGGTTTCCCTTTCTTAAGACTTGAAAGGGTCAAAAATTGCCAGAAATTAAAGCATTTTTTAAGGCTCAGCTTTTCTAAGAGAAGATTATTTCTTGAAAAGATTCTGGACATATATTTCAGTGGTATGTAGATTTTGATGTAAAGCAGCAGTTTAATTAACTTTTAGACACACCTGAAAGCTGTTGCTTGAGATACTTATTCTGACAACCTCAGCCTCATAGCCTAGATTCGTATTGGTTACTGACAGAAGTTGAAAGAATGGTCTTTTGACTTTGTTGGTGATGAAGGCCTAAGAACCGGTTAAATGCCTTGTGAACTTGATGGTTAAAACTTCTTTAGGTTATATGTTTGGTCTTGTATCAACATACCAAACCTGTGCAAGCCAGGATGCAGGGGACAGATTTCTGTGAGAAAGCATGAGGACTGTCAAATTAATATGGGATTAATTATAGCAGTACTTTATAACAATTAAGCCATAAAATAAGAGAACAAGGCCATCATGAAAGATAACTAATCTGTGATACAGGTAGTGAAGCACCAAAGCCACAGGAGATTTTGATTACTTAACGGAAATCAATTAAACATTTTTTCAAGGATTACTAATGCCATCTTTGGGAAAGCAATCAAAGCACAATACTAAATGAACAGAAGTCAGTTGTGGACAGTGAGCAAGAAAAAGCTATAAATTTTCTCAATAAATTATTTACCCAGCTTTTATACAGTAAGAAAATTATAAGTTTTAAAAGTGTTCTGTGAATTAGCTCAGAGCACCCTGGCATTCTTCAGTCTCATCCCTTTTGGGCTAGAAAAAGAGATCTCTATTCTGCTGCTGTTAGTGATTGCTCTTTTGGCATGGAAAATTTCTTAAAAAGCTTTCAGCTCTGCAGCATGGGGAAGAATCAAATCAAAGTGGGATTTACAAAGTACCTGTTTTATTGAAGCCATTATGACCCTTGTTTCAGTGTCTTAGCTTCTAAAAGAGATGACCTTTGCAAATGAAGAAATAAGGCGTATATACAAGAGAAGAGGTAGTAAACGATTTATGGTGGTGTATGCATTATCAAAGTTTTCAAGGTTTCTTCGTTCATTTTCTTCTTCAGTTTCTCCTTTCAAGGGACAGACAGTTTACATGGAGCTTGGTTTTTGGTTTTAAATTTACTGAAAACTAGAGCTTTCACCACTGCATGGTGAAACACATGTTTGCAATAACGAGGTAACAATATCGAGGCGATGTAAAGTGCTAATAGAGTACTTTGTGCTATTTATTTAATCTACCACACATGCTTGATTTTGTCTGGGCTTTCCTGGATACCATTGAACCAACACATTCAGATGTCAGTGAAAGAATCACTGCAAGGAGGTACCTGACCTCTGCATGACATCTCAGGTCTGAAGTTGTCCCTTCCCAAGGCATAGCTACGGCAGGGTACATGTTCTACTAAGAAGTCATGTGCACACAGAACAACTGATTTTCCTCCCACAACCTTTCTTCATCCCCCACAAGACACAATGGCTATTAATCCTGTCACCCAGAGTGGTAACACTAGTGCTAATAGTTGCTTTGTTCTCCCCACCCTGTGTCAGGCTCCTATCTTGATGTTTTTTCTTTTGTTTTCCATTGAAGAACTAACTTTCTGTCTCTTATCAACCAGGAAACAGAGCCCAGGTAACTGCCCCCAGCCCCTTTTAACTGCTGCAAGCTTCCACCTTTTGACTTTATTGCTACCTTCACCCACACTGTACTAGTCCACTGACAGTGTGGAAATGAAGGGGTTTTTTTCCCCCTTCTATTACCATGTTGTAGAGTTTCAGATCTCATCCTAGGTGGATATAATGAATGGCGGATTGGAAACTGGCTGGAAGACAGAGCACAGAGGGTTGTGATTAGTGACACAAAGTCTAGCTGGAGGCCCGTAACAAGTGGTGTTCCCCAAGGGTTAGTACTGGGTCCAGTCCTGTTCGATATATTCATCAATGACCTGGGTGAACGGATGGAGTGTACCCTCAGCAAGTTTGCTGAAGCCCCAAAACTGGGAGGAGTGGCTGACACACCAGAAGGCTGTGCTGACATTCAGTGGGATCTGGACAAGCTGGAGAGTTGGGCTGAGAGAAACTTAATGAAATTCAACAAGGGCAAGTATAGGGTCCTACACTTAGGGAGGAATAACCCCATGTATCAGTACAGGGGCTGACCTGTTGGAAAGCATATCTGCAGAAAAGACTTTGGAGTTCTGGTGGACAACAGGATGAGCATGAACCAGTAATGTGCCTTTGTGGCCAAGAAGGCCAGTGGCATCCTGGGGTGCATCAAGAAGAGCATGGCAAGCAGGTCAAGGGAGGTTCTTCTCCCCCTCTACTCTGCCCTGGTGAGGCCACATCTGGATCTGGAGTACTGTGTCCAGTTCTGGGCTCCCCTGTTCAGGAAGGACAGGGAACTGCTTGCGAGGGGACAGCAAAGGGCTACTAAGATGTTTAGGGGACTAGAATGTCTCTCTTAAGAGGAAAGGCTGAGGGAGTTTGGTCTTTTTAGTATGGAGAAGAGAAGACTGGGAGGGGGTTCTTATCACTGCTTATAAATACTTAAAGGGTGGGTGTCAGGAGGATGGGACCAGGCTTTTTTCACTGGTGCCCAGTAGCAGCACAAAAGGTAATGGTCACAAACTTGAATATAGGAAGTTCCATCTAAACATGAACAGAAACTTCTTTCCTGTGAGGGTGACAGAATGCTGGAATAGGCTGCCCAGTGAGGTACTGGAGTCTATGTCTCTGGAAGACATTCAAAATCTGCCTGGACATGTTTCTGTATGCCTTTCTCTAGGTGAACATGGCTTGCCAGGTGGTTGGATTAGATGATCTCCAGAGGTCCCTTCCAACCCCTACCAGTCTGTGATACTGTGTAATGTCATATTCCAGCTGTGAATGTATTGTTTGTGTGATGTGGTGCAATTCAAAGCTATATGATAATGGCCTGGAAAGTAGGCAGTGGTACTTTTAACAAGCGGATAGTCCTAAATCTCTCTGTTTGCATTAGTGGAAAGAAGTTATATGAAGCTGATGCGATCTGTTGATGGTTTTTCATTTCATTAAGCCTTTATTCTCATTTGTGGAACTTAATAAACCCACATTAATTTCTGCTTGACCCCATGTGTGGGTGGCTAGGGGAATATAGGAAAATCTATTTGCCCTTTCCTTTTTTTCCCCTTCTTTTCTCCCCCACAGAGCAACACATTGCTCTCTAGCATTTCTACTCCAGAAGAGGAGCAGTCCTCTCCTCTCACCTGTAGTTTCTTGGCCAGTTGATGTGTGTGAGAGTACCCCAATCTATTCACTATTTGCAGTTCCTCCATATGCCAGGATTGTTTTCTACCCGTCTTCGATATAATTTCTCTCAGCATAGGCATATATGAACTCTCTACAGTCTGTGCAGTGACGGTAGATGCTAATTTCTTCACAATAGTGTGCTTTTAAGGGTAATAATTAATTCCAGATAGCTGCTTTGTGGAAAAATCCAAGCTGGAGTCAAGTGGTCCTTACCTTGACATAACTAGGGGAAATTAATATATTGTCTTCTCAACTGCAAGTTGGCATCACTCAGCTATGTTGAGGTGATATCTATAGAGATGGTATTCTTACAGTCTGTTCTAGCTCCATCAGGTTAGTTGTCTTGCTGTCAAATAGCCAATTTTTTTCTGTCAATTTGATTATAAACTCAGTGTACTGACAGTAGATGAACTCTATCAGATGGCGGGAGGGTGGTGAAGGTAGAAGATCATGTTCATAAGAAGGAAGAAGGTGGTATCCTGTTTGATTGTGTTTTGAAGGGTGGGTGGTTTGGTTTTTGTGGGTTTTGTTGTTGTTTGGTTTTTGTTGGGTTTTTTTTCCCTGAGCTGATTCTGGTTTCATGAATGTTTTCCTGAGATTTCTCTTTCCATTGGGAAATCCTGATAGGTGCTGTGCATGGAGGCAGAGCCTACCTGGATGATTTGACTTATGATTCTGGAGAAGTTATGTGCCAAGAATTTGGTTGTAGACATTTGCCTGTCATCTTTATTATCTCATGAAAAGGGTCTAAAAAAAGTCTCCTTTGGTCTGTTTATGTTTAAATTTCTTACACTAAATTTTATCTTTTTTGTGGAAGAAATGCTTTTTTTGTTTGTTTTTGAACAATACCTACGATGGCAACATGCTGATCTCTGGCTAGAACAGTAAGATATTGTGGCAGTACACCTAATGCTTATAAAAATAATAGTGAGATGTAAGGAGACTCTACAGTTCTTTCAAATTCCGGTGTTGCAACATACTGAACAGAAGCAAAAAGCCTGTTTAACTGAACCTTGTAATTCTTCTTAGCATGTGATAAATCATTCTTTTCTTGGATCAACTTCTCATTGTGTTTTAGTTGTTTTGTCTTTTTTTTTTTTTTTAGCTTATACTTCAAATTCAGCAGCAACAAGCAACTGTGATCATAGTTCTCATGATGCTTAGCAAATTTAACAGCAGGATTAATGGTAAGGTCAAGACTGTCTTGTTCCCTATGTATTTTATAGTAGTAGCAGTGACTCATGCTCTAAGGCACTGATGGCATGAGTGCTGTGTACATCTTAAGTAAGATGCTGTGGAGGTTCTTATAAAGTGTGTTTTTTAGCAGGCAAACAAACAAAGGCTGTAATAAAGAACTATTTGTGTGGCTTTAAGGTGAGATTTTTTTGGTTCTTTGGTTTTCTTTCCCCCTGAAACAATATGCACAGTGTCATTCCAGGAATCTTTTATGCAGTTTGGAACTGAGTGTAGCTCTTCACGTCTTTATGTGTGTTTGAATAAAAGACATTTTTTATTTGTTTATGAGGTTCTCTTTTGATCATTTGTGCAATATCGTTCAATTCATATTGGGAAGTTGTGTGATGGTTACTGATTTGAGTGTGTTTAGCTTTTTTCAGTTGGTGCTTGCTGTTTATTTGTGAATGTTCTTTCTTAATTCCTCCTCTCCTTTCACGTTTTGTTTCCTGTACTGAACATGTAACCAATTATGCAGTAAGATTATACCTTTTACAGTAGTTGAGTTATTAAAAAAGAAAGGAGAAAAAATTTTGCAAAGAAACTGTTTCCTCAAGAAGGAATAATGCTATGCAACTGCATTAAACAAAAACCCCAAACCAACCAACCCAAAAAACCCCAAACCAATAAAATTTTCCATATGAAGCAAGTATGAAATGCAAAGATCTGGGTTAGGGGAACATAAAATAAATTGTTTGCATAATGTAATTGCTAATGGTACTTTTTTATTAACACATGAATTCCTTACTGTTTCTACAAAAGATCACAGAAAAGGCATAGAAAAAAAATAACATAAAGCATCTATGGAAATTCTTGCCTAATAGCTGAATGAAGTATCAAAAACCATAATAAAATATGACATTTAAAACCAATTGAAAATAATTCATTTGTAGTTCACTTAACTTCAGTTATATGTTAAGAAGCCATTTTTAGAAAGTCATTCCCATATAACTGCTTTTGCATATTGCAGATTGTTACCTAAGGAACAAACGTGTAAGATTTCTTGCTGATGATCTAACGAATGTGAGTAAGATAGCTGGCAGATGGCTTACAGATATCATTCTGAAATATCTTACACTGACGACTAACTACGGTGTGTATAATTAGCACTCTGCAGATGGTATGCAAAATGATCTGCATAGTACAGAATTTCTTTTCCTTTTTTTTTTTTTCTTGACAGACTATTTTTGAGAGACACTTTTGAAAACACGGCTTGTGGTGCTGCTCAGGATAGACCCAGACGTAGCTAAGATTGTATTCTCCATCTGGTTCTGTGTGTGAACAGCCCTGTAGCTTTGGGGTCCTGGCCCACGTGCAGACTATAAAGTTTTCAGACTTGCAAGGAGAGGAGGTTGAGACAAGGCACAGTGGAATCATTTCACTTTTATTCCTCTGAATTTAGTGAATCATCAGATATTTTTAAGTATGCAATATATTTGCAGTCCAACTATTCCTTCCAACACAAATGATTGTACTTGCACTTTCATAATGAACATTGTGCTGATCCCTGCTGGTGTTTTTTTCACCCAGATGTTGTCAGAGAAGAACTTCAATGACCTCTTACTGTACTGATGTTGCTACTGCCATTTATTTGTATTATCCTACCAGTTAGGAGTCTTCACCGCTGATCAGTTCACATTGTGTTTGGAACTATAGAAACACAAAAACCCCTAATGTTTTTCTTTAAGGAATTTTCTACTCAGTGTAGAGTAGAGGCTGCATATGAGAATTTGCAGCTACCTGAGAGACTGTGATGAAACAGGAAGATGATATTTTGTTATCCTAGCATATGACTTTTTTTTTGTTATATTGCTGCTGAGAAGAATATAAAGTTTATGGGGTAGATGTCATAAAGAACATTGGGAATACAAGTGGAAAGATATTAATTCAAAAACCATGGCACATAAATGATGGCAGGAGAAGTCATAAGCCCCACAGGGACAGGAAGTTGTCTGTCAATAGGTAATGAAAGATTTTAGGGAAGAGGTAATGAAGTACCTTAAAAGAGAAGGAGGAAATTGAGCTTATGACTTTCGTGATAGAGGAGGGAGTCCATAGAAGGTTACAAAGTGAAAAAGCTGGTGTAATTGAAGTGATTGGATAGGAATATGTTCCTGCAGTATCTGGGATGGCTGTGAAGGTACATGCTTTATTTTTCAAAGCCAGAATAAATGATATTACAGTAAGCAAGTTGGAAGTGAGAGTGTGAAAATGAACTTTAGTAGCATGACAGTAGCCAGACAAGAAAGATTATAACTCAAAAAATGATACACAAGGTAGCTCTATGGAATCCTGTTGTGTATACAGAATTCAAGATGAGACAGGGTTCTATCATCCTGAACAGCAATTGAAATGGTGAGTTATAATGATCAATAAAAGGGAAAGGGCCTGTGGAAAAGAAGGGGTCAGGAACTCTTTTTATATTTTCTTTCACTTCAGTTCATGACTAAGAATCACTGACAAGTTGGCCAAGATATGAATTCACCTAGGAGACACAAATGAAGTATACACAGGACCTTGAGGTGATGGCAGGGTGGATATCTGCACTTCTGATCTCATGTTGCCCTGGGGTGTACTGTAGGAGAAGAGCTGACTCCATGGAAAAACAAGGGGGGTTAGATGGATGTGCTCAGGGATAATATGAGAGTAAAGAGAAAAAGAAAATAAAAATCACAGAAACCAGAGAAGCTGATACAATGTTAAAGTACAAGAAAATGGAGTTCACATTATAAAATCAAAATTATTAGGAAGCCATTAGAGATCAGTAAGTACTGAACAACGCATGGAGGCAAGAAAAGCAGCAGCTATGTAAGGAGTTGAGGCTGAGTCATAAAAAAGGGATTCTTGTTAGCTGGTGTCAACAGTGTATTTAAGGACTTCAGTAGTGAAAGAGGAATGTGACAAAAAGAAAGAGTCAATGAAATAATGGGTATGGAAACAGCAAACATGCTTGTAATTTGAGGGGAAAAGTCAACTGGATAGAGAAGTTACAAAGGGGGAAGGACAATAGAGCTGGGTCACTGGGAGAGGAGAGGAGAGGAGAGGAGAGGAGAGGAGAGGAGAGGAGAGGAGAGGAGAGGAGAGGAGAGGAGAGGAGA
>WUAM01000323.1:44590842-44601740 GCA_024336885.1 Actenoides hombroni | reverse complement strand
GGAGAGGAGAGGAGAGGAGAGGAGAGGAGAGGAGAGGAGAGGAGAGGAGAGGAGAGGAGAGGAGAGGAGAGGAAAAAAACCCAAAATTCTGCATCAATTAAAGGAGGGAGAGGAAAGGAAGTAAATGAAGAAGAGAGAGATATGATAATGTAATTTGTCAGTGAACCCTTGAAGTCACTCAGCTTCTGTGCAGAAAATTCTGAGACAGATAAAAAGGGTTTGTAAGTCTTGGTGTTGTGCACAACCTTGATTTTGTGCAGATGGTCATAACAGTGTTTGAGCACTTGATGCTGATTTTTGAAAGGCTCAAACCCAGACCATACAAAAAGTAGTACAGAAAGTCCGGGATCTCAACGCTGGTAAATTCACATTCTTGACATAGGGTTTGACTATATGCAGGCTTTAGGATTTGCTTTCTGCTTCTCTGCACTGGAGCATAATATATGAGAGTGAGTAAGAATTTGTTAAGATAAAATGTAGAAGGAAATCTTAAAGCTATTTACTTTCCTTTCAGTGGAAGGAAATACTCCCATCTGTATTACTTCATAGTTAATGGAAAGTAATTCCTTTGACTTCAGTGGAGCTTTTCCTGATCTGAATGTCTGAGTGAGGGAAGACTCATGCACATACTCCATATTATATACCTGAGAGCCTTGGGATTTCTTTTGCATTGTTACATCTGCTTATCTTTATAGTCGCTTCTTTTCAGTTAGCAAAAGTCACTCCACATGATCCTTTTGTGTCTTCTGATGTCATACCATAAATGTGCAGGTTTTGTTATTTCTTTGTGTATTACTTTATTTTTTTTTAGTGCTTGATTATAATGCCCAAGAACCCCAGTTAGGATGTAAACTCCAAAGGATGAAAGCACAGACTTGAGGACAGTCCCTAAAGAGAAAAAGGGAGAAAATTCTCCTGAAAAATCAGATTCGATAAGACGAGAGATACAGGAATAAAATGATAATTGCCACAGCCCAGGCTGAGAGAGAACTTGGAAGAAGTTTTAATAGGAAATGGCAAAAGACTCTTCAGCCTTAGAAACCAAAAAGAGCAATAACTGAAGAATGGATCACTGTTTGACAAGGAAGAGAGTAGCATAATCCAAGCATAGCTTGAACAGAATGGTTTGTGCAGGGATTTAGCAGGCCTCGGATGTTGACCATTAGAGCGAAGGCAAGATGGCTAGCAGCTGTGAGGTTATGGAAATAGAAATTATCACTTTCTAGATGAGAACCCAAAAGGCTTAATCCTTTCAAGTCAAGAGACCAGCTAATTTCCATCCCACAATGCTGAAAGAGCCGGCAAATGAAATTTCAGGACTTCTGCTGAATATTTTTAATAAACCTCAGGAGAGAAAGGATATGACTACAGAATAGCAAATGCAGGGCATTTTTTTAAGAAGGGAGAGAAGAAATGATGTGGGAAAGGAGAGGCCATTAATCTCACCTGAGCTGCATGCATAGCTTAGAACAAAGTCTGAAGGAAGGACTAATTAAGACACATGAGAAAATGGGCAATGGGATAAAGAGCAACCTGGCTTTACCACAAGTAAGTTAAAGAACAGGCAGGAACCTGCCTTCTTTTGTCTTAAAGAAAAGCATTCAAAAATTTGAAAGAGTGTTTCTAACCCTTCTAAGCACCTACTCTCGGGAGAAGATGCTTAATTATGGTACCTTACTGGCTCAGACTTTACAGTGGTTGGGCTCAGCATTTCCCTCCAGACTTCTCTAAAGTTTCCTGCTGAATAAACTGTTTTTCAGTAGTCATTTAAAACATAGCTATGGTCTCTTCCTTGTGTACCAGACACCAAAAGTTAGTTGCAATACTGAGGCTTACTATGATATTGCAACATTTTACATGACTGTTTCTGAAGTATTTTATTTTTAACATTGATAATTTCTTTGTGTGTCTTCAGTTAAGTGTCCTCATTTAGGAACAAGGACAGTGTGTACTGAACCAGCCAGAATATCAATAAGAAATTTAGTGGGGTTTAATTTTGTTTCAAAAGAAACCCACAATATTCAACATCTTTCAAATGATTTTTAGGAGCAGCCTACAGTCTACATTGTTATGAACAATCAGTCAATCACATAAGCAAAGAAAAGAGACCATTTTTTTCTGTGAATGTTTTGCATTCAGTTGTAGTATCTTAGAATATGTTCATATTAGGGCTATTCTTAACGATTCTTGTGTGGTGCAGAGAGGTGTATCTGGATAACTTTCTACAGCTGATCAGCTGGAAAACAGCTTCGTGGAGAAGGACCTGGGAGTCCTGGTGGGCAGCAACTTAACCATGAGCCATCAGTGTGGTCTTGTGGCCAAGAAGACCAATGTCATCCTGGGGTGAGTTAAGAAGAGTGTGGTGAGCAGCTGGAGGGAGGTTCTCCTCCCCCTCTATTCTGCCCTAGTGAGGCCACATTTGAAGTAATGTGTCCAGTTCTGGGCTCCTCAGTTCAAGAGAGACAAGGAACTACTGGAGAGAGGCCAACAGAGGGCTATGAAAATTATTAGGGGGCTGCAGCATCTCTTGTACAAGGAATGGCTGCAAGACCTGGGGCCATTTAGCCTGGACAAGACTGGAATGGGATTAGAACAAGTTTATAAATATCTAAAGGGCTGGTGTCAAGAGGATGGGTCCAGTCTCTTTTCAGTGGTGGCCAGTGACAGGACAAGGGCCAATGGACACAAACTAGAACAAAAGAAGTTCCACCTCAACATCAGGAAAAACTTCTTTACTGTGAGGGTGATGGAGCACTGGAACAGGCTGCCCAGAGAGGCTGTGGAGTCTCTTTCTCTGGAGACTTTCAAAACCTGCCAGGACATGGTCCTGTGCAATCTAATCTAACCTGCTTTATCAGAGGGGTTTGGACTAGCTGAACCCCAGAGGTTCCTTCCAACCCCTACAGTTCTGTGATTAGGAAAATTTGGATTGTGTTAGATTAAGTGCTCTCTCAGCCAGCTTCCACTCTCTAGTTCAGCTCAGGTATTTCTACAGCACACGGTGATCTGCATTACTGACATGTGCAGTATCAATTTGCAGCCTTAGCTGAAGCATGGGTGATTCTACTGGATGTCATGCTGAATCCTACTCAACTTCTCTGTTTCTTTAAATTGTTAGATCTGTGTGCAACAGTAACCATATATACTGACAGAGATATGCAAAGTAAAGAAACAAAATGCTTCTTGAAAATTGCTGTAATCAGCAATATATGATTAAAATGTGTTTCCTTTAAATGTTTATACTTTATGCTCTGTATATAAATGTTCTTCATATATTTTGAGCTGCTTAGGGTATTGCTTTATCAGAGTACTTTAATTGTGAGATCCTCACAGCCTTTAAAGTTTTTGGTTCTGAAGACATTCGCAGTTAGCTGCAAGTTATCTTACAGACTGCCAAGAAACAGGAACGGTGTTGTCACTTGTAGGTAGGGGAAAATAGTGGTGACCTTTGTCTGCTGCCAGACTTTCAGAAGGATTAGCATGTGATTCTCATATGTGTTAGGTAGGCCTGGCTTTCATATCTAACGCCTGCTCTCTGGAGATGACACCAAGGAACAGGACCGGTACAGCCCCAAAGCCATGCTAAGCCAAAGAACTATGAGTCTGTCATTCAAAAAAGCTTGCAATGAAAGAGAGAAGAACTTGGAGAAAGCACTATCTTGTTCTTGGTAGAAGGATACAAGTGTAGCAATTAAGCGGTATTTCAAGTTCCTGATTGTGGTAGAATCTAGAAATAGTCAGAAAAATTGTAATCTACTTGAATCTCAGGCCATGCAATTACATGTCGTGAGGTGATTTTTCCTGTTTTGTTTTTTTTTAATTTCAGTCAGCTGTTAGTAAATGTCTTTATTTTATATTGTCCCTTACAGTCTGCTGAAGCAAACATATTTCTGCATTTCCTGAACTCAGATTTTGAGTTCTGTTTGTCTTGCTGTCTTCTGTATGTTTCTTTTTTTCAAATGCCTGCAGCAAACAAAGAATTTTCCCAATTTTAGCCTTTAATAATTTCTGTCCATTGTACGTTCTAGTTACATTTATCCTGTCTTTTAGTCTCTCTGCTCTTACAGACCTCTTTCTGATTTTCTGAAGATTAAATTTAGCTGATGAAGACAAAAAAATAGAAAACAAATAAGAGAAATAGGATACATCCTTAACACCCCCCCCCCCAAATATATAAGCAGACAGAATGCATACCACTGAAAGTGTGTTAGAGCATGAGAAAATAGTTATTTTCCATACCTAGCACAGCTGACCATGTGCTTCTAAATATTCATCTGATAGGGCAGTATTTCTTTGTGTGTAACTGAGGAGGACACATAAAGAAGAGGGAAGAAAGGATATGAGGAAGCACAGAAAAGCAGTATATCTCTAGACTGCTGCAGGTGTATTAACTGCTTGGGTTTTGGGAATGATGTGGCAGTGCATCAATGTTCCCTTTTTATCTTTAGGTGGGCATATTTAGAAAAGTTGCTTCCTGGGAGAGTTTGTACATTCCAAAGTGCCTAGGCTAAGGAAATGTATTTACCTTGATTTATCTTTTTTATTTTTTGTTTGTTCGGGGGTTTTTTGGTTGAGTTTTTGGGGGGAGTGGGGTCATTATTAAGGTTTAATCATGTTAACCTCAGAAGTCAATTTCAACACTTTAATTAAATTTATGTACTATATATGAAGATTTCTGTGACTGATTTAAGTTTGAGGTCACTATTTGCTTGTCACCTTCATTTTTACAATTCTCTTATTCAGACTAGACAGTCTTTTGATGTTTTCTGAAACATACTGAGACTTGAGTAGTGAAAACTTGTGAGTCAATTCTCATGAATTTTGGAGATGTTCAGGTATGAGCCAAATCTTTCCTTGAGCTAAATTCTGACTGGATTTTAAGAAAAAAAAAAAAAAGTAGCTAATGATCTCTGTTAAGACATCCAATGCTTACGACGATTGGCAGTAAAATTTAAAACACATTATGTACTAATTGGGTAACCTAAATGCCGATAATCTGGATATTGCCAGGTGGCTTTTAAATTCATCCTGACTTTAGAGTATTACTGATTCCAGCAATGTGTAAATAGCAATGTTTAAAATATTTAAGGTGGAAAAGGGGATGAGGAGACATTACTATCTTTTGTGGTAGGTTGGCCCTGGCCAGCAGCTACTTACCCACAGGTTTGATTGCTCACTTCACTTCCTCTCCACCCCTGCAGGATATGGGAGAGAATAGGAAGATCAAAAGTGAGAAAGCTCATTTTTCAAGACAAAGACAGCTTAATAGGTGAAGGAAAGAGGGAGTAACCCAAGAACTGATGCAAGCCCAAGCACCCAACGCCTATGGGGCACCCATTGTCAAGGGCAACCTTAAGAAGCAGATAATTTGTGAAGTACCCATCTCTAATTTGTCTCTTCAAGAATCCTCCTATTGTGTCAGGAAAATACAGGCTAGATTTCTGAACCCAGTGAGTAATAAGAATGTCCTTGTATGCTTGGTTTTTATATTGTGACTTGTCTGGATCTCTTGACTTGATGCATCTTTGTAACTTACTTTATTGAGGGTTTCAGATGTGTCCATTTAGAACATTCAATCCCTCTCAACAAATCATGCTCTGATTCACTTCATGATGAATTTACTTCTAATTACCATTTAACTTTGAAATGGTAACTCTCTGTTCTGCTGTGAGGAAACTGGAAGATTGAGGCCTTTAGTTTCAAATCAGTCCAAAGCTCCATGAACCCCTGCTTAAGATATGTGCGTATGTATCACACAAATTCATTTGTTTAATATTCTGGGTTTGTAACTGGGCATTAGCTTAATATCCAGCATGACTTTATAGAAGACCATCACCTGTAAAAATAAAGGGTCATTGAAGTAATCAATTTAGTTAGATCACAATACAGTACTAAATTGATTTTTATTGAATTACAGCTTTGCATACAGTCTACAAACTAAAGAAGTTTATCTATGGAAAAGAGAAGTATAAACTAAAACAGGGAAAAATAAAGATGGCTAATGAGTGAAGCATGTTGATGTTTTTGTTTCATAGGGATGATAAATTACTGCTATAAATGTATGAAAAATGCAGAGGTTTTTCATACAGTAACTCAACTTATGTATTCTGGTTTTGCTGTGAGGCGATTTAATAGTATTTTTCTTTAGCTATTCAAAGAAAAACAAAAGAAAACAAAAAAAGAAATCTGATTTCCTAATTTCATGAACACTGGGAATGCAGAGCAGCTTTTACTATATGACAAGTAAAGTTTTCTTGTTAACACTTGGAAGAAAGTTTTCTACTAAATTACTAATTTCTCTTCAGACCCGTGTGTTGACTTAGTGGTAAATTTCACTTAAAATAATCATTGGCGTAATATGGTCCATGCCAAGAAGTGTACAAAAGACAAAGCACCCAAACAAATGGTTTTAACCATTTCCAGTGGATGTGAGAAAGGAATGGTATAGATTCAGTTTGGGCTAGGAGCAAACATGATTAAAATTGATGAGGTTAGAACTGGGATTAATATATCTAATTAGTGATAAACTATTTTCTTGAAACCCAAGGATCATGCCATGACAAAAACTCGAATTTTTAATTTTATTTGTCTCTAATTTACAAGGATGAAACTCAGTTTTGTCTTATAGTTGTAACTGTGCTGTAGCTGGATATTGGGGATGTACCTGTGTGCACACCTAGTGCACTTATTAATTCCCTGGGCGGTCCAGGATCTCACTGATGTGTCTGCCTAGGTGTGGTGATCAACTGGTTTGAGACAAGGGATCAACTTGAGACAAGGTGATTTCTGAATTGTATCCACCTTCTTAGCAAGCTGTTTATTTGTTACAACAGCTTTACAGGAAAGAATTTAAGAAATTCTTGGAGGATCCCCCAGGCAGTCCCTGCTGAGCCTGGATCAATTTATGTGTCGCAGTGTGCTGATGTTAATCAATGTCAGAGCTGAGTGGAGAACCTGGCCATACTAGAGAGTCCAGATGGTTTCTACTGCAGAATTGACCCAACTGTACATAGATAAGACACTTGTAAATAGTCAGTATAAACTGTTCTTGCAAATGCAGAAATAGTCACGTAGGACAGTCTTTTTGTACATAGCTAAGATAGACAGGAGATGCTTTGTGTGTAGGGTCAGATAGTAAATAGTGATGTGTCATGCATGGGCTGGAGCAGTCAAGTACAACCAGGCCAGTTGGCTGTAAGACACCAGCTGAAGAGAAGTTCGGGGAGTTTTCCCCAATTCATCAGAAGCCACTGCTGAAAGGACATTTGTGAATAAATCTCACTGTCAGTTGGAGAGCAATTGACCCTTCCTATTCAAGAGATTTGATATCCCATGTAAGCATTACTCTGTGCAAAATTTTCAATAAGGTAGGTTGGGGTTTTTTTAACACTCTTGTCTG
This sequence comes from Actenoides hombroni, assembly GCA_024336885.1. Lineage (NCBI taxonomy): Eukaryota > Metazoa > Chordata > Aves > Coraciiformes > Alcedinidae > Actenoides > Actenoides hombroni. The sequence continues at coordinate 44,594,341 of WUAM01000323.1, read as the reverse complement.
TGACTGCCTATATGACAATACTGATAGGTATTGCATCATAATCCATCACAATGAAGTGAGAGATTTTTGCTAAGATACTGACTCCTATATGGCTGTAGAAATATTTATTCATGATAGCATTGACTGCTTGATTAGCTGCAAGCCTAGCATCAGTGGAAGAATGATCGATATTTGCTGGATCCTCAGGGTCCCAATGGCTACTCTGAAACCAAATCACCTAATAGAATTTGCTGAATAAAAGTTACATTATTTCATTCTGAAAATCTTATTTCACCATCCTTCAGGTTTTCTAGTGAGTAACAGGGTTTGTTATTAGCAGGTAAAGCCCTCAGAGAATGGTGATTAATCTTTGAATGCCAACCACCTTCAAAATGTGGGTGATGGATAGCTGGATAAACTGTGTCAAGGAGGCCTGTTTGTTACTGGAGTCATTCCACAAACGAAGCCAAAAAGGCATTAGAAAGATGTTAAACAACAACAGAAAGTGGATGGTAGAGCTAAAGGAATATAAATCCAGAACAGATCCATGCCGTTACAAAACTAATCAAATAAGTTGACCTAAATTCTTTCTAATACTAGCTTCATGAGGAATAACAGAGAGAACGATTGCTTATTCATAGACGTTGATTTGATTGAGTTACTATTAATGACACCTGAGGGGGAGGATTTTATTACTGAAGTAAAAATAATAATCAGGAAGTATTGAGTGAGGAAAATTGGAGAGGAAGTGTCAAATTGCAGTAAAAATGGCATATCCTGTTGCCGAATGACTGGTACCTCAGAGACAAGTCATGTTCAACGCTTGCCGGTTTCTCGAAGCTGAAACTGTTATTAGCCATACGGACTGAATTTGGGCAGAAAAATTGGAATGATAATTGGGAACTAGTTAGGAATATTTTAGTAAATGGCTACAAATCACTGATCTAATCCATGATCAAGATACTGAGCATGAAGAAGTGCTCATGATAAAGAAAAATGATGTGCTAGACAGCAAATGAAAGCAAGCTTAATGTCTTGTTTCCCTGACCAATGAACAGGTATTAGCTATTTTAAATCAATCTGTGCCTCACTTAGTTCACTTCAGGCTTACATAATTTAAGAAGTTCAGTTAAACATAACTAACTTCCTGAGCACACTGCTAATACATTAGCACTCTTTAGGGGACAGCAGGGGCCTAAAAGAATGTAAGTGAAAACTTGAGCCACACTCCCTCATTCCAGTTCTTATGGGCTTACACAGCATTATGTGCATGGATGCTGTGATTTACTGAGTCTATGTTCAAATGGATACTGGAGTCTCATCTCTTACAGAGAGAAGAGGGGGGGCAGGTCAGAAGGTTCTTCAGCAGCAACTGTTGGAAAATATTCTGCATGTACAGATCTAAATAATTTGCAAAGACTCTTCCTGGGTCATTGATGTTGGTTTTTCAGGAAGTTCACAAAATCACAACAAACCTTCCTGAAAGAAAAGTTTGCAGTGTTTAAATACGCTGAAAGAGACCATTCTTGGTAGTTCTTGGCCTATCAGTCTGGCATCAGGCCCTGACAAAATAGTGCTAGACAGTATATACCTTTATAGAAATGCCTGTAACTATTGAATCTAAAGGAGAGATAATTTAATGGCAATATAATTAAACTTTAATAAGATACTGCATTAATACTGCACAACTTTATGATTAGGAATAAAAATGACACAAAATCAAATTGTTATACAATATATGGATGAAAAACAGCTAAGTGGTATGTCTCAAGCCTGAACTGTAAACAGGAAGAAATTATTCCTGTCTGAAATCTTTCCAATTTCTTTGTCTCTTTCTAGAATTGCTTAACAAGACATGTAGCATGGGTGAAGTTTCAAGTGATGCAAGTGTTGGGAATACAGCAGTTGCTGGAAGAGAGAAGACACATGATGTGGAATGACCTGAATTGGTTTGGTATACTGAAAAGAGAAAAAAAACCTGCCTTTTAGTTTGAAATTCTTCCTGTGGAGGTAATGACAGTAAGGATGGAGAACTGTCTTCTGGCGAGTGATATATGAAAAGTCTTGAAACTCCCGTGGATTATCACCCAGGTGTGAAATGGGTATAATGTTGTGACCATAAGACTTCAGCTGTACACATAGGGAATTATCAAACATCTGGGGTACAAAAGGTACCAAATCTGTACGTTTGGTACATATGGTTACCAGTGGTCTAGAGAGTAAATGAATACTAACCCATTCCAGTCCTGACCTGAAAACCACTTCCTCTTGGCTGACTGATTTACTACATTTAATAGTGCCACCACGGTGCCATTAAAAGTTCTCAACACTGTCAACCTCTGGGAGATACAGATGCAGAATACAACAGATGATATACATATAAAGATATAAAGGCAGGTATGAGAATAACAGTCAGGAGGCTGGAAGTAAAGGGTGACACATTCAGAGGTGAAACAAAACATACGGACAAAGAGGATAATTAACTTAGCATGACAAGTATGGTGCTTGTCTGTCCACCTTCAGGGACTTTGAAAGTGAAGAATGGATTTCCTCCTGAGAGTGCAGATACTAGTCCAAACAGGAACATTTCAACAGAGTCCCATGGCTTAGCTTATATATAAAGGCAGTCACAAACTATTGCAGTCCCTTCTGGCTTCACGGTCTGGGTTAAGAATCTCACAAGTAAAAAATCTAAAAAAATGAAAATCATCATACTGTTGTATTGACTTGTACAATAACAGAGTTGGGATCAAACACACCTTACTGAGTTTCCCAGTAAGCTAAGTTAGTTGTAGCTTATCAGAAAACATTCAAAATGCTCTGCATGTGAAAAAGAAAGCTTCTGGTTCTTGATTAATCTCAGAAATTTCAACAGTGGTGTCCTGGTCTGAGTTAGAACAGAATTAATTCTGTTCAGTGATTTTACTTTTCAGCTCCATCTCTTCTAACCAACTGCACTGTCTGAAGTTAATAGTGTATTTTGGCAGACTGTGTCTCCTTCTAGCAGTGATAATGCTTGATTATTAGTTACTATCAAGGGCTGGTGTGCAGACCAAGGTCACTGCTAAATTTTGTGTACCATATTGCGGGTGCAGAAAGTAAAAGGCTGCACCTGCAGGGAGGAGCGGACAGGACAGGTGACCCTAAACTAACCAACAAGGGATTCCATCCCATATATGTCATATTTGGTATAAAGCTGAAGGATCATGAGGGTCAAGCTCTTCTTCCATAGCTGGCATCCAAGGAGGACTCTGTCCATTCTGCCTTTGATTGCAATCCATGTGTTTCTAAATCCAGTTCCATAATCAAGCTTCTGAATCTGGTTCCCATTTGCCACTGAGTCCCATCTGTGACTTTCCCAGTGCCAGCTCCAAAGCATCAGTGGTGATGGTGATGTAATTGCCATCGGGGGGGGGTTCAGTTCAATACTGGTTTAATATATATTTGTATATATTTCATTTTATTATTATTATTAATAATAATTTTCATTAAAGCTGGTTTTAGTTTTCTAATCCATAAG
>WUAM01000323.1:44555751-44588334 GCA_024336885.1 Actenoides hombroni | reverse complement strand
AAAGGAATAGATGGATTTGAAATTTTTTACTGGTAAATTTCAAACATGTACATACAAACCCTGGAAGGCTGGTAAATTAAGTTAGAATATTATAAAAATTGTGAAGCCTGTTTTCTTACCTTCTCTTCCACCCCTGGTCCATTATTTTAAGTTTAAAACGTCATCAGGAATATTACCCATCCACGCTAAGCATGGGAACAAGGCTAAACATGGGAAGTAAAATTACTTTTTATTTCCAATTTATCTTTAATATATATATTGCGATGTTAGGGGGAAACCAGTATATTAGTTTTCTGCAGCATTTCATCTTGCACTACTCTTTAGGCTCAATTTACTGAATCCTACTTTGATGAAGTTATGTAAAATGTGTTGATACTCAACCTTACAGGAATTGTATTTCAAGCTTAAAGGAAGCAGTTTTCTCTTTTATATGGGTGCAAAATGTAAGATGTTCACAAAGCTCTAGAAAGAATTTAAAGAGAAGGAGTTACTTTCATTTGAAAAATAAAATGGTTGCCACGTAATTTTTCTTCCCTTTCCTTTGCTCTCTGCTATTTAAAGTCTCCATGTATTGTTGGACAAAAATGTTAGATGAGTTTATTGTCAGTGTATACAGCTTTCCCCAAAGTATTATAAGAAACCAAATCACCTGCAATGTTTGCAAGCAATTTAGTGTTGCTGTGTGTGTATTCAGTGTCTTACAAAATGCAGTTAATTGTTTTAATCGTTTATTTAGCAGTATCTGATTAAACATGCAGACGTATCACCCTAATTAAGCTAGTTCTGCGCTGAACTTGACATACATCAGCTCAGATGTTGAGGTCTAATCACTGGTGGTTGTAAGCACTAGTTGCACCTGGTGAAAGAAATGGTTTAATATTTTACAGAAGCTTGAAGCTTTGGGAGGGGGAGCTTTTACCAGGCTCATAGCAAACTATCACCTTGGCATTAAATGGTGCGAACAGCAGCTTATAATTCCTTTACAGAACTCTAAAACTAAGAATAAGAATGCTTATTCTTTTTTCCTTTTTTTTTTTTCCTTCTTTCTTTCTTCTTCCTTCTTTAACTGACGTGCAAAATTTTATTAAGAGACTCTTTGTCCTGAAGATCGTACCTTTGAAGTATACAAGACAGGCAAAGTGTAGCAAAGGGCAAGAACTGTTATAACTAATTTACAGGAAAGTGAAGCTCAAAGACATTAACTTTTTCCAAGATCAGACAAGCAGCTAGGACTGTGAATCAAGGTATGGACCTTAAGGGCAAGATGTTCCTTTTGGATTTGTTTCCTTAAATATTGGAAGGAAAATGTTTGTGATCTTCAGATCTGACAGAGGAGAGATAGTTCTTCTCCCTTTGCAAATCTCCATGGAAACTCATGACACAGGTTGAAATGGAGACTGCAAAGCAAAAGTAGTGCAGCTCTGGGCTGTTCAACTGTAGCAAAAGAATTCCTGTGTAGTAACATCTCCTTAGAAGAGGATTAGGAACTGTGAATAAAGGAAGTGCCTTTTTCAAGACTGAAGCCAGAACTTTCATTGTTAGTGAAATGTTGTAGCAGCACAGCACCTCTGTTGGTGGGTTATCAGATTTTAAAGGCTGAAAAGTAGGCCAAATTGAGGAGATAAATCACTGTCAGAGTAAACCAAATTTGCTTACTGTGATTGTGCATGCATAATTTATTCTGTATTTTTCTGGATGACCAGCAACCAGAAAAAAACAGTGGAAGTCTTGGCTAAGACTTCTCAAATGAGTACAGCATTTGCTACATGGAATGAGGGTTTTGAGTTACAAGGGTTGTCTGTCAAACCTTCAAATTTCTTCTGTAGTTCTGGGGCATCAAGGATGAACTCGGCATATTCTGAGTGCACTGCCACGAAGCAGAAATTTTTAGTTTTCATATGTCTAAGATTTCAAGGTAGCATTAGGCATTGTGGTCATTTTATGCAAAAGTAAATACTTTAGAGACTGATGTTGCTTCTCTCTGTTCATACACATCCTAATTTAAATCATAATTTTTATGTCCTAAGAAATAGAGAATTGAGCCTTCTCTCTTCTAAACTGAGTGTGGAAATTTCATTTGTTTTGAGTTTATGGTGCTGCTTTGTCAGTTTTACCAAGACTCAAACATATACATATAGTTTACATATTGAAACTGTTATTTATCTTAATTGTTATGCTATTACCCTTCTATTCTGACCATAAAATAAAGGCTAATAAAGTTTTCCTTTAATTATGTTTTGATTTAATGTTTTGTAGCTCATTTAAGACATGCAGATTTGTTATTTTCTTATGTTTATTTTTTCTATAAACTTACAGTTATGTTCCTTTACTGAGAAACAATATTAACTGTAAGTACCAATTTACTTTCTGATGTGCACCTTTGTATTTTAAGTTATGCTTAAGAGTGCTCAGAGTAGCAGTTCTGAATTCACCCTCAAAGATACAACTGATAACTGTGCAGTGGTCCTGATTCTGAAGTTATCTCTGTGTTATGTGCTTAATATTCCTGCATTTAAAATTCATACCTTCAAGTGTTTTTTGAAAGAATGGTGTCTTTGTACATGCCAAAGTGTGCACAAAGTGATAATGAACATGTAATCACTCTAGAAAGCTTAGAAATCACTCTCATTGCAGGAAACTATTTAAAAACATTTTAAGTCCTCTATAAATTACCCTAAATTAATGAGACATTCACTGAAGTAGAACTGACATCCTTACTAATGGTAAATGGGATCGCGAATGTTAGTCTTACACAATGAATAAGAAAGCTGCCCATTATAGTTTAAGAATATGGGACAGGGAAGTCTCCTGATAATACATTCACAGGCAGAGGAAGTGTGTAAAACTTATTAGTTGACTGTCCCAACCAGGAGGTTGCCATGTGTAGTGATGACAGGGCCACTATACCCAGCTAACACACCAGTTAGACTTAAATGGGGCATCACTCCCTGCAATCTTCAAGGCATGATCCACCTAGGGAAACTCCTTTGAATTTTAAACGAGTAATCAATAGCCTTCCTTTCTTCTTTTAGGCACAGGGAGGGTGCAGTCAGGGAAAGGACCCTTCTACAGAGAGCAAGTGAGTGCAGGAGCTAAATAAGTGGCCTGAAATGTCTGCTTTGAAAAACTCATCTCCATCAGCTGTATGGTGAGCCCAGGAAGAGCAGGTCTTGAGCTGGGCAGCTGAAGTGCAGTGTTGAAATACTCTGCTGAATCCCTTGGCTAAAGGTAGAATTTCCATTGAAACATCCCAGTGAGAGAACAAAATCTTTCAAGTGACTTTACTCCTTCAGGTGAGCCCATAGGTCTTGTTACAGCAGGAAGCTACAGGCTTCTGTCTCTGGCAAGAAACTGCTCCAAGCTGCTGTGTTTGTGTTGGGGTCCTCCCAGACTATGAGGGAGATAAAACCTGTGAGCCCAGCTAAGCATGCCTGACCCAGCATCTGGAGGACTTGAAGTCTCTCACTCAGTCTGCTGTCACTTAGGAAATGACTGAGTTATTGCACAGAACATCTTGAAAATTGACCTTTTATACAGGAAAGGTTTATTTCAGAAGTCAAAAAATGTGAAATTTTAAGGTGGAAATTGTGTTTCTGCTTTTCTTAGGAATGCTTTTAGGAACACAGCATTACTAAGTGAGAAATGGAGTCAGGAAAAAGCTGAATCTTGACTCTTCTTAATGGCCAAACCTGTGGATATTTGCCAGGAAAAAAAAAGTGCTTTCCAGCGTATACATAAACTCTCCTGTTTTCTCTCACTGGTTTTCCTATCTCTTGAGATGTATTATTCTATGGTTACTCATTTCCAACAGAGAAGACTCTATCTGAAGCAGCTTCTTCTTTTACTCCATGGACTCCATGACCTCCCCTTCTTCCCTTCCTTGCCCCCCCCCCCCCCCCCCTCCTCTTTTCCGCCTCCTTCGCCTTGGTTTGCGCGGGATGGGCGCTGCTTGTTTTTCCCCTTTTGTGGATGTTCCCACATGGAGACCCTCTCCCGAGCCCTGTTCCTCTTTTTTCCCTCGTCCTCCGCGCCCCCCCCCCCCTCCCCCCCCGCCCCCCCCCCCCCCCCCCCGCCTTTTGTCTTTACAGATGTGTTATGTTGGTTTTGGCTGGCATTGCTGCTGTTGATATTTCTCTTTATGGGAAATTTCTTTGGCTTTTTTCCTGTCTCACTTTGTTTTTGTGGTAACTTGCCCAGAGTGGGAGTTGGAACAAATTCATTTTCCTGAAATGTAGTGTTGGGAGGGCCGTATCAGAAGATGAGAGAGAATATGAGAGGATCTCTATTACTGTGTTTATAGCTACCTGTCGCTATTGATCATTAACTAATCTTGCTGGAAGTATGGCTTAAATTTTCTTTTTTCAATGTGGACTAAGCAGTGTTGCCAACACACATTTTTCTCTGTCAGACATTACAGTAAGTATGTGGCACACGAAAGTTTGAAAGCCATCTCCTTAGATTGCTGTTTAAAAAAGGACTTCTGAATGACTCAGTGGGAGATTTCATGCTTACTGGCATTGAAAAATTGGAATTCAACACTTTCAGCTGATGTAGAAAGGCTGTATAAAGGTTATAAAATAGACAAAAGAATTTAGCTGTTTGAAAGTAAAAAAACAAAACCAAAAACAAACAATCAAGAGTGGTGGGGAAGGAGAGATGCTTGCTTTTGAAAACACTTGAATTGCAGTTCACATTTAGCATACAATGCATTGTTAAAACAACCACCCCTCCCACCTCCCAACTGAAAAACACCTTGTCTCTACCTGGGTCGGGGTAACACTGAAGGCCAGGCAGTTGGATATTTTCTGAAGTCAGCAGCACCCATGGCTTTTCTACCAACCTGCACTAAGGACCTACACATACTGATGGAAAACAGGTGAAAATTAATTCAGAAGAGACAGGCAAGTGCCTGGAGTGACTGAGATTCGGGAGTGGAGCTTGAGCAGGGTATATAAAATGTCTAAAAGCAAAGGGCAACATCTTCAAATCAGTGGGAGGAATAGTGTGTGTCCATGTTTTGCCAGGGATAGCTGTGGGACTTTCTGTGCTCTGAATGTCTCTTCTGGTTTGGATCAATGGGACACATGTCTGTTTCTAAGGCCAGAGTCTAGCGCTCAATGTAGGAAAAATAGGCAGCAAATGACCAGAGGTGGCAAAATGTCTGTGATCTTGCTGCTTAGCCAGACATTTGTCTCCAGTAGAGCAAGGCAGCCATCTGGCTGCTTCAACAAAGAGAGGGAGAGCTGTACTGTGGGTGGGTGGCTGGCTCACAAGAGGTTGCCAACTGTTACTCCCTTTGTTCACGTGCCTTTGGCTGGCTGCATCTCTGTCCCACTCTGCCTTTCCCCCTGTTTCTCTCTGTGCTGTGAGAGTAGACCCTTTGTGTAAGGCAGGTTCCCCATCTGTCATCTTCAGCTACAAGGCTCATCCAGGACTGGGCACATTAGAAGGTATTTGGTCCCCTTTGAACTAGCAGATGCCCTGAAAAACTGCTACAGGGAAATACTGTCTGAGCATAGTTTGAGGAAGTTTAGTGGCCTTAGTTGTAGAACTGTCTACCACAACCCTCAACGGGAACTGAAAGGTGTTACTGGGACATGATTTATCACTGGAAGGGAGAGCTGACATCTCAGGTGCTGGGGTGTTTGCAGCTAGTTGGTTTGCATTGATTTATCAAGATTTTTTTTTTTTTTTCAGTTTCTCTGGTTGTATTACAAAAGTATTACAAAGCTGAGTTATGACACATAAAGTGCTGTAAGAAACATGGGAAGGAAAAGGTACTTCATCCAAGGGAAAGCAGCGTGGGAGGAACTTCATCCCCAAGAGCTGTGGGAGCAAGAGGTTGCAGTGCTGACACCTCTTGCCATCAGATGTTGGTCTTGCAGCTTGCAGCAGGCTCCAGACAGTGCAGCTGTCTCTTTTTATGGTGCTGCAGTTCATGTGTGAAAATCACAGTAAATCCCTGGTCCCTCCTCATTTTCCCCCTGCAGTTAGGGTTTTATGTGCTTGTTTTCTGTGGGGTCGCTGACATGTGTTGCTGTGAGGCTCAGTGACGAGAGGCTGAAGGCATCAAGTACGTGTGCAGGAGACATACCTGCCCTTCAAGGGTTCCTGGAGAAGGAGCTGTCCTGTCTGCTCTGCTCTCTCTGTACACAAAATCAAGTAAGGGGCTTTGGTGACACTGGTAGTCTCCCAGTAGTGAAATGAGAATTATTTAGCAAATAACGCTAAATGCTACTTCAGTAGTAGCATTTCAAAAGGTTGATGAATGTTCTCCACTCAAAATCAGTTGGTTAATTCAGATGTCTGCCACTCCTGCATGTTCCTCAGCTGGTATTTAGGTGTGATGTGCATATGCAGCACCTGTGATCCAGCTGAGAAATGCCAGGTTCCAAAACAAATGCCCCATACAGCTGAAAACTATCCTGAGTCAAAGAGGCATGCTTCTTTTAGGTCTTTCATGTTTCCATGTTTCTCTTATTTTGTCTTTCTTTCTAATTTTTTTTCTCTCTCTCTCTTTTTTTTTTTTTTTTTTAAAGGTTTTAGATTTGGTTGATTTTGCTGAACTGGAATGTTCCAACTTCCTTCTGATAAATGGGAATTAATGTATACAGTACAAAGAGAGTACAAAGGAATGTTAGCAATCTTTCCAGAGCTACCTCAGTGCAGGGCAGCATATGTAAGAAAAATGCAAGTTAAAGATTAGATTATATATTACAGTATACGTTAGAGTAATAAAAGAAGAAATACTATTACAGGTGAAAGAAAATAAGAAAAGTTTTGCAACTTTCCAGTAAAAAAACAAAGCTTGTGGAGACAAAAGAAGTAGCATCAAACAGCTGAAAGTTATAGTAAATGCACAGGTTATTTCAAAAGGAGAGGTCCACCTGTAAATTTGGAATAGACAGTTTCATATTGCAAGAATGAATGAGAGGCAAGAGTGGCATGAGATCAAAGGGCACTTAGAGGATGTGCTGAACGAACAAGGGAGAGACAGGCAAGACAAAGCAGGATCAAAGGACACTAATGATAAATAAGCTCTGCTTGCCATCTGCTATAAAGAAACATGGTGAGTCAGCAGAAGTTCAGAGAGTATTAAAGGGAAAAATCTAAAAGGAGATCACATTAGAAGCAAGCTACATGTATTTCCTGACCATCAAGAGATGAAATAATAATGTGATGTGGGCAACATTCATACACAAGTTTGTTGAGTGCAGGTGTCTTTAGCTTTCAAACTATGGATTAAGAAGCTTTTAAGGGAGAAACAAACTAAAGCAGCCGGTGCATTAAATGATGGTCTTATTATGGGGCTTGGTGGAGCCTTGTCTAGAGTGCTTTGATTTCAGTTCTGTTCCGAGCTAACACCCTACTTTCTTTCTGTAAATAGAAGTGGTATGTGTATTAATTTTTTTATTCTTTTGTTTTCCTCTGGGGCAGAAATATTATTACTATTGTCTGCTTCTGGAAAGTAAAGCCAATTCTGATGAGTCTGTTCATTCATTAGCAGTTGTGCCATTGAACGAGTGGTGAAAAAAAGTTTCAAACTGTACTATGGAAATCATTTAATTAAGGCTATCAAACACTCAATTAGAATAATTAGAAATTGCTTAGTATAATATTTAACACTTAAGTAATATCTGTAATCCATCAGTCTGAGAGGACTTCATGCATAGTATATGTAGTATCCTTATAGTACACTTACTTTTGTTTTTCAAAGATCTGTTTGTGCCTGAGTCAGTGAGTGACAAGCGTAGGGCTATGTCACAAATCCAGTGGAAAGCTGAGAATACAATTCATGCCTGAGACTTGAAAGAGAGGCGTGAAATGAGCCATTTCAGACAATTCACAACAGTACATTATATGTAGTATAGAAGGAACATTGTTGTAGGGGAGCATTACCTACTAACTCTAGAATGGGGAAAGGAAAAAGCCCAACATGACAATTCTGTGAAATAGAGATTTTCAGTATCTTTAAACCTCTCTCCATCATAGGCACTACAAGTAGTGTAGTACATGGTCAGTACAGCACAGTGGGAAAAAGGAAACTTCTCAGGAAACTCATTATGTTGTTCCTTGATATAAAATCTGTGTTTTCCATTGCCTCAGGAGACTGATGGGAGAGGTGCTCCTGCAACTAGTGTCCCTATGTAGAAAACCCTGGACAGAGATTTCTGGTTTCAGCATGTGTATACCAGAAACTGGCATGGAACTGCCAGTAACAGCAAGACGAGGGACTTGTACTGCAAGGTGCTGGGTCAGCCCCACAGCTGGTGAAAACTCATGTAGCTGAGGATCTTCTTGTTTCTCTTGTACTGAATTCCACTCATTCTTAAGATTTGCTAAAAATGGGTGAAGCTTACTCCTCATCAAGCTGCTTTCTTGAATAAGTGCAGTTAATGAGTGCTTGCTTCAGAGCCCCGTTTCTTTGTGATGCCATTTTCTTGTGTATGCCTCAAGGAATTTTTCTGATATGATGAATATAATCACCTAACCTTACATCTTCATTGCTTTCTGCTTGATTTATTGTAGCTTACTTGCTTTTTGATACTACCTGAGTTTTTTTCTTGCTCTTTTTGTTGTTGTTATTGAATACAGTGTAGAATGAAAATGGTTCAGACTAGACCTAGAAATACAGAACTTCCTTAGCAGTTATTCTGCTGTTTTACCTCTCTCAATTTTAATGCAATTGAGCTCTCTCCTTTTTATCCCTAATCAATGATCTAGTGCGTTTACATCTCTTTTTCCTTATCTGCTTAAAGAAAGTAGTTCCTGATTTTCTGATTTTACTGTGGTTTTACTCTAGGAATTTCTGAAACTATTTTATCAGATGCTTTTCTATTGACAGTTAGAAGAGTATATTCCATTTTACTGCCTCTTTCCATAGTCTTGAGAGAGATTTTCTATGTCAAGCTTAAGATTGTATCTCTAACATCCACAGTTTCCTATACTTAGGAAGTATACTTGAAAATGCCAGAACTGCCAGATTACACTGAACCATTTTTGTTTAATGAGTCAGATTTATAAAATCACATGTCAAAACTAAGGAGTTTTTAGCGCTTTTAAAATTTAATTTATTTTTTCCATTGAATGATGTCGTCCAATTTGTCAATCAAGTTGTATGGTGATTCTTGAAAGATGAAGATCTGCCTAATGCACCTTGCTTGTTTATGATTCTACCTTTTAAAGTGAAATGAAATTCAGTGAATTAAAAGTTTCAGTTTGGATGGAAATGTAAATTTAAGATCTTGAAATTTTAGCCCACTTTTAGCACTGTCAGACGTAGCAGTAATTAGAATCAAGACTTAAAGACTTGGGAATTTTTTAATTACTGGAAATGTAACAAAAGATATACAATTTTATGTATTTCATACAATATATACATTTAATATATAGTAATGCTATAAGATATATGAAATTTTTGACGATGAAAAGAAGGAGTTATGTCCCCTGTTACATGCAAGTGCCATATGGTGCAGTCTCATATATTGCTATGCCAAAATAATTGCTTTCCAAAATTATATTATGAATTTGCAATAAAGGTAGTTCTTGCCAAGCCATGTGTGGAAGCATTAAAAGAGGATAAATGAGCTTCAGTAGAAGAAGTGAAACAACTCACTCCAGTTGTGTGAATAATTGCAATTAAATTTATAATATACCCTGAACCCATGGCAATTTTAAAGTTTTACTAATGTAAAAGGTGTTTATAATTCATCTACAATCTCCTGTGTGCCCAGCAGCACTGGTTGGCAGACTTGTATTTCAGCTGTTTGTGGCCCACCACTGAAGCTCTTATGGTGCTACATGTCTTTGCATGCTGGTCAGAAACAGCTGAAGGTTAGGAGGTATGTTCCATGTCATAAAGCACGAATACAGGAAAAGATATTTGAACTCTTCAGGTTCAGATCATCAGACAATATACACCTTCCTTCTTAAATTTCAGCCTTCCATGTTTTCGGATATTTTAGATTTCTGTGGGACCCTATCTCTGTCATTCTAGAGCACTGAAAGCAACGTGACCATTTGGATCCCATGACTTATTCTGACATGTTTAATTTTGTGCTCCTCAAAGCAGCGGTTCTTCACCTGTATTGTTTTGGAATATGGGCTTCAGACCTTATACCTTAGATAAAATGGAACAGGGCATATTTGCCCAAAGTTCTGGCTATTGCTACGTGGAGAGAAATCAAGGAAAGAATCTGGAGAAAGAGGCTTGTGATACCCCCATATTCTTTAAAGCAGTAGTACCGAGGCATTTATGAAGAACACTATGGAGTTTATTCTTGGGAGCAGAAGGGGGAAAGGCTACTGACATATTGTTTACAAAGACCTGCATTTGGGTCCATCAGTATTTTAACTGTGATATTGTAAGAACTGTGTGAAATATTTGCATAAGACCAACATCATACTGTTGAATCCTGAATCCTGTTTCTTGAGGCTTCCAAGCATTGCAGATAGCCTTTGGAGCTTCTGACTCAAAGAACATAAAAGAAATTCCCTTCCCTCTCTAGCTGGCAAAAACTTTCCTAATGTCAATGAGGGATCTGAGATAGGTTGTCAGGATTTTAATTTGGAGCATAGGAACTTGTGTATTTCTACTTTGCATTAGACATATGTAAATGCTATTCCCTGAAAGAAATTAATGTGTCCAGTGTAATCACTGTTGATGCACTCTTTCCATTTTTGCTCACCAGAACTATATGGGAAATAAAAATCAGTCAAGTAATAGAAAATAACTCCAGATGTTTTAGCAGAGAAATATTTATTGGTACCATGAAATGAATAGAACATGACACAGAATTTTGTGAAATCAGAAAAAAACCACATTTTGGCCAGGTCCTGTGCTTGAAGGCAGAAAGCAAATGGAGATAGGCCAGTTGACGTTGCCTGAGGATTTGGACTTTGGATGAAGAAAAAAAAAAAGGAGAAAAAGATGTACATACTACAGCTAAACTAGCATTTTTTAAAGTGAGTACAGAGGGGGAGTAATAGTGCTAGAACTACAAAGGACATTTAATAAGGGGATTGAAATTGAACTGTACATGTTTATTGATAGCCCAAGGTGCTTTTTCATTGTGGCCTACCTGGTTAAAATAAAGAGCATGAAGAGATTGAGGAAGGCATTTTGAGTAATGATCAATGAAAAATAAGGCTAATGTAGCATTCCCTAAACAAACAATGGCTTTCAAGATAGAAATAAATGAATTAGCAGGGAAGAATGTCCACTCCAAAGCCATTAATATACAGTTAAAAGATAACAAACACGGAGAAATATAATAAGCCACAAATTCTGATGACATGCAACACACATTCTCATTCCACTTCTCAGCTTTCTCCTCATTACTGCTTCAGATTAAAGTTGAAGAAGTGGACCTTAGAAAACATGGTCTTCAGCTGAATTGCTCCTCATTTCCTGCATCTTTACAAGGTCTGTCTTCATTTTGTCTTCTAAAGTTGTACGTTCCTTTTGCATATCCACACCTAAAATCCACTCTGCTTTTGGTAGTAAACTTGGAACATTGTTGATTGGAAGCCACAAGTAATAAATAGAAGCTGTACTATCACCATGAAACCAGTATAAAATGTATAAAGGTCCAAATAGCAACACCCTCCTCACAGGTGTGCCTTTTTACCACCTCTTTATGTGATTCCTGTTAGCTTATTCATAGCCCCAGCTCTTAACTTGATGATTCATGTTTTTACCAGTCTTTGGAATTAGGGATATTTTCTGAGTATTAGGAGAGCTTCATTTGTGTGAGAGACCAGAAATCTCATGGACAGCCCCTTCACACCCTCTCATACATCCCCATTTTTATTAGTGACACCACATCTTGTAGCACAAGATGCTGGTGTTGAAATCCTCATCATTTTTGAAAATGGGCAGGATTAATTGTGAATATGTTTCCCCTTAAAAGACAAAAATCTTACCCTGACTGCTCAAGGAGAACTGGGAGCACTGGAGAAGAAGTCTCAAAATCTGTTCTCAGTGCTTTGTTGTGAAATTCTATAGGCACAGAACAGGCCCTCTACAGAATGCCTGGGATAAGTATAATTTGTCTTTTATGTATGCAGCTTTACCAGTGTATGCTGATAAGTAATGGATTTAGTTAATTTTTGACTGTCAAAATGCTAAATGACATCACATTTATGATCGTAAAACTATAATCAAGAAGGGTTTGAATCAACTAGCTAGCTGCTAATATGCAGCAGAGACTTGAGAGTTAAGAATTGTATGGGAAGAACTATAATTTCAGCATATACCTTTCTTCTCCCTTACCCAGTCTATTTGTGTAGCTTTATTATTAACTGTTTCAAACTCACTGGTAGTGATTCTAACACCACTGTGTCCTGACACCATGCCATGATTTTCAATCAAACTCCTGGATATGGGGACAGTATTTTTTGCAGAGATGGTTGGAGATGTCCTGCAATCAAATGCAAGTCATTAGACACTAGCGAAACAGAGTAACTGTAGTAAAATTAAACAAAACTAAATTAAGAGCTTAAGAAAGATAAAAATGTGGAAAAGGTAAGGATGAAAAGCTCCTTGAAAGTCTTACGGAATATTTTCTAATGACTGCAGTATGTCTTACTGATAAGCACTGTGACATAATTTTGCATTGTTATATGTATGTAATATTATTAACATAACAGATTTAGGTATACACAGTAATTCTAAAACAATATTCTTGTATAATAATTATCCTTGGCATTAGATGTGTTTATTCCTCTAAATCTTTGCTTTCATGGTTTTCTGTGACAATAATACCAAGTGCACCTTCCTTTGTAAGAAAAAGGGCTTATAAACCTTCTGCCCAAAACAATATAAGAGGAATGTTCTCCATAATGCATTGTTTATATATGTCCTTCTTTACTACCCTTTGCAGGTAGATCTATAAAAAAATTTGTAACATTTGTAATGGTTTGATTGTGCTACAGGTTATCTTTAAACAGTTATAAGAAATTTAGTTCCACCTGCCCTGTTCTTGAATAATTTAGCATTATTTATGCTAAGTATGTTTGAAAAGCCTAAAACTTGTGCTGAAGTATTAAAAAGAATCACTTATTCTCCACATGGACATTGCAGAAGAGGTGAGAAACATATACCCAAGGTATAAATTTGTATATTTTGGGACTATTTGGTTCCTTTCCTAGTGGGTTTTATTTCCTTCTTTTTTTCTTTACTTCCACATTTTTATTCAGATCACAAACAGATAGCAGAGAAATGGTATATGTGAGTATTTCTAGAAACAACCAAGGTCATAAAAATGATTTAAAATTTAGGACAAAAAAAATCCAACCACAGGTCCCTTAAAATTGGAAAAACATTGACATCCTAGCCAGCTGCTTGTGAAAACTCAGCTGTAATGGTCTTTTGTGTTTGTAAGAGCTAATAAACCCTGTGACTCCCAGGGCAGAAATAATAAATTAGTTTATCTCAGTGGAAGCCTAAAAGATTGATATTTTAGAGTTTTTGTGACTGAGCACAGGGGTATCCATTTAGAGTATTTGTGTTTTCCATCTTTTTCTTTTGCTTCTGCTGCAGAACCTAAGTTTCTCTTAGGAATGAACAGACTTGCACCCATTTTGAATCATTGGCAGGAGGGGATTTCCTCCCTTCTTGGTTTTACTCTTAATGCTTTAAGAGTACTTAATCTATTTTGTCTTTCTGCACTGAATGAAGGCTAAAATTCTACTGCCCACTAAAACCTTAGAATCAAAAAGTAAACTTCAGGACACAAATTTTTAATTTGAGTTTACGAAGAATTCCAATACTTGAATATATTTTACGTAATTTATAAGGCAAATACTTTATAATTTGAGCATTACTTGGGAAAAATCTCTATCAGCAGAAGTAAAAAAATACTAACTAATTAAATACAGCTGTTTCATATGCCAGTGTGAAGAGCCCAACACCTTTTCTGAGAAGGAAGTACAATGGGTAGTTAAGAAATGTGGATTTTAAATCTGAGATATAGTTGTGGCATGACTGGATTAGGTCTTGACTGGCACTGATCAGTGCCTGTTTCCCGAGAGTTAGCCCAGAGAAAACAGTGACAAAAGTGACTAGATCATTCTGACCCCATGAACTCAGATTTGTCTGAATTACATCACTTTGAAACTCCTCTGATTGAAAACCTAAGGGTCCTGGTTCATATTCCGGTAAAACCTGTCTTTATGGAGAACAAAAAGCCTTTTGGGCATCATTCAGGAACTCACTGGAGAAGAAGGTCTGGGCACATCAAACTCAGAGCTGTGTTTCTCACTTACCTGAAGAGATAAAATGAAATTATAACTCATTGATGGCACAAGTGAAGGCAGCTGAGCATCCCATGTGCTGGTTGGGTAGTGTGAAAAGGAATGGGTGTTTGGGAAACACAGCAGTAAGAGCATTTTGACTTAGGAGGCCCAAGTGTTTCCAATCAAAAACACATCCAAAGAGGGACAACTGTGTATTAATAGTTTGGTGGAGCATTTAGTTCCCTATGGTCCTTCTGGAGAGACCTCTTCAAAAAAGGAGTATAAGATATGAAGGAAATAATGATAATAAACCTATAACTGTATGAATTTTCCATTCCCCTGTTAAAAATGGCCTCTCCTTTCATGTCATGAAGATATTTCTTCCTCTTTTTGCATTAATCCTTTTTGCTGCTTTCTTGTAATCTTTATTTACAAAAAGTGTTTTTAACTCTGCCATCATCCTAGCAGAAATAACACCGTATGTTCATTGATTGTTGAATTTAAAAATAAATCTATTTCAGTAAAGAAAGTTTGAAATTTGGAAATAAGAGTGAGGTTACCCAGAAATGGAAAGAGCAGTGGGCTTGCTCCTCAGAGGTTTGATTCTGTTTTTGTCAATAGGCCAGTGAACTTAAGAACTGCTTTTTGGAAAACTTGGACTAATGGAAGATAGTAGGCTGGGGTTTTAAAGGAATAGGGTCTACGAGGGCACACTGGGCGCACCCAGGTTACAGCTTTAGGAAGTGATTTTGTGTTTGTTCAAATTCTTGGAGCTGGATGATATCAAAGACTACTCATATCCACCAGACCACCTTCACCTGGTAGCCCAGATTGAAGGGAATTTGTTAGGTCCCAGGTTTCAACTTAAGAGTAGCACAAATATCCTAATTAGACCTGCACAAGTTAGCTTGGCTACCAGAAGCGATGTAGCTGCAGCAGTGAGAAGCATCTTTTCAACATGGTTTCCAAGGTGCTGGCTGCTTTACAGATGACTCTGGTATGTTAATATAGTACCATCATTTGTAAGGTAGGTTACTTCTAGAGAAATCAAGCAGAACTGGTTGTATTTGTACTGTTATTCAAATGAGAAGTTCCAGACTATTATTCTGCTTCCTCAGAAACTTCAGTGTTGCATCTTTATAGTAAGGAAAGTAGAATTGCCAAAGCATTAAAAACCTTCCAAAATCAAACCACCCCAAAACTGATCAGCCAGAGTTCAATATAAAAGCCAGTTATTAAGTATTTATGGAGCAAAAGCAAACAGATGTAGGAAATTTCAAGCGACCTGTATGCTAAGCTGGTAGGAAATTTCATTGCTAAAGCACTAGTCTTTTGGAGAAAAACAGGAATATATGCCTTATTTTCAGATTATTTGGATGCAGTGCTGACTCTGGAGAGTCTGTGCATTGTTAATAACCTCTGTATATGTCTACTATGTCTGTTAGCAGAAACTAGAGGTTTGTACATCCAGCCATTTGTTGTTACACTGTAAGGAAAGAAAGCTGGTATCTCTATAAAGTTTCTAGTAGCTGGAGTGGTTGTAATTATACAAAAAGCACACACAAAGATATCAAATAAGCTGTCTGATGTCCTGCCTTTTCACTGTATTCAACGTAAAAAGGAACATGAAATGACCTTCTGATAATCAAAGGAGTGACAGTGCTCTTACAACCCCATTATGTGCCCAGCATTGTGTGCACACTTTGTGTTTGCATATGTTTTGGAATTGGATGAAAGCAGTGCAGAGCAATATGAACAGGTACTACGTTTTAAATCAGATGAGAGGAAATAATAAAAGGAAAGAGAAAAGGCTGGCATTTTATAGCTGCCTGGGCTTGGAGTGTATGATTGCTCATTATTATTAACACTGAATCATCTCATCACTGAATGACCTATCTCAGGTTACAGCGCAATATATGCACATTGCAATAGCTAACACCAGTTTTGTCCTTGCAGTGTATAATTTACAAACTAGAAACACAAATTCAGTGAAAACTGGACAAATCCTCTTTTGGTTCTGGTATACAGGTTAAATAATCTGCACAGCACCTATGATAATGTCTGATTCAATGAAAAGGTTTGCCCTGACCTGAGTAACTCCTGGGGAGAGTTGTCTTCTAATTAACACTCTGCCTGTCTTAAACTATGTTTGTCTGTAAGTGGACTTTTTTGGCTTATTGTACTCTTCTGTTGGGCTATTTGTTGTAAATACATATCTCCCTCTTTTTGACAAGGGACACTAATTATTCAGAGCTTATGAAATCCTTTTTTTTTTTTTTTACTGTAACATCCATATTGGCATCAATAGTTATTATGAAATAAGCTCTAAACATTTAAATATTTTACAGCAGCTATGTCAATAGCGCATTAATTGTGAATGCAATTTACTAGAACAGTCATTTGTTGTTCTGAAGATGACTCTACTCATTGAAGTGTTAGAATATACTGATTTTGCCATTTTCTGTCCAGCCCGGGCAGAATAAGGTTCTCAAGATAAAAGGAAAATTTAATAAGGGAGTTTTAACAAGATGCAACTCTAAGAAGATATAAAGCTTTAGCAGAAATATATTTGAGCTAAGTTACACAAATTGACTGAGGGGCAAGTAGATCATTTCACAGATAAGAGACTTTGTTGTTGTTTGTTCCCCAAGGGAAAATTAGTACATCCCAGAGTGTGGAACTAGCCTGGGAGGTCCCTTGAATTCCTGACTGCATTGTCCAGGATGATAAATTGGAGGCAGAATAAAGATTTGAGCTATTCCTCACATATCCCATAGCAATGTTGTCATCGCCAGAATACTCTAGGGTCTGCGAATTCCTTTGTCACCCTTCTGTTTTGCAAAGTGGTTGGAAAAGGCTCAGTTTGGCCTCACAAAACCCTCTGCTATGACGGAGCCCCCGGATATTTTGCAGAACAGAGGTGGCGTTCTTTGCTCAGCCCTCCTAACAAGTTTCCAGTGTGATGTTTAGCATTTTGTGTTGACTGCACAGTGACTGGAGGCAAAGCATCAATGGAGAGGCTTGGAATGAGTGGTGAGAAGTGATTTAAGCACCACACAGTAGAGGAGATGGAATGCTGTGTGTGGTGTCTGCTGTTGCTGGCAGTACAACAGTGGGAACACCGAGGTAGAATGGAAGGGAATGAGGATGGAAGAAATGAGAGGGTCTAGATGGGGATTAAAAAAACTTTTGTTAATGAAACAGCTGTAACACCTTAGGTAGATTTGTGTTTTCCTTGGTTATCACTGATGTCTGCTGTCCTCATTGATCTCTGGTGAGTAACAGCAGCATGGTTTTATTTCTTTATTTTTCTTTCCATCTTTCATTTTACATTATAACAAGTCTAATAATTAATATAATTAATGAAAGAATAGTATATATTGTGAATAATCTTTTGTCTTGACTATTGCTGCTACCCTGCAATGTGAGTTCATCTGTCCTGTACTTCATGCACTCAGATTGCTGGTAGATCTATTTTTAAAGCCACTGCATATGCTGTAGCTCCAGCTTGGTTTCCATATACTCAGGCAGGTGTTCCTGACACCCAAGGAATTCCCATAACCCTGAGGGTGACTGAAATTTGTTAAGTACTATTTATATTGCATTTAACTTGGGTTGAAACCCCTTACATTTTCTCTTTGCGTGGAATTTTTGCATGCATTTTTTGAGAGCATCATAATTACCCATTTTGGTGGATTATTTTATAGGACAGCTTTCTGTGATTTCTTTTCTCTTTTTACTCGTTTACCTGTTACAGGTTCTTCTGACCACATCTGTATTCTTGCAATCATAGATTTAGATGTCACATTCCCTTTGTCTGATGTCCATGAAGAGAAGGACAAATGACTTTCAGAAGACAAGCCAGCTGACAGAGTGTAATTTTGAAACAGTATCACAGACAAGACTGTTGGAAAGAAAAGTGCTTTTGTTGAGTGCAAGAGGGAGTGATGATGGATCTTTGTGGTAGTCTAACACACTTTGTAGCAGTTCCTGATTAGAGTAGCCAAAACCTTACTCGTTCTTATGACCCATATGCTACCACTGCTGGGGGAATACTCTGCTATTAACTGTTTTGCACATAGATCAACTAAACTGCACATCAGCTTTTTTCTCTAAAGTAATGTCACTAATGACAGATAGCAGAGCAGAACCAAAATTGGATGCTTGTTCAGTTTGCCTGATCTATGGCCTGCTGTTCTTCACCTGGTATGGATGCTCTACCCTTCTGCTCTGCACATCCACATTTGCAGATGTGCAGCTTCTCCCTTCAGAAAAATGCAGAGAAAGCCTGACAAGTCTCTTCTGACTTCTGTCACCCAGCAAGGCCTCTGTTCTTCTGAACCCCCATGCAGCTTGACTGGAAGAAGAAAGAGGTAACCTCTTTTCTCTAAAAGAGAACAAAAGTCATGCTGTGTCTTGTTTTTTTCTCCCCAGAGATTACACAGAATACTTTCTACAAATCTTTCATGTTTTGGGATTTTAGGATCAGTGAGACTTTGGCTATTTCTAGTAAAGACTGAAGAAGACCAGACTCATGAATTCTGCATGAAGTAGAGGTAGATGTGACCAGTGATGTGGAAGTGATTCTTGGGATTCAGAGAAGAGCTAGGAATGTGAACAGACAAGAGGAATAGTAAAAGATGGTTTTGTTTGTTTTTGTTAGAGGGGAGTTACAGAAAGAATACATGATACAACAGCAGATACTTCGGTACAGAAGTTACAGGAGTTCAGTGACTTAAAATCCAGGACATTTCCATTAAGTTGCCAGGAAATGAATGGTTTTACTGGATTTGCATGTGGATCTATTCAGGCGCTTTGGGAAAGGAGTACTTAGCCTTGGAGTTTGAATCAGCAAAACGTGTTGGTGATGCCTCTCCTTTTCTGAGGGTTAGAGCCAAGGATATACTGCCTGTATACTTAGTATAGCTTGTGTGCTGAACTTCTTGACTTAAAGTTTGCATACAGAAAACACTCAGTTGGTCATGGAAACAGGACCTAAACTTGAAAGTTTCTGTCTCAATGTACTGTGCAGATCTTTCCTTAAATCCTTGCTTGGTCCTTTTCTTCCTGCTAGTATTCATGATACTGAGTTCCAGTTCTCTGGCTGCATCTAAGGGAAGAGTTGAACTGCCAATTTAAAAATACTTAAATTATTTTTCTTCCTTCAACCTCACTTGATCACTAATCATTTTCTTATTAAAAGTCTCTGGATTTCTTCTCTGTAGGGCAATATGAAAAGGACACAGTGATCATGACAGATGCCACCTGTCTGTAAGCAATTTTTGAGTTGTGGGGTGGATGGATTAGAGGAGGAGCACAGGACTGAAGAGCTAACCTGTATTCCCCAGTTATCTGAATTGGTGCTTTCCTGTCCTAGGTATTGAATTAGAGAACCCTTTATGGAAATGGATCAAATTGTGTTGTAAAAACCGTAAGGTTTTGATGGCATTTCTCCTGCTGACAGGTTTTATCAGAGCTATGCTGTTCTCACAGGTACTGTCTAGCCATAGCCAATCTTGAACTGTTTAATTTTGTCCTTTAGCTCATATTGCTCATTTCCCTCCCCAGTGCTTATCTTTTCTGTTGCCTTTCTTGCTTGGTGTCTGGTTAGCAATCTTACTCCCTCTCAGCCTTCATTTTATTACACCAAGAAAAGCAGACTCTTTTACTCTGCCCTCATAATAAGCTTGCCATTCCCCCCATGCTCCTAGTAATTCTCCTCTCTGCCTCCTAAACCTTCTGCAATTCCAGTTCAGCTGGAGCTGCAGATCTCCAGCATGCCCAAAACCCAAACTTGACTGTAGGTAAGCTCAGTTCATATTTTAAAAGATGATGCTTGTAATCACAGAATTCGCATGGTATTAGTATGGATGTTACAGAGATACGGTGCAAGTGCTGCCGCAGAGACCCAGCATCATCCTGTCCCTGCTGTCTGTTCCCTAGGCATGTGCCTAGTGCTGGTGTCATAAAGGTGGCCTGTCTTTTATGTATTCCTTCATGCTAGCAGCTGTTAAAATAACACCAGCAGGCATTATAAAATAATAATGAATAATAATAATAATCCCAGAAGTAGCCTGCCCCTCTATTAGCTCCGCTGGAGGGTAGGATAAATTGTAGTACATTCTAGTTAAGAGTTTAATGTCAGTGGGGGATATGAGACAACCCCACTCTCTGCGGATGCTTCACACATGGATGTCTGCAAGGCTGTATCTCTGCTGACTCGTCTGTTTAACAAATGACTTGGCTGCCATGAGCACTCCTTGTTAAGCTGATTTTGTGCTCCATCATCAAGGTGCAGGAAGAAAGCAAGCACATGCTCTTGTTTCTGTGATACGTGCTGCTAATGGATGGCTCATGGGAAATCTTTGAATAGAAAGAAATGGACATAATCAGAGAAGCTCTCAGGGACACCTCTTGGGGTGATTACTGGCTTTACTCAACATTATCCCAGCATATCTGCAAGTAGAAAGTGCTGCTTCAAATTATGTGTTGAGGCAGCAACTTCACAGGAAGCAAAAATATATGAGAACCAGGATGAATGATTATACAAAGCCATTTCCCCAAGTCTATTCCACCAAAACAGTCTGTTTTACTTAATGTCCACTAATGGGGACATTGTGCAGCATTTTTCTGGTATTATTTAGGATATATAAGGTGGTGTGAGGCCTTGAAGTGCTACTCTGATCAAATACCATATGCATTTATTCTGTGCTGTCAGTGGTAGCAACACAGCCAGACCTCACCCATATGCTATGCATTTTGTTTTGGTTTTGGCTGCTAGATTCAGGTATAGTACTCCCATCAGCAGCATAGCAGGGCTGCTTCCAAATTGAAAAGAATTTCACACATTCCTGAAGGAAATACCAAGAAGTAACATCTCTGATTATCCAATAAATGGCCTCTCCCCTGCTGATACTCTTCATTTCTTACACGGGAGAAGTAGGAAGGGTGTTTTTTCCGTATTCTAGAAATTTGCCATTCATAGGAAAGAGGTGTGGAAGAGACTAGTGACATCTAATGAGGAATGAAAAACATGCCTCCACCTGGCAGCATCATGCATAAGGCCAATAAAGAATCATATGATCACTTCAGTTAGCTTGCTCATGCCAGTGAAATGTAGTTATTGTTTTTTTCTATCATTTATTTCACAGTTTTGCCTATCTCCTCAGCTGTAATTATCATTCCATCGGGGTTCTGTCTAAGAAAGCAGAACCATCTGGGGAAATCAGCATTGCTTCACACAGTCTCAGCTGGAATTAAAATGATCTGCTGTGAAGACAAAGAAGGAGAAAAAAAATCCAAAATATCTTGTCATGGGAATTAACCAGGGCTGTTGACCAGCATCTACAGTTCAGTATGAGAGTTCTTTATTTAATTAGTTACTGGAATGTACACTAGAATTATAAAAAAAAAGAAAGGAGAGAGTTTCCTCCTATTTTTACATAGCAGACATGCTATCTTGAAATTGTGGTGCATGTGTACTTTCATGAAAGCCAATTAATCGTTCCTACTTATAAAGATGACAGGATGAGGCCAGCAAGTGTTAAAATCAGTGAAATATATTAATTCTCATTCCTAAAATATGACTTCATAATCCCAAGACTGCAGAAATGGAGGATGTGCAGTAAATAAGTCCAACAGCCTTAGACCTCTAGGTCTGAACCCTTCTTAGATCACCAGTGGAAATGAATCTCTGTCTTCTTGCGAAGCAAGTTTCCTCTGAATGTTAATTGACATCATGATGCTTTGGCATCTGACACAATTTGACATGATTAATTGTCACTGTTTGAAGAGACCAGGGAACCAAAGCAGAGTGCTGCTGTAATGTCTAGGAGCCTGCACAGTGACTGCTAAACTCATGTTGTTGCTGTCAGGCCTACACTTTCCAAAACATGCAGGAAGCCAATATTAACCAAAAAATTCTGTGTGTATGTGGGTGAGGGAGAAGGATAATCAACAAACATGTTAGCAAGACACTCTGTTGTTCAAAACAACCATCTATTAAACACAGTTCAGTACTGATATCTTTAGTGATGCTTGCTGCTTATCATCTCCATTTGTCTCATAAAATTATCAGTGCAAAGAACACGTTGCCTAAATTATCAAATAATATGAGAATTAAAGTAACATCAGGCAATAGTGTTAAATGAGTAATTCTCTGAGCAAATGAAACCTGATGGTTTATAAATCTGTACCCGGTGTTTTGACAGGATAAGCTTTATTGAAGTGTGAGTTTTTCCTGTTTCTTTCATTTCTCTGCTGTGCAGATCGTACAGTACTGGATAATGACTTCCTGTGTAGCCTGTCCCTTAGTGAGGACTACACAGTGTCTCTCCTTTAGCCATTCTCAGTCATCAAACATCTGGCAGTGTATTACTGACTACTTGTGCATCTGGGATAAGCTGGAATCAGAGCCTTTACCCAGACCTGCATTTTTTTTATAATCTGCATTGCCCACGTGATTCTTGCTCTGGCTGCAGTGAGTCTGCAGTGAGGCAGACAAGTAAAGACCTGGGTGGGAGTAAAGCCCAAGCTCTCAGTCATAAAGGCAGTGTGGGTGCAACTTGTCCAGACCATTTAGCTTGGAGAACTTGAGCACAACATTTTTTGTCTAATGTAGGTGAACCTGCTCAAAAGATAGGGAATGACAGATTTCGTCACTGGAATAAGGCTTGCTTTCCAATAAAAGCAGGTCAACCAGTGTGCACGAGCTGGGAGGAGCTCATATATTCCTGCTTTTGCCCTTTTTAATGAATTGGGAAATAGCAAATGATGACATCTGTCAGTTTGTGGAAAACAAATGTAAGGCTCTATGTTATTGAAGCCTACTTCACAGTTGCTATATAGTGTTAGTAAGGAAAATGTTTTAACTGACAAAAAAGCAAAGTAATGAAAGCAATATCATCACCACAGATTAGATTTTCTTTTTTTTTTTTTTTCTTTCTTTCTTTCTTTCTTGTCTGTTGCTTGATTTAGATCTGGAAGGAGTCTGTGGTGTTTCACTGCACAAGACGGTCAGAGAAAATGTCTGAAATTGTCAGGAAAAGTATGGATGTGGAAATAGTGTTTTTACCCATCAAATTTTACAGCAGCTGAGCAGAACTCTTGAGAAATGTAGGCTTTGACTTTTGTAGAGTAGCTTTCTTCTGCCAAAACTGCTAGCTAGCTGGCTGCTCTCAGTGGGTGTTCCTGGCAGATGAAAACAACAGGGAGAAAAAAACCACAGAAAATGATATTCGTAAAATTTGAGAGCAATACAAGAATGTTAATAGACAGTGCTGTTTGTTAGGGACATTCACTTTTGTGCCTTTGTTTCCACTTGGTATTGTTTGTAGTGAAAGTACTTAAAAGCTGCTTCTGTTTCTGTGGATGAATCTTCCTATCTTGCTGTTGATTCAATAGCACTACATGAAACATAATAGAAGGAAGTGGAAGGAAAAAGCTCATTCCTTCTGCAGTTTCATCCTGCTGCTTTAGGTGGTTGCACTGATAAGTACACAGGCATATCTCTCTGAATGCATGCAGGCATTTTTCTTTCTCAGGGTGAATGCCACAGTCACTGTCTTACTGTTTTGATGTCATTTGGTTTAAGTTTAAAAGTTATTCTATATGTTATGAAAGTATGCATTTATAAAAATAGGTGCCTTTATTCATAATTAACAAGTTTTTTTATTACATTTATTATCTGAAATGAGGTAGCATATAGTAGCGAATTCACTGAGCACAGTGCCTGTATCTCAGGGGCTCGGATGTTTAGGAAAGATGCTCCATTCCCTGAGCAGCTCAAAATCTAGGTAAGTAACCCACATCATGTATGGCCTAGCATGAGGGGAGGAAGGGCAGTGTATAGAAGTGAGACAGGGTGTTGCAACTATGGAACAGTGATGAAGCATAAAGAACTGTGTTTGAGAAGCCGAAGAATGAATCAATATTTGTCATTAGATCTTGTGTTTGCAGCTATCGTGATCTTGCTTTGCCAGTCACTCAGATCATCTCCTTCCTTTTCTGTGTTCAGCTCTTTTCATTATAGATCACACTTGATTTCTCTGGCCACCCATCAAACTACCTGAGCCAGTGTGGACTGATTCCAATAGTTTCATTTTTAATAAGGCTATAGTGATCATTCCCAAGTAAGGTTTGTTCTTCCCATTTTTTTTCTTGATCTTTTCAAACAACCAACTCCAAGCAGCAGTTGCCTGCAGAACCACTGTCAAGTGAGCATTTTTGAAGTGGAGGGTCTGCTCTTTTGAGCTTTTCTTTGTGTTCTGTGATGCAAGTTGCCCTCCTGTTCAGCAGGGTGATGGCATACTTGATGGGTACTTTCTTTCCATGAGTGCTAGGCTTTACTTCAGGTGCAGTTAAGCCAGCAGAATGGGATAATGTAGTTCAAAAGGGAAAGCCGAATGCTTTTAGATAGGTGGTTCAGTCTATTCTGAGATGATGTGATATGTTATCCTCTGATATGAGGATGTTTGAAACAGGATGTAAGAGTATGGAAGCAGTAAACAAGTTGTCTTCAGGATTTGAGATGGATTTTTGGAAGTGAAAGAACAATTCATTGTTCTTTATATTTTATTTATTTGAAAAGAGATTGTTCTGGTGCTTACGTGTTTTGCAGACTTGTTCTCTAAATCACGTATGTGGAGAATATAAGTTAATCCTTGACTTAGGAAAGCCAAAGGTCCGTGTTTGCGGAGAATAGGATTGGGAATAGTATGGCAGATCTTGAAGAGACATAATGTAAACTTGAAGAAGGATCTGTAACCAGGCTAAAGCAGGCTGAGGAGCTGATAGCTAGTATTAATGTATGTGGATGGCTCACGTGTGACTGTTCAGAGACACCCACAGGCATGAGCACACACCCTGCAATGAGGAAAGAGAGAAACTAGAACTGCTGTTCAGATACTCCACCCAACTTTTAGTCTTCATCACATTAAAACATGGAGTGCTTTCTTGGAGCAACTCCCTTTTGGTTTTATTTCTTCCAGATTTGGGGTTGGATGTGATCTGTGATGGCAGAATACCCTGGCAAAACAGCTCACCTCTCAGTCCATTTTCAGAATGAAAACATCATGAAAGCAGGTCAAAAAACAGTGACATCAGAGCATGAAGTTTGGAACAGAGTTTGTTGATTGTAGACTGGTGTTTCCCATTGAGTTTCCTATGGATTTCATGTGAGCGTGTGCAGAATTCACTGTCAGGTAGGAAAGATTTCCATTGATCTACAGCATGTAACTATTTGGCTCAAGCAAGTGATGGGTTGGTACATTTTACAATGCAATATTCACTTGCTACATTGTAGTAACTAAGAGATCTTGCTTTTTAAAGCTCATTCAAGCAAAACACTAAGTCAGGGCCCCAAAAGCACCAATTAGCCTTAACTGCCCTAACCAGCCTCACCTGGGACCCACTCCACCTGGCACCCCACCCCTCCACTTTCCCTCCCTCTGCTCATTGCTGCAGGAGCTCTATTTAAGCTACGCTCTGGGTTTAGTTCTGGCTTGGAGCTATGCTGAAGATGTATCTGTTTCTGGTCCTGGCTTGTTCTTTGGATTTGCCGAACTGTTGCCTCAGTTTTTGCCTGAACTGTTTGTGGGATGACTTGCTAGTGCTGTTCCTACTTGCCTGGTTCTGCTGCTGTTAAGCTGAGCCCTGCTGGTGGGATTGTTGCCCAGCCTGTGTTGTGGCTACCCTCAGCTCACCTTCTTCCTTGAAGCTGTCCAGTGTTCACTGATCCCTGCAGGTAGGAAACTCCCTATGACTTCTCTAGTTGCATCTATTTTTAATGTTGTTATTCCATTCTAAAGACCTACTATGAAATGCAGCATAAATAAAAGGGTTGTAACAGCTAACAAGATACAAGCCAGGCTCAACAATGAAGATACATGCTCCTAAGATTTATGACTGCTATTTTCAACAAAAATCAAAGTAGTTTGGAGTAGTAACATACATAAAGACTGTTTTAAGACAGCTGAGAGGGTTAGCAGTGGAAAAAGCCCTCTATCTGTTCATACTTTTAAAAATTAATTTGGAGCTAGGTGGTTTCAACATGTTTGAAATGCAAATACTAATCTTAGTGGCTTCATCACATATTGTTTTCTGTTATTGATTCTTCTAATTCTGTCACCAGGCTACTGCAGTTATCTTGGCTGTGTTCTTTCTGAATGATAAGTAGTGTCACCTGCCTACCTTTGCAGAAGGGGAAGAGAAACATAAGGAAAAAGTTCTTTTATGCTTTGGGAAGTGAAGAAGTCTGGCTCTACAGAGACCCAGGAGAGCCCCATGGGTGTCTTCCTGCAGTCTTAGTGCTAAGACAGTCACTGTTGGGTGTCCCCGTAGCCTTGCGTGAAGAAAATGGGTCTGGCTTCATGAAGCAGGGTACATTCAGCTGAAGCATTTGTATTTTGTTCACCTCTTGTTGCATGCACTTCTCAAATGCTGAGACCAGGCTCAGTGCACCCGTGGGCAGAGTGTGAAAGAAGAATGAGATGGGATGGCTCTAAGCAGAGAGTGTCTCGTGGCCAGATTATGGTAATTGGGGAGGAACACATGGGATTCTTAATTCCACTTACTGTAGCTCTTCTAAATGCAGGAGGGACTCCCCAGTCATTTTAGTCCCTGTACAAAGTTTTGAGGCCAGACAGTGGCCCTGAACATGTGCTGTTTCCATAGGTTGTGATCTTGTAACAATTTAAGTGGCAGATTTACTTGCAGCAATGTAGATACGATTGCTAAGGAATGTACTTTGGCATCCCACACTGAGGACTCTGGTTTTTAATGCCTTTGCTATACAATACCAATCTACTGTCACATCATGAAAGCCCTTCAGTAACTGCTTCCATGGTTTGTAGCCACCCTGAACCAACTAAGAAATCATCCACGAAAGGCTGTGTGTATGCTTGAGGCATCAAAGTCTGTTCAAGAAATTAAACAGTCCATGGGCTTTGGGTTTATTCTTTTTGTTTAGTTGGTTTTGTGTGGGGTTTTGGCTTTTTGTTGTGTGGTAGTTTTGGTTTTGTGTTTTTTGTTGTTTTTTTTTTAAATGAAAAAGCAAGTCATCTTACAAGCCAAATTAGGCTTGGGTTTTTTCCCCTATTATCACAAGCAAAGTGCCTAACTGCAACACTCAACCATGTTTTTATTTGATTGCTTTAAAACATTATATGACAGAAAGCAAAGACTATATGAAACCATTTACTAGTCCTGCTGTTAGATTTAATAAATGCTGTTTGAGCTTATATTCCCTTGCTGGTTTATTTTGGGGAATTGCCCACCACTGTGAAATCTGAAAGTTCAAGAGAAGAAGCTATGAAAGGGAATATCTAATTTTTTTACTCTAGCTGCTGTTTCATTGCCTCAATTAATCTACATTTGCAAGTCCCTCAATTTATGGAAAATTATTGGAGTGGCTGTATGCACTATGCGTAGCTGAAAGCTGGGTTTTAATAAATGTGGGCTATTTAGTACATAGACATAGGCTGGCCTTTGAAATCCATCAAGGCTTGTCCAGCCTGCTCTGAATAATTTTAAGAAATAAGTGTATAATTAATGAAATATGCTATCAGATCTTTTGTCTGTGGGCTATATCCTTATTTCCAGCAGATGTGAGGTTTGTACAACAGTCTGCGTTCAAATTTTGGAACCTGTGCCCTTCCTTTACACTGGTTCTGCTTGCACACCAGTATGATTTATCTCTGCAAAATATAAAGTTTGATAAACAGAAAACAGTTGTTCAGTAGTATACCTGAAATAGAAATAAAATTATTTATATAATGCATCTAGGGTGGTGTCAGGAATGTATTTCAAACAATGTGCTGTGGCTCAAATTCTGATTTCTGTTCACTGAAAAAAAACACCTGAAGGATTTAATCAAGGATGTTGTCCTTGTCACTAAAAGCTTGAGTGCGTTACTAACTTGTATCAATTTTGTAATTAGGTAATTTTGATTTTTACAGTCACACTTACTGTGCTGTGTTAGCACAGGCTAGCTGGACTTTGTCCTCTGGATAAATGCTCCTGGCAGGTCTATGTTCTGGCTTGGCCCTTGTCCTCCCAAGAGGAGCTTTTGTAAATGTGTGGTGTGAAATAAAATGTGGGAAGCTCTCAGTTGCAGTGGGGTGAGTGTCTCTCTGTACTAATAGCTGGATCATAAGGTTTCCATACTTTGTAGGTCACTCTCTGGTTTGAATCACCTCATACCTATTCACATTCAGTTAATGTTTATGGGAAATGGTTAACCAGTGTTGTACCCTGCCCTTCTTGTAGAGAGGAGTGTGTGTGGGGAGGTGGATTTTTAAAGGATGTCTTGAAAGTCACAAGATGCAGAAAACATAGTGGTAAGGGGGAAGGAGGAAATTTCAGCTAGAAGTACCTTCTGGGGAGTGTGTGGTCAGGCTTGTCTGGATTGCAGATCAGATGAGAACATGGAGCTTGTGTTCCCTTGGATTCAGTAAAGGACTGACCCTTATCTACCCTGCTTTAAATATTTAATTGCTTCCCCCTAATGGACTAATCATAACTCTTTTTATCTATACAACTTGAAATGCTCTACAGAAATGGTCAGAATAGAGAAAGAAAGAGGTATTTACTTCTGTATAGCTACCAGAATTTCCATTTTGAATATATAATATGTAACTATAGCTTAGATATACACATTTATATGGCAATATGAATACATTACAAAAATATTTATAAATATACAGAAAAATATATAAATATGTATAAATATACAGAATACATTTGTCATAGTGAAGCAGACAATTGTATTTACTGACATCTATTAAAAAGTGCATTTATTTTGACCTCAGTTTCTGCTTAAAACCTCTAGATTTGGGACAGTTTGTCCACATGTCACCAGGCTGATTTGACACCTGAGTCTTCCCTTCCATACCTTTTTTTCCTCACTGCTTGATGTTCTGTTCTGGCTGTTAATCTTGCTGAGTCATTTCTAAATTTATTACAGGAAGGAATGTTTCTAATTGTAGAAAATCTGGAAGTGAAATAAATCTGAACGTGAAATAAAGCTAAACCGGATGCTGGATGGAGCTGTTGCTCAGTCCCTCTGGTTGTGTCCATGGTGCTGTGCTGGGTCTGGCCATGTTTTCCCCTTACTGACAGGTCAGGCACCCAGATTTTCCCTGCCTTTTACTTAAGTTTCCACATAATTGTTGAAGAAGGGCTTCTGCCATGCTCTTGAGGCTCAGTAGAAAGTGACTGTGCTCAAGTAAAAGCAATCAGATATTTGCATCTGGAAACTCCTCTCATTGCCTCCATGGTGGGTTTTATCCTTCTGCTTCAGCTCTTGGCTTCCCTTCAGCAGCTGAGGGATAGATCTGGATATTTTCCATAGGTAATGCCTTCTGAAATGACACCATCTGAAAGTGAGTATAAACTCTGCATGACAGGATTTTTATATTTTTTTAATGTTACTGTATAAATGTAGTTTTAAAAAAGAGCCTAGATTCAAACCTTTAACAGCTGATAGAGCCCATAAAATGGAGGGGAGGGAATGTGAAGCCAAGATGACTCTTCATGAATCTTCCATGTAATATTCTACCTCCCTCATTTCCAGCTACAAGCACAAAGGCTGCCAATAGCTTTCTAGTCTGCCAAGTAATGTTAGATTTGTAGGTGTCTACCTGGAAAGCATGATTTTAACCTCCACTTCTCCTGTTCTGGTGCCTCAGGTGGCTGAGCAACTTTTTCTCTATCTGCAGTGTAAAGCTCTTAGTCACTGGTGTTACATGCCTTTACTTGATGTTTTCTTCTGTTTCAATATATTTTTCTTCCGATGTCTATAACTGGCAGAGGGAAAAGGGTGGGTGACTGCTCATCTGGGAGCAAAGTCTGGCTTTCCCTTTGCACATGGTCATCCTCAGAGGATTAAAGCTCTGACTATCTCTATGTTAAGCTGCTCCCCAAACTGTAGAATTGCTTGTTTCCAACTTTATGCCACTGGTCTTGACCAAGAGGTATGATTTTTATTTAAATTAGTTTGCTGCTCCAACCTTCCCACACCCTCCACCTCCCAACATCTCTACCATGCTTTGCTCAGATCATATTGCTCTTGTTGTAAAACCCAACTCATGTTATGCCTGAAACGAACACTGGAAGTTTGTATCATGTTAACTGCTGCATCACAAAATAAAACAAATCTGAATATTTTACGTTTTTAGTCAAAGTTTAGTGGTTGAAATGTCAGCTTTGTAGCTCATTGAACTCTTCAAGGGTTCGGAGTTTATAGGAAAAAGATGATGACTTCTTGATTAAAAATGAACTATTTCAGCCTTGGAAACTACTCCTTAATCAAAAAGTAAATTGTATTATATGTTCACCATGATAAACTGATAGTAATTGGAAATTATTATTTTATTATCTTACATATCAATAACAAGACATAGTATTTGTAAGTGGGAAATCAAAAATAACCTTAAAATTATCTCTTGGTAATAGGCTCTTTAATGTTTATAAGCGTCGGCATTACTTCTGTGTCTATTGTGGCTTAATGCTTTTATTATCTTAAATGTCATATGAAAATAAAATTATTTTCCCTCACATTTTAAATATTATTCTGTAATAAACCTTCACTGTGCCATTAAATCTTCAGGAGATATTAACTGCTTTTATAATAGCAGAATTTACATTTGGGCATACTGTAGCTCTTAAGTATGGGACATTTGGGGGTTGGTTTTAACTCCTTAATAAAATATGTCTCACTTCTCCATATTGGATATTGTCCATCCTGCAAATGAAGTGATAGTTCAGAGCTGTATCGGTTCAATGCATTCAGGTGTGAGGGGACTGCTGGTCTTTCACCAATTATTCATTCCAAAGGAATTTTGAGGGCTGTTCAAAAGCATTTAGTCTTAGGTGTCTGAGCTTGTGGGTCAGCCTCATGTATAAGCAAAAAGACTTATGAAAATACGGCGAAGTGTTATGTAGTAAACTTGGAGAATATTGTTCTGTAATATTTTGAAAGTGAGTACTATGAGAACCTGAACCTAAGTGTGGATTAGAACTACCTGCCCACCTAAGTAGAGGAGGGACATGGTATTCATTCAGCTAAATGAGGGTTTCAGAATTAGGGGACTTATTGGTGCAAGCAAATGATGTTTGTCAGGGGAAAAATGACACAATTTTGCATAGCAAAGAATTTGGGTAATAAGAATCCAGATAAACAAGTCCACAGTGCACCATGTATTGTATTTAAATATAAACTTCTGTCCCTACCACATGTAGATAATTAGTACAAACAGTGGTTATTTAAACAATGCCAAGGTTTCAAAAAAGCATTTTCTTCTACACTCTTGTCTGTATTCTGCTGTGAAGTCATTGTGATCAAAATGTAAGAGATTACAGATGGACTGGGGAGTAGAGTGAGGTCCTAAACCCTATATCCTAATTTCATTATGGAATAAAGAACAAGGTAAAACCTGGTCTAGGAGAGACAAGTTGTTGTTCATAAAACTTTCCATAATTAGCAAACACAACAGGGATAAAGGAAATTCAGTGCAGTGAATTTCTTTTTGTTTCAACTTTCTCTTTATTCAAGCTCACCCCAGCACGGTATTCATTCTTTCAGTGTGAATTTTCATTAGTGATGCCAAGAGATTTCAACAGAACTATATGGTAATTTCTGGTGTCCCTCAAGGTCAAAGCAATTTCTCAGTCATCTGAATTTGGTCAAAATACTCCCTTTCAGAGGTTCCTCATGGCTTGTGAAGAAAAAAAGAATTGATCTCTGACCAGTGAGTCACTATAATTTCACTGATAGCAAGCCCGCTGAAAAATACTCGGAAGCCAAAAACTGAACTCAGAGGTAGTAATGTCAGATGCAATGTTGTGCTTGTGTAGGTAAAATCAACTGAAGAGTGATGTATTTCAACTTGAGTTCTGTCATCTAAAAAGGATTATTTTTTTTTTCTTATTTGAAAGAAGTTGGTGGGGGTTTTTTTGGTTTGTTTTTTTTTCCTTTTATAGCAGAGTAAGGAGAAAGCATGCATCTGTGATGCAAGATAGTCACGGTACAGTAAAGGGCTCCTGAAGCCACACAACATTTTAATAAATCTGTATGCTGGTCCTAGGGATATTTGAAGTAGAATCTTGGTCACGGTGGGCTTAGGAAAAAGCCTCTATCTGATGCAATTAGGCTGTTTCCCACTTAGTATAATTATTACCTCACTCTTAGTGCAGCTTAATATTCAGGCATCTTTGATGATTGCTCAGTGTATGGGGGGGGGGGGGGGTAAAACTAAAGTGGGAGTAGCAAATAAAACATGGTGGCCCTGTTCGCCATTTCCCAAAGGAGTCTTCCTGCCTTGGGGTCTGGGCAAGAGCCGCCTGGCC
>WUAM01000323.1:44523696-44545723 GCA_024336885.1 Actenoides hombroni | reverse complement strand
CCACGGCCGAGCCGCTCTCCCGGCTCTTCGCGGCTCCGGAAACCCCGACAGAGCCCCTCGCCGGCCCTTGGCGCCGCCATTCCCTCCCCAGTGCGGAATTGCCTGCACTGGAGCTGGTCTCGGTGAGTGAGCGTTGGCGTGTTTACACCTCGTGTAGACGTGCCCGCTTAGGCAACACGGTACAGTGTCACACACATATTTCAGTTTGGGCCTAGGTGGGCTGTTAATCTGTGTGCCCGTGGCACTGTGTGAAGGCCAACATGAACAGTCTCAGCTGCTGGTTGTGACCTGCAGAAAGCAGACTCCACAACCGTGAAGGTTGTAAAGTAGGTATGTTTATTCAGTGCTGGGCAGCACAGGAGGTCGCCCATCCACAATTGTGCGTGCCCCCGTGGCAGTTCGCCTTGTATTTACATAGTAAAGTGTTGCATATTCATTATATTTTGCAAGTCGTCTCTACGTATGCAGTACCTACCCTGCTTCGTATATAGGATCAGCTATTTACATGATCTCCTCTTCCTTGAGGCTGCGCAATGCGTCCTGGTGGTGGTCGTCGGGGTTCGCAAGGATGAAGGTTGCTTGCTCCTCTTCGTCACCACCAGTAACCTTTTGTCTTTGCACATCCTCAATAGTTTGTTGGCCTTTATCCAGCCTGCAGGGCTGGTTTAAACCAGTTCTCTGTAGCTAGTTTCTGGTCTTCAAGGAAACTGAGGAGGTTCTTGGTCCACTTGATTCAATTTACACAATAAGCACTATTCTTTCACAGGCCTGTCTTGCAACTGTGTATTTATCTTGGTAATTAGTATAGGTCCCTCTATCAGTTGTTTACCAAGTTCGTGTGGTTGATGACTCCAGGTCTATAGCATATTTGAAGTCTGATTGCACCTGCTGCTGCAAGGTGGTACCTTTCTGTAATGGAGTAGCTAGAAACATCCTCTGAAACAAATATTCAGTAATTAACATTTTTTTTGACCGAGAAACAGTTCACTGAAAGGTCTCAAGCTTGATAAGTGTTCTCTAATCTCAATTAGAGCTTGTTGGCATCCCACTTGGATTCCTACTGGGTTTGTCCTTGAGCAAAGCCAATGCCAAACAGCAGAAGATTTTTGGGCTGAAACTTTGTGGTTTGGAAGCTCCTTTCACAGCTGCTTATTT
This sequence comes from Actenoides hombroni, assembly GCA_024336885.1. NCBI lineage: Eukaryota > Metazoa > Chordata > Aves > Coraciiformes > Alcedinidae > Actenoides > Actenoides hombroni. The sequence goes on along the minus strand of WUAM01000323.1, from coordinate 44,544,568 downwards.
ATCAGCTAAGAAACTCACAATATGAAAGGAAAATGTTTTCATAACTTACCCAAAAAGATATTGACATATGAAACTGATGTGGCTTTAGTCTTAGCCTGAATTGAATTTATTTCTTCTTCTGGTAAAAGGAGGTGGATGTAATAAACATAAACACAGCCACAAGATTATGAAATAAAAATGGAGATGCACAGCCTCTCCCTTTGCTAGTTGAAAGAGCTCTTCAAAGTATACCTTCTTGCAACTTGAAGGAATTTTTCTCTAATTCTCCAGTAATTTAAAAGTTTCATACTGTTGGAGAGATGTCTTCGTGTCTGACATGTGTGCCTTGATGTTTCTTCAAGATGTCATGCAAACGCTTTAACTTGATGATACCATTTTCAGGCTGGCAGGTGAAAATGAAGACTTATTGTCTATTGAGTTTATATTTATCCTGCTTCTGCCCTGTCCTGTGTTGTGGTGTTGGCAGTCACTACTGAGCTAGTTTTCTTTTGTAGTAAACCTGTGGGACACTGGGCATCTTCTGTGGTCATGGTTTCTCTTGCCATGTATATTCCTTTGCATAGAAGGCCGTTCACACTGTTCTTTTATTTCTTAGACAATGTAGGCATATATATAAAAGTTTTTTAGTAGTTGAACAGTTTTTCACTTTATAGATTTATTCTGTTTTATTGACTACTGAGCAAACAACTTGGCCATGATACTGCTGACTTGTTCTTGCATGTTGTATGTTCTAACTGGTTATCACAAGCAGGCAACACCACGTGATCTCTAAAATATTTATGGGGTCGGGGAACCCACATTTGTGAGGTAAGGGTAATGATTCAGCCTATTGGCACATTAGCCTGTGGCTTGTTTTGCTTTTTGATTGGTCACAGTGGTATTATGTCACTCCCACAATATATTTTTCTCTTTGGTGCAAAATATTTTTCCACAGCATCTCTCAAGCTCCCCTAAACAGTGGCAAAGTAGGAAGTATTCCTTCCTTGCTCATTAGTGCAGCTTCTGTGCTTTCATTATCTTGCTTTGCAGTTATTTTACCTAGGGGACTCTAAAGCACCTCCAGTTCTCACATATGTTTGTGTTTCACGTTTGTGTCAGTAGTTCTCTGTGGCTGACCACAGGGACAAGGCTGTAAAATCTGTCTGTGTTGGGCACTGTGCTAATTTTCCACATGAAGAAATGCATCTGGGAAGCACAGCACCAAATCATACTGAATTCTCAGTTACCTCTCCTCTTCTACCTCACCCATCCTCCCTGAATGCAGGAGTATGTATCCTGAGCATCATTTCTGGCATGTTCATTAACTACTTAGAGCAGGCAGCTGCAGCTTTGGTCTGCGTGGCCTTGTTCCTTTACCTCCTCTGTGTTCGCCGGTCTCTGAAGTTTGCTTTGCTGTGGCTCCTTGAGGCACTAGAGCTGTGTCCAGAGCACTGCGCACCAGTCTGGGGGTGTTGGGAGGGAAGGGTTTGTTCAATTTGGATGGGTTGTCTTTTTGCCAGGTAGTGGTGATATTTGAAGTGCTATTCTCTTCCTTTGTGAAGGTGAAAATGAGTTCCTGAGTTTGCCAAACCCAGTGATTTCTGCATCCCCATGCCATGGTGGTGAGAGAGGCAGGCATTCAGGTTTGCTTGTGCAAATGTATTTTCTGCCCCCCTTCCTGCCCTCTACTCCTCCTTTGCTCCTACTTTAGGGTTGAAGGTATTAAGAAGGTAGCCAGCAGATCAAGGGAGTTATCTCCATTCTGCTCATTTGGGTAGCATCCAGTTTTGGCTGTCCTAGAAGGAAGCCAGTCAACTGGACCAAGGCCACCAAGGAGACTGGGGTGGTGGTTTTCCTAGGAGGAGAGGCTGTGAGTCTGGGGCTTGTTCACCATGGGGAAGGGATGGCTCTGTGGGGAAAACAGCAGGCCCCAGCACCTGCGGGAGGTGACACAGAGGTACAGCTGGGATTTCCACAGCGTGGGAGAATAAGAGGCAAGGGGCATAAAAGGAAATGAATGGGAAAGACACTTTGGGTGTGAGGATGCGGTTCTCCAGCTGAGGCTGTGTGAGAGCTCATGAACACAGCAGACCAGTTCGGGCCATTTCCCACTGTATTCCTGTTGCTGTGTCTCTGTATGCTGTGGGCCTCCCTTGCATGTAATGTCACTTCTTTTCAGTGTGTGACTTGCTACAAGTCACACGTACTCTTCTAAAGAAAAAATGCCTGGATAGTTGATGATTCCTGTGAGTATCATACATGCTCCCAGTCCTTGTGGCTTCCTGCCCAGTGCTTTAGAAGCAACTTTGCAGTAGCTGCTTCTACCTTCTGTTGTGCTTTTGCTTTTTCACAAGATAATTAAGGTGGCTGATCTGCAACTCCCGTTTCTCCCCAACTCTGCTTTTATAAGATAGAAGCTGTTTTTCACTTGCCAGTAGCTCATTCCATTTTGTAACAAGCTTTGTAACAGTTCTGAGATTTATGCAAGCTTTTTCTTAAGGAGTCAAATGAATTTTATGAAGCACAGCTGCTACAAAGAAAGGTTTCCTGTAATTTCTAGTAACAACTTCTGACCACCTTTGAGGGTATTTTATCTTTTTCCTTGTGGTATTAATTGCACTAGCAGCTCAGGCTTGTTAATGTCAACTGACATAAATGGGGTTTTACATTCTTTGGATTTCCAAATGTAATTTGCTGATGCTTTTGCTCTCCTTCATGCAGCAGTCCTGTGCTTGATTTGCTCTTCCTTCTCTGGCTAATCTGCTTACAGATGAGACTTGTTTGTTGTGAGCTGCATCTCATTTCATGGCTTAGCTTTTCTCTAGTAACAAGCCTTGTTTTTGTTCTTCCTGCATGCTTGCCTCTTGTGTGAGGTTGGTGAAGGAGGTCTTACTCAGGTGGCATAGCAGGCTGTGTGTGACCCAGCTACCAGAATGCGTATGGGTGGAGTGTACGCTGTCTGAGGCAGTATTTTTGCACTGTGTCTGCGTGGGTTGGAAACTTGTAAGTACTGCCTTTAGTGCAGAAGAAAGGTGGTTTCAAAGCTGTTGGATAATTAGGATGGAAATTCTGGATTATATTCTCACTGCTGTGGATATTTCATATGCTGAACATACTGATTCCAGCTTGGGGCAATATGATTTAATCTTAAACAGATTTTGAAAAATACAAATATATGAATTCTTACTCTCCTTTGCCTCCAATTTTGTATATATATGTATTTTTTTTTAATGACTTTAAGAAGTATTACCAGATATTTTTTATTTCAGGGCAAAGCAAATTTTTATTTTTAATTTAAAATGCATGGAAATAAGGTTTTCTTCCATCTGAGCAGCTATGGTTAAGCTTCTAAAGCATTGCACGGTAATTAGGCTTATTGCAGTGTACCATGGTGTAGACTTATTTAAATTCCTAACATACGGATCTAATTTTGTATCTTGATGGCAGCAGAGAGAATACATAAAAAGGTGTTACACTTTTCACTGCTCTGTTATTGGAAGGTGGTGAAATAAAAATCAAACCACCTTTACAGCAAGGGTAATGTGCACTGGGTAATAGTCCTTTTAACCTTAACTAGTTGTTTTATACAGGGCTTTTTTTATGTTTTATTTTTTATTTCAGTGATATTGAAAGTGATGCATAGTAATTAAAATGTGGTGCTTCCCCCCCCCCAAGTAAGCATATACATCCAATCAGAGAACAATGGGATGATCTTAGGTAAATTAATTTTCTGCATTCAGACATGCTATCTTCTCCCTGATTCATATGTTGCCATAGCAACAATTGACTTCACAAGGCCTGACTCAGCTCCGAAAGAAATATGAAATGCCCTGGTTTATGTTTTTTTCTAGTGTAAGTCATGGAGGTGACTTCAGTAGCAGTAGCTGATCTTTATACAATGCTTTTTCTTGGTTTTAACTTGATGAAACTGTTTATTTTTTCTAAGTTGAATACATTCTCTTTCTTCTGTGTTTATATTTTTACAGTATTTGTATTCATGTAAGACAGTTTTTATTGAGTTACAGATTGAAAAATACAAATGTGATTTTTAAAAGGGCAATTATGCTTTTGAAATACTTTTTAATTTTAAAGTATGGATTAGCTTCTGTCAGTCTCCAAAACAGACATCAAATAGCAAAAAAACGGATGCCATTTACAAGTATGCAGGTAAAATATAAATATACAAGATAAATGCCTACATATACTTCCCCCAAAAAACAAATAGTTCACAGTCCTGGAACAAAGAGCATGGAAATGAAAATAAACAGAAATATCCTTGACCAAGGTGGTAAAAACTTATTGTAGTGGATTCTTAGATTAGAAACATGTTCAAGGTCATTTAGTGTTATCCTAAAAGCAGAAATTGTATTTCATATATGTATCTAGGTGTACTTTCAGTAATTTAAATATTTGCTGTTGCTTTACAAAATAAGGATTGGACACTGACTGTTGTCTAAAGGAGGTATCCAGTGTTTGCCTCAGTGTAAGTTCTGACCTTTAAACGTGAACAAAATATGATCTCAAGGAAAAACCTTTTGAAAGTCAAATGTAAAATCCTGGTTCCACTAATATCTAATATTTTCATCTAGAATGCATATAATGAAGTTATTTTTCTTGCACTTCATAGGTCTACAGGAAACATCTCATTCTGCTAGATCAGGTTCCCTTTCAAAGCCTCAGCTGACTTGACCTTGACAGGGATGGGGCATCCACAGCCTCTCCTTGCAACCTGCTCTAGGCTCTCACCACCCTCTTGACCAGAGGCAGTTCCCTTGGCTTTTCCTTGTGTGTCCTGGCCCCTCACCAAAGGCCCTAGGGCCTGCACCCCACGCACCAGTGTCTTTCCTGGTCTGGGTTGACCAGCAGAGAACAGAGGAGTCCGAACGCAGTTGCCAAACTACCAAGTAAGACAGAGGAAAAACATTTTTACTGTTACTTTCTTGTTTTAATGCTGTCATTTTAATTAAATTTTTTTTTTTTTTTATTGCCCAATCTTACAAAAGCACTAATGAAGCACCTAGAAGAGGCCTTAATGCTGAAAGCCAGCACTTCTTGGCAGGTCTGTGGCTTTCTGCTTCTCCAGAGGAACTGCTGTCTCTGATGTCTTCTTTTGTGCTCTTGCTGTTCTTTGTGTTCTGTGGAGGGTCTTTCTTCATCTCTAAACTCCTGTTGAGCATTCTTCTCATCCTCAGTCCCCAAAAAATCCCATCTCCAGGCACCTTGGTGACCCTTCTGGTACAGCAGTCCAGAAGAAGCCATGTTATCTTGTCCCCTGCTCTTAGGGCTTAGAGCAGAGGAGACAGCACCTCTTCACAAGGCATGGAAGTAGGAGAGAGGGTGGGTGAGAGGAAGAAAGGGCTCACAAGACCCGTGGCCATCAGCAGATAATTGGGCTGATGGTAGGACACTAGCCAGGCAGTATCGCAGTGCCTCAGTGGTGTGGTGGAGCGGAGCCCTGTCACAATGTAGTAGTGCCAGGGAGGAGGATCCTGGAGGAGGATCCACCTCCATTGGCTCCTCCTTCCCTTTAGGTGGATCCAACTCCATGGGCTCCACACTATCACCTACATGATCAATGTCCATCGCTACCATGTGTCTGATGGTGCCTTCTCTCTGATGCCACTTCTTGCTCTCCACCTCCCTCAATCTTTTCTTTGGTGTCCCACCTGCTTGCTTTGCTGTTGTGGGTCCTCATTCTGCCACTCATTGTGGATGTCAAGAGCCTGGAAGCTCAGCTCACTGCTGGGCCATGGAACAGAATGCAGTGAGGTAGCCTGTGACATCAGGAGGCCACTGTCATGGCTGTGCAAATAACCATATATAGCTATTCTGGCAGTTGGGGAACCTGTGGCCTTAAGGGTACCCTACTGCAGGGAGGAAGAGGAGGGTTTGAAGAGGGGGTGGGGTTGAGGCCCCCTTTCCAGGGGGGTGCTCCCCTGCATCCATTCCTAATGGAGGGATACTTCAGAGATTTGGTCTGAAACATGGACAAAGATTTTTCTGAGGGAGTTCAGAACTGTTTGGTCTCTACTCACCTGTCCTTTTCTGCTTTTTAATGTCTGAGGGATTGTTAAAAAATTTACATGAGCCAGATAGAGACTTTCCAGCAGCTTTGATGGAATTTGGGTCATGCCCAGTGTGGGTCGGTCCTTACAGGGCTCAGGGAGAAGACAGGGAAACTTTGCAAGGTTTAACTGGTCCAGTGAAGTGAGGCAGAGGGCAAAGAGGATGAGTGCCATGAAGATGCTGCTACCATTGCACTTCCTTAGCAGGCATTTATGTTCCTGGTTTCTCAGGGTGAATGGCAATAGAGCCCTGAATGTGATTCACATTTGACTACTGGGAAAAAGCGGGGCTTTACCAGCCAGACGGATGTGTGAAGTGATACAGGATCTTGAAACACAGCAGCTATCAATCCATCCCAAAACCCAAGTGCTTTGTGCAGAGCTTTACTTACAGACTTAGTTTTCAGCCTCTCCTGATCCTGACCAGGCTGAGAACAGCAAAAGCCTATTGCAATTTTGGCTGTCCTAGGAATGGATTAGATCCCTGCTGCTCCAGACCTAGAACGCATCATCTCCATCTGTTAAGAGCTACAACTGCCCATCCCAGTACTGTTCCTGGATGCATCTTTCCACTAGAGGAAACTTCAGCTTGAAACAATGATCTTTCTAACCTTTGGTTCTAAAATGGTGTGATTAAACCTTGGTTTCTCTGTGTTGTGTAGGACAAATACATGTCAGAAGGCAGGGCCACTGTGTCTTTCAAAATGAGTTTTAAATTTGTGAGTAGTGTACCTTGATCCACATAGAGTTAGGATGTGTTTGCAGACTAAGTGGCCTCTTAGCTGGATGGATAGTCCAAAATATCCTCTTTCTAGCTACTCAGAACTGCCAATGGATTGCTACCTCTTTTCCAAATGGTGCTTTCCAGCCCTACAATGCCAGCTTTGTGCCAGAGGCCTTCACAGTTGGCCTCTCAAGCCCCAGAACTGCCTTATAAGCTACACTGGATATTATTAATTTTAATCTGTGTAATCCGCTTCTCTTATGTGCCACTCATTGCAGAGGGCTTTCGTTGTATGTGTGTCAGCATCAGGATGTTGTGAGTTTAAGGCCTCCTGCCTTATGTTGGCTAAATTCTGCTGCCTCTTCACGTTGGGATGGTAGTGGCCTGACTTTTTTTCAGGCAGGAGGAAGGTAGTTCCGTTACTCTAGTGCTACCATAAGCATCAGCATTTGTGTTATAGTAACACCTAGGAGTCCTGCACCAGTGGTCTGGAACTTCACTTCTGAACACCTGCAGGATCCTGATGAAGCGATACAATGTTTTGAGGAAAAAAAAATTACATGACTACTCCAGAGGCACACAACTTGCTGCACTCTGCTGGACCCTCTCCAGTATCTAACAGGACCCTGTCCAGTATCTACCAAACACTGCTCAATACTATGCATCACCCTCAAAAAGAAGAGAGGGAAAACATACCAACATACGTTGCCTATGTTCTCTCCCCTGTGATACTGCCTGCTGAGATCAACTAATACAGGGTTGTATTGATGTGAATTATTATGCCTTTTGATGTGGAAGTGTGCCTTGGTGCTTCTTGATACAGCAAAGTCCCCAAAAAATTGGACTTGCTGTATTGGAAGTAATCAGTATTGTTACTGATGCTTATAGAAGACAAAGTGGAGTGGTGGTGGAATAACCTGTTCATGTCATGATCAAATATAAAATCTCAAACTTGCAATCGTATGCACATATAGCTGGACAGCAGGTACGTGGTATGCTTGCATGCTTGCCAGTTTCCATTTAAATTTGTTTGACTTGAAGCAAATTAGATTTCCTCTGGAAGCTTTTACTTAAAGTCCTCTGGGGCTGTGAACATTCAGATTCTCTCCCCAAAAGGTTGTATAGTCTTAAACTATTCCCATATGATTATAGATGTCTCATTGGATATGTGACACATCAGGAACCATCTCCTGTTCTTAACTGACTTCTTAATACCTTGCTTTGCTTGGAAAAAACACTTTTTCCTTGCCTTGTGAATGACTTTCAAGTGTTATGGGTCACTACCCACCCACCTTTATTTTATCAACTGATAAATTGACAGGCCTATGAATGGATTTGATAAAAGCAGTTTATTGCTGTGTCTTGACTACTACCAGGCAATGGTAATCAATGGGGTGGCAAAATGCAGGATGCTGTAACAAATGTCAAAGCTAACTTCTCTGCATTTGCACCAGAAGTGCTTGTAGTAGTTAGTAAAACCAGACTAGCTTACTTGTTTTTTTTGGTATGTCAAAGTTCACAGCAAATTGCATTATCTAGCGGGTATTTCAAGCTTGGAGCTTTCAAGCTCTACATCCCTTCGCAGAAGAAAGGCTAAACCTGTAATTTATGTGTACTGTTTATGAGGCAATGACCTTCTATGGAGATAAATATGTATTTAAGAGTTCCTTTTACAGCTTTTCACCAGTTATTAACAGAAATAATTAAATTGAGTTCCATAGTAGATATTTTCCATTAATTTATCATTATGAACTTATAATGGATGCTCTAATTAGGCATTGTTTCTGGTGGGAATATTTAAATTAAAATTAGGACAAATATGTTCAACATGCTCAGTAGTGCTTACTAGAAGCTTATTATGCATACATAACCTGCTCAGTAAACAAAAGTAAGCAAGGAAATTTCCTTGAAATATAAGGTGTGGTTTTCATAAGCTTCTCCTGAGATACTGATATTGAGGTAATAATAAAACACTCCTGCTTCTTCTCCTCCCTCCCCCCAGTTTCAATATTTTTTCAGTCAAAACTGCCAGAAGCTTTTTGGCCATGAAAAGCTGTCACACTTGTTTTCTTCTAACTTGTGAAGAAAATGAGTACATGAGCATTGGAATTCCCATTAAATGGAAATCTTTGAGTTTAAATCTGGAATCTTTTTACTTGGTGTCATGGCATTAAAAAAAAAATCAGGTGAAGTTGTTTGTTTGTTGTTGTTTGGTTTTTTATTATTATTTTATTTTATCTGTGCCAGGAATAATTTTGAAGTCTTTCTTAAAAATCCTAATCTGGGTTTGTGTCTCTCCTACTTAATCTATAGCTGCACTGAAAGCAAGTTTTTAAAAATGTTTTCATTTGTCAATGTCTTGTTGTACTCTTAATATCTCATGCCAATTTGTGATGCTGCGGAAAAATTTCTTTACCTACTCTGGAGAGTTTTGCCTCCAAGTAACCTTTGCCTTTTCCATTTGCTACTTATGTCTCATCTACTACAACAAAACAGAACAGGACCCATATGGGCAAGAGCTTAATATACCCGTAGGAGGACAAAATAAACAATCTTGAAGATGGTATCAAATGCAGGGGTATCCAGCCATGGGATAGATAATGCCTCTGGAATAAGTCTGCTGGTCTGTATGGCAGTTTTGCTTCTCTAGTGGCCCCTCAGGCTAATGACAGGGTGTGGGTTTTGGAAGTAGGCAAGTTGCTCTGGTCTCTTAAACCTTTCTCCGTGCCACTTTCTTTCCTGTGGGCACTGTATATGCTTTCTTCTCCTGCCCACAGCAGGCACATACTTCCCTTGTGAACCCAGTGCATCCATCACATGCAGCAGCAGGACGTGTCCCTTTCTGTGACATCCAGTTAGAGGATTGAAGAGAGGTTCAATCTGTGTGCCACGATCAGAAAAGTGTCTTTGATGCAGTAATGGTATCTGCAGGCTATATGTGCAAGTCCAGTCTGTGTATGAAGAAGGACGACAAAAGAATTTGTTGTGAGGTGTTTTGGGTTTTTTTGGTTTGTAGTTTGTTTTTTTGTTTGTTTTGGTTTTTTTCTGATTGACTCTGTAGGAGACAGTGCACTGCTTTGGTGGAGGGATAATTTACTGTGACTCAATCTGCTGTGGGAATTATCTGTTGAAGTAACATTTTGGTGTTATATATTGGTACCAATACAGTTACTTTTGTGAGAATTTATGGAATACTCGGTAAAGAATAAAAAAATGCTCACGGAGCTGAAGGATCAGTATCATGAGTAGCTATTCTGATTGAGAATACAGGTGAAGCCATTGCATATGTTACCTATAATGTAAACTAGTCAGCTGCATAGTACATACATACTTGGATACACATGGACAGAAAATATGTGATTGGATAGGATGTTGAATTTTTTTTGTTTGTTGGTTTTGTTTTTTGTTCTGTTTTTGTTTGTTTTGGCTTTTTTTTTTTGTTTTGTGTTTTGATTTTTTCCCCAAGAGTATTCTGAATAATTTTGTCCTTGGATGGTTCCTGTAACAACTTTTCACCCTTGTAAATCTGTGTTACCTTTGGTTTTTTGCCTAATATATGCATGCATCAGAAATACTGTTCTGACATGCTTCTGCTAACCTGTCAAAATTTGATTGCTGTTTGTAATTAGGTGAGATTAACAGTCCACAATTTACACACTATTTTTTTTTTTAACTAAAAAAACCCCCTCAAGTCTGCAAACAAAAATAACAGGGTCCCTTTTGGGGAAGGGAAATGTAAAAGCAAGGAAAACAAGGGGGAAAGTACTTGCACTGCCTTGTTTGCAAAGGGTTAGCATTTATTTTTTTGATGCAAGGTTTGAGGTGTTGTTGATTTATTTTCTTCAGCAATGCCCAGAGGGCCAGTTGTCATGTGGTGAGGTGCAAAAGGGCATGTAGCAGAACTGGGATGGACCAAGCCTCCCAGGATGTTATAATAGTCCCATTTGCTTAGCAGTTATGTATCTGGTCATGGTTCATTAATTTTGATGGTACCTAGCCTGCTAGTTTCTTCTGGCAGCTTCCTCAGAAAAAGAAATGGTTCATTCAGGGTATTGTACTATGAGCTGACGGTATATTCAAAGCTAATTGAAACAATTCTGTGCTGCCACCTCCACCCCCCAAAAAACCACCCAATCCTTGCCTTATTTTTAATGCATTAAAGTATGAATTTCCCATCACAATTTTGTTTGTCCCCATTTAAAAAAAAAAATAAAATCTAGTAATCGTTTATGGAGGGGTTTGGCTTTTTTAATTTTTTTTTTTCTGCTGGCATATTTGAGGGCAAAAAAGATGAAGTTTGCATGCAGTAAATGCTGTTCTCAGTAGGGCTCATGAAAAGGAATCATTAAAAAAAACTAAACTGGTGTTCAATTTCAGTTTAATTACCAGCCACAGGCATTAGACAGGAAGAAGGACTGTTGAAGTCATCTTTGCTTCTGGCAATGGCAGACTTTCTGCTTATTGGACATTTTCTATGGCTTTGTCCACTTTAATTATAAACCTAATTAGCAGTACAAGGTAAGTAAATTTTTCTAACAATGTGTGTTTCTCAGTGGGATCTTAAATACATTTGGAAAATCAGTCTGCACAGAAAAAAATTCTATCTCCAATAGTTACTATTTGCAGTGCCTCATCAATGGCATTCACATGTGGACCTGGACTCAGGAGAGGAATATTTTATGTTCTATGCTCAGGGCAGTAGGTAAACTGAGGACTACAGCAGGACAGAGTATGAGGGAAGTAATGTACAGCTGGGGTATTTTTACCCTCTTACAGACATGCACATTGAGTGAAGTTGGGCAATAGCAAAAGCAGATCTCTCTGAAGCCATATAAAGCTAAACAGTGAAGCCCTGCTGAATAGTGAAGAGTGCAGAGCTATCATCTTGGAATCATCCCCTGCTATATCTGGTCCAAGCTGTATGAGGACAACTGAAGCAGTAAATATGCTTGAAACAGAAGCTGCTAGATCAAATGACTGAGTTCTGCTCCAGGTCCCAAGGGCTGTTATCTGAAGGGTACCTGCCTGCACTAGTATCTGTCTCCTGCGAGCCAGGCTGCACCCACCAGAGGTTCTGGTCTGGGGACCTCAGCTCTGGCACTCCAGTGTGTGTTGTGGCAGCTTGGTTGCAGCCAAGGTGACTCACTGCTGCAGTCTGCATGACTCTATTCCCCAGTTCTCCAGCTTCTAAAGAAAGGTCAATGGTAAAACTGATATCAGGATGCATGACAACAGTATCTTTTCTTCAAGAGAACTTCAAGAGTTCAAGAGAACTTGAATGTAAAATACAATACATATGAAATAGTCTTGGCCTCTATCTCAGAATGACTTCGATTTCATTCAGCTAGGTCTCTTGTTTGTCATAAACCCATGAAAATACATTATCCACACTTCTATTATGAGCATGCAACAGTTCAGTGCTGGAAAAAAAAAAAAAAAAGTAGGTTTCCTTGTAGGCAGGGTGAGGATTTTTCCAGTTACAGATTCCAAGAATAATAATAAGGTAGTACTGACTGTAACTCAGAGATTATGTTAAAATTAACTAGAAGAAAAAGAAAAGATGCTTAGGTTAAGTATAGGCTTACTGATGGTAGCTAGATAGCATTTCTTACAATATGTGCTACAATTTTACATACTATTGTTTACACTAGTTGTGTGAATGCTGCATTATGTTAATGAACTGTTCTGAACTATGTCTAGTCTTCCTAATGCTGTGTTTTTCACACAAAAAAACCCACCTATTATTGTTTTGACATTATTTTATCATTTCATTTAACTAATACAAGGGAGGGGGACGGGGGGCGGGGAAGAGTCTTGATGATAAAGGTCTTTTCAGCAAAGAGAAATCAAAACAGTCCTTGAACACCATACAATGGACACTTTCAAACTTTGCATCGAGGGATCTAATTTTTCATGAGGGATAGCTGAGATTGTGGCAAACCTGGTAGGGGCTATGGAAATATCTATGCTTAACCTACAGCCTAAGTCTCTAATGGAAGTTCTCACAAATTTTCCAGGCTCAAGATTTTTTTTTTTGTTTTTGTTTTTTTCTCTTTCATCCTTCAAACAGTTGACGGGGGTGGGTGTAATCTTTTTAAGTGACTTGAGGTATTTCTTTGTCAACTCCTCCCTTTTTTTTCTCAGAAAAGCCACCCCTAGCAACTGAGCAAAAACTTCTTTGCTCCCCCTTGTCTCTGTTAAAATTACTTAGACTTTTTTATTGCAAGTGTTAAAATGGCTTTTCAAGCAAGTTCCTCAATATGCTTATGAGTGGATAGAAACAGTAGTAAAGGAAGAATTGGCTTAGGACATGGGCTGAATCAACACAGGGCTGTGCATTAGCACCTTCCTTTGGGGGAAACAGTGCAATACCTCAGTTTACTGTACTTTTATTTCTTTTGTTTCTACGCCACTGTTTTGCAATGTTGTGTTCCCCAAAGGAAGGGAAGTGCAAATGTCTTCTGAGAAAGGTGTTGAAAAGAAGGGGGGTGGAAAAAAAAAAAGGGGGGGGGGAAAGGATTTGAGGAAAATTTTTACATCACTTGCATCTTTTTTTAGTGATGTCATAATCAGTGGTAAATACCAGGGAAGAATCTCTTTCATTGAGAGACTCTAGGATGGGCCATTTTAAAGGTTTCCAGAATGTCAGTGTTTCTCTGAATAAAGCTGTATTTTTGTTTGTGATGATAATTTTAATGATTAAAATGTAACTAGTGTCTAAACAGCTAAGAGTGAAACAGAAATCTCAGTGACATGAGAGGTTTCTGACTCCTGAAAGGGTCTTATGCCATTTGGTAGATTTTTCTGGGAAGTAATACTAATTATCTAATTAATAGATGACATAGTCTGCTTTCCATAACTGTTTTTTAACTCATATGTTAGAGTTATTGGATGTATGGTTGCACACTTCAGAAATGTGAGGGTAAGCTTGTAAACAGGGCAAGGCACAATTAAAACTGAAAATTGAGACCTGTAACATTAATTAGAAAATCATTAACTACCATTTATGATAATATGCCTTCACGTCTCCCCTTCTTCCTCCTGTCCCTCCTCCCCTGGAAAGAAAAATAAAATAAAAAAAACCAAAAACGATTTATCTTTTCAGGAAGGAAAGTGTGACTATGTTATGCTTCCATTCAATCTCATACTGACTCAGGGATTGAAACCCCCATTTCATTTTGCCTTTAAGTAGTCTAACATGTTCTTGTGGCTGAGGCGAGTGAGAAAGCAAGAGGATGGGGACTGGATAGGAAGAAATGTTTGAGGAGATGGTTTGGATAAAGAAGCAAATAATGTGAGTCTCTGTCAATATAGAGATTAGATTTGGATTAGATTGTTTTCTTAGTAAGCGTGATTTAAACATGGTTAATGTAATTTGAGAAAGCCTGAAAGAGACATGTGAATGTGGCCTCAGAGTATTGTCCTGGGAGTGTCAACGTTAGGGTTAATGTTTGCAAGCAGCTAAAAAGAGGCAACAACCCCTGGTCACCTTGCGTTCTGGTTGTAAGAACCTTACAGTTGGTTATCTTCAATTCAGTGAAAATACACTCTGCAGAAGATACATGGGAATTTGGGTGTTTGCAAAACTTGTGGGGTTTTTTTTTTTTATTTTTTATTTTTTTTTAATTTGGAAATATGAAAGGAGAGATTTATTACCAGAAACTACAAAGGAAAGTAATTTCTGATTCATCCACAGCTGGCTTGCACACTACCTATTATTTCTTATAATATGTTCTTTCATTTCATGGACAATGTGAGTATTTAGTAACAAAGAAAGCTTTCAGGATTTCAAGACACTTCATTAACAGCAGTGAAGGTAGAACTGAGTAAAAAATCACCTCATTTGTTGTTTTTCATTTGGTTGGCAAAAAAACAAACAAACCGCTATTCCTGCTTAGAATAGCAACAAGCTTTCCTCATCCTCTGAATTGTTGATAATTAAGAAAATGAATGTTCTGAGGTCAGTTGTGGTTTTGTGTGTGTTGCTGTGATTGGAGTTTTAAAATGTTTTGACTTCTAAAGAGGTTTTCAAATAAAGGTGTTTTTTCAAATAGGAAGAAGTCTCAAATCTCATTTCGTGGGGGAGCTACCTGCTTAGAATTGTGTAGTATATGGTGGGGGTTTTTTTGTTGGTGTTTTTTTTTTGTGAGAAGCATGGTGAGATTTTAAATTTTTTTCCACCTGTAGGCGAATCTTTACTGAATACAGGATATTTTCCCCCTGACAATGACCATCACCAAAAATAGACTTGGGGACCATACAGCTTGTTTGAGGCAGTTGGATGGCACTTTGTCACTCCATAAAGGGTTTTGACCCCCTCCAAGTGGCCTGTGTTAGAGCTTGTAGTTAACATAACGATGATGACATGTGGCTGAAGAGAACATAAAGATGATAACTTCCTCTTCTGTCTCATGGATGTCTTTGTGTTGCCCCAGACTAAGCTGATTTTGGCACCTTGCTATTGTGTCTGACATAATCAGAACTCTTCTGTAATGCAGCGTGGGTAATGGGCTTTACTATGGTCCATGAGAATGACTGGTGAATTAATCTGCTCAGAGGCATGCCCTCTGTCTTGCTGAGCAGTGACCAGGGATTCAGTGTTGGTAATGTGCCAGCAGAAGATCTCTGACCATAAGAAAAATCTACTTGGGTTGACTAAACAGGCATTATGCTTGTCTCAAGCACAGTACTTCAGTCATGTGAAGCTGCTCAGATGCTCCAGGAAAGGTCAGATGAGCACCTGATCTGGTTTGTGTATGTCAGGCATACACTGTCAAGAAGCCTTGATAGACTTTATTCCTTCTTCACGCTGTGTAACTTCTGAACCTGCACTGCTATTTGCAGCGCAGTGCTACAGTTTTTTGACCTGATGAGAAATCTGACTGAGCTGGACTGCAGGGTTGTTGCCAGCCATGGCAGGCATGTTCACAAAGCCAGGAGACAAGCTGTGGAGATATCTGGGCAAGTGTCTATTTGGCAGAAAGAAGTTGGCTCAAGAGTAAGTCAGTTAGAAGAGTCCAACCATTAGTGTCACTATATAGAACTAACTCAATGTTAAAAGATGACTTAAAAGATGACTATTAATGCCCCAAGATTATAGCACTATTTCTATTGAAAGCGGCGCTTTTCTTACATAACTGTACCACGCAGCACAGATGTTAAGTCTTCTTTGTAATTAAGATGATCTCACAAGCATATATAATTTTCCTTAAGGTACTTCAGACTTGTTGCTTACAAGGCAAAATGTGTTGCTGCTTGGTGGGACCTGAGTTGCTACCATTCATCTTAATATTCTTAATTCAGACTGCTTCGGTAAATGTAAGTTTGAAACAGTCACACCAGGTCCCCGGAAGATGCATCAAGTCAGCAAGTGCTATAGCCCTGGTGGTGTGCAGAGAGGTTGCATTCATCTCATGCTAGTTTGCTAAAGATGGAAGTCTAACTGATTGATGTTTAAGGGGCATTAGGATTTGGTAATACCTATTTAGACCTATCAAGAATAGGGACACCACATGCTTTAGATGGATTAGGAAATTCCACCTTTGATGCAGAAGAATCTCATTGCTGGACCTTGTAACAGTTGTCTTTGATGCCTGGCAGTTTGTAGTATTTCATTTAGATGGCAAAGATAACCATAAATTGTCATTCTATTAACACATGATTTACACAGACGTAAGTCATTATTACAATTCAAAGCAGCTCTAATCATTGTGATAATGGAGCCTAATTGCTGAGCTCCTTAAAAACTTTAAGACAAAAATCTATGTTAATACCGTCTGAAAGCTGGCAGCAGTTTATTATTTCTATTTTGATCAAACTCCCTACTTTGCAGGGAGGGGAAAAAGGTGTCCTAATTATGTACTTGAAAAATGACCTTGGGATTGTAGATGCAGACAGACAATAGGGACACTTTGTTGGTTTTTTTTCCCCTTCAATAAGTAAAGAACAATGAATTCTCAGTTACAATGTAATAGGTGAGCGTGCTCTTATTAAAAATAGATAACCAAGCTCTTGAAAGAGTTTGATTAAATTGAAATTGTCTTTTTTTTTTTCTTAAGGCTACTAAAATAAAAAGGGAAAAAGAAAAACAATCTGCAAATAGTCTAAATTTTAAAGATTGCCTTCAGTGCTCATCTCAGTTCTTGGGATGCTCTGAAGATACGCATCTTGCACATCTGCTTCTGAGCAAGAAGTGTTTATGAACTAGAGAAGGTCAACAATTGCATTTCCTTGCAGTACAGAAGCTCAGATGTAAGGGTGACATTTCACACCAGCACACCATCAATCTCCAAGTATTCACCTGGAAAACAGGAGCACTCTGCTACATAAAGGCCCTTTCACAGCACACTTTCATTTTGATAGAAAGATTGCGTTCTACGCATGCATTAGAACAGAAAAGCACCCAACAACGCTTTGTCCAGGTCACAAAGGTAATCTTTCTTTAATCTAAGACAGTAAATCTGGTTGAGGTGAAGAACCAGTGCTTTTAACACCTCTTGTGTTAGGTGGCCAGTACTCTAAAAGTGTTTCTTGTTTTCTTGAAAATATCGCTTAATGCTGTTTTTTCTGACTAGCACCAGGATCTTTGCTGTACTTGTTACGTATGATGCTATGAGCTGGTGGCTGCCATTTAAGTGAAGAACTTATGCCCTGAATAGTACGTGTATTTCTAGATAATTTATCCCATTCCATGAAAACACCTGGAGAACCAAGCCAAAGAGGCGAGGAGCAGCTGGCAGAGAGGACCTGGCGCCCAGCCCGTGTCAGCGCAGGCTGGGAACCCGCTGCAGGGGAGGCAGCCTCTGCCCCACTTCCCCATCCCGGGGCCGCGTTGCGCTGACGTGAGTTGAGGCCACTTCCTGCCCGGTTTGCGACACGGGCAGAGCTGCGGGCAGAAGGGAGGCGGCGAGAGGCCGAGCGACACCTCAAGGAAGGCCAAGGAGAGGGTGTGTGTGGGGGGGGGGGTGGCGAGACAACACGACGCGGCCGGGGACCCTGCGTCCCTGCTCCCACCATGTCCCTGGTGGAGACAATCCGGCTGTGGCAAGAAGGGGTGTGCAGTGCAGACAGGAAGGAGTGGGGGGCAGCCCTGGACGCCTTCACGGCCGTCCAGAACCCCCCTGCCAAAATCTGCTTCAACATCGGCTGTGTCCACCTCGTGCTGGAGCAGCTGGCCGAGGCGGAGGAGGTAAGGTACAGGCCTCGCGGTCGCCGCTCAGACCTGCCCGACCGACGGGCACGGCGGGGAAGGGAGGAATTAAGGGCTGTGGGCTGACGGTGGGAAGGATTCGGGGCCTTTTCAAGCCGGGATGAAGCGTGACGCCGCTGGGCTGCTCCCACTCGAACCCATTTACCCCTTGGAGGCGAAGCAGCAGAGGAGGTGCACACCTTGCTGCTGGCCCTTCCTCTCTCCCGGGGGTGACGTGGGAGGCACCGAGCTGCCGAGCGAGCGCTGGCAGATGGTTCCAGCTCAAAAAAAAACTAGGAGCCTGGTACAGGCTCCAGCACCCAGTGGCCAGCACTGCAGGAAGACATCTCCCACAGAGCCCAGCTTGGGCCACTTGACCAAAGCGGGACAGGTATGACCACTCTACACTCTCAGGTTTTTTTAAGGTCTTCCCTTTCTACCCCTCTTTTTGCCCTGCTCTTACCTCGGTGCAGGCGTTTACCCGGAGCATCGGCTGCGACAAGCACCTGGCAGCAGCTTATTTCCAGCGAGGGACCGTGTTCTACCGGAGGCAGAAGTGAGTGGAACGGTTGAAAGCTTCATTCTTGCCTCTCACAGAGATGCTGGCCTTTGGCTGAGGATGGCCTTGGGCAGGTTGGTAGCCCAGGGCCCAAGCTGCAACCCCTCAAGGTAAAACAGGCTCCTGTTCATCAGCAGTGTGGGGTCTTGGGATGAACACCAGCCTTGGAGCATCTCTCCTCCCCCTGGGGTGTCAGAAAATGCTGCAAGGAGATAGGAGAGAACTGATTAAACCCACACAAGTTTAAGTAAAGACCTAGAGGCAGGCGGATTGCCCCCATGAGGTGGTGACATCCTTGCCCCCCGCTCCACAGCCATGTAAAGGCCATTGAGGATTTCAAAGAGGCGCTGGCCCAGCTACGAGGCAACCAGCTCATTGACTACAAGATCCTGGGGTTGCGGTACCGGCTCTTTGCTTGCGAGGTGAGAAAGACTTGACGGACAGTTTTGATCCCAAAAGTCTGTTCCTCAGCTCAAGAAATCTAAGGAGAAGACAGCCAACCTCTCTTTGTGCCTTGGGAAAAAAAAAAAGCAAGCATGCTGGTGGGGCCACCACCCTGCTGTCCTCTCCTTTACCATCCTCCTGCCAATGGTCTGGCCGCTCTCAAACCTCCTTTCCTTGCTGCCATCCTTCTGACAGATACTCTACAACGTTGCACTGGTGTACGCCACAATGGAGGACTGGAAGAAAGCTGAGGAGCACCTGACGCTGGCCCTGAGCATGAAGAGTGAGCCTCAGCACAACAAGATTGACAGGGCGATGGAAGCCATCCTGGTAAGGAGGAGCGGGTCTCAGGGCTGCAGGAGGAGGAAGAAAAGTCCCAGTGACAGAGAAACCACAGCACAGGAGAAAACAGCAGCAGGCTGAGCAAAACGTGGGTGTCATAGTGACACATGAGTAAGTGGGAACAGCGTTGAGTCACTGGTGAGGAGGGACAGCAAGACGGGGTTAAATGGGCCATGTTGGGGCTGGGCTATCACTGTGGTGTTTTGCCTTTGCGGAACAAGACCTTAACCCTGTGGAGTTCGAAGGAAGGGGACATAAAGCAGCCCCTGTCCTCATCTCTGAAGAGATCTGTGACTTCTCTGTACTACAGAAGCAGAAGCTCTACGAGCTGGTGGCCATTCCTGCGGGGAAGCTCTTTAGACCCAACGAAAAGCAAGTGGCTCAGCTGGAGAAGAAGGACTACCTGGGAAAGGCTATGGTAAGAAAGAGATAGTTGAGCTATTCAGGCCCAGCCTGTGGGCTGAGGTCACCTGCTGACCACCTTTTTCTCACCACCCCTCTGAGCTGCTGCCTGGTGGGCAGCCAGAGATATGGAACTGGTCCATGCCTTGGGGATGCTCTCAGGCGTGGAGGGAGGGACGGCATGGAGGCATCTGGTGGGGAATGGGGACTCTGCAAGAACGTAGAAGCCAAGGGCAGGTTTCTGCAGAGCGTGGCCTATTTTCAGTTTCTGTCCTTGGCGAGGCAGTAGGGACAGGCAGGCAGCAACGAGCTGCAAAGGTCCCACTGGAGCTTCAACTGGGGCCAAGACTTTTTTTCAGGGAGCAGAAAAAGCAGCTAGTTAACATCTGACACCCACCAACGACCTCCAGTTCTTCCCCTGCTCCACCTGAAAGGGGCTTTTCAGCTCAGATAAGGGAGCATGCAAAACCCAAGTGCTGGGGGTATCACCCTTGGGCTCGGGTCCATCCAGGAAGGGAACCACTGGCCGTGCAGGCACTGGGGAATCAGATGATGGAGAGCCAAGCAGCTCCTCAGGCATCAGAGGAGCCCCAGAAACAATCACGCAAACATTTATGGACTTTCTAAATGATGTTTAAAGGTACCTATAGGAGGAAAGGGCTTGAGATGGACACTTGGGCTCCTGTCAACACTGGTGATTAAAACAAAGGGAAACGTTTATGTTGTAATAACTCTAACCACGGTGACAGTGAGGCTATGAGCCGAGAACTTAGCACAGCTGGGAGATGAGGATCAGTGCCAGAGGCACTCAGCCTGTAGTCAAAGATGCTTAGCTTAAAATCACAGCCCCTCTTGAACCTGAAGTATCCTGAGGAACTTGTCTGGGCCAGCAGCGAAGGAGAAGGATGGCCATCAGAGGTCTAAGAGAACAAGTCACTCACTACCTCTCCGTCTTTGGCTCTAGGTGGTGGCATCTGTGGTGGACAAGGATGATTTTTCAGGCTTTGCTCCACTCCAACCACAGGTAAGGCACCTCTGGTGAACAGCATCCTCGGCAAAGTTCAGGACGTGGGGATGGAACAGGGACTGTTCCTGGAACAGGTTGCCCAGAGAGGTGGTGGAAGCCCCATCCTTGGAAGTTTTTAAGGCCAGGCTGGATGGGGCTCTGA
>WUAM01000323.1:44497057-44523596 GCA_024336885.1 Actenoides hombroni | reverse complement strand
GGGGCTTCCACCACCTCTCTGGGCAACCTGTTCCAGTGTCTCACCACCCTCATGGGGAAGAAATTCTTCCTAATATCCCTCAGTTTTATTTTCAGCTTCCTGTTTACTGTGGCCTGGAGAGTATAAGCAAGTAAATATTTCCCTACCACATAAAAATGAGCTCTTAATCAGTATTTGAATCCCTAGTAAACAGTTCGCTTCAACTCTGATGCTTGGAAAGCTATCCTGCTGTATACAGATGCTTGGCTTTTGCAAGGTTTCATATACCCTATTAAGAATTTATCTCAAGTTTTTTTACAGGTATTGCCAGTAACACTGATCCAAATTACTTTGTGTTTTATGGAAATACATTTGAAAAAAAAGAGGTAATCTTCTGCACTAGGCTGTAGCCAATATACTGGGCTTAATAAGCAAAGTTATGTTTGTCTGGGGGACTTTTTCACAAAACATAATTGAGGATGACAGCTTGGTTATGAGAAGCTTGATGTATACATCAGTTTAAAAGCTTGTCACCTACTTGATGCATTAATTCAAGTCCTTTGTGCAAGCCAAAGTTCCTATTCTAGGCAAAGCATATGGTCTGTCACTTAGCACATGACGTGTTCAGATCACTGTGTCTGCAAGCGTACCATCCCTGAATGCGAATGTATGGGCTTGCCCTGTGAAAGCTAGCATCAATTTATTACCTGTTCAAATAGTTCTACTCTATTGTTGGGACTATTTATAGTTTAAATATGGGAAAAGATGTTCAGGGTTTAGCCCACAGCTCTCCTTTACTATCCTTTGAATTTTCCCTATGAGAAATTAATTCCATTCCTCCACCAGCGGAAATAATATTCATAGGAGCATAAATGTATACAGTCATATTTCTCCTTAATCGTCAGGTTGACAAGTCTCATAACTTCATAGACAATTCACTTTGCTTACTGGGTACTGAACTTGATTTTATAAAGATTGCTTAATTCATCAGGGTTAACTAGACCTTAGCCAGATAAAGATGAACTGAAATAAAAAACAAACTGAAATTAAGCTGGAAAGAGCTGTTCATTAACGCTTTTGATCATCAACTGTGAGTAACAGCAGAGAAGTAGAGTTTGTAATCAGGGTCATACATATAGGGATGATTTACTTTTCAGTGCATCAGAAAATGGTTCAAAGTCCACTCATAGATTATGCAAAAAATTAGTAATTGCTGGATACTTGTACTCTGAAATTTCATGAAGTTGTTAATATGCATATGCACATTAGATTAAGTGCCTTTGTATAAAATTAGTTAGAATACAGACTTAATGGAAAATATTAAAATCTTCATTGATCTTACTCAACATCAAATATTGTGTGACTCCATGAATGAACCAGACTATTCACAAATGTACTGAACTTGCAAACAAGTTTCTCCTCCCCACACAAGTGTAGCAATCGGGAAAATGACATCTCTAAATAAAATACTGAGTGCTAAAATATCATGTCTACCATGTCTTCAAACATTCATTTGCATTCTGGATTGTTGCTTAGTGCCATTAACCTTATACCATTTCCTTTCTGTCTGCAGCTATTGATATGAACGTGCTTGCTTTGTTTTCAGGCACTGATTAGCAAATGTCAGCAACAGAATGTGAATATCTGCATTCATACATGTCCTGGAGCATTTGCTATTCATGTTTTGCTATTAGTTATTCACTTCACTTTTTTTTTCAGTGGTTGTTACTATTCAGTTGGGAAGCAGAAAAGGTACTGTATGACTTGGGTGAAAAATTGCACACCAGCCTGCTGAATGCTAAATTTTGGGATGAAAAGTTGTGAAAAACGCATAGAGGGCGTTTTATCCAGCCCTGGGAACAAGTGTGTTCCCAGACTGCTTCAAGGAGCAAGCTGTGGGAAGCACTGATGGAGTTTTTCCACAGAAATGTGCCTCATTTCTATTTTTCTGGCTACTTTTGCACCTCAAAGAAAACAGTCAAGTGTGAAATAAAAAATGATTCAGTGTGATGAGTGATATTAACTTAAATCGCTGATAAATATTCTACTGGCATCTGAATTTAGGTTATCAGTACTGTTAACATTTCCATGCTCTTCCCCTCTGTGTTTGTTCCTCAAAGCATGTAAAGAAGTATCCTTCCAAATCTGTGCAGGCATAGAACATGTGAAAATTGAGAAGCATAGGACCTTAAGAACATGATGAAATGTAATCAGCGCATAATTACTTTGGCTGTAGTTGTTTTGGTATCTCTGAAAGAGGTCTTAGAAGGGTTGTGCAGAGCTGTGGCCCTGGTATTTAAAAAATAGACTTGAAGGAAAGCATGTAATCATCTCTGAAAAGGTGTGCCAAGGCCTGGATTGGGGCACGAAATGAAAATATTAATTGCTTCTGTTCATGTATTTACAGAGGGAAGGTTTGTGTGTGGCTTTTAAGTCTTTGAGTACAGGTTTTTGCATGCTGAGGGAGGTGAGCAGGGTAGGTCACTGGCTGTGACATGCATGTCTTTGGTTTTGTGAAGAATGTATCTAATGTCTTCTGTTTCCTGGTAAAGAAGTAGCAGCCTTGCTAGCTAAGCTATTTACAGTGTGCAGTTCAACTTATGTTCTGATTAATGTTCATTTTGCTTGAGGTTTCCCCTTTCTCTATTTCAAACGATAGGCCAAATAAACCTCAGGTTAGTAGGTATTTGTTTTGCAGGCTGTTGCATTGGGGAGAAATTCTCCTGGAAACTATGGGAGATGAAAACATTTCTGACTTCAGAGGAAGAGGAGGTAAATGGAGGAATGAGACAGTGGACTGAGCAATCAAAGGAACACTAGATGGTTGTCTTCTAGATCTTGATGTAAAAGGCACTCTGCCTGGCTATGGCTCTAGCTACCTTTTTAACTCACTGAGTTTATAGTTGACTTTAGCAGGGACAGACATAGCTTGGCACAATGCACTGCAGAAAATAGTTTTGCTTTCTCACTCTTTCTGCACTTTCCTGGGGCAGATAGGAGGTGACTTCTTCTGTCATCAGCTCTGCTTAGCTGAAGTTTTTAAAAAAATAATAAAATTTCCAGTATTTAAAATTACATTTTACTCTCTTATTCCTGTGTTAATTTTATTATGACCTGAGCTAGGCATACTTATGAAGGCAATGCTTATTTAACTCATAAATTCTTACTCAAGAAACAAATAAATGTAGGAGATGCTCATTGTTTCCTATTTTAAAGTGACAGCATATTTAAGGGTGTGGTGTATATGCACTGGGGATGAGATATGATAATTTGAACCAGTTTCTCAGGTTATCTTCATTGTTTTAGAGTACTTATTGCATATGAATGTAATTCTCTAGTAGTCGAAAACTGTTCTGTTTGGTTTGAACAGGGGATAGGATCTATCACAAGTTCCCCAGATACCTCTCTGAGGAGCTGAATGGGTACTTGAGTGGTGCAATGCTTCTTCTCAAATAACGCTTTCCTAGGGAGTATGTGTGTGCTATAATAAGATAAATGTAATTAGGAGTGACTTGTTTACTGAACAAAAGAAGTAGGAGTTTTGGGATGGGAACTTGAAAGAGGCAACTTCACAGAAGTGGAGCCCAAGCATTAGCTTTGTTTTCCCTTCAGTTAGTTATATTAATAGTAAATACTATCTAGCATTGCTCATGAATGTGTTGGGGTTTTTTGAGCAGGGAGAGGAGGAAGCTTTTAAAATCTTTGATGATTAATATATGTAGACTTACTATTATCAGCTTAGGATAAATAATAAAAAATAGTCTATAAGAAACTCTGATCTGCCTTTGCAATGGTGCGGTTCCATGAATTACGATAGAGGGTTTTTTGAGAGAAATCAATGAAAATTAAAGCCCTTATATTTATAAAGAGCTCTTTGATTAAGGGCCTCTGCATTGAATGAGTCTTAATATCTAAATATAATAAAAATTTCCTATTGAAAACATTATACAGGGCTGTTACAATAATTTAGTCAAGGCTGCAGATCAGAGGAATCAGGAAACAATTTTCAGTTAACTTTTTTTGAAGTGTTTTGACTGTAATTCTAACACACTTGACCAATGATGCTAGAATAGCGTGAAAATAAGTGTGAGAAGAAAACCAGTGTGAGGAAGAACAGCAAGCTGCTTTCATTATTGGGTCTTGATACAACAGTGCTAATATCAAGCGTTAGCATAGCCATTACTTTCAGGATATTATATTGGATTAACACTGGTGTAAAGAAAAATAGAATTTCAACACTGTTGCAAAGATTGAGCAAACAGTAAACTGCTGCTCCTCACATCTTTTAAAACAAAACAACAACAAAGAAAAAACCAACCAAACAAAAATCCTACCACCTATCAATTGTGGCAATTGCAACTTTGTGAATATGAATATTTTTATATATTACTGATTGTACATCAGTACAGCTGCTGAAGAGCTACAGTTTCCATCCTGCAAAATGCACCTGACAATATTTCAAGACTTGTTTTTAACTTAGACAAGATAAAAATCTCTCCGTAGAATGGAAAACATGTTGCTTTGGTCTAACTTGATATAAATCCCTACTGCCCTCAGATTTAGTAGTAGGACCACTTGGTGGTTTTAATGCATCAAATGCTGCATTGGCATTCACATTTATGGACTGAGATCTTCAGGCTGGTACTATCTCCAATGGTTTGCTGTTGCCCATCACAGGACTTGGTGATTCAATCAAGGAGATAAGTTTGGTGCCAGACAAGAAATATATCCTTGCCAGTGGGGACAGTCCATGAAGCAGGATGAGATAAGGGTTGCTTGAGTATTTCTAGCAGAGGTAGATTGATCTTGAGTAACTGGGAGATAAAATGGTGTATGAAATTCAATCTAGATGATGCACCCTGGGACAAAACCATCTTAAATAAAATGATGGGCTTTGAACAGACTGTTACTGCTCAAGAAGATGATACTGATGTTGTCCTAAATGACAGTATTTACTTTACTATCTTGTTTCAGTTAAAAATAGTGAATTGAGTTTTGGAATTACTAGAAAAGGAATGACGGGCAAAAGAGACATCATTGTTAGGCCACTGTATAAATCCATGGTTCAGCTGCATCTTGAACACTGCCTGGAGTTCTGACTCTTCCATCTCAAATTGGACATTATAGAATCATAAAAGGCTCAAAACAAGTGTCAAAAATGATAAAAAGAAGAAGAAAGGCTTTCATAGGAAGAAAAAGAAGATGGAAGGGGGGTGTAGAGACAGGTGTGATGCAATGAAAGCTCCAAGGAGTTATGACATCATCAAAGTGGGCAAACAGCAAATAGTTGTTTGGTTGTCCCTGTACAGGACATGGTGGGCATCATTTAACAGTTGGTTGGTTCTTCATGCAACGGATTGTGGAACTCCTTACCACAGCTTTTTTTTGAGTGATAAAAAGCTAAGTAGAAAACAAAACCCCAAAAGCAAGAAAACAAATATCCTACTGGACAAATCAAGGTGGGGAAAGAAGAGTCCCTTGAAGGATATTACCTAAGCTATCACTGCTGGACCCAGAAGAATATCTTAGGACAAGTTACTTTTCGTTTGCCCTATCCTTATACAGTTCCTTTTGCATTTTTTATCCTGTGAGCTAAGTATATATTTGCTCTCATTGAGTATAACCATGCTTATTGCCATCTCTGAAACAAAATATTTGCGTGGTTGGTCAAATTAAAATATTTTGGTAGTGCCCTGCTATGAAAAAAATCATATTATTCAATGTATAAATACGCTCAGAACACTTTGTATGCAGCCTCATTTATGTTTGTTTTTGTTTTCAACCATATCAACATTGGCACTCTGTAATCCTGGGATATATTGATAATAAGAGCAGGAGTGGAAGTGGCTGATAATCCTTTGGCCTATTGGCTCACTGAAGAGTGCATATATGCACCATATATTGGTGCATGAGTCTTTGTGCTTTGTTTTGTTTTGAACACAAGGCTTATGGGTGCTTGTACAAGGACTTTGTCAGCAAAGCCAACCTGTGGTCCTCGTTCCAGAGAGATGTAGCAAATTCTTTCTGTTAGAGTTATTAGACCTCTAGCTGCAGAGTAGCTGGACTATCCAGCTACTGGGTTGAAGACTCGCCCTTATCATAGAGGACCCAGTTACAGTATTTATATCAAAGGATGCTTATCCCAACCTTACCTGTTGCTCCAGGGCGAAGAAGGTAGGAATGCCTACGGGGCATAGAAGGCAAACAGGAATATGTTTGAAGATGCTCTTTAAGAAATCAGTGCTAATATAAAATGTAGATGGAGGTTAAAAAATGGATTTCTCTGAGGGTTAGGACTGATTTATTTTATGTGGGAGGGATTAAATATGTGGATGTTTATCTCAATAAATGACTGGATTATGTTTCTCTGTGTTTCCAGAGACTGTATATGCTTTAGAATTTGTCTGCTATAATAAATTAAGCAGCAGCAATGTTCATAGTGGAAAAAGTAAAATTAAACTGGCTGTTGGAACTTTTTCCAAAGAAAGGAAATTATTTCTGCATAACTAAACACATTTAAATAGAGCTACAGAAAAGAAAAAGGAACTTCTTCTTTTTCCAAAAAGTATTTTTCTTGGACATTATACTATTTCAAGTCTTGTTTTTTTGGATAAAACAATTCTGTTTATGAATGTGTTGTCACCAGGTGATACAGACACTTTTTTTCCAGAGTTGTAACTTGATTGAACGTGAATTTCAGAAAAGTTGCAATTAATTCTCAATTCCTTTAGAGTTAATTTGGCAACTAAACTCTTGTTAAATAATATTGATACAGATGTAAAAACACCCCCAAAACAAACAAAAAAACCCCCATGAAACACAAAGAACCCCTGAAGCAAGCAAACAAAAAACCACCAAACAAAACCAGAAAAAAACCCCAAACAAAAAACCAACAAAGAAATACAACCCCCCCCAAATGTAGTGTTTTAGCATTTAAAAACTTTCTAACCTTGTAGGTTTGAAACAAGGCTTATAATGAAAAAATCTCACTTATATAATCTTAAATTTTAATTTTATCTTGGAAGTTTTAAAGTTTGTCTCAGAAGCAAATGTATCTGCTGAACCAAAGTGAATGTATGTGTATAATTTGGAGTTATATTTCAGTATGACAAACTATATTTCTGTTGATAAACAAAGGAAAAATCCTTTTTTCCTAGTTCTCCTGTTACCATTGCCACACAGAGTATTTGTCTTGTAGTATCAGAACCACCAAGCAGGCATAAATGTTGCATATTTTAGCAAATTTTTTTATTAGCCAAGAGTTATATCCTAGAAAATCCTAAGACTGCATGGAGTATTTGAGATGAAGAAAAAGTTAAATCAGCACAGTTCTTATACATTGTGCTTGGTTCAACAGCATTAGTGGTGGTTTGGCACCTACTGTAGTTGAAGATAGTGGTGTCAAGAGAATGGGGGGAGAATTCTCTTAATTCAAGAGAATTAAGGCAGGAATTGATTCAGGAAAATAAATGTATCTTAAATTGGGGCAGGGGGGAGAAAGAAATTATCATCTTTGTCAACTAGGAACATTTGCTAGTCCTCTCGCTCAGAGGCCTTGAAAAAATATGTGCATGAAGGTAGATGCATGAAATGTGTGCATGCTATATATGTCTGTGCTTAGAGTTCTTTGGCAAATTTTAGTCGTGGTTTTATTTTATTTAGTATACGATTTTCTGTAAATTCATTTGGTGGTGAAGGTACATGATGTGATACTGAAGCTCTTTGATTTATAATGTCATGGCTTTTTGCCATTGCTTTTTAGGCAAAGAAAGCTACATTTTTGCTATACAATACACAGTTGATAAAAAAGCCACACACTGTATTGCAAGTATCCAAATGCACTGCAGAGATACTCAGATTGGGTTTTGTTAATAATTGAAATCTGTCAACATGACCTTAGTTTGACAAGAGTTAAATCCCTGCGTGAATAATTTGAGCACACTGGGCTGTAAACACAGCAATGTTTTATCTTTTGGCAGTCACTGTAAAAACCAGTTGAACTTCTGTAGTTTTTGGTTAGACACAGACTGCATTTTGGACAGCATGTGGTGTGTATACTGTCAGACACTGATCACCATAGTATCTTGCTGACCTCTTGATTATGTCCTCTTATTTGTTCAAGTTCAGTTATCGCGTTATCAACATTAAACAAGTGGCAAATACATACAGATATCCTGCTGTGCATGTTATCCAGATATGTTAATTCATAATTATCATTAAGAAAGATAGTATTTATAAAATTCTTGAAAGAAAAAAAAGAAGCCTTTTAGAAAAAGACCCTTTTAAAGGTCTCTGGATGAAAGTACAGTAAAGTTCTGATCAAGATAAATGTAAGGACAAATAAGGATATGGCAGGTGGCCAAGTGAAAATAAATTTATGGGTATATACCATAATTCAAATTAAGCATGGTTCTTTGGTTTGAGAAGTTGCTTTGATTTTATTCTTACAGGGAAGTGCAGAAAATAGTGTTCTAGCCATAGTATGTTTCTCAATCAGTCTTCCAGGAATATGCAGGAAATCTTTAACATGATTATGAAAAAGATGACAATTCTGCTCCTTCTAGGACATTGGTAGGTGATTTATATATATAGTAGATCTGACAATGACATATACATTTACAGCATGAAATAGTTACATCTGAGCTTTTATCCAAGGTTTAACAATAACATTGAAGCCTCAATTTTTAATGATGACAACCTGGACAAGTATAAGACACAGACGGAAAGTATTTCTAATCTGATGCTCAATCAAACACCACTTCATGAAGAAGAAAGGAGAGAGAAGGGAAGAGAGAGGCCTCAGCTATTCTTACTGCATCTCTCATTTCTTTTTGTTTCCAGTAGCTACTGCTGTAAATCGTGATATAGACCTAAGAAGCAGGTAATTTCTCTTGTCATAATAAGTCTGAAGAAGAAGGTCTGTTCATGAAAGCTGGTCTGTGCTTTTATACACAGACTATCTAATTAGAATTAAATGCTAGCAAGGAGTCAGTCTTCCTTTGTATTGTTTTCAGACAGAATAAACATGCATAGTGTTTGAAAGATCATAGAGTAATTAATTGTTTTGTCTCTTTCATGATTTATTTTTGAATAATATCAGCTTGGTTGGGTATGTAATCATTAACCTGTGCATAAACCCAACTGTGGAGGTAGCAAAAAGCACTTGAGAAGTGAGCACAGCATAAGCTTGTTTTCCGTAAAATGGTCATTTCATTGCCACCAGTATAGCTCACCTACAACTTCTGATACTGACGTGCAGTGTTGACTCAGGATGAGATACACTGATGTGATGAAAGGGTTTTGTCAGAGCATTAACTTGTTACCCTGGACTGCTCCCACAGATCTGGCTTCCAGATTTGGGGGGGGGTGGGTAAATGAAAAATTAAGCATAGTACTTATTTTGTTACTGATGATGTGGTTCAAAAGCACTGTGAAACTGAAACAGAGTGTTGGTGCAGGATTCAGCCTGGAATTAACTGATGAAAATGACTAATTTTCCCCCAAACTCCGTGCCACAAAGTCTGTGCCAAATTCTAAAGAAGGAAGTGTCATTCTTTGCTATGTCAAAACTGTGAGAAAATAGGCGTGAGAAGGACAGATTTTTAGCTATATAGAAGCAAAATGTAAAAAATAGCAATGGCCACAATAGTGATGCTTCTCTTAGTGTTGTGTCAGGGTGACTTTTTTTTTAAATTCTTCTTTTGGAGCAGTATCTCATTGTGGGCTGATATTCAGCTGGTGGCCCACTCTAAATACCATGTTCTTTTTTTGGGTGGTACAGCTGACTAAGTGGTTATTCCTCACTTTGTTATTTTTACTCAATTTTCTCCCATCCTGTTGTGTGGCATGACTTTTTTTTTATTATTAAATCTTTTTTATTGATTTCAGGCTATTTCTCTATCAAAATCACTTAGAATTCTGAACCAGTGTTCCAAGTGCTTGCAAAGATCTTGGTGGCCTGCACAGAGTCTCTTATTTTGCCATCCAGGTAATTAATGGAAGTTTTGAACAGGAACAAATCTAGGATATGTTGCTAGGCTGAAATAATCCCTTGATTCAACAAAATTGTTGAATATTTAGACTTGCACTCTTGTCTGTGCAGATAACTTTGTCATCACTCAGCCGCGTCCTGTGGGGTCCAGATTACTTCTAAGGAGTTTGCAACAGACAATGTAAATCAGTAGTGTTTTTTATATATATATATCTATCTATGTATATATATCTAAAGTTTACAAGATGCTTATATCTCTTCTACAAAATAGTTATTGATCCATAAGTGAGGAAAAGTTGAAAAATCATTACCTATATTGATTTTACCTAGTTTGGTTATGTAATGTGATTTCTGCTGTCTTTAAAAAATGCATTAAAGTCAAGAAATAGTGCAGCTGTTTCTTCCTTTTTTCTGTAGCCCTGTCAGAGAATGAATTCGAGCTGGATTGATACTGATAGTTCTTGACAAGTCCATTTCTTTATATAATGCTCTATGATGTTTCAGATGCTTAACATACTGCTTCCTTAACAATTTCTTTGAGTACCTTTGTATCATCAGTCTTCTAATCTCTAATTCCCAGTGTTCCCTCCAAAATTACATACTACATTTAGTCTTTATAGGCATAATGATTTTAACTGGCAAGTAAATATAAAAATAAAATAATCTCACCTATATGATTTTACAAGGAGATAACATAAATGTGAAAAAGTAAACCAAAGAAGGAAAAATAAAAAAATCAAAAGAGAAAAAAAAATAATAGAAGTTTTCAGTTTAGTTACCTGACTTTTGATGCAGTATAACCAGGCTCAAAACAGCTCTGACATAATTTGAATGTTAAATAGTGTTGCTTTTTTGTTTCCCTGTCCTTGACAAGAAAAGTAAAATAATATAAATATTCCTTCCCCCACCCCTTCCTGGTTTTAATGTGTATGTTGAAAGAACGAACAACAACAAAAAGAGAAAACTAAATATTACAGTGTCCTGAGGAAATCCACAGTGTTTCACATTAAGTTCTGTCCAGTACAGTATAAAGAATATAGACCTCTGAATTCACAGCTGGGGGAGCCTGTATTGCCACAACTTGCAGATGCTCTGTTGTATTTCTGTACTTTATTTCCACCTACTATAGATGCTGTCCTCCAAACTCCAGAGTAAAATCCATTATTTTACAGATCAAAAATTTTTGTAATGACCTTTCTCCCATATTTACAAATTGATGTTAATAAACCTGTGTTCAGTTTGCACCAGCAGAGGATTAGTACCAAGCCAGAGATCAAACCACAAATGGTGTGATCTATCCAAACATTAAGTCATGGAAAAAATTAAATTGACAAAGCTAAAAGCACTTGAAAATTCTTGTAATAAGCAGCTGAAATATTTTTATGAACATAATGTTTTTCAGTTTAGTTATGTAAGAGGCTATTACACTCTGGAATAAAACGTGACTTTGGAAATTCCTGAAAAGACTAGTTCTTAATAAAAGTAGTAAATGTTTTTCTTTGCCATCTTCCCAGCTATTGCCTTGAGGTCTGACTGCATTTCTGAATATTCACAAGCCTGGACATGTTGAAGTTTTATTTGATGGTTTTGTTTTTAATATGGTATTGATATGTTTTCACTGTGCCTAGCTGAATAGGTTTTATAGAGAAAGAACTTACTACTCTTTTTTTTTTTTATGTAAGGTGGGATACATGTACCTCCCACTCAGCAGCATTTCTACTTCTCTTATGGCAGCCTTCAGCTGCTTTTTTATGCACAGCATGTTTCTGGTGTCTTTACTTCTCAGTTTCTGTCTTCTGCTAACATCAGGGAGCCTCTGGAGACATGTCGTCTCTATCACTGGAAGTCGATATTCATTTGCTTTCTTCAAGGTCCACAGCTCTGCCCCATACAACACCAGGGAGAGTCTCATTGCTGAAGCAGCTAAACAGGAGTATAATGCCCCAGTCAGTCACTGGTAGGCTTGTGTTCCCAGAGTATGTAAGTCCTAAAGAAAATAAATGGTAATTTACCTGACTGATTATCCCTTGCTTTAAAACCCAATCAGCTGTTTACAATGAGCTCCTTTCAGTCATGCACTATAAATCTAATAAAAATCATACTGGAAACCCAGCATCACACTATGAGGGCTTTTCTCTCCATATGTGTCCCTTTATAGCTCACTCAGAAATAAAAACAGTTTAAATAAGAGCAGGGAAATGGCAAATCCTGCCAACTTTTTTTTTTTTTTTTTTTTAAATCTGTAAAGGTGAATAATAGGGAATAAAGTACTAAGTGCATTTTTCTTCCTAAATTTTTATTCAGTTTATTCAATGTGATTTACGTTAGGTGACTGCTGGTCATTTCCAGCTCTGCTTGCAAGAAGATTTTTATGTTGTTTATACAGTTTCTTTGAATTTGGTCCTTCCCTGGAACCCTTCACAGGAGGATTTCACTTCAGAGACGACTTGGAAGAAAAGCATCCTTATGAAAAAGGGAATACGCTTAACTAAAGTTTACAGGGTTTGGTTTTGTGTTTGTTTTTTCCCCCCCCCCAGATCAACTTCTGAAGACCCTAGGGAGCAGTGTTCAGTAGGAATAAGTATAATAAATGTTTCAGGAGCCAATGAATGGAAAACCATGAGGGCTCGGCTGTGTAAATTAATTCACCCCATCTGTAGCTTTGATTAGGAATCATTGATAGGAATTTTCTGAGTTCTTGAGGGATACGGTTCATGAGCTACTGGCTGAAATTTGTATTCATTTTGACTGTAAAAACCCTAGGTCTCAGTGGATTCTCATCTTAGTGAGTTTGGTAGGACAGTTGATAAAAAAGCATCAGTGTCTGTCAGAAGCCCCAAGATAGATCTTCTGGTCATTGATAGATACCGTACGGCTGCTTCCCAGGGACTGTAGCCAAAAGGGCTATTTTTACTGAATAAATTGTGCTGGAAAGTGTAAGAAGATATGATTTTTTATGTGGAAACTGTACTGTGGGTACTGACAGAAGGGTCAGATGTGTCTTGAATTGTCCTCTCACTAGCCCATAGTATATTTGAAGTGCTTGTGTAGTTGGTTTTAAACTATGCTACCTAAGATGCCTATATTAAGAAAAATCAACTGTATGTGACAGATGTCTGGTTTCCATCCCTTTGTTATTTTACACCATTTGTTTTAAAGTAGTTTATTTTTATTTGTGTGGAGTTGCATTTAAATTGATAGAAGGGTATTAAAGACAGGAGGTTTTCAGAATGATCAGGAATTGTAGAGGTTTGTCTTGGAACAACCCTTCAGAAGATGATTTTCCTTTTGAATGCACAAATACTATCATGAAGTGGATGACATCCCTCTAGACTTCACCCCTGAAAAATTGGTCCTTAAACTGGGATGTATGATTTTTAATTTAAAAAAAAAAATTTTTAAAATTTTGTATTGTTTGATGTGGTTTGTTTTTTTCCCCAGGTGGTTTTTACATTCATGTGTGTACATTATATATTATGCATACATTGTGTGTATATAAAAATACATATCTGTATATGTATACAATTCAAAATAAGTTGGATGGTATTTGAAGGTTACTTTCCAAAAGGCATGCATAAATATGGTTCATGTACCTTTTATATGAAAACTATCTATTTGTTTTCATCATAAATTCCTAAGAATAAACTAGAGTAGAACATATACACTGGGTTCGGTTGATTTTTATTTGTTTGTTTGTTTTATAGAAACAGTGTCTAAATTAATTTTAGGAGACATGCTCTTTTTCTTTCCTCTTCTGTTTTCCTGTCCCACCTCCCCAAGAGAACACCAAGGAAAAATAATATTTTTCTTTATGTATGGAGTTTATTTGCGTTTCATGCTACCAAGGTCACATGAAGACTTCACTGGAAATGTAGAGGACATTAACTTTAGAATTTAATAGGAGGAAATCCAACATTCAACATAGAGGTGTGATTCATAAAACTCTTTCATTTGTTAAGTGCCCTCATCATAATTTTCCAAGTTCTCCTCTGTTGATACCTAAGCCTCATGTGCCTCATGGAAAGACCTTATATGTGTAAAGTATAAATATTATCCTGTGTTGAGGTTATAATCCTATTCTTAAAAGAGTATTTGAGCCCTAGGGTGGGACTAAATATTGGTTGCTGAAGTAATTAGTAAAGGGGTATTTTGAAATCAGTGCTGGAGTAAGTGAATTTTAAGCTTTCTCTTCCAGACAGTGAAAATCCTGTTTAGTCTTGTGCTAGAATTGGATTGATTTGTTATTCTGAGCTCTGCATCCACCTGCAAGTGGTTCTTGCAAATGAAGACAAGAATTAAATACGTAAGACTATTCCCTGTGGTTTCTGTTTAAGCAGAAAAAAATGCAGTTGGTTGTTGACCTGCAGGGCTGCAAGACCCTGTTCTTGACAATATAAGGGAATCTGGGAGTGGATCCGAAGGCCACTGGCAACACTTGAAACTCTTAATTTCAAATGTCTGTTTTCATCATCAGCTTTAGACAAAGCTTTCTTCTTACAGATTCTGCCTTCAAAGGTTAAACCTGCAGACCTACATTCCAACCCAAGTGGGAAGTTGGTTTTAATTCTGTAACTGCCTAGCAAGAAGAATAAGATCATTACCCATGACTGGCAGTGCTAAGAAAGCAGATGGAATTTATACTGATTGTCATTTTTTTGTTCATTGTTGAATGTCCTGCTAGTGGGATATTTCATCCTAGGGTTTTTCCTAGATGTGTTGCTGAGCTGTGGCATTGCATGTGTACTGGGTTTATGAGCCATATAATGCCACGTTAGTGTCTTCTGAGATGGGTATGTATTTTAGGACTTTTGATTATTTTCACAGTGTCATAAACCAATAATCTTCGTGATACAAAACACTATTTTCAGTAAACTGTCAAAAGAATTGTTACTCATCAAATTGATTCCTACTAGCAGCAGTAACCTGAACAGAGCCAATGGAAGAGTTTTGGGATGTTTCTTGAACTAGGCTTGTCAGCATGTTCTTGAAGGGAATGAAGCAATAAAAGGTTATTAATATGTAAGTGTCTAGGAGAAGGCCACATAGCCTTAAATTTTGGGTTTACCTGATTGCATGGGTGGTTGTACCAGAATAATTAATACCAATAACATTAGAGTTGGGAATAATGATATCAACAGGCACTTGAAACCATCTTGCTCCATGCCTAAAGGCCAGTGTGTGTCAAATGACTAGACTACAGAAAACCTTCTAAAGCATTGACTCTGCTGATGTAAGTGCTATTTTTCAGGAAACTGGTCAGAGGTGCAAATACAACCTTTAGAATTTTCCTGTATTTTTTCCTCTTCCCTTTTCTTTTTTTTTAGATTAACTCCTAGTCCTTTTCTTAGTTAGTTTTAAGGTGTGAAAGTAAGTACTATACCTGCCGGTGTTTAAGGTACCACAGACTTAATAAAAGAGTGTAAGAAAGAAGTTCACTGGAATTAACTGTTCTACAAGATATGCTTTATTTATTG
Source organism: Actenoides hombroni (assembly GCA_024336885.1). Classification (NCBI taxonomy): domain Eukaryota; kingdom Metazoa; phylum Chordata; class Aves; order Coraciiformes; family Alcedinidae; genus Actenoides; species Actenoides hombroni. The sequence continues at coordinate 44,508,152 of WUAM01000323.1, read as the reverse complement.
AGAAATCTGGTTAAAAGGTACTCAGTGAAATTGGTTACACTTCAGCTTAGTGTGAAGAATCATGATAGATACAGAATGGGGAGAAGATGAGAAATATGTGGATGAACAAAGAGTGAACGCCTAAGCTGAGAGTGTTACAGATGAGGTTGTGTTTTCCAGAAAAGGGATATTTTGATATTTGATGTTGGTCAAAATAGATTGGGCGGATAAAACTCCCTAGTCACTAATGGCAATTGATAGTGGCAAAAGGTTACCAGTTTTTCAAATCTTTCTTCCTTAGTAAGAGCACAGCTGTATTGGCTTTCTAGTTTATTTTCACTTTCTATTAGTATGTACGATGGAAATGGGATATGACTTTTTTTAATGCTACCACTTAGGAGGCAGGGGTGGCTCACCCACCTTGGGCCAGTAGTCATCAACTGGTCAGCTTCAGAAATTTCTAGGTTGAATGGGTGTACTGGGAGCAGGTGGAAGGAGGGAAAGTTTCTGAGGGTTCTCAGACTTTGTTGGTCATCGTGGCCCCTGCTGCCATTGCTCACAATGAGGAGCAGCCCCAAGACACTTGCTATTGTTGAAGGTACTGTCTGCATAGTCTGCTTACGGCTTGTGTGATTAAGGAACATATGTCTAATAAACACAGTTATAAACAAACATGTCAGCAGTATTCCTTCCTCCTGAGCCTGTCTCAGAAGAGATCGTGATGTGTCAGGTAGGATATAATGAGTTGACTTCAGAGCAGAATGACAGAAGAGCAGATGGGCTTGTGCCTGGACTCAGCACACTCCTGGTTAAATGCATACATCTATTAAATACATACACTTGAAATACAGGTGTATGTATAAATACATACACCTGAAAAGCCCAGGCAACAGTTTAAGGATGTGCATCATCCATGAAGCCAGTAGAGATTCTAGGCATCCATAACTGTTTAGTCAGAACTAATATATTTAAAAGAAAAAGAGAGAATATTTTAGAAGTGGAAATCTGAAAAGGACATCATCCTTGTTGTAGGCTTTTTCTGTACTCTGAAAACTTGCTCTCCTGGAGAGAATAACACGGTGCTGTGAAGTGCAGCTGACAGTAGTAAGGCTGCCCTTGGAAGACAGTTGTCACAAAGGTAGGTCCACACAAGGAGGAGGGAGGGAGTGAGCAGCTTATCGGGAAGAAGACCACCTGGCATACTGCTGTATATCACTATGATGTGCCTCAGCCTGTGACAGCTGCCAGAACTGCAGATACAAGGAAAACTTACATGCTTTGGTTGCCCCCCAGGATTCCGGCATTTACCAGGTGGCATTTTTGCCTCTGCAGGCAGCCATTCACAGGGCTGAGCTCCTTCCTTCTGAAAGGAGAGAAAGTTCAGGTCTCAGGCTCCAGTCCAATACCTGCAAATTATATTTTTAAATGTAGCTTTCTTTAACCTCAAATTTCTTTTCTCTCTCTTTTTTTTCCCTTTTTTTCTTGTTTTTTTTTTTTAAATTAGAATACTCTTTTCTAAATATGTTTTTAGAAGCAGAGAGCAGTATTTATTGAGTAATGTGCACAAGAACCAGTCAGTACATTCCAACCCCCACTGACATCAATTACAGAAATGCCATTGTCTTTAGTAGGACTTGGACTGGGTGTTGATGGTAGATGGCATCAGGCAGAGCTAGAAGAAAGGCTAGCATCTTCGATGTATTGTCTCAGCAGGTGCTCTGCCTTCCTTCTAGCTGGTATTGGTAAGTTTTGGAGAGTTTTATTCTTTAAGAGACTGGTTCATTTTAAAGGTTGGATGTTGCACTTGTCAAGTATAGATAACAATGAGATATATTATTATGCTGTCCTACACAGACCTACATAATCAGTCCTTTTCTAAACTGGCATGTTAATTGGCAGAAACAATAATGGGTTGGCAGAGTGCAGAGATGCCATTGAGCAAAGTATTGGTCCACTGGTTTAACAAGCTGGATTTAAGATATATTGGTGGGGGAGAAGAAGAGTATCTTGAATTGTAACACTAGTTTTTAGACCAAAGGGTCTATTGCAACTCAGCTGCTGTCATGTATGACAGTGGATCTCTTCTGACTTTTTTTAATGCTTCATACAGTGTTGTAAAGAATATATGCACTGGACCAGAGTTATTTTCAGTTGTCCCATTCTTAATTTAAGCTGTATGGCTCAGCACATAGTGTATATCTGCTCCTTTGTTTACTGGTGTGAAAAGGGCTGGTAAAAATCTGTGTGGTTTTTTTGGTTTTTTTTTCTGTGTGTGTTGTTTTGTTTGTTTGTTTTGGGTTTTTTTTCTTGTTTGGTTTTATTGGGGTTTTTAAAATTTTTTTTGTTTGCTTGTTGTTGCTGTTGTTGGGGTTTTTTTAATCTCTTTTCTGTTAGATTTGTATTCTATGGGGCTTTGCAGAGGGTGCGCTACTGAAAGCACAGTGCATCACCTTGTAGTCTCCAAGGCTGAACCAATAGTTCAGTGCAATTTTCAAACGTATTGCCAAATGTAAGTAAATATCAGGTGGTACCTCCTCTAGGCACTATCCAATTGTACAAAATACAGTACTTAGGAGCCCTGGAATGGACAGCTGCCAGAAAGTGGACACTGATACCAGTCTGACGAGCTCTCTGCTGAAAACGGAGCTGTTTTCCCATTGCCGCTCACTCCTCTCTGGTCCCTTTACAACACTGGCAGAATGCTGTGCTCGCAGAGACATAAGCACTTTAGGCTTAAAGGGGATTACTTTAAGATTAAATGCAATGACTCCTTCCTACTACTTACAAAATAGATCTGAGGATAAAAAAAAAACAACCCACCTCATTGCTTAAAATGCTACCTTCTCTTTGTACGCTCACTGCTGAGGGCCTGCGACCTAATGGTTTGCCTTGGCAGGATTTTCCCTTCCCTGCCGTTTCTCCCCCTGCAGCTGCTCGTTTTGGAGCCCATGCGGTTGCATGGGTTGTTAAAAACCACAGCTGCTCTGCATCCATTGTAAGCTCCAGCTATTGATTTAGATGGTCCAATTTTTTTGTGCCGAAAGAGAAAATGGTTGTTTAAAAAGGCATTTGTGTGGGACCCGGAGTCAGCCAGGGCCTTGAGCCAGAACGGCCTCAGCTTCTCTGTGTGGCAGATGTGCCAAAGTGTTCAACATGGCTCCCAGTCTCTCATCCTTGTTTTGTTATAACAAACACAAACTAATAAGCTAGAACAAGAAAAATACTTTTAGAGAGAAGCACAGATTAATTGGGTCGGGCAGATTTAAATAAAAAGGTCTGAAAAATCTTATCTCCAGTGGGTCCTTGAAAGGTTGGACTTTTCTTCTGGCTTTGCTTTTGACTACAGCTGCTGAGAAAAGCCGGTGTCAGTGGCTTTGTGTGTTGAAATAACCCCTCCACTGCCCTCTGGAGCGGTAGGAACCTCTCCTTACCATCATCTTTTGGGCTTCCTGTGGCTATGGTCCTCTCAGAGATGTAGAAATCTATATTTGCCTTGCCAGCTCTGTGCTCGGCAGTGTCTCTTGCCTACCTGGCACGTGTTACAGTTCACAAGCTTGCTGTGCTCAGCTGCTACAGGGGAACAGCCTGCCTCCCGATTGCTGGTATCTAGGTGCAGCGTTTGCTGTGCAGCCTCACTCTTTCTAGCAGAGTATGGTAAATGCAGCATTTACACAACGAACAGGAGAAGGACAATAAATAGTGCCCATCATGTCACTTTACAAGTGCTTTTTAGCACTTGAGCATTTATTTAAAAACATGGAGGGATTTTTTGACATTTATATCACCTCTTGTGCATCATGCCTTTTGGCTTTCGTGTAAAGCAGTTCAACACTGCAGACTTGACAGAGCTTTTCACAAGCTGTTATATTTTGTTGATATTCTGGTAGTAAGCGAGGAAGATACAGAATATAGAATCAAGAGGGCTCAGGATTGCTTTCAAGGATTCCTGATTCTGGAGGTGGTTTGGTTGTGCCCTGCAAGAAGGCAGTGTTAGCTCAGGGTGATTTGAATGCTTTCTGGAAGCTCTCCGAGGGCATATTACAGTTGGTTTATTTAATTTGCTTGAACCGTTATGACCCTGCACCCTGAAAGTCCCATGGTGATTTGCCCACTGTCTTTAGAGGTCTGGAGTGGGACATGAATGGTTGACATAAAGAGGAGCACTAGCATGCTATCTCAGCAGCTCCAACAGTTTATTCTCTGTGGTAATCTAACACAGAAATATTTTGTTCCATGTAGGTAACTGTGAGGTCAAAGCAGTAATACAGTTGTCTCTGTGCTTTTTCCACAACCCACACTCCTAACCCCCAAAAGTTACAAAGGCATGTTCTAGAAAGTGTATCTCTAGAGAGCAATCAGAGAATCAAGTATGTATGCTCTAAATAATGGTTCTTGAGGTTTTTAAGTTAAAACCTAGGAGTTTGGGGCTCTGGGTTTTGCTACAGATTTTCCAGGTAATCTTAAGTGAGTTTATATAAAAAAATTCTCTTTAGCAAATGGAAAATGCTGTGCTTGCAGAGACAGCTGAGAGTAGTTTTTTCATTTGAGATCTACCTGACAGTGCCATTTTAAGGACTGACGGATAGAGGTGGAGCATTTTCAGTATGTTTGAAAATTTCAGTTGCATACAGTAAATATTGGTGCTACAAAGAAACACAAATATATTCCATTTTCATACCAGAAACAGTATTTTGAAATGAGTATTTCCAAATCAACTTTACTGTGAATTTTATTGTAGTAGGTTAGATTATGAGTGTGGTGATAAACTGCAAAATACATTTGATTTTTTTAAAATCTACAAGCAAAATAGAAGTGCCAGTTTATATCAAAATAAGTGTTCAAGGTATACCTGCTTTTAATTAAGGGAACTATTTGCCACAAATTATTTGTACTGTTTAGAGGCAGAAGTAGAGATCTCTGTCTAAAAGTACATATATATCGAGTTTAGTTCTGGTGTGTATATTGCCTGCTCCGGAAACGCAGATAAACCACTACATTTACTCCAAGGATGGGATGAGGTACAGATCAGAAGCAGATTTCTTCTCTGGAATAAGGTAGGGAAAGAGGAAAGGAACCGACACGTCCAACTACCTGTTTCTCCATGCTGAAGGTAATTTAGTCCTTCAGGAAAGTTGCTGACTTGTGTGGATGTCTGTTGTGCGTTAGCAGCCATAATAATTTGGATGGCCTGCACATGCCTATGATACAGTTTATGTTGCAGCCACACCGGAATCCTCTTGTTCCTAATGGAGTTTACAGTGTGCAGGTTTAGCAGCTGAGGTTACGTGTGCAATGTAAGATTCAGAGTGAGCTTTTGTACAAAGTGTGTTTTGTATGCACTGATGAATTCACAGCTGACTATTATGCTGTGGAAATTATGGTGTGAGCACATTTTGGGGAATTTATGGCGTGACAAAGAAAGCTTGTCTCATATTTGGAAGTTTGGCACTTCAGCGTTAATACCAAAGGGCTAGCTTTTTGGATATGGGATGGAACACGTGTTTTCTAATGTATTGTGCTCTCAAGTTCCATCGTATATTCTGTGCCAGTGCACTCACTTTGTGGTCTCTGTTTTGAGGTGTAACAATATTAGTGAAATGGAGCTATTGTGTGCTCTTTGTATATCACTGTGTGTACAAACGGCACTATTGGTAACTGTAAAAAGGAATTTGAGAAAACAAGGAGAGGTTGTATTTTATAAGATGGTATCTCCGGTGGTTACAGCACTATGTTCAATTCCCTCGTTTACCCTATGGATTGTTCCTTATCTGAAACAATTAATTCCCTTATCCCTTGCTTTCCTAATGACAGAAATTCATGAGGAAAATCTGGTTCTTTGCAGAAGGGAAATTTTGCTGTTTATAAAGATTTATCCTAGCAATGTGAAATAACAACATACATGAATAAAAGATAAATCCAGCTCTTAATAGGAGAACATTTACTGCTCACAGATTTCCAGGATGGTCTCTTTAGATGTGCGTTCTCACTGAAAGTAGCTTGCATGGGATTTATTTTATTTTTGTGTAGGCCATTGTTTCACTATAATCCTGTAGCTGAGGTGTCATAATGACTGATGTTAGCTGCTTGACCTGCAAGTGACTTCTGGAAAAGCTTGTGAATTTGTAAATGCCTGCGTTACTGCAACCTGAAGACAAAGTGGCTTTTAATAATGTTCTAGTGAAGCCCCTTTGCAACATGGAGAAATCTGTTGAAACCAGGGTTTGACTATCATTCACTAGCAGATTTTCACTAGACTCGAGAAACAGTGTGGAGTATGGATAATACAACTAGTATGTATTCAATTAATGACTGGCTTTATTTTGGAAAAAGAAATTTAAAAAGCCCTTTCACATAGAGCTTCTCAGCTCCAGTCAATCAAGAATTATAAGGAAGCATATTAGAGCTAATGTTATTACAACATATGCAGTTGCTTAGTTTTTAATTAGGAAAGGTATGTCAAATGCACAAGTATAATGATGGTTGTTTTTTTTCTTTGCCTAAACCAGCAATTACTGGGAAAAATGTTACTGACACACAGGACCTTTATTTATAAACATAAATTTTCAGTGATGCCAATGAAAACACAAAGCTAGTGACCCTGAATGTCCAGCTTTACCTGGCTCTTTTGGTTCTTTTAATTATGAATCTACAACTGGCATGAGATGAAGATCCATGCAGTAAGCTTCCCGGAAAAGGCAATGAGAAGGCAAAAGGACATTTTGTCATTTTTGCTTATGTTTTATTTGGGGCAGAAATTCTTCTAATCAAATGAAGGTTGTAAGCTTGGTGTATAACTTGATAGTTACTTGGGTGAATTGAAGGCTTCACTTGATAGAGAGTCTTGTGCTGCTATTGTAAACAGAGATTAACTTCCGGAGATGTTTTGAAGGGTCAGTCTGTGCTGGAAATTCTGGAGAGGGGTGTTGGGAAGATGTGAGAAACACAAACTGAATGCTACAATGAAGCTACTGAAAGATAAGCTATTTAAGATGCACACACTACTAGTATAACAGTTTTTTTTTCCAAGTGATAATAAAGACGTCAGAAAATTCCACACTCTATAGAAAAATACACAGATGTGTGCCTGAGATGCTGGCTTATAACTAGACACTTGGAATAGTTTGTTAGTCACAGGAATTGCCATGTCTCTTCTTCACTTCCCCCCTCCCTTGCCCCCTTCCACCCCCCTTTCAATAAATTGCTGAAGAGACTGTCTTTTACCTGTAGTGTGTCTCTGAGAGACAGGCACTTTCGAGGGGGGGGGGGGGGGAAGAATTTTTTAAGAATTTTTTTTGCCTCTGGAAAGCTGGTACTCTGCAGCTTAAACCTAAGTTGTCTTAATGGCTTTTATACCACTAGATAGTAGGCATTCTGCTTTATGACAACTCTACTTTTGAAACTCAGTGAACATACCTAATGGAAAGGGATGTAAAGTGTAGTGATTGTTAAACTGTGACGCTAAGAGACAGCACCCTTGAGGTAAAAGCCTGCAAATGAACTGCAGCTGCAGACTAGTTGCAGGATTAGGAAATCTGTCATATAACCACTAGGATCCTACCTTGCTCCTGACTGGCAGAAGACAGAATAAAAACAATCTGTAGCTTCCTACAGTCCTAAGCAGACTTTCCCAGTTTAGGAGTGAATCTAAAGTACTTTTTGTGTGTGTGTGTTTTATCTTTGTAAATATTACACCAATGTGCAAAGAAGCCCATTAAAAGATCAAGTTAAATACTCATAGCCCTTGTAGTAATCTGTAAGAAGCCCTTTGTTACAATTTGTTTTTTTTTATTCTTAAGAGAAGATGACAGTGTCTGTTAATTTACCTGCTGTTTGAGAACTTCAGCAAGCATATTATAGATTCTTCCTAACTGTCGCAGTGTCGGCTTTCACTTTACTATGTATTCTTTAAGGTGTGATATTGTGTGATTTTGAGCAGTGTTAAAGCCCTAAACAGTGACATCTTTGACTATCCAAGATTAAACTAAGTTTAGTTGGGTGCCAAGCTGGGCTTATGCTCTTGAGCTGTGCTACTCATAGAGTCTGGCTTCACAGGCAGCTGGGGACTGTGCATTTTGCTCAGCATCTCCCAGATGGGCCCCCCCAGATCTCTGCAGAGCAGAGCAGGAGCTTCACCAGTCTCAAAAGTAACAACACTTAAATTGGTGTGTTACATGTGTCCTTTTTAAGCATGCTCTAAATGTGGAAATCTACATGAAAACACTTAGGTAGTTCAGTAGGTTTAGTAGTAAACTCTGCTATGAAGAACCTTTCAGTAAAACCTTTCCCTTTAGACACCAGATGCTCTGAAATATGTAAAATGAAATTTGGATTTAGATGTCTCTGATCTACATGGAAATAAAATTCATTATGTTATTGGGAAGATGAAGAGGGAGGATGACGAAGAAGTTGGATTCTTTATCTCAAATTGAAACTATCCTAGATGAAATCTCAACACTTTTTCATGCTCTACATACTTTAATATGTTCCTGACTATGCAATAAAATGCATCATCTCAACAAAATACCTTCTTTTTTACTGATGTTTCACTCTGCAAAGCACCTTCTGCAATATGTTTAACTTCCCAGTAGCAGTTCAGCTTAGTTAATATACTACAAATGCAGAAATTGTATTAAATCCGCAAAATGACTGCTCACCTCAAAATAATCTCACTAAAGAAACTGCTAAAAGCTGTTAATATATCCTAATAAAATGATGCAATGGCTTTAGAAAGTTTTAAAGGAATGCTATGGAACTGTGAAGCATTTAGCAGGGTTTATTTTAGTGCAGCACTTAGCTGAGCAAGGTATGAGGACAGTTGCTTTCATGCTGTAGCTCTCCCACACTAACAGGTAGGCAGGAGAAGTTAAGTGCAGGCTTGCTCTTATTGTGGCATTCCCTAAAAGGTGTGTTTTAGAGCTCTGACTAGAATAGATAGGCTGCATTGCCATAGTTTTGGAAACTGCAGCTCCCATGGAAGTGGCACATCTTTTGTGTTCTTGCTCTGAGGAAGCTGCTTCATGAGATATGTTTAAAAGAATTTGCTTACTTAAAAGTAAGATAGATTTGCAGTACTAAAGTTATACAAAAAGAAAACAGTAAAAAGCTCTAAGATTATATTAAATAAGGATGCTTCTTAGCTTGTAAGGCTGTTGTGACCTGGAGAAATAGTAGAACTACATCCTTCCTGCTTCTGTTCTGAAACATGCTTAAAACAAGGTATGTAGAAAAGTCTCAGTGAATGATCTGCTGCTCTTTAGCTCTAGATAAAGACTCTACTACTCCACTCCACTCCACTCTTCTGTTTTCCATTCTTGTGGCTGAACACTGGAACATGGCTTGTTATTAGTAGGGACTAAGTTGCTCTCCTTCTCAAGGTTTTTTGAAACATATATGCCTTAATTGGTATGTTTCCAGCTTCAGCTTTGCAACTGTTTAGGATTTTTTGCCTGTTTATTTTAGGCCTTTTCAGATATGGCAAGAAATTTTTTATAGATTTTTTATAGGCTTTGTTATTTACACATATTTCTTAGGCACTGCTGAAATTTGTTTATTTTCTGCAATATGTATGTTTAAAATACATCTTGGATTCTCATTTAATGATAAGGAGTAAAGCAAAGCATGCAAAGAAGAGTATTTATCCATACCTTGGTGAAAGAATCAAGATGAATGGGCAAGTTTGTGTATGATCATCTTTTTCACTTCGAAAAGTCTGGTTTCTTGGCAGTAGCATGAAGTCATAGCATGAGCAATGGTAAGCAGCTGGCTGACACTTCCACAAACTTTCACTGGCTCCTATTTGAATATGGAAGGATTTCTTTACATTTTCAGCAGCGCTATTTACCAGTTCATCGTGAATGAAGAAATAATTTTACCACCACATTGATTTCACTGAAATTTGGTGTAGATAACAAATGAATGATCTTTTCTTCAGTTGACTTTTCTGTGATTCATTTATTTAGCCGTGGCTGCTATTTATGTTTCTTTTTATAGCTGCCCGTTTTGAAATTCTGGATGTGCAGCATCTGTAAGACTTGCTGTTACAATAATTAACATGAAGTGATCCACAGAATTATTGACCAGACTTAAATGAATTTTATAAACATCTTATGATAACTGAATTAACAACATCTCTTTCATTACAGAGAAAACTTTGGGTTTAGTTGGTATCACTTAATCCAAGTAAAGATGTAAAGACAGAGGAAACAATGTATACATATTCATATTTTATTTAAAAATGACATGAAATATTTTTTTCTGCATATAAAACTAGATGATGGAGAAAAGAAAGGGTGTGCTTTCTCTTTTCAACATCGAGCAGACTTTATGTAGAAGTTTTTCAAAAAGGCTGGTATCTCATAGTTTCAGATAGCATCTATGATATTCTAGAATGCTAGATATTCTAGATGCTCATGGCTCCTTCATTGGAAATTTTAGAATTCCAGATTACAAGGTCATGCAAGGATTTAGAAATTAGCTTGGCAGAATGATCTTTTTGCCTGTCTCTCAGCCTCACTTGAGAGAACAAAGAAGAATGTAGACTTAGAGGTCTACTTTCATTTTATTGCTGAAAGATTTAAAAATTCTCCAGAGAGTGTTGCAAAGTGGTTATTTACTGTTCTGGCTCAGGTATGAAACTTCTGTGATGGAGCTTACTAAGAAAAGGGAAAGAAGCTTGCCGAGTATGTTTTTTTCAATCTTCTGCTTCCAAGGACAGTGTTGGTTCATTCAACCCTCTGTCTGTGAGGCACTTGTCATGGGGTATTTCCATTAATGTAGTCTTGAGAGAAGGGAAAACACCAGATTTTATCCTCCTACGCTCTGTGACATGTTTTCACCCTGAGGCAATATTCATCCCCCTGCCCCAGGCGCTATGTGAAAGAAAGAAAGGCAAGATGTTGGTGTGTTTGTGGCAGTGGAAGTGGTGATAATTTGAGTTGGTAGTGTAGTTCACATACCTCAAAATATCTGCTGATCCTAAAATGCATTGTTCACCTGCAAAGCTGTCACTGGTGGGCAAGTCTCTAAGTGCATCTTGTCATGGTTTAGGGTCAGGGCAGCCCCTTAGACCTATAACAGACGCTCTTTGTTAACCCCCCTCCCTCCCCAAAGGGGAAGA